>CM032449.1:104675531-104873031 GCA_019049505.1 Pachyrhynchus sulphureomaculatus | reverse complement strand
AAATTTATTCGATCCACAATTAGGCCAGAATAATCCCCTCACATCACTTCCTTTTATCGTAATAACCCCCTGCTAGCGGCAAAAGGCGGCTTTATCAAAGGAACGCGCGGTACTTGTCAAAGGAAAGCCGCGTTTTTGATTCCCGCCGATATTTCTAGAAACTTCGGGCGGCGTGTTTGACGGGAACATTCGAGACTTCGTTCGCGCAGATATAAATGTTGCGCCTGCAGGAATAGGAGTCAGTCTGAGTTGTAACTTGAAGGCGATACATCGATACAAAGTTTATTAATAAATAGTCCAAAATGAGTGCGGCGAAGAAAAGTAAAACTTATTATTTTAATAACGACTGGGAGGAAGAATTTTTCTTTTGTATGGTAAAGGATAAGTGCATTTGTCTCATTTGCCGTGCTTCAGTTGCAATACCTGGGAACTTAGAAAGGCATCATAAAACGGTTCATAAAAACTATGAAAAGGATTTTCCGTCACAGAGTGAATTAAGAAAACGAAAAGTACGTGATTTGATAACTTGTTTGAAAAAAGAACAAACCGTGTTCACAAGACCAGCCAAACAATCAAAAGCTGCAACGATCGCGTCATTTAAAATATCTCATATATTGGCGAAACACAAGAAACCATTTGATGATGGATTGTTGTGAAGAAAGCATTTATTGAAGCGGGTGAGACTTTATTTGGAGATTTTAAAAATAAAACAGAGATTATGTCTGCTATTAGAGAACTTCAGTTATCTCCTCCGACTGTCACAAGGCGTGTTGAAGTCATGAGTCAGGACATGGCAGATAAACTAAAACATGATATCATGGAATGTACATACTTTTCTTTACAGTTCGACGAATCCACCGATATGACAGACACTGCCCAGCTGTGTATTTTTATTCGAATGGTATTCAATGACATGTTGGCTAAGGAAGAGTTTTTGACAATCATTGCTCTGAAAGGAAAGACCCGTGGCGAAGATATATATGACGTTTTCTTCAATTTTGTGACAAACTACAAGCTACCAACATATAAACTAGTGTGCATTACAACCGATGGAGCACCAGAAATGACTGGAAACGAAAACGGTTTTGTGGCATTGTGTCGAGCTAATGATGATTTGCCCTTCATTTTTCTCCTTCCATTGCATTATACATCAACAAGTTTTGTGTTCAAAAGTTCTAAACATGGAGTAGATCATGGGCATTGCAATAAAAATTGTGAATTCTATCCGTGCACGTAGCTTGCAACGATGGCTCTTTAAATTGCAGTTGGAAGATAGTGAGTCAGCTGAACACACTGATTTAGTTCTTCACACGGACGGCAGGTAGTTGAGTCGCGGAAAATTCCTAGAAAGGTTTTAAGAATTATTGCCCGAAATAACAGCTTTTCTGGACGAAAGAGGTGATGACACTCAGATGCTGAAAAAGGGAAAATGGCTGACTGATTTGGCATTTTTGACAGACATCGCAATGCATTTAAACACCATTAATTTGGAGCTTCAAGGTAAAGGAAAAACTATTATTGAGATGATTGGAGCAATAAACGCATTCAAAACTAAATTGCAACTTATGATAGATCAACTGAAAAGAAAGGATCTAAAATATTTTGGGCCAATTCGAAATACGTTTTTATGATTTCAGTATAGTTATCCTTCTTCGTGTAAAAACATTGAGGAATTAGCTACTGAAATAGCAAGTCAGTTTAACATGGACTCATGTTCTGTTTAAAATGAGTTAATGCAGATTATATCAGATATACATCTCAAAGCCACAGCATCTAATACAAAATTCTGGTGTTTTATATCTGAAGATAAATATCCGAATCTAAGGCAAATCGCCCTTCAACTGACGGCAATGTTTGGGTCAGCTTACTTGTGCGAGTCTGCATTTTCTGAAATGAAGATAATTAAATCAAAATATTACAATCGACTAACTGACGAACATATGTCATCATGCTTGCGATTAGCACTCGGTAATTAAGTACCATCTTATGAAAAGTATGCTGAGGACATGCAGTGCCACGCTTCAACATCCAAAGTTTAGACACTAGAACTCGTTTGTTTTGTAACAACCAATAAACTCGCAATTTTGAATAATTATGAGTTTTTTCATTGATATTTTAGAGCAGACCTACACTTACCTTGACTAAAAAAAATGCATATAGTGCGGAAAACTAATATCTATGCCACGATACACCCTACCTAGACGACAATCCTGCATCACACTTACTTGCAGCCTCTCAGAGTCGATCGATCGTAGTCTAGCAATATTGAGGTAGATCACCAGCAGTTCAAGTTTGAGCACCCCTGCTCATGGTATCAATCAGATGGTGCACCTATGCACAATACTTTGAAGTACGAAACACTTTAAATGAACTATTTCATGGCGAGATCAGGATAATTGTTGGCTACCTCGATCGCCCGACATCACCCCATTGGATCTCTATTTACGGGTTATCTCAAACAAAATGTATACAAGTTTAGACCATTTAGAGATATCGATAATCTAGAAACTATAATTAGGCAGTGTGTTCAGGAGATACTTCCCGAGTTTTGTGAAAAATTCCGTCAAAGAAATTTCTAGAAGAACCATTCGTTGCATTGAACGAAACGGCGGACACACCGAAATGTAGAATATTGCAATATGCATGTATTTGATACAAAGTATTTATTAAATAGGTTAAAATAGCCAATTGTTAATTTAGCGTTTATAGAAAGAAACACCACATTGTTGAAACTTTAAATACATTACTAAAAAGGTCAAAATATAAGATTTGTATTAATTTACAAACGTTCAAGTGTGTTCACTATCAAACTACGTAAGCGAGAAATAATTTTCTATTTAAAAAACAAAAGTTAATCGAACTTTGCATCAAATATGATTCATGATAATGTGTGAATTTTAATATTCTATAAAAAAATTATGGACACGACTTTATTTTGTTCTTAACTAGATTATAGGTGCCTAGTTTTTGACAAATTAAATGATGATTAAATAAGGTTGCAATAAATCAAGATGAAAAACAATTGCCGAAATGTCAAAAAATTGCCAAAAATTCTGAAAAACGGTACTCACTCGGTGATAAAAAGACGCTTCACTACATGATGGCCATCACTGCAAGATGGAGGAAAAAGCCTCGAAAAATCGAACATGGCTGATTATATACACTCTTCCTTTCTCCGCGCCGAAGTGAATTCTTCAAAATGTACTCGTTAACTTCAGGAGCGCAAAATGAGACAGAAATAACAGAATAATATAACTTGATAGACAAGGACGGAGGATGCTCGTCTTAATCATAATCCCTACATATTCTATGCAAATGAAATAAATTAAATCGATCATATGCGCTTAGTACAGGTTGAGTTACACTGCTCAATCAAATACGTAAAAGTAGTAAAATTTAAATTCACTGCTTAACTTAAATTAGCAATTATTACATGGATTAATGAAAAAAAAACGGTGTTGTAACATGATCTTAAAACTTAAAAACGAATGTTACAGTTTATATGTATATATATATATATATATATATATATATATATATAATATATATATATATATATATTATATATGTAGAAATATCGGAACAGTGTCAAAAATACCTACTTTGTCTTCAATAGTCATATATACAAACAAATGGAGCACCCATGGGATCGTCCCTTTCACCAGTAATAGCCAATCTCTATATGTATTTTGAAATAGAGGCCCTTAAAAACTCACTACAAAAACCTGAATTCTGGAAACGATATGTTGATGAAATCTTTATAATTTGGCCCCATGGACGACATGAATTAGATAACTTCCTGACCTATCTAAATAGAACAGGTAGAACTATTTTATACTAGACATAAATTTGCTAGGTATTTATCTCAGATGTTCAAAGTGATGTCCGTTATTAATCCTGCACAATCTTGTTTTTTCTCCCCGTGGCTCTCATAACGTTCTCCAACTGAATTTCAGTAATTTGATTTACTGTTCTTCTTAAGCGCATACGTTGATTTCTGACTCTTCATCACCAATAAATACAGCAGCAGGTTCAATTGGCTGCCTTCTAAACTGCTGATCTAATCTTAAAAAATAATTATTGGGTTGTTGCCTCTTATCGGGATGTCTTGCCATGTACAACTCGGCGGCTTGTCGGCTATTATTTCTACACTCTGCATAAATTAATAACATATCTACTTTCTCATCCGTTGACCTAAAGTAAACAATAATAATGGCCACTTTAGTAACACGCAGCATCCATGACTTTCGATTCGTCTGTTTTATCACAGGATACTAAGTTCGTAATGGAAATTGTTGATATCACATTATTGCATAATAAAACGGCTTATTTTCTGAAAATAATAATAAATCCAAGTTAAGCGTTAGATAGTTCTGTTAGATGTATGTTGGCAAAAAATCTGTAATGTGTAACTAGGTTAAATAAAAAATATGTGTTCCTATCTTAGTTTCGGTGATATTGATCATTTTTAAAGAGAAAATTCTGTAACTGAAAGTAAAGCATAAAATTTTGTAGGAGCCACTTAGACCCGCGAAAATGGCACATTAAATGAATAGTCTTAAATTCTTTCCAAAGTGAGATAAAACGAACAAAAATAATTGTATGTATGTCCGCCATGGCCGCCTAAGTCTAAGAGTTTAAATCAGTTTTTGCCGGTCACCTGTCCAACCAATGTCAACTTGTTATACATCGTTGGAAAAAGAATTTCAAAGCGAATTGAAATTGATAAAAGAATATACAGGGTTCCATTAAAAATAAGAAAGTTGCAGTCACTTCCGGTCAAACTGAAAGTAGTTAAAAATATTTCTTTAGTAATAAAAAAGCCTAATAATATCCCATTCTGGTATTTAATAATGCAAATTTGTAACTTTCAAAATAAAAAAAATTACAGACTGATACATGTTGGCTGTGTCACCCGGGGGTTGACACAGCCAACATGTAACACACACACACACACACACACACATATATATAAATATATATATATATATATATATATATATATATATATATATATATATATATATATATAAAATAAAGAGAGAGAGAAGCAAAAGTTGCCGTATCTAACAAAATCCTAAATTATGAAAACTAGTTGAGGAACTCGGCAAAAATGGGCATCAACAGATGTTCATACTATATTCATTTAGCCAATATTTCGGTCCTAGGTTGGGACCTTCATCAGGGCACAAACTGAAAAAGAGATAACGAAGCAACCAATAAAGAAAATTAGGCATACAGATTTGGTGTTATGAAGTCAAGTTTTCTAATTATCAATTCTAATTATTAATTTCTAATTTGATTTCAATCTTACAATTATTCATATGTAACTATTTCAATTCAACAGTATTATTATTTTAAACAATCGCAAATTATTATTATTATTATTAAAAAATGTCAACAAAACTCACTTGTAGTATGAAATATAATCTAACAAGAATGACCATCAAAAACAATCGCCATGGTAAAAAACCAACACTGAATTAAAACAACCACTATTCACTAACATTTTAACATAAAAACATGGCATTTACAGCAGGAATGCCATTGATAACGTTGGATGCTGAAATTCAAAACTAATTAACCACCTGCCATCTTAAAGAAAAATGAAAAGTGACAACTTTGACAGGGCGCTGACAAAGGACGACCACCTGACAGATGTAAGGGATCACTCACAAAGAATAAAAGGAAAGGTCAAACGACCAGGAAAGGACCGGTTTAAGTACGAAATTAAGTGCTACGTCATATAGTAAAATTTTTGGTATAAAAGAAAAGGATATCTAATGGGAAGGCAAATTTACGCTGTAGGACCATTGAGAAAACATATAAAGGAACCAATTTTGATTTCATCTGGGGGAAATAAAGCAAGGAAAAAGGAAGGCAATAATTGGAAAGGATGTTTCATTAATTGGGAGCATATTTTTCAATTTATTATTATAATTATTATTATTATATCAATGTTATCTCAATAGGAATGTAAATTATGAAGAAAAAGCGGGGAACCAAGAAAAACAAATACCCAAACAGGAAGGTACCCAAAGGGGAGAATGCAAAAGGACAGAGTTTTCAAATACCAAAACAGAGGTTATTATGAGGAGTGTGACGACCCAGAGACGTTATGCAGGGGGAGACGGTCGCAAGAGAGAAGATAGCTGTAAATGCTGCTCAAGCCGTCAAGATCAGTTCTTTTATTGATATTTTGGGGATTTTCGTTGATATAGCACATCTCAAGAAATTCTCTTTTAAGAAGGTTTTTTTTGGAAATGAAGGATTTTTGGTTCTCTGAAATTAAAGGAATGCCCATTATCAACGGAGTGAGTTGCCAGTGCACATCTTTGTGGATGGCATCTGGTGTCGCTTTTATGTAATGCGATGCGACGGTTGAGACATTGTGATGTCTGGCCAATATATACAGCAGGACAGTCAAGACAAGAAACGGAATAGACTACATCTGACATGGAAAGAATAGGTAGAGAAGATTTCAATTTGCTGAAAAATACGCTTATTTTTATAGAAATAATACTTGGCAATCTTGACATTAGGAATGACGCGCAAAATATGAACCAATTTTGAAGTAAGACCAGGTATAAATGGCAAAGAGAGCAAGGAAGGACTTATTTCCGTATGGCTAGCAGGGGGTAACTGGGGTGGAAGGGGGGGAGGGGGTGAGCGTAAAGGGGGAGGTTCTGGTAAAATGTCATTAGAAAGGAAGAGCCTGTCGACTTCGTCCTTGGTCTTGAGCAGGAACCTCTTGTTGTACCCATTATCCATAAAGAGACTGGTAAGCAGTGTTTGTGCTTGTGGAAGATAATCTGGGTGAGCTATGTTTCTAATTCTTCGATATAGGCCTTTTATGACGTTAATTTTAACCTTCCAATCATGGCCAGAATTGGCATGTATATATCTGCCTGATGAAGTTGGCTTTCTATACCAGTCCAGTCTGATCACACCCATCAGGACATCTAATGACTCTTGTGTCCAGGAAGGGAACAGAATTGTTTGACTCTTCTTCCATGGTAAACTGTAGGTGTTGATCAAATGAATTGAAGACATGAAGGATTTCTTCTTTACCATTCTCTGGTATGGACAGAATAAGATCATCCACATATTGAAAGAGAAAAGGGGGTCTGAAGGATAACTTTTCAATGCAGTTCTTCAGAAGATATGACATGACTATTGCTGCGAGAGTGGGGCTTAAGTTACTGCCCATAGGGCAACCAAAAGTTTGTCTATAGAAATGTTCTTTGTACTTGAAAAAGGTGGATTGAAAGAAAAAACTCAATGACAGAGAGGAAGAAGGATTTATCCAATTTTGTATTGGGCGAAATTAGTGCCCATTCGGAATCAATAATATGTTTGGTTAGCTGCCATGAAATGTTGGTAAAGAGACTGACCACATCTAGAGAAATAATGACATGATTCTCAGGTAATAAGAAATTATTAACTTCGACACTGAAGGCAAAGGAGTCCTTAACAGCATATCGGTGATAATTTTGGAAGGATTTTTCTAATATATCTGCACAGAATTTGCTTAAGCTTGATGTAGGAGAGTTGATTGTGGAGACAATAGGTCTTAGTGGCACACCTTCTTTGTGTATCTTTGGCAGGCCGTAGATTCTTGGTGGAATGGCTTTGTAGGTACAAAGTTGTCTTGCTGTTCTGTCATCGATCCACTTCTTATTCTTCATCTGCTTAACAAAGGAATTACTTTTATTTTGATATTGATTTGTAGGGTCATGCGCAAGCTTTTCATAGACTTGTTCATCATCTATTAATTCGGACATTTTTGTTTCGTAATGCTGCTTTTCCAGCGCCACAGTGACTGAACCCTTGTCAGAAGGAATGATCAAGATGTCTTTATGTTGTTTGAGGAAGGTTACTGCTTTCTTGAATAAAGTTTTCTCAAAGGATGTAACGGTGCTGCGATTCTGGAGTACAGCATTAGTGACGGCATTGGTACACTTAGCTCTAAGGATATCTTGGTTAGGAGAAGGTAAAAGTTTAATGAAAGATTCAATATCTGCTAGAACTGTCTTGACAGGTATATCTTTACCTGGAAAAGAATCAAAAACAAATTTGGGACCCAGGGAGAGAACTTCCGAAGTTCACACAGTTCTCTCCCTGGGTCCCAAATTTGTTTTTGATTCTTTTCCAGGTAAAGATATACCTGTCAAGACAGTTCTAGCAGATATTGAATCTTTCATTAAACTTTTACCTTCTCCTAACCAAGATATCCTTAGAGCTAAGTGTACCAATGCCGTCACTAATGCTGTACTCCAGAATCGCAGCACCGTTACATCCTTTGAGAAAACTTTATTCAAGAAAGCAGTAACCTTCCTCAAACAACATAAAGACATCTTGATCATTCCTTCTGACAAGGGTTCAGTCACTGTGGCGCTGGAAAAGCAGCATTACGAAACAAAAATGTCCGAATTAATAGATGATGAACAAGTCTATGAAAAGCTTGCGCATGACCCTACAAATCAATATCAAAATAAAAGTAATTCCTTTGTTAAGCAGATGAAGAATAAGAAGTGGATCGATGACAGAACAGCAAGACAACTTTGTACCTACAAAGCCATTCCACCAAGAATCTACGGCCTGCCAAAGATACACAAAGAAGGTGTGCCACTAAGACCTATTGTCTCCACAATCAACTCTCCTACATCAAGCTTAAGCAAATTCTGTGCAGATATATTAGAAAAATCCTTCCAAAATTATCACCGATATGCTGTTAAGGACTCCTTTGCCTTCAGTGTCGAAGTTAATAATTTCTTATTACCTGAGAATCATGTCATTATTTCTCTAGATGTGGTCAGTCTCTTTACCAACATTTCATGGCAGCTAACCAAACATATTATTGATTCCGAATGGGCACTAATTTCGCCCAATACAAAATTGGATAAATCCTTCTTCCTCTCTGTCATTGAGTTTTTCTTTCAATCCACCTTTTTCAAGTACAAAGAACATTTCTATAGACAAACTTTTGGTTGCCCTATGGGCAGTAACTTAAGCCCCACTCTCGCAGCAATAGTCATGTCATATCTTCTGAAGAACTGCATTGAAAAGTTATCCTTCAGACCCCCTTTTCTCTTTCAATATGTGGATGATCTTATTCTGTCCATACCAGAGAATGGTAAAGAAGAAATCCTTCATGTCTTCAATTCATTTGATCAACACCTACAGTTTACCATGGAAGAAGAGTCAAACAATTCTGTTCCCTTCCTGGACACAAGAGTCATTAGATGTCCTGATGGTGTGATCAGACTGGACTGGTATAGAAAGCCAACTTCATCAGGCAGATATATACATGCCAATTCTGGCCATGATTGGAAGGTTAAAATTAACGTCATAAAAGGCCTATATCGAAGAATTAGAAACATAGCTCACCCAGATTATCTTCCACAAGCACAAACACTGCTTACCAGTCTCTTTATGGATAATGGGTACAACAAGAGGTTCCTGCTCAAGACCAAGGACGAAGTCGACAGGCTCTTCCTTTCTAATGACATTTTACCAGAACCTCCCCCTTTACGCTCACCCCCTCCCCCCCTTCCACCCCAGTTACCCCCTGCTAGCCATACGGAAATAAGTCCTTCCTTGCTCTCTTTGCCATTTATACCTGGTCTTACTTCAAAATTGGTTCATATTTTGCGCGTCATTCCTAATGTCAAGATTGCCAAGTATTATTTCTATAAAAATAAGCGTATTTTCAGCAAATTGAAATCTTCTCTACCTATTCTTTCCATGTCAGATGTAGTCTATTCCGTTTCTTGTCTTGACTGTCCTGCTGTATATATTGGCCAGACATCACAATGTCTCAACCGTCGCATCGCATTACATAAAAGCGACACCAGATGCCATCCACAAAGATGTGCACTGGCAACTCACTCCGTTGATAATGGGCATTCCTTTAATTTCAGAGAACCAAAAATCCTTCATTTCCAAAAAAACCTTCTTAAAAGAGAATTTCTTGAGATGTGCTATATCAACGAAAATCCCCAAAATATCAATAAAAGAACTGATCTTGACGGCTTGAGCAGCATTTACAGCTATCTTCTCTCTTGCGACCGTCTCCCCCTGCATAAACGTCTCTGGGTCGTCACACTCCTCATAATAACCTCTGTTTTGGTATTTGAAAACTCTGTCCTTTTGCATTCTCCCCTTTGGGTACCTTCCTGTTTGGGTATTTGTTTTTCTTGGTTCCCCGCTTTTTCTTCATAATTTACATTCCTATTGAGATAACATTGATATAATAATAATAATTATAATAATAAATTGAAAAATATGCTCCCAATTAATGAAACATCCTTTCCAATTATTGCCTTCCTTTTTCCTTGCTTTATTTCCCCCAGATGAAATCAAAATTGGTTCCTTTATATGTTTTCTCAATGGTCCTACAGCGTAAATTTGCCTTCCCATTAGATATCCTTTTCTTTTATACCAAAAATTTTACTATATGACGTAGCACTTAATTTCGTACTTAAACCGGTCCTTTCCTGGTCGTTTGACCTTTCCTTTTATTCTTTGTGAGTGATCCCTTACATCTGTCAGGTGGTCGTCCTTTGTCAGCGCCCTGTCAAAGTTGTCACTTTTCATTTTTCTTTAAGATGGCAGGTGGTTAATTAGTTTTGAATTTCAGCATCCAACGTTATCAATGGCATCCCTGCTGTAAATGCCATGTTTTTTATGTTAAAATGTTAGTGAATAGTGGTTGTTTTAATTCAGTGTTGGTTTTTTACCATGGCGATTGTTTTTGATGGTCATTCTTGTTAGATTATATTTCATACTACAAGTGAGTTTTGTTGACATTTTTTAATAATAATAATAATAATTTGCGATTGTTTAAAATAATAATACTGTTGAATTGAAATAGTTACATATGAATAATTGTAAGATTGAAATCAAATTAGAAATTAATAATTAGAATTGATAATTAGAAAACTTGACTTCATAACACCAAATCTGTATGCCTAATTTTCTTTATTGGTTGCTTCGTTATCTCTTTTTTCAGTTTGTGCCCTGATGAAGGTCCCAACCTAGGACCGAAATATTGGCTAAATGAATATAGTATGAACATCTGTTGATGCCCATTTTTGCCGAGTTCCTCAACTAGTTTTCATAATTTACATATATATATATATATACTCGTATATATATATATATATATATATATATATATATATATATATATATATATATATATATATAGATAGATAGATAGATAGATAGATAGATAATGTTTATATTTATTCCTTGTAAATTACAAAGCTCCATATAGGAGCGTGGAACAATGTCAAAAGTTCTTAAACTAAGAAATATTGCATTCTATCAAATATTCTAGTTACACACATAAAAATAGCCGTGATTCATTAACAAAGGACTCCTCCAAACTATAAAACGCCTTACGGACTAAACAATTCTTAATTACTAGTTTCAGCAAGTTCAGCAAATTCTAACATGATTAGGAAAACTATTGTGCAATCTTAGAATACAAAAATGTACATTTTTTTGTATATAGGAATATTTACTTTTATTTGGTTTTAAATCATTTTTTAATCTAGTGTTATGTTCATGAACTCTTATGCATTCTTGAAATGGGTCTTTATTACCATGAACAAATGACACTGCACCATATATATATATATATATATATATATATATATATATATATATATATATATATATATATATATATATATATATATAGATAGATAGATAGATCGATAATGTTTTTATTTATTCCTTGTAAATTACAAAGCTCCATATAGGAGCGTGGAATAATGTCAAAAGTTCTTAAACTAAGAAGTATTGCATTCTATCAAATATTCTATTCATTTTTTAATCTAGTGTTATGTTCATGAATTCTTATGCATTCTTGAAATAGGTCTATATTACTATGAACAAATGACACTGCTTCATATATATACAAACATTATTACAGTAAAAATCCGTTTTGAAATGAATACGTTTTTACAACTATCTCTTGCCCTCATTCTTTATAATACTCTTAGACATCTCTTCTGCAAAACCAAAATTCTGTTTATTTCACAGGAATTTCCCCAAAAGATGATTCCATATCTCATACGAAAATGAATGTAGGTGTAATAAGAAGACAGTGCTGCGTCTTCACCAACATAATCTAAAATGATTCTTAGCACATAACAATATTTAGCCATATTACTGGCCAAAGCACTGACATGACACTTCCAGTCAAGTCTCCTGTCCACAATCATTCCAAAAAATAAAATCTCATCTCCCGAAGCTACATCAATGTTTTCATATGTTACTGTTACACGTTCATTACTTCTGTTAGAAAATAGAATGATCTATGTTTTTGAGATATTTTAAAAGTAGATCGTTCGAAGTAAAATATTGCCTTAATAGGTCTAGTGTATTAACCATTTTTTAAGTAATCCTCTTTAAAGATAAGGGTAGTATCATCGGCATACAGCTATATATATTCATGCGACACTTTAGGCAATTCATTAGTATACAATATATATAACAGAGGTCCTAAAATTGAACCTTGAGGTACACCCTTTTTTATTATGACCTTCTCAGAGCAAGCAAGTTTTCCACAAGGGCCTGTTTCAATAATACATTGTGTTCTGTGTTTTAAATATGATTTTATGAGCTGAAGAGCTACACCTCTAATTCCATACTTCTCTAGTTTTAAGCAAAGTATCGAGTGATTTACCGAGTCAAATGCTTTTGACAAATCGAGAAGCATGGCCACAGTCATCATCATTTAAAGAATTAAGAATCTCTGACATGGCTTGATAAATAGCTCTAATAGTAGATTTACGTCGACTGGAGCCATTGTGCTGATCAGCCAGGACATTGTTTCGCTCAAGGAAGGATATCAATCTGGAGTACAATATTTTTTCAAAAATTTTGTTTACATTTGACAGCAGTGATACCGGCCTATAATTTTTTTCTTCAGTTCGGTCACCTTTTTATATATGACTTTTATATGTGCAAGCTTTAATTGGTCTGGGAAAACTCCTGTCGAGACCATAACATTAATAATATGTTTCAAAGGTATAGATATAATATCTGCCGTCGCCTTCAATAGCGAAACAAGCACCTGGTCTTCTCCTACAGATTTTTTGTTTTTCAAATTTTTTATGCATCTACAGACATCTTCAATGCTAGTTGGTTCCAAGAATATCGTCCGCTGATACCCTGTTATAGGGAACGAGTCAACTGGCCTACTACCATCAACATCTGGACAAGAATTAATGAAGTAATAGTTTAAAGCATTCAGTGCTGTTACTGAATCCCCATATTTCGGCTCAAAAGTGTCGATTATTGAATTTTTTTGAGGATTTGCAGATATATTCCTTAGTAATGACCAAGTTGCCCTAGTTTTATTATCAGAATTCAAAATAAATTCAGTATTTGATTTTCTTTTAGCTTCCAATATAACTTTCTTTAAAATTTTATCGTATCTCTTGAATTCATCGTTAGAAATTTTACCTTTCTTTTTCTCACAGTAAATTTTCTTTTATTTTTTACATAAAATTTTTATACCTTTAGTTATCCAACCATTATGAAGTTTTTTACAATTATATATATATATATATATATATATATATATATATATATATATATATATATATATACCGGATTTGGGATGGATGGTGGTGTAAGCCAGCGTTTAAATATCTGTTGGTATAGGTGGGCTTCTGGTAGACTGAGTAATGAAATTGCCAGTTGTTTTTTCCGAGTTATAAGCACATCAAGGAAAAGGGAGGCTTTTTTCTTCTTCTACTTCCAAAGTGGACTGTATCCGGTGGTGGATTCTATTTAAATAGGTCAGGAAGTTGTCATTTCGTCCATGGGGCCTAATTATAAATATGTCATCAACATATCGTTTCCAGAGTTTAGGTTTGAGTGGTGAGTTTTTAAGGGCCTCTGTTTCAAAATACATCATACAGAGATTGGCTATTACTGGTGAAAGGGACGATCCCATGAGCGCTCCATCTGTTTGTTTGTATATCTGATAATTGAAGACAAAGTAAGTATTTTTTAGACAATGTTTCAATAGTTCTACATATATATATATATATATATATATATATATATATATATATATATATATATATATATATATATATATATGAAGTGTCCGGGTGTAAGTCCGTTGATTGTTTTGACTGATGAGTCACAAGCGTTTCGTCAAAATCTCATTGAGCATTATCAATGCTAACTGATGACTGGTGGCCGATAACGGTGAGTGAGAGGGAGAATAGCAACCAGTAATAATTTCGGTTGAAAAGCGATTTCTGGAATGTCTTCTTTTTCCATTTCTATCTAATGAAATCCATTTGCTAGGTCCAGGGTAGTAAAATATTAGTATTTCCCAAGTTTGTCTAGGACATCAGTGATACTGGGGAGGAAATAGAGATCCGATATACCTTTTTTATTTAATTTTCTATAATCTGTCACTAATCTCCATTTTTTCTTGCCTGAGACTTCTAGTTTCTTTGAGACTATCCTATTGGACTAGACCAAGGGGACTATGAGCCCTGGATGATTCTTTGCTCTAACATTTTGTTTATTTGGTTCCTGTGTCTATTAATAAATTTGCATTTATTTCCGGAAGATTAATATATGTTAATTTAATATCAAGGGGCTAAGATGTACTGTGGTTATTTCAAGAGGGATTAGTTTTTTTTTCATTTTATAGGAAACGATGTCATTATTGAATTCTAGTGAATTATCATAGAATGGATTCTAACTTCTAAATTTATTAATATAATCGTTGGGTTGAATCTTGATAGGTGGTGGGATTGTTGAAGTATTGGTTTACATCGTTAGGATAATTCGTCATACACTGAGACAGGTTAGGGTCAAGATAACTATATCCATTTAATATTGGGTTTTGAGAGTTTATTAAGGGGTGTATTTCATTTTGAAATTCTGACGAATTAAGGTGAATATTTGGGTGAGTATAGTCTTGTTGGTCCAGATGATCTCGTTCGTTTTCAACTGCTTTAATATCTTGTTGGTGAATTTCTTCGAATGTAAATTTTGGTTTTAGATTTTCAAATATCTAGTGTTGCCTGATAACGTTTCTGTTATCTCTGGCTTGTTATTTTGATTTACTTGGAGGCGGTTTGTATTATGTTGACGCCAATGATTTTGGGAAAAAATTTGGATTATTGAATCTATCTGGAAAATTTGGAAGATTTGTAGGTCACATTTGAGGTTTCCTAAAATTCGGTTTCATTTTTGGAAATTTGAGAAATTGGTCTTGATATCAGAAAATTATTATTTTTTTAATTGTTGTTTGTGGGAACCGATTCGTTGTTCTCATTGATGGTAAAGGTGGAAAATACAATATTATTTGAAAACTATTTGAAAAATGGATCAGGGGCTTTAGAATTTGAGTGTAGCATTCTTGGATTAAATTTGTCTCCTCAATTACGAGAGCCGTATAGCTATAAAGTCATCCAAGTTGAGAGGGTTCTGATAAAGATTTTCTATTCTGATTAGTTTTTGTTCGGGCATTAAAATTAAAGCATTTAATTTTGGCAGAATTAAAGAACGAGGTTCTGGACATCTCATGCCAAAATTATATGGAGTTTCATTTTTGCTAATGCTTAAATTGATCAAATCATATACTTAACAGTTTTAATTTTTTGTTTGCCAAAAATTATTTCTAATAAATGCTTTATTTTGTTTGATGACCTTAGTTCTTATATACGTAAGCCTATTAGACTTAATGCTCTTTCGGATAGTTTTCCAATAAGAGCTCATAAAATAAAAGAATTATGAGTATCATCACCTTGTCTATAAAAGTGACTTATTAAACTATTGCAATTATTTAAGAAAAACTGTTAAGGTATGAGAGTTTCCATTATATTCGGGGATTGTTTCGATGTACAAACGTCAAAGTTAAAAATTGACTGTTGGTAGGGCCATTTTTGTTTCGTTATCAAACAGATTGATTTTGCTTTGTTGATCTTGCAGAACTTCGGCAGATTTAGTAATAAAAAGGATTGTATTTTTCCATTGCTAGGTTTTCGTATTTATCTTGACATATTTGTTTTCAAAACTTATAATAGAATTTTGAAAAAGAATTTTATCTATAACTACGTGTGATATTTTGATTGATCTCTATTCTCGAAGTAATCAGCTAAAGTTTATCTTAAGGGAAAATATAATGACAGAGTATTTTTATATATGGCTGCACTAGTGAGATTCTAAGGATTTTATAAAGAGAATCTCGTACTCCTTTTTGTTTATGTAGGGAATGTAAAATCAATCGTCTCTCCTGATGAAACTAACATGGTTAGCGAAACGCGCGTAGTGTGCAAAAATAAAGTATTTGGTGTAGTGGTGATATATAGTGACTAGTGTAATTTTTGTTTGTCATTAAAACTTTTGAAATCTTGAAAACATTTATTTGATTATTTTGTTATATTTTATTTATTGATACTTATAGTTTCTTAAAATCTTCAGATAAAGCTTGTCTTAGAAGAAAATTTTAAAAGAATAATTTTGAAAAGGTTTTTGGATTTTTGACTGCGTTGGTGGTAATTTGAAATTTATATATTTGAGAGTAAAATATCGTTTACATAACAATTAAAACTAATATAAAAAAGGTCTAGTAATTAAGTAGGTAAAATTAAATTCTATGGATTCAACTTTAGAAATTTCCTTTTTTCAAAAATCCATTAAGGCCACAAACATTCGCGGTTTGAAAAAATTTTAAATTTAGACACTTAGGTAAAAAGTCGCTAGTGGATATTAACTTCAGAGATTGTATTATTGAAACATTAACCATTGTCATACACAACAGGGCACGTGTTTGTCAGGTAAGAGTATGTTAGAGAAAATTTTAATTTTAATTTTGTTTCGCGCCTGATCTGAGTTTTTAATTCGTTTTTCTTCTTATGAAGCCTAAAATCTTGTCGTACGAGGAGCTATTTGTAGGAGAAAAGCTTAAAATGAAGCAATTAGAAAAATTAGAGGAATATTTTTAATAATTCGAAATATAGAAAGAAACTAATTAAATAGCACCTTGTTAACAAGTAAATTAAGCATTTTAAGATATATAATTTTAGTATACAATTGATATTAAATTAAAATAAGCAAAAAACATTATTTGCAAACATTTTCACGTAAAGAACATCTAAGCAATTTAGCAACGTTGCCTATGATGTATTTGGGAGACCTGCTTTCCATTTGCCTTTGACTTTGGACCGCCATAAAAAAATTAGATTATCTGCCAAACCGATAAACAGAAGAAAATCTGGTAAACAAGTGTAAGTACTTATTTGCAAGGTAATTAATTTTAAGTAAATATTTCATGTAAAAATTTTCATATTAAGCGGGAGCTGAGGGTATAAAATTATATTTTAAAATATTTTCCTAAGCATAAGAAATACTTAAAGTTTCGCTCCCATCAATTTGTGGGGTTCATAGTCTACTAAGGTTAAAATCATAAAATCATATTTTACTCTAAAAGCTATAAATGAAAAATGGCTCCAAAGACAATTATTTATAGTTTTAACCTTAGTAGACTTTAAGCCCACAAACTTATGTAAGGTAAATTTTGAATTTTTCTTTTTTTTAAGAAACATTCTAAAAATATTTGTATCCTCAGGGAATGAAAGCGGTAAAGTTAAGAGTGGTTTACAGAATTTTTTACAGGAGAAAGTAACCATTTTGTGTTTCATCTTCTCCAACATAATTATTGCAGATAACACCTTCCAATTATAGAATTGCATATAAACAGCAGCTTAAAAAAAATTAAAAAAAAGATATTGTTAAATAAATACAATCCTTGCTGTACCGCACGTTAATTTAGTAGATCGACATAATATCTACATATAATAAAAGACACAGAAAACATCAAACCAAATTAAATTAATCACATTTAAATCTTAAAATTACAAGGGTTGCTTCAGATCGATTTTGCTAGATTTTGCGAATATTACTTTAAAACCTAAATTCGAAACTATACCATATAAAGGTAGACTAAATTCTTAAAAAAAATTTATAGAGCTAGATTTCTTTGAGCATGAGCTGAAATCTACAGTTTTTTAAGAAAGTTACCTAATGGTTTTTGTAACATAAGATATGTTAAGTATAAATATAGATAAATATGGTACAATTCCTGAGGAAAATTGTAGATCATTTTTGTTTTCTGATATCTTACAGAATAAAATATAGTCGATATTTTTTTCGACTAATCTAACTTAATTTTTAGACAGAGCGAGTCACATTTGTTTAGTTTTCTTTTATTTCAAACGAAATAATTATTTTAAGCATTTAAAATATTAGAAGCTTAATTACATATATATATATATATATATATATATATATATATATATATATATATATATATATATATATATATAAGAAAGAGGAAGGACAGTAACAGGGCACTGGCAACAAACAATCCTAAGTTTAACTGCTGGGAAACGCCCTTATAAGGAGAAGAGGTGAGCAATCAAAGATCTAAAGGCTCTAGTATCTGCTTTTTATTTTTATTATCGAGCTTTCGCTGCCTAATGGTAGCTTCTTCTGGATTCTAAAAATGCAAACCAGGTACAGAAAATAAACTAAAACGTTCGTTTTTTTAAAACGTGATTAAATAAATTGTACGACTGAATGTAAAATTACTTACAAAAATTTAGCAGTTAGTTCATCTCTGGTGAAGACAATGAAATTTGCATTTTTGTTGGCCAGGTGGTATGCATGATTACACAAAACATGATTAAAAGACACTTAGAGAGTTACACAAATATTGAAAATAAAACTTTGTCAATAAACATCAGTTAAAAAACACTTTTAAAGACAGAAACACAACTGCAAAAGAAACCATGATGTTGAAACGGTACTCCATTTTAAAATTTTTTTGACGTCGAGTTTAGTAACTATTTAGTGATATTTGAGTCCGAGCCGGATATTGTTGGTAGTCTATGTCGTCATCAGGTCGACAAAAAAAAAAAAAAAGGATTAAAGTTAGGAATGTGGTAAAATATTTTCGGTAGATGCGAATTTTAGATAAATTATTTATTATTAATGATATCTATTTTTTAGTTTTAATTTTATAAAAAAGGGGGGCTTAAATTTGATGAAATTGACGAGTTATTCATTATTAATTATATTAATTCTTTAATTTTATAATCAAGAGATTCATAGGCTAATTTAAAAATTTAAAAATTTGAAATCGAAAATTAATACTGGACGTTATTTATTATTAGTCATATTTTTAATTTTTTATTATGTAATTTTAACAAGAAAATATAGAAAACTGGTAAATAGCAAAAAATGACAAAGAGATCAGAAACGTCAACTTTACCGGAAGAAGCTACCATTAGGCAGCGAAAGCTCGATAATAAAAATAAAAAGCAGATACTAGAGCCTTTAGATCTTTGATTGCTCACCTCTTCTCCTTATAAGGGCGTTTCCCAGCAGTTAAACTTAGGATTGTTTGTTGCCAGTGCCCTGTTACTGTCCTTCCTCTTTCTTATTATAGTTTTTGAATAATGGGAACCTTCTACAGACGAATATCTGAGACGTTTGGGCCAAATGTGGTAAAAAGTATGAAATTGTATGATAATATCAATAGAAAATTGGCATCTCAAAGAAACAGACGAATATTTCTATTAGAATGTCGTCGTACAAAAGTAACACCCCGTTTCCTTGAAGACAATATAAAGAAACTCTGGAGAATTCCACAAACTATATCAAACAATAATATAACCAGACTGGAAAACATAACACAACAGGTAACAGCCAATTTCCATAAGTTATGTATTTCTGACACTAATCGGTACATAGAAAGACTCGAGAGATCATTGGATGAGCTATTACAGGACCTTAGGACTCAATTACCATTTCATATTTTTGATGATTTTATTTTTATTCAACATAATAAATACAAATTTTTATTCAATAAAATTAAAAAAAACAACATTAAAAAATTAGAATTTTTAAAAAAAGAAATTTCATGAATTTAATATAGGAAAAGACAAGTGGATAAAAAATATTTCTGATGTAGAAATACCACCTAATGTAAAAGGGTTTTCTAGCCCTTGGTCCCAAGTTCAGTCTCCCTATATCTAACAAAGATATTAACATGTTTAGTCTACTGTCTGAGGTAGAAGAATTAATTCACTATGTCCCCCCACAAAAACAAGACTACATTGGTGCAAGGGCTGTAAACCTAATTACTAACTATGTAATATCACATAAAGACAAAACTTCTATCACTCATAAATTAGAGAAGGAAACAAAAATTTTCTTAAAAAACCATCCCGATTTACTGATCACTAGGTCTGATAAAGGCAATGTTACTGTTGCTATGTCAAAAGCTTCCTATCTTGAGAAATCACACTCCCTACTTCAAGATGAGAGTACTTATGAAATAATACATCACGATCCCACATCAAGAATAGAAATTAAATGCAATAAATTAATTAAATCATTAAAAGATAGTAAGTTTTTAGATGAAGCAACTGCTCGCACATTGACAACTTATAATGGGATTTGTCCCAAATATTATGGTCTACCAAAAATACATAAACCAGATATACCTCTAAGACCAATAGTTTCCTGTGTAGGAGCATCTACACAACCACTTGCCAAATATATAGCCTCTATTTTAGAAACAGCTTTTTTCAACTTTTAATAAATTCAGAATTAAAAATACCTTCGAATTTGCAGAGAAGGTTAATGGCTTTATTTTGCCAGAGGGTTTTGTACTTGCTTCGTTCGATGTAGTTTCACTATTTACTAACATTTCTCTAGACCTTATTATATCAATATTAAATGAACATTTCACATCAATAGAAGAGATATGTAATATTCCTAAAGAACAGTTCCTACTAATCATTACTTTTTTATATGAAAATACATTTTTCTCCTTCAATAGTACATTCTACAGACAAAAAATTGGCGTCCCAATGGGAAGTGCGATTTCACCAATCCTGGCCGAAATTGTTATGAATAAACTTCTTTATTTTGTTATTTCAAGGGTTGAATTTGAATTTCCCCTTCTGTTTCAATATGTTGATGACTTGTTAGTCGCTTTACCTGCCGGAAGTGTACAGAACACCCTTAACATTTACAATTCTTTCAATCATAAGTTAGTATTTACTGTTGAGGAGGAGACTGACTGTGGTGTTCCGTTTCTGGATACTAGGGTTGTACGCTCAGAAAATAATACAGTCAAACTGGACTGGTATAAGAAAAAATCAAGTTCTGGTAGATATATCCCCTTCCATTCTTATCACCCTATGAAACAGAAGCTGAACATCATCAGAGGACTAAAGAACAGAATAGATAAGATTTGCCACCCCTCATTTAGGGAAAAAAATGTTAAAACTGTTGGAAGACATTTTGTTGGACAATTACTATCCTAAAGCTCTAATCAAAAAGAATTTTCAAAGACCCCTCCTTCCAATTAATCCAACTGTCACCACTAATGTCGATATTAAGGTAGGAAAGTTACAGTACATTGAAGGCCTTTCCCAGTCCTTGTCTTCTCTTTTTAAAAATACAAACATTAAAATTGCCAACTACAACATAAAAAGACTTAATTGTTTTTATACCAATTTAAAAGATAAAACCGATACTTTACAAAGATCTAATATAATCTATGGCATTCCCTGTCAATGTGGTTTGGTCTACGTTGGACAAACTTCACAAAAGCTCTCTAAGAGATTAGCGTTACACAAAAGTGATAGTAAACACAAACCTAACGCAACTAGTTTGAGCTTACACGTAAATAATACAGATCACAGAGTAAAATATAACAACAGCTTCATTCTGGATGTTGAGACCAATTATTTCAGAAGAAGTTTCTTGGAAATGTGTTACATAAAAACCTGTAAAAATAATCTCAACCACAAAAAAGACATAGAAGGATTGAGCTCCATGTATACCTATTTGCTAACACAAAACTATACCAAACCATTAAAAAAGAACGATCTCTATGAAAAAATTATTTTCTAGTAAAGTTGACGTTTCTGATCTCTTTGTCATTTTTTGCTATTTACCAGTTTTCTATATTTTCTTGTTAAAATTACATAATAAAAAATTAAATATGACTAATAATAAATAACGTCCAGTATTAATTTTCGATTTCAAATTTTTAAATTTTTAAATTAGCCTATGAATCTCTTGATTATAAAATTAAAGAATTAATATAATTAATAATGAATAACTCGTCAATTTCATCAAATTTAAGCCCCCCTTTTTTATAAAATTAAAAACTAAAAAATAGATATCATTAATAATAAATAATTTATCTAAAATTCGCATCTACCGAAAATATTTTACCACATTCCTAACTTTAATCCTTTTTTTTTTTTTGTCGACCTGATGACGACATAGACTACCAACAATATCCGGCTCGGACTCAAATATCACTAAATAGTTACTAAACTCGACGTCAAAAAATTTTAAAATGGAGTACCGTTTCAACATCATGGTTTCTTGCAGTTGTGTTTCTGTCTTTAAAAAGTGTTTTTAACTGATGTTTATTGACAAAGTTTTATTTTCAATATTTGTGTAACTCTCTAAGTGTCTTTTAATCATGTTTTGTGTAATCATGCATACCACCTGGCCAACAAAAATGCAAATTTCATTGTCTTCACCAGAGATGAACTAACTGCTAAATTTTTGTAAGTAATTTTACATTCAGTCGTACAATTTATTTAATCACGTTTTAAAAAACGAACGTTTTTAGTTTATTTTCTGTACCTGGTTTGCATTTTTAGAATCCAGAAGAAGCTACCATTAGGCAGCGAAAGCTCGATAATAAAAATAAAAAGCAGACACTAGAGCCTTTAAATCTTTGATTGCTCACCTCTTCTCCTTATAAGGGCGTTTCCCAGCAGTTAAACTTAGGATTGTTATATATATATATATATATATATATATATATATATATATATATATATATATATATATATATATATATATATATATACCGTATATAGTTTCGCATCGCGATGTGTGTACACGTGAGTCGAACGCCCGGCAATATTCAAAACTCGTTCAACGAGCATTATTACGATAGTGTTCCGATCTATTTAATTACTTTGTCGATTGCAAACGAGAGGGACTAGAAATAAAGTAGAGTGTAGTGTTAGATAAAGATAATAGGTAAAAAAAAAAAATTTGGTGATTTATGAGATTAATTTTGTGAAATTGTATGAAGCTAACGAAACGATAAGCGACAACCTTGATCATTTTACTGTTTACGGTGATAAGAAATATAAACAACAATTTTTTCTTTTTCTCCCGTGTTTGAAAATGGAATATACGAGGAATACACGTAAATTTTTTATAACAGAAAGAACAATGGATAGCGATGATTATACCTCAGGAGTCTCGAAAAGAGGAAGAGTAGAAGAAAAAGAAGAGCCAATGGGATTATTCAAGTAGACTAAAAAGCTGATAAGAACACCACAGAAAGAGAAAAACGAAAGAGTAGATAAGATAGACAATTTGATAGAAATGATCAGAGAGCTAATGTCAAATATAAAAGATTTAAAACAAGATCAGAAGAGATACCAACAAGAGTTGAAGGAACTAAGAAAGGAGAATGAAGTATTGAAAGAGGAAAATGATTAGAGAAAACATGAGAAGTATGGATTTGAAGATGAGTAGACTGGAAAAAGAATAATACTGTAATATCACGAATTAAATTTGAAGCGAATAGCTAACCAGATCTGAAAATGGGTGTAGAACATTTTATGGAGAGGAGCATGGACACAAAAGTACAGATTAAAGTTGTGGTAAAAATAGAAGCGACTATATAAAAGATAGAGCTTGGAAACATGGGAGATAAGGAAGCTGTAAAGAAAAATAAAAACGAACTGAGAAATCTAAGAGAGAGAGTTTATATAAACCACGATTTAAATGGGATATTCAGGAAGAAAAACTGAAAGAACAAACAAAGAGTACGAGGCTGGTTTGAAAAATCCGTGCAAAAATAAACACTACTTATATGTTTGGGATAAACCTTTTTTATTTTTCGACATAGTCTCCTTTTAGGCTTATACACTTCGTCCAACGATGTTCTAGTTTGTTGATCCCTTCCGAATAATAAGATTTGTCCAAGCCTGCAAAATATCCATTAGTGTCTGTAATCACCTCTTCGTTTGAATAAAATCTTTGTCCCGCCAGCCATTTCTTCAAATTGGGGAACAAATAGTAGTCCGAGGGAGCCAAGTCTGGAGAATAAGGGGGATGTGAAACGAGTTGGAATCCTATTTCAATTAATTTGGCGACCACAACTACTGAGGTGTGTACTGGTGCGTTGTCGTGATGGAAAAGGACTTTCTTGTGGGCCAATCGCGGGCGTTTTTCTTGCAGCTCGATTTTCAAACGGTCCAATAACGATGAATAATATTCACCTGTAATAGTTTTACCCTTTTCCAGATAGTCGATGAGGATTATCCCTTGCGAATCCCAAAAGACAGTCGCCATAACCTTTCCGGCTGAAGGAACGGTCTTCGCCTTTTTTGGTGCAGATTCCCCCTTGGTAACCCATTGTTTAGATTGTTGTTTGATCTCAGGAGTATAGTAATTTATCCATGTTTCATCCACAGTGACGAAACGACGCTTAAAGTCCTCTGGATTCTTCTGGAACAGCTGCAAACCATCCTTGCAACGCTTCACACGATTCCGTTTTTGGTCAAGCGTGAGCAATCGCGGCACCAATCTTGCGGATAGCTTTCTCATGTCAAAATGTTTATGCAAAATATTATGTACCCGTTCAGTCGAGATGCCCACAGCACTAGCAATCTCACGCACCTTAACTCTTCTGTCATCCATCACCATATCATGGATTTGATTAATGATTTCTGGAGTCGTAACCTCCACAGGCCGTCCAGAACGTTCAGCGTCACTTGTGCCCATATGGCCAGTCCGAAAATTTTGAAACCACTTATAAACTGTTCTAATCGAAGGTGCAAAGCCACCATAATGTTTATCAAGCTTCTCTTTAGTCTCCTGAGGCGTTTTGCCTTTCATAAAGTAATGTTTAATCACCACACGAAATTCTTTTTCGTCCATTTCTTGAAAATCACTCGACTTCCTTGATTCACACGAATGCCAAACACAAAGAAATAGACCAATATGGCTGAAACTTGGTGTGCGTTCATTCAAGAGATGCTACTAACTAAACATGACCTCGATACGCGCCGGTGGTGCCATCTTTCGGACTTTGCACGAACTTTCCAAACCAGCCTCGTACTACGACCATCAAGTCGAAAAACTGAGAAAAAGGAGAGAGGTGGATTGACGACGACCCTGGCAAAGATAAAGGATACAGAAGAGAGGACTAGTAAAATGAATACAAATAAGAACATAATCAAAGAAATAGATAGGAAGAAAGAAATGGGAAATAATTATCGAGTTTTTAGATTGAGAACACGAAATAAAAGGAGCATAGACGGAAAAGAGAATGAACTGACAGAAGACAACAAATACACTGTGTAGGAATCACTGAAACAGAAAGGAAAGGAAATGGATGCAAAAAATTAGAAGGAAAAGCATACAAAAATCAACATAGAGACATCATACCGGAACAAGATACAGAACTAACACAGAAGAAACAAAAGAGGCAATCGGTAATTTTTAAACAGGATGGAAGAATATAGAAGGAAATATGGAAAAGACGGAAACAGAATAATTCAACTTCACAAGCCTTGCACTTCTCGAGGGGTAGAAAGGCATAAGGATTAAGTAAGTATATATATATATATACATATATATATATATATATATATATATATATATATATATATATATATCTATATATATATATATATATATATATATATATATATATCTATATATATATATATATATATATATATATATATATATATATATATATATATATATATATATATATATATACATATATATTATATATATATATATATATATATATATATATATATATACATATATATATACATATATACATATATATATATATATATATATATATATATATATATATATATATATATATATATATATATATATGTATATATATTTTCGTGTTCGTTAGCACATGTGCTGCAGGGAAGTCTCTAAAGCTCTACAGGAGCGACACGTGTGCGGAGAAAAGCGCATTGTTCTTGAATTGCTGTAAATTGTACTCGGTGGGAAACACAGTCATGGACAAATTATTCCATAGGGATGATGTTCTCTATATAAAAAAAACTGCTTAAAAAGCGTTGTACGAGGAATAACAAGCTGAACATCATAGGAATGTGAAGTATTAGCACGACGTGTACTTCTAACACGCACCGCTCTGGGAGGAATTAAGGGAGCCACATCCTTCGAACACTTACCATGAAAATACTTGTAGAATAGGCTCAAGTCGCCAACCGTTCTTCGATGTTTCAGCGAATTAAGTCCGCCGGTCAGTTCCAATCAGACTAACAGCTCTTCTCTGAATAGAATCCAACAAATGCAGTGTATGTTTGGGAGCGGAGCCCCAAACATGGGAGCAGTATTCCATAGTTGTTCGAATTTGAGCTTTGTAAAGAATTAATAGTTGTTGTGGAGTGTAAAGCTTTCTGGTTCGAAATAATATTCCTAACTTTTGAGAAGCTCTCCTTGCTATGCCTGAAACATGTTCATGCCAGGACGCATTTGCTCCCGAATTAACGCCCAACAAACTAAGTGACGATGTTAGAGGAATGGAGTGCCCCGACATAACTATGTCGGGTTCAGCAAGGCTAACTTTTTTAGAAAAAACTGCCGCCTGGGTTTTTGTAGCGTTAAATTCCACTTGGTTACTGTCAACCCAAGATAGAATTTTTTCCAGGTCTTTGTTAAGTTGAATGACTTTCGGCTGTTTGCGGATATTCGTCTGAGTAGCCGATGTCCGAGCGTTCAAAGTGAATGAAGAGATAAGCGTACTGTCATCTGCAAAGCTGTAGATTGAATTCTCGGTCTTTTCCAGCAGACCGTTAATGTAAATGAGAAAGAGAATAGGAGACAGTATGGAGCCTTGGGGCACACCGGCGTTGATTGTGAAGGTGTTAGAAAGAAATCCGTCTACCGCCACTCGCAAAGAACGCTCTCTGAGGAAACATGAGAGCCATAAACAGAACTTTTCAGACATACCATAAGAGCGTAGCTTAGCCAACAGCCCATCGTGCCAAACACGATCGAGTGCCTTGGATACGTCAAGAGCAACCGCTCGAGATTGTCCAAACTGTTCAATTGCGTTGCTCCAAACGTGTATTAAAGCAGTGAGAAGGTCTCCTGTTGATCTATTTTTACGAAAGCCATATTGGTAATCGCTAATAATGTGGAATCCTTTAAGATATTTTAGAAAATGCTGATTGATAGCCTTTTCCATGACTTTCGATATTATTGAAAGCAGTGCGATTGGTCGGTAGTTATTTGGCAAGGTCTTCTTGCCTTTTTTAGGTATCGGTTGAACAGTGGCACATTTCCAGCAGGAAGAAAATATTTCTTTTCTGTAGGATAGGTTGAAAAGTCTACAGAAAACTGGTGTTAGTTCACTTGCACAGTTTTTGAGAACTATGGCAGGTATTCCGTCAGAGCCAGAATCTTTTTGGGTATCTAGCTTCATTAAAATACGTTTTATGATACTCTGTCTGAAGACAATATCGGGCATCCTTGACTGTACTATGGTAATAGTAGGTAGTGTTTTTCCTTGGAAATCGACAGTAGAAAGTGAAGCAAAGAGTTCAGCCAACAAGTTCGCTTTCTCAACAGATGTCGTTGCAATAGAATTTTCTGGCCATGTGAGTGGTGGTATGATGGATTTGGTGGAATTTTGACTAACTGCTTTAGCGACTGACTGATCTGGAATTGTTGGGACAAGCGAGAAGTTTGTTTCTAATTCGTTGATTGTGTGCAAATTTGTAGTGCCAAATCTTGCGCGGTTTTAGGCACCTCTCTGTCTCTCTTGGTAGGATACTCGGTGTCGAAAGTAGTTTATGGTCAGAAGAACCTAATGGCGGATTTATGCTGACCGTGTAAATCTTCAGATTGGTGGTTAAAAACAGATCAAGAAGACTGGCGAACTCCCCGTCTCGATCAGGGATCCGTGTCGGTTCATCAATAAGCTGAGTTAAGCCACAACTGATTGAAAATGATTCGGCTTCACGACCTTCCTCGTCGGTAGTATTTGGCCAGTTGATGTTGTGGACATTAAAGTCACCCAGGATGGCAATTTCGGCATTTTGGATAATTAATTTGTAAATGGTCGGTGGTGTCTGCAAGAGAAGCGAAAAGTGTTCTAAAGTTAGTCACCTGGGGTCGATAGAGGATACAGATGAACTTTGTGGTTGGTTGAGTCGTTATTTTTAACCACATAACATCAACGTTTGCGGGCTCCAGAGCCTCTTCTCATTGGCAAGAGAGGTCGCTTCTGATAAAAAGACAGATTTCAAAGTTACACCTAAATCGGAAATATAAGTCATACTCAGGATAACGATAGTTTACTCTGCTGGTCGATGAACTGACCTCGGTTTCACAGAGAGCGAGTACATGAGGTTTATTTGATTGCAAGTGTTGGTGCACTGAATTTATGTTAGAGTTTATACCACGTATTTTGCAAAAATCCATTTTAAAATTCTGATCTCTGCATGTCGACGCACCTGAACCAGCCCCCATCCAGGTGCCTCATCATGCTATTTGGTCCCACCATCTACCATCTACGTTGTTCTTTAAGTCGCGTCCTACGCAGAACGCACCGGGGGAGATATTCTATCCCGCTTCCCCACGTGTTATTTATTATATATATATATATATATATATATATATATATATATATATATATATATATATATATATATATATATACACCTCCTATCCGTGAATTCGTTACCCGTCTATATACTACTCTACGGATTTTATTTCATTCCTCCATTAAAAATCTTTAGATGTCTTGCATAAACTTTTAGAACTAAACTGTTAAATTCCATCAAATTTCGTTAATATAATTCTTGTGGTCCAACTAGATTCATCAAATCCATTGCTTCACTTCACAGCGCTGAAATATACAGCTTTTGTAAATATTGATAAAACTCTTGGATGATAAATAAGTGTAAAGATGATCATGTTTAATAGCTAAGTCAAGTTGTTAATTTCTTCTTAATTTATTAAAACTTTATTTTATTGATACGATTATTAAGCTGAAGTAGCTTAATAATCGTATCAATAGTTTCTGGGTAACTGTTGGTATTACATAATTATGACAATTAGTTTTGACAATATGATTAAATTAAGTACGAACTAACGATTTTAGTTCTATTTTTGTAAGGTATATTAATCTGGGATCTAAGGTCTCATTGAATTGTGTTTTAATTATGGCAAATTTTTGTACATTTTTGGTGAATATTATTTTTGCCTTCAAAATTTATTTTTTTTATTAATATTAACAGGTTATAATTTTCCTTGATTTCTTGAGTATCTATGTCCAACTTAAATTATTAACAGTGAGTATACTGTGAAGATATAGCGAACCCAAGCTTAAAACTTAGCCAAACGAAGAAATCCTGAAACAGAATAGCTGCTCTCGGCACCTGGAATATACAGGGATGGAGGACAAAGAACATCGAAGTCATACAAGTGTTTAAGAAGATAAACATAGACATTTTAGTAATAAGCGAGACAAAGAAAAAGGGAAGTGGAATAGAAGAAATAGATGAAGTGATGCATTGTTGGAGTGGAGTAAAGAAGGAAGAAAGAGCAAGGGCCGGAGTTGGAATATTAGTAAAAAAGAAGTAGAAAAAGAAAATAACATCTTGGGAACCCATCAATGAAAGAATCATAAAACTAAATATAACAATGCTAGGAAAGGACATGGTAATGTTAGGAGTATACGGCCCAACAGAAGATAGCACTATAAGAGAAAAATGGAAACACTAGAAATAGAAACACAAAAAGTAAAGAAAAACCAAGAATTAATAATAATGGGAGATCTGAACGGGAGAACAGGAAGGAAAACAAAGGACAATACCGTAGGACCATTCGGAGAAGACATTACTTTTTTTTTTTTTTTTTTTTTATCGGTCTAGCACACGTGCTGCAGGGAAGTCCCTAAAGCGCTCCAGGAGCGGCACGAGTGCGGAAGAAGCGATTCACGTTGTTCTTGAATCGCTGTAAATTGTACTCGGTGGGAAACACAGCGCTGGGCAAATTATTCCAAAGGGATGACGTTCTCCATATAAAAGATTGCTTGAAAAGCGTTGTACGCGGAGTAACAAGCTGAACCGCATACGGATGCGAAGTACCAGCGCGACGTGTATTTCTAACATGCACCGCTTTGGGAGGAATTAAGCGGGCTACATCCTTCGAACACTTTCCATGAAAATACTTGTAGAACAGACTCAAGTCGCCAACCGTTCTTCGATGTTCCAGCGAATCAAGGCCGCCGGTCAATTCCGGGTCCCCAATCAGACGGACCGCTCTTCTCTGAACAGAATCCAACAAATGCAGTGTATGTTTGGGAGCAGAGCCCCAAACGTGGTAGCAGTATTCCATAGTTGGTCGAATTTGGGCTTTGTAAAGAATTAACAGTTGTTGTGGGGTGTAAAGCTTTCTGGTTCTAAATAATATTCCCAACTTTTGAGAAGCTCTCCTTGCTATGCCTGCAACATGTTCATGCCAAGACATATTTGCTCCCAAACTAACGCCCAACAAATTGAGCGACGATGCTAAGGGAATGGAGTGCCCCGACATAACTATGTCGGGTTCAGCAACGTTAACTTTTTTAGAAAAAACTGCCGCTTGGGTTTTTGTAGCGTTAAATTCCACTTGGCTACTGTCACCCCAAGATAGAATCTCTTCCAGGTCTTTGTTAAGTTGAACGACTTCCTGCTGTCTGCGGATATTCGCCTGAGCAGCCGATGTCCGAGCGTTCAAGGTGAATGAAGAGATAAGCGTACTGTCATCTGCAAAGCTATAGATTGGATTCCCGGTCTTTTCCAGCAGATCGTTAATGTAAATGAGAAAGAGGGTAGTAGACAGTATAGAGCCCTGGGGCACACCGGCGTTGATAGTGAGGGTGTTAGAAAGAAATCCGTCGACCGCCACTCGTAAAGAACGCTCTAACGACAACGGAGAGAGACTAATAGAGCTGTGTGAACTAAACGGCCTCAAAATAACAAACGGATTCTACAAACACAAGGACATCCACAAATATACTTGGATGCAAGAAACACGAAACTTAAAATCAATAATAGACTACATTATAATTAAAAACGATACCACTATCAAAATAAAAGACGTAAGAGTAAAGAGAGGGGCAGAATGTGGAACAGACCATAGACTATTAATAGCAAATATAAAAGTACCGTGGTACAAGATGATAAAGCAAAAAGAAACAATAGATAAAGAAAACAGAAATACTAATGAGATAACAGAAAAAGCAGACAAAGTAATAAAATACAAAATATACTTACTGCAAGACGAAACGATAAGAGACCTATATAGACGACGATTAGATCAAAAATTAAATGAATTTAACTATGACAACCTCCAACAGATGTATGACCACATAAAAAAATGCATCAAACAGGCGTCCCTAGAAGCATTAGGTAAAGAAGACAACGAGAATGAGAAACATAAAATTAGAATCTGTGAAAAAACCAAAGAATCTATAAAGGAGAAAAAAAGACTATACGAAAAATGGCAGAATACAGAATCAGAAGATCTACAGAAATATAAAGAGAAAAATGCAGAAACCAGGAGGATGATAAACAAAGAAAAGAACGAGAGATGGGAAAAATCGTGCGAACATGTAGAACAGTATATTGGAGGAACTAGTAGTACAGAGTCATGGAGAATAATTAAGGCATTAAGGACTAACAATAGAGAGAAGACGTATATAGAGTACATCCCAGAAAGCGAGTGGGAAGAATATTATAAGAAGCTGCTAACAGAAGATAGACAAGAATTCCAAGAAGACAACCCTGAAGAAGAACAGAATAAGGAAATAAAAGAGATAGAACTAAGCTATGAAGAAGTAAGGAAGACAATAAAAACACTCAAAATTAATAAATCTGAAGGGCCTGGGGTGTGGTAAATGAAATAATTAAGTACGGGTATAATAAATTACATCGAATACTGAGAAACATATTCCACAGAGCTTTAAATGGAGAAAAAATACCAGAGGAATGGTCAACAGCTTATATAGTATCTATATTTAAAAAGGGAGACCGCAGAAAATGCAAAAACTATAGAGGCCTAAGCATAATATCGAGTATGGGACGTTTGTATAGAAAAATTATTAAAAATATCATGAGGGAAAATATAAAAGGAAAAACTGAAGAAGATCAAGCAGGCTTTACGGCCGGAAAATCATGCATAGACCACATATACATTATAAAACAAACAATGGAAAAAAAAACTGGCAAAGAATAGAGAAGTTCATCTAGCCTTCATAGACATAAGAAAGGCCTATGACTCAGTACCAAGCCAAAGATTATGGAACGCATTGACAAAGAACTAATATACGCAGTAAAAGCTCTCTACGAAAACAACACAGTGAACATAAAAATAGGACATAAAATAGGGAAGAGACTCCAAACATCAAAAGACCTATTACAAGGATGCTCTACATCCCTAACACTATTCAAAATATACCTCGAACAAACATTAAAAAAATGGAAGCAAAAATGTAGTGGAATGGGAGTCCCAATACGAGAAGATTACTTATATACTCTAAGTTTCGCAGACGACCAAGTAATCATAGCGCAAGATGAGGAAGACCGCAGTTATATGGTAAGAAAACTGAAAGAAGAATACACTAAAGCAGGATAGCAATAAACTTTGATAAAACGGAATATCTAACAACAAAGGAGGGAAACATTGAGAAACTAGAAGTAGATAACGAAACAATAATCAAAGGAACCGATAGATTTAAATATCTAGGAACCATCATTTCAAAAAACGCAACATCAGAAGAAGAGATTAAAGCTAGATTAGGACAAACGCGAACATGCATAAGACAATTAAATTCGATCCTGTGGGACAAGCACATTACAAGAGAAACAAAACACGCATATACAAATCAATAATACAAAGCATAATGACATACGGGTCAGAAACATGGACGATCAACAAAAGAAATAAATCTAAAATTAACGCGGCAAAGATGGAGTATTGGAGACGATGTTGTAGAGTGACACGTATGGAGAGAATAACAAATGAAGAAATAAGAAGCAGAATGAACATCAAAGAGAACGTAATAAACACCATTGAAGAAAAACGATTAAAATGGTATGGACACATAACACGAAGCGAAGATAATAGGGGGATAAAGAAAATAACGGAATGGAGCCCTATAGGGAGAAGAAAAAGAGGAAGACCCAGACCATCGTGGAGAGACGACGTGGACGAGGCTATGGAGGACAGGGGTCTAACAGATGGAGATTGGGAAGATAGAAACGGATGGAATCAAAGGCTAAGAGAAGGAAGACAGCGTCAGCTGTAGAAAATCCTTGTTATATTATATATAAATTCTTTTGTTTCAATCATTATAAGTTTTAAAATTTTAATATTTTTTATGCAGTTTTGAAAAATTATTTTATTGGCCACCATGTTTTAAAAAGGTATTAACATGACGTATTGCTTTATAATGTCTATAGTTTCGTGTTAGGTCTTGCATGCAATAGAATTTGTTAATGGTTTCTAAGATACCTGCCACATCTACATCTTATGGACTTCCCAATTCTACGACTTTTGCATTCTGCTGTTATTTTTGTACAAAAATTAGACACCAGAATCCTCATTTTTCTCTAATCAGGATGAAATATAATGGCTGGTTACAGGTTAAGGAAGCTTTTTTTGTTCTGTGCTTACAAACATAAAACTCTCTACACATTAAATTAATATTATGTTCCACTATTAAATAGCAAACTAGTGCATTTTTAATTTATTATCTTTTTACACTCAAAAGTTTTCTCTTTATTTTTGTTTATATTTATAATATTTAAATCGAGTAAACAGACGCGATTAAAATTCAGAAAAAAACAATGTCTGTCACAATATTAATATAATTTTCGTCACAAACAGCAATAAAAAAGCCTATCTTAAAAACGACGTTTATTCTATCTAAGTAGAATTCACGATTCCTTTTGTCTCGAACTTAAGTACGAATTCTTTCCTTAGCGCGCCTTAGTAGCTTTCAGCAAGCCTTTAGGTCACTTGGAAAATGTCCAAGTACAATTTACTGCTAGTTTGGTTTAAAAATGTTATTTTACTGTAAGATTTATTTATTGTTAGGAAGTTTAAGTGAATAGTGGTTAAAATGTTTTTCATTTTAAATTTATTATTATGTCACTTGATTTAATTGAAAGCGCACACAAAATTTATTTTCTGTTGTTTTACATAAAAGGACATTTAAAGTTTTACTTTGTTAAGTAACATGCAACATGCAGAAACAACAGCGGTAAAATAGGTTTCATAATTTTTTATCAGAAAATAAATTACATTTAACTTTAGCTATTTCTGAATAAATTTTAAAATTTTATGTTATTTACAATAAATACTATATAGCCGAAACAATAGGATTATTAAAAAATTTTACATAGTAATTTCTAATTTCTAATTTATATTAAATCAGATTATGTAGAAAGGGGCTATGAAAAAATAATGATGTAGTCATCTTGTCAGTTAATACTACCTGATAATGATTTGAGAGAAACACAAAAGAAGTAGGTTAGTTCAGATAGGTTTATGATAATCACGATAGTAGCGGTATAGTTTTGTATGCATTAATTGTATTGCAAGCAAATTTAATTTACAATGTGATTAAAGCTGAAACAACTAAAAATTATGTAATGTGGTTAGTTTTTAGTTTAATAATATTGCCAGAACGCATTCATTCAAACATGCGCATTTTTTCATGCTTCTATTTTCTTGTTGTATCTTTTTTTAAAAAAGGTCAAAACTAAACTAGAATTTAAGTATGTATTGGTTTATTTTGCTAAACGTTTCATTTTGTTACACCAAATTGCAACTTACTACTGCCAAGTAGAACAAAACGTTGCAAAAGCTTTTATTAGTCTTGCACTCTGTATACTTTTAAATTGTCATAACTTCTTTATACCACTCCGCATATTTTTAATTAAATATTCGTATTTTCCGCCTTCTCCTGTCTAAAAGAGCTCTCTTGGTAAATGTTGCTCTGAGTAACAGTTTCTGAGATAATGGGTTGTTTCCATTTTTTCATTTAATCCACAGTTTATCCAGGCTTAGGACAGGTCCAAAAGAATAGTCTTTGAAATTTGGAGCATGCTTAAAAGCAAACAGGCTAACAACAATAATAAATTTAGAGACTAACGGGCCAACAACAGTAAGAATGTAAAAACTAGCTGGTTAAGAGCATAAAAAATTACCCACAAATTGATAAATTTGTAATCAATAAATAAAAACATCCCACTATCTCAGGAAACTGATACTCGGAGCAACATTCTGCAAGAGACCTTTTTTAGACAGGAGAAGGCGGAAAATACGAATATTTACTTAAAAATATCAAAAAGTTATGAAAATTTAAAAGTGTACACAGTACAATAAGTGGCGCCCCCTACAATTTACAACGGAACTGTGAGCTGATTTCGATTTATCATCTCAGAAAACCCTTTAGCACCAAATCTTGTACAAAAAGTATAATTATTAAGAAAGCTACTTAAGAAAAACTAAAATAAAACTATAACTTTGACAATCTGTATCTCAAAAATTGCGAATTTTTGGGGGGAGAGAGGGGGAGGGAGAGAGAGAGAGAGAGAGAGAGAGAGAAATATTTCATGTAATATTAAGCTCAAAAAACGTAATGAACTATCCAGCAGATACTTCCTTGAAATGATGAAGGAAAAAGGAAAAATTGTTGATTCAAAAGCTTTCCAAATATAATTGTATCTAAAACTTCATCGAGATATTAATTTAAATATAAATCAGTTACATTTTTTTAATGGCGGACCTCAGCTTTAGTGGTCAATTTGGCGAAAGAAAACCCATTACCCATATAGTACTTATAGTTTAAATTATGTAATCATACTGTCTTAAAGAATGCTTGTGACTAAAAGAAAATCTTATGACTGCTGTAGAGGGATTAAAGTCGATTATTCCGTTACTGTAGCAGTTGTGTATGCTTAGGTAGTTTTTACTTGTAGCTGCATATTAAAAGACTCAATCCTTATATTATTAAAGGTAAAGTGTTTGTTAATTATAACTTCCCCACCAAACTAAAGAAAATTTCTAACATGGCTACACTTGATTATGCGGTTAATTGGGAATAGGAAAATAATATAGGGATTGAGTCATTCATCATGTGAATGGAGCACTATTTTCGAGTGGTAAGTTTTAAGGTAGGGAACGCAATGTAGAACTTTTATCTTGGTTCGTATTTGTAGCTTAAATGTCTAATGGTACACATTCAGGATATAACATTTACTCAGTAACATTACTCAGAACTAATAATTTATTACCATTTAATTTACATAAATAGAAGCGAGTGCTACTACACTGGTGAGCAAAAACATCGACTCAAACGATTTTGCTTCATTTAACACCGATCCTTGAATTTAATTTTCAAGCAGTGATATTATTTTTGATATCACTAGAATGCTGTTGTTCTACTCTTTCCAATAATACCAAGAAACAATTGGATTTCCAAAAAGTTTTACTAATTAAAATGACTTTACTCAATAGAACTATTTTTGCTCGCTTAGCAACATACTCGATGCGCTCTATTCATCCCTATAAAAATACACTCAACTGCATTTTCGTACCATTTCTTTATCGGAACTTGAGCCGTCAACATCTCTGCTATACCTGATCACTAATTACGTCATCGGAAAATGGATACCACCCCGGAAAAAACGGCACAAGTCATTGCCCAGCTGTCTACAGACGTTACCAAGAGACCTTTACACGGAGACCAGAATCACGAAGAAGAAGGCGTACCACGGAGCAAGACGACCGCTTCATTGTCAACCCAACTCTAAGAAATCATCACTTGACCGGCATTGAGGTCCAACAGGGCTCCGACAAGTTCATTGTCGGGCTGTCAGTCATTGGACAGTGAGAAGAAGACTTAAAGAAACTAATCTAGCTCCGCAGAGACCAGCCAACGGACCCAAATTGATAGCAGTCCATCGACAAGTGCGACTCAGATTTGCCCTGGAACAGGTGGACGAGATCTTAGAGGAATGGCGCTCCGTTTTATTCTCCAACGAGCCCCGAATGTGCCTACATGGCAATGATAGAAGAATACGAGTCTATAGGAGACCTGGGGGGGGGGGCGCTATGTGCAGTGCCGCATTACGGAAACGGTCGCTTATGAAGAAGGTTCTGTCATGGTGTAGAGTGGTATGTCACTGGATGCGAAAACCGATTTGGTTTTCGTGACTGATAAGACTCGTAGCTATAAATCAACTGCGCAGAAGTGCGTCGTTCCTTACGCTGGGTTTGTTGGCAATAGTGTTCTAATGCACGAAAATACGAGGCCACATGCTGCTGCATCGGTGCGGCAATACCTGGCGGAAGTAAGAATACTCACATTACGCTGGTCTGCGCGGAGTCCTGATCTCAATCCAATCGAGTACATGTGGGATGAGCTCAAAAGAAGAGTTCGAACCAGAAATCCAGCCCCTGCATCGCTGAGGGACAGTGGTGAAAAAACTCACCCGCTGCGTAAAAAACTGGCTGGAAGCTAAGGAGGATAATACAAAATATTGATTTGAGACGCAAGCCGTATGTCGTTTTACTTTTTTACTTAAGAATTATGAATTATACGAAGAGGCTTTAGTTAAAGTGGAGGCAAAATAAACTTAAAGTGTGTGAATGCGAAAAATTAACTAAAAATCAATTTATGGCTCAACTTTTGTAGACACTCCGCTCATACTGTGAGTGGTTAAGATTTTGCGTTATTATCGATGTACCTCGATAAGCGGTAGCTTTTTAAAGTAATTTTCCCATAACATAACATTATTCTAAAGCTTATGGTCAGTTACATAAGCAACTCGAATACTAAAACATATTTAGGTTTTGATAGGTTTCCTGAATATACACGCATAGCTGTCACTAGCGTTACTGAGTAATTTTTCAAGTGGTAATACCGGAAACTTTCTACTGTTGCTAAAGCAGTAATAATTATATTAATATTATAATAATTAATAATTCTATAAAGCACATATTGAAATTTTGACAAGATATTTTATTTTTATCGATTTAATAATAAATTAAAACCAATTTTCCTAGTATTGACCTACACAAGCTTAAAATATTATGCCTTAATTTGATCACTGTTGCATATACCCATTTATTATTTCAAATTACGTTAAGTTTATAATTAAATTTTCGGAATAAAAAATGTGGTTAAGTTCATTGTTCCTTTGTACTTTGTAGTATTGTATTCCTGAAAAATCTCCTTCTAAGATATTTCATCATGTTTCAGGATCTAAAGCACAGCATCTTGTTCCGTCGACATGTACGTCTACAAATGGGACATAAACGTTGAAATGGAACCTATAGTTTTCGAGTGATGTCACTCTAAGAAAAGAGGATTTATAAGTTATGTATAGTTGCAAAATAATTATGACCATTTTTCTTAGTATTTGGTTGGATATTTAATAAACTTTGAACGTGATAATCTATAGTCGGACATACGAATATAAGGTTTGGATGAGGAATGTCGCTAAAGCGAATACTTTGTAGATATCATACTACACGTATGTTTCAGGATACTTAGAACAGGAGAATCAGAAAATTCTGTATCTTTAACGATTTTCAAATTTTAATGGTCAAATATGTAACTGGTTGCTGAGGTAAGGTAGGAGTTTAGAAGTTCATGTATGTCGTGGTATATGGCTTTTTCAGGGTCGTTAGAGCGAGAATATCTTAACATTATATTTCCTTTTGATTATTTTCAGTTTTAATAGAAATAGTTTATAGACAGAAATGCTAAGTTTCTACATGTATATATCTCTAAAGCTCTTACTCTGCTATATTTTTTTTAGGTATTATCTTATTACAAAGTATGTATTATTTAAAATATCGACTCTCAGTGCTCAGTGCAAAGTAATTCCTAAAACCTCTTCCCTTATGCCCACCGTCAAAATTAACATACAGTTAATAATAAATATTTTGTTTCATGACTTTATAAAAATTATAAAAATAACACAGGTCTACAAAAAAAAGGTGTTCTTGGACAACGACCATATGGAAGGCATGTATTCTGATGTGCTGGAACCTACTTTACAACCAGAAAGCTCAAATGTTCTCAATTTTTTTTTCGTGAGACTTTTGAGTTTTTTTGAGGTTATAATAAGGTACTGATGTCGTAGGTCAAAATAAACTTGAAATTCGGTTCCAGAATATTAAAATACATTGAGATGTGTTAATTTGATCAGAAAATATTGCTCTGACTCGGTTTTTCTAAAAAAGAGTAAATTATTCTCAAATAATTATTTTGTTAATGTATTTTCAGGTGCTCAAATTTTACGAAAAAAAAATTGAGGACGTTTGACCATTCTGATGTTAAGGTAGGTCTAAGAACATCAGAATATCTTTCATTTGGTATTTGTTTAAGAACATCTTGTTTTTGCGTACATGTGTAATAAAACGGCTTAGCATGCGGTGAATATTTTATGATTTTAAGATCAATTAATTAGAATGCTGCACTCTACATAAATTTACTAATTCACTATAAGCCCATGAATAATTAAATCGTTTTTGCAATATTTATTCATGCAAAATGTTTGGATAATTGGTAATTAAAAGAAACCCTTAAACTATTACAAGCTTGATAATTAAGGGTGGAGTTTTGTTTACTAAATCCATTAGGGGTGATTAATGACACGCCATCTAAATACTATTTTGATTACAGGCAAATTCGATTTATGTTTTGAAGTTCTTTACTACACTACCCTTTATTGTAGCCGGAATCTAGTTCAATAAATTATACTGACATTGTTGAAGCTATGTGAATGTATATTCTATGTATGTGTAGAATTTTTTTCTTTTTGGGTCAAACGATGCATCCATTTACAAGAAAGGATTTTAGTTGGTCATATTTTGATAAAAATGCAGCAGTGAAAGTAGGAACAAGACAGATTTAGTCAATCAGTCACCATACAATATATTATAATTTTGATATTTTAATGTTAAATTTTTGACGACACAAAAATTTCGTTTAAAAGAGCCGGTTAACTTAAGGCAAAGTTGCATAACTTGACGCCCTAGTTGCTTACTTATATACTTCTGGAAATATTAACAACTTTTTAATTTTTATTTTTCTTTACGAGTTTATTTCCAAGAATATTAGAATAAAATTACACATTGTGAAGTTACCTTTTTATGTTTTGTATCCCACATTTTCTAAATACTATACTCTTTCTATTACATTTTTAAAACGTACTTTAAGTTTCGAATGTAAAAAGTTTTCCACTTAATCTTAATCCACAAAGAAAAAAGGAAGAAATTGTTTCTGTGTTAAATGCGAGTAATAAATATTTACTTATGAATGTTTATTAAACAGTTATAATGGAAATTTAAATTACTTCCGAGAAATACAATAAAAATGATAGACTTATGTTTAAAATTTTTTCGGAATGTATTATTTATTACTTCTATCAACATTCACGAAAAAATTCTTTTTCTTCACGCCCCTTCTTCATTACAATATAGTTTTCAATTTCCGTCATTCTATCTGTGTATTTGCCGGTCTATCTGTTTACACAACTCTCGAATGAAGTATAATATAAAATAAAGAAAATATATACAAATGCTTCAAGCAGGAAAAGAATCTATAGTTGTTAACGATGTTGCTTCCGGGATCAATAAATATATATTTCAATACAATTATGGGAAATTTTCTTGGTTTTCAGTTGTGCTACTCACCATATTTTAAGAATTTTTATTTTTATTTAAACATATAGCTGGTTAAAGAGGTGACAGCAGGATAATAGAAGGTTGCGTCGAATTTATCATCTCTTATGTCTTCAGGGTTCTTGGAACCAAGTCATCTAAAAGTTTTAATATTTTTTTATTATTTTCAATTTTAACCTAGTGTATTTTTAAAAAACTTTTTATGAATTTAAATATAGGGAACTTGAAAATGGGAAACAAAATGGTGAGTTGAATCTTTATATTAGGTAACCTGAAATAGTGGTTTCTAAGAGCCCCCAGGCCTCAAAAAACGCAAAAAGACTTTGAATGTTTATTATCAGAATGTCGGTGGCATGCGTACAAAGCTTGATGATTTGAGACATGCCACAGCACTCTGTACCTGTGATATTATAATACTAGTCGAAACGTGGCTGACATCAGAATATGGTGATGCTGAATTGGGCTTGGGGCAATATTGCGTGTACAGACGTGACAGGGATTCTGATGCGAGTGGCAAGTTAAGGGGTAGTGGTGTTTTGGTAGCAATTCATAGAAATCTCAATTCTACTGCAATTAACGTCAGCGAACATATTGTGGAACATGTTTTTGTTTCTGTGACATGCGGTAGTCAAAAGATTGTAATTGCTGAGGTGTACTTCCCCACAGTCCTCGATGCAGGTATATAATGAGCATGGTAATGCTTTGATTGAGTTAATAGAACGATTTAATAATAGCGAGGTTCTCATTTGTGGTGATTATAACTTGGCTGATGCTGTCTGGTTGGATGGAGACGATGGTTTAAGTGTGCAGTGTTCCGCGTCCTCTTCGGCTAATATTGTATTTGCGTGCTATGGATATCTCAATATGAGACAACTAAACTCTATTCCCAATATACATGGAAGATTTCTTGATCTTGTGTTTTGTAACTATCAAGATCAATGTTTCTGTTGCCCTTGAGTGTATTTTAAATGTTTCTTAGCACCATATTGCATATGAAATATCGATTCTCATCTCTAATGGCAACAATAGTTTAAAATGTGAGATACTATACTACGATTTTAAGAATTGCAATTTTCAATTAATCAATGAATTTTTAGCCTATGCTTCATGGGAGTCGGTTTTCAATGAAACTGATATGAATGTTTGTGTCGAGAATTTTTACAATATTTTATATGATGTCATTGCCATCTTCGTACCGGTTAAATGCTGTAGAACAACAAATTTTCCAACGTGGTTCTCTGCAGACTTACAAACACTGGTTATGCAAAAGGAAATTGCGCACAAAAAGTATAAACAAAACGGTTTATTCACCTCATACCAAGAGTTTTCTTTATTGCATGATAGATGTAAACGTCTTCAATCAGCTTGCTATAAAGAATATTTGTCTAGAGTTGACAATACTTAAGAATCAACCCTGCGTTTTCTTGGAGACACATTAACAATTCCAGAAGGTGTACTTCTTATCCACATAGTATGTTTTTGATGGATTTACTTACTAATGATGGCAATGGCATCGTGAATTTGTTCGCGCGTCATTTTTCGGCTAGTTATGTGAGAGAGAACTGTGACTTTTCAGCCTGTAATATTGATAACGTACTGGACGTGAACGTTGCGAGGGTCTCATTAGCCGAAGTATTTGAAGGCATTAATCAGCTTAAGATGAGTTATTCTCGTGGCCCAGATGGGATTCCATCAGCAATCCTGAGACAATGTGTGTTTTCCCTGAGCGGATCACTACACTATGTTTTCTGTTTGTCGTTGGACTCCTGCGTTCTTCCGCAAGATTGGTAGACTAGCTTTTTGGCACCTATTTATAAATCGGGAAGTCGTGAGGATATAACCAATTACAGGGGTATTTGTATTCAGTCGGCTATACCGAAGCTCTTTGATAAGCTTGTGGCGGGTCAACTTTCATGGATTTGTAGGAACTTTGTGAGATACGAGCAGCACGGTTTTTCTCGGGGAAGATCCACAGTCACAAACTTACTAAGTTTCGAGAAGTATCTGTTGGACGCATTTTAGAGAGGTATGCAGGTTGATGCTGTATACACTGATTTTTCGAATGCGTTTGACAGGGTTAATCATGAGCTTTTGGTGGGAAAGCTTCGAGCCCTGGGATTCGGCACGAGCGTGACTAGGTGGATCAAGAGTTTTTTGACTGAACGTAGCCAGTGTATACGTATATTAAATCATATTTCAAGAAACATATCGGTATGTTCAGGTGTCCCGCAGGGTTCATACTCTGGGCCTCTCCTTTTTAATTTGTTCATTATTGATATTGGTGAGATGTTCAACCATTCTGAATATCTTTTATTTGCGGATGACCTCAAATTGTACAGAAGAATAGAAAGTGCAAACGATGTTACGCGTCTGCAGGAAGATCTGAATTGACTCTATCACTGGTCAGAAAGAAATGGCTTAAGTCTAAATGTTAAAAAGTGTTTCTGCATTTCCTTTGGTAGGAAGCAGAATATTGAGCGTCATTGGTATAGTTTGAACGGCGCCCTGCTTGAGTCGGTGTCGGAGATTCGTGACTTGGGTGTACTTTTGGACAGTCAACTTAATTTTCGTGGCCATATTAATAATATTCTGAGACTGGGTCTCAGAAATCTTGGTTTTATTACCAGATATAGTAAGCAATTGTCGGCTAGCACGTTTAGAGTGTTGTATTTTTCAATGGTCCGCTCTAGTTTGAGTATGCTTCAGTAGTGTGGTTACCATCTTACCAGTGCCAAATTGCTGGGATTGAGTCAGGGCAGCGTAGATTTCTACGAACTTTAGCTTTTAAAGCTGGAATAAATATTTATAAGGATGCAAGTTTTCATATCGACTATGGGGTGATTATGAACGATTTTGGTGTGGCTACTTTGGAGAAGCGAGGGAACTTGCAGATGTTTTATTCCTATATAAACTCCTGAATAGCTTTATTTCCTGTCCACCACTTTTGGAGAGCGTTCAGCTTAATACTATTCATAGGACTCGTGGCAGTGTATTGCTCAGTATTCCATTTCACAGTACTAATTATGGCTAATTGCAGTCCTCTCACGAGAATGTGCCGATTATTTAATACATACAGCCTTGATCCCTTCAGTTGTAGTGTTAGCGAATTTAAAACGCGTGTAAGCGCGATCGGGATCTGAGGTGTTAAACTGTTGTATTGCTTATTTTTTTTTCTCCTTTTTCAGGTTATGAATTGTATATGTGCATTGTGTTTTAATATTATTTTGTTTTTATATTACTATTGTAATTTTGTTTTTATATTACTATTATAATTGGCTTGTCCGTTAAAATAAATAAATAAATATATATATTAAGTGAAAAATCGATTTTTCTCGGATAAATCTGGAAATATAAGGATTTTTTTAACATAATATTTAGCAAACAAATTTCGAACGATTAAACGTGTAACACCCTATAAAGTGTAAGTAACTAAAATTATAACTTAAAACAAAATAACTACTTTTACATATCCTCAAAAATGCAGAGAAATGAATAAGAATATATTTTTTTTTAAATTGTAATGGAGTAACTCTATAGGGTGGAAAAAAGCATGCATTGCGATGACTAAAAATAAAACCTAGAGAAAATTTAAGGAAATATTTGAATCTTTAGTTTCAAATCACTATGCTACCATACATATTTTACATAGTAAGGTTTTATATCAATATCTTTTGTGTTCATTAATTGTTGATAACAAGTCGTAAGGTCAATCGCTAAATATCTAGCAAAGTACTGACGCCACACAACTAAGTATATATCACCACTATATTTTTGTATGCGACGGGTGTTTCGCTAACCATATTAGCTTTAGCAGGAGCTCAGTCAATCATCGCTCCTGATGAAGCTTACGTGGTTAGCGAGATGCACGTCGAGTACAAAAATAAAGTGTTAAGTATAGTGGTGATATATACTGAGTAGTATCATGCCAAGTGCTAAAGATTCCAAAATCCCAACATGCCACGAAAAAGTTATTATACATGAATTTACATTTTTTAATTTTCTACAAATTGTTTCAGATCTATTGCCTATAAGTAACCCTTACCGATTCATAAAGCGAACAAAAATATCGTACTTTGAACTGTTCTGCAGGTTGGAGATTTGAATACTTTATAAGTTAACGAATTTTAAATACAAGCATCAAAAAATTTAGCCTTGTAAATTTCTCAGAGATGGCGATTTTATCGTAATAATTAGAAAAACTTTTTTCAGAGTCAACAAGTAAAAACTACAGATTTTGTTAAGTTGCCGATCAGGTATTATCAATATCAGTAGTATCCATCCATTCAAGATTTACGATTGTTTTCGTAATAAACACTAAAGTGTTTTCGCTGTCAAAAAACTAAACTATAAAAATATTCAGCATACAAACCCAAGCAAATTTATATCTGTTCTTCGTATGGGCAAAAGACATGAAATGATAGATAATTCGGAGATTTGAAATAAAAAAATAAAATGTAATCAAAGATTAAGTTACTACTCAATATACATCACCACTACACCAAACAGTTTATTTTTGTGCTCGACGCGCGTTTCACTAACCATATAAGCTTCATTAGGAACGATGATTGACTCTGATTAATGATTTAGTGAATCGCGCGTAGAGAGCAAAAATAAAATGTTGAGTATAGTGGTGATATATATACTGATATAAACCCAACATAGCAAAGATAAAGTTATCAATAATCAAATTTTGTTCGCTTATCTTGAGATAATTTCGGTGTAAAAGAAACTAAACAGAGCACAACTATAGAGTATAAACAGCATTTTGAAAAAGTAAATTAGATGCTATCTTTATAATATGTACTTTAAAATCTATTTTGAGCAAGGAGTGGATAAATTGTAACAGCAGTTTATTTAAATAAATATATAACATATAAATATAAAACACCTTACAAAAACATTAAGAGAAGGAGGAAGAACACAAATAGTAAAAATAACTAACGAAAATAATGAGACGATATCACACATAGAAGAAATAAAGAGAACAACTGAGAATTATTATAAAAACCTATACACACGTAAAGAAACACCTTCTCTCGGAAAAACTGAGCAAGAGAGAAAGCAAATACAAAATATAGGTTCAGAAGAGATCCCAACCATAACTAAAGAAGAAATCTCCAAATCCTTGAACAAGTCGACTAAAGGACAAGCGGCAGGAGAAGACGGCATACTAAATGAAATGTTACAACTAGGAGGAGAAGCAGTTCTGGAAATGTTAGAGTGCATATTTAACAAATGTCTAGAGAACATAGATACTCAGGCAGATTGGGATAATTCAATTATGACCTTGCTATATAAGAAAGGAAACAAAACAAAATTGGAAAATTACAGGCCAATAAGCCTGTTATCAGCACTACATTAGCTATTCACCAAAATAATAATAGAAAGGCTAACATCAAAACTAGACATATATCAACCACGAGAACATGCTGGTTTCAGGAAAAGCTTCAGTACCTTAGACCATCTCTAAGGAGTAAGAACGTTAATAGAAAAATCTGACGAATACAACATCACCTTTTGGATAGCACTAGTCGACTACGAAAAGGCTGTCGACTCGATTAAAACCTGGTCAGTCCTAAATGCCTTAACTAACTGCCGAATATATATACAACCCTCATTTAGAACATTTACAAAAAGCGTCATTCCAAATGACATGGAAAAACCAACAAAATCCAAATCAACAGAAGTGTGAGACAAAGGGACCCAATGTCTCCCAAACTGTTCACCTTGGCATTAGAGGACGTATTTAAAGAACTGAATTGGGAGGAAAAAGGAATCAAAATAGAAGGCGAATATCTAAGCGTTTTGCAGACGATGCGGTTCTGATAACGTCTAATAGGCAAGAACTACAAGAAATGCTGACAAGGTATCAGAAATCCAAGAAAGTGGGACTCAAAATGAGCACCTCAAAAACAAAGTTCTACTACTACTACTAATGAAAGTATTTCAGTGGAGGAAATATCAATACAAATCGACAACTTGCAAATAAGAAAAGCCGAATCCTACGTATATTTAGACCAGAAAATAACACTATCAAAAGATAACCTCAAAGCAGATCTCTCCAGAAGGATATCACTGGCGTAGTCAGCTTTTGGCAGGCTACACCGGGTCGTTAATTCAGATGCGCTAGAACATTTGACCAAATTACAAGTAACCCAACGTGTCATGGAGCGACGAATGTTAGACGTACATCTTAAAGATCGAACACTAAACGAGAAAATTCGCAGACAATCCAGAGTGACAGACGTAGTCGAAAGAATCTGCAAACTAAGATAGACCTTGGCTAGACTAACGGACAATCGATGGACTCGCCGAATCATCGAATGGCGACTACGGAACAACAAAAGAAGTGTGGACGTCCATTAACGAGATGGGCCGACGACATTAAAAGTTTAGCAGGCACGAATTGGATGCTCAGAACCTCAGCAAGTGAATAGAACAGATCTATCTAGAAAGGTGGATGACAAGTTAAAGGAGGCAAAAATCCGACGATGGATGATCGTGGCGAATATGATGATGATGATGATAATGATATAACACTATCCATTAATAGAAATGCTTTTTTGGTATAGCTACTTAAAACACTTTTTTGAAAAATTCGACTTTATTCATCAACATAGTCTTTTTAAAAAACGATACTATCAATTCAGCGATTTTCTAACAATTCTATACCTTACTTGTAGAAGGATTTGCCTTTGCCTTCAAAATAGGCCTCAGTTTCGGCGACAACTTCTACATTGGAGCCAAATCTCTTTCCCACGAGCATTTTTTTAAGATCGGCGAATAGATAAAAGTCTCTACGGGCCAAATCTGGAGAATACGATGGATGAGGAAGCAATTCAAACTTCTATTCTTGCAATTTTGTCTGGATGAAAGAGCACCTTTTTCTTGTTCATTTGGGGTCGTTTCTTTGCGAATTCCGCCTTCAGAGGCACCAATAACTTTATATAATATTCTCATGTTTCCGCAGAGAGCGTTCTTTACGAGTGGCGGTCGACGGATTTCTTTCTAACACCCTCACTATCAACGCCGGTGTGCCCCAGGGCTCCATACTGTCTCCTACTCTCTTTCTCATTTACATTAACGATCTGCTGGAAAAGACCGGGAATCCAATCTATAGCTTTGCAGATGAAAGTACGCTTGTCTCTTCATTCACCTTGAACGCTCGGACATCGGCTGCTCAGGCGAATATCCGCAGACAGCAGGAGGTCGTTCAACTTAACAAAGACCTGGAAGAAAAAAGTTATTCTATCTTGGGGTGACAGTAACCAAGTGGAATTTAACGCTACAAAAACCCAAGCGGCAGTTTTTTTGTTGGATTCTAAAAAAGTAGCGATTCAAGAACAACGTGAATCGCTTTTTCATTCCGCACTCGTGCCGCTCCTGGAGCGCTTTAGGGACTTCCCTGCAGCACGTGTGCTAGGGACCCCCATAAAAAAAAAAAAAATATATAATATTCGTTATTGATTGTTTTTCCCTTCTCAGCATAGTCGATAAAAATTATTCCATGAGCATCCCAAAATACAGAGGCTAAAACCTTCCCAGCCGACAGTTGTGTCTTTGGTCGCTTCGGGTGGCCTTCACCGTCTGCTGTCCACTCAACTGACTGCCGATTTGACTCCAGTGTATAGTGGTGGATTCAAGTTTCATCTATTGTCACATATCGCATAAAAAAATCCTTTTTATTGCGCCTAAACAGGTCCAAACGGCGCTCAGAATCATCAACACGTTGTTCACTGTGAGCAAACGCGGTACTCATTTCGAACAGAGCTTTCTCATGCCCAAATGTTCATGCAAAATATGACCAACACGTTCTTTTGATACCTTTAGGGTGTCAGCTATCTCACGCAATTTCACTTTACGGTCATCCAAAACAATTTTGTGGATTTTTTTATATTTTCTGGTGTAACCACCTCATTTGGGCGTCCAGAGCGTTCAGCATCATTTGTATCTCTACGACCGCGTTTAAATTCAGCCTACCAGTGATGAGTGATTTTTCCAGGGGCAGAGTCCCCGTAAGGCTTATCAAGCCATTGCTTGGCTTAATTGGTAGTTTTCCCATCAAAAAACACTGTTTATTCAACACACGAAATTCGATATTTTCCGTTGTTATGAAAATATTAAAAGTAGCGTCACGAAAGCCACTGTAACTAGTTAACTAATCGTCGAAATGTCATGAAATTTTGATACGTATCGTTTAAAGGTTTGTACTTCCTAAAAATCATATGAATTTTTTGAAAAGGGCGACATCTATGTGTCAGTCAATGAATACATAGGCTCAGATATTTTAGATAGTTATTAAAATATATTTATCTGTATCTTTGCTTAATATGCTATATTGAGCTTAACATTGTTTAAAACTTACAAAACATACTTCTTTTGGCCTTAAAGGCGTTACCAGTAGTTACTTAAAGAAGCATAAGTCATCTTAACATCTATAAAATTATATACTGATTGGGAGGGGGAGCTGAAAGAAATATAAATCACGATAGTTACCTAATTAAACTATGACGTACAGTAAAGTGTTACAAAAGCAGCGACAAAATTATAATAGTCCCCAGGTAAATATGCATCTATTTTCCTGGCAGAAATTTTTGCCAGGCTTACGTGACCAGGGCTAAGATAATTCGAGTGCCTATTTTAATTGTTACTATGCTGGATCCTTAACGAAATTAGGCAGATTATGATAATAACCCTCACTGGAGGCAGCCATCTGAATATGCAGCTCACTCGCAGCCACGTTAGAGATGATTCAAATGACTGGGAAGATAGAGAAACAGCTTTTCATTTTACAATTTTTTCCCTAACAAAAATGATACTAGGCAACTACTTTGGGCCATGAACATTTTAAGAATATCCTACCTATAAAGATGTTATATTTTTTAAGGGATACTATCTTTCTACAGTCGAAAAGTAAGTCATATACTTAAACTGCCCTTCAGAAGTATGTAGACATTTAAGCCATCTGTCTCATTCATTATCATATAAACTAATTCCGTGTAATTTTTCATATCTTTTTAAAATTATAATTTAAGTATAATTAGATAATTTTTTGTAAGGAAAATCTATGTAATTTTTTTATTGTATACTTAATATATACGTAACTGATACTTCTATTTCTTTTTGGAGTAATATGCTGTTGAGCAGTCTTTAAATTGTTCGAAAAAGAGGATTTATTCCACAATTTCGATCTAATCATTTCTCGATCAGTAATCACGACTGCTACGTAAATTTATCGAAGATCTACAATCATTCTGAACCAGAAACAATCTATTGATGCACTTTACTGGTGTTATTGTAATAGTTTGTTTACTGTTTTATATGGGTTAAACTAATTTATGAAGAATATCTCTGTAAATTTCAGTATATTGAACTTTACGTATGTAACTGATATATCTGAGATTCGTTAATATTTTGAACAGCATTTAAACTAGAATATTGGAAATAAGAGTTTTATATGTTTGTAGGAAAATATAATTCTAATTAGACATGTGGAGAAAACGAAGAATCTTGAAAATCAGTAAGCAAGGAAAGTTAAAAATATGTGAGTCATATCTCGCGAATTTAGCCTAAGAAATTTCTCCATGTTAAATAGACAGACAACTATATGCTACTTGTTTGAACAATGTTAGACATTATAAGTACTGTAGCTATACAATATACGTGTATATGTAATATAGAATTGGTTAAAAAAGTTATTTTGTAAAGAGAAAATTTATTTTTATAGGTGTCATGAATAATTATATGAGTTGTATATACTTGTGTAGTTGTAGTTGTAGTTGTATGTAAAAAATGCACAACTCTTTACAAAGCTCAAATTCGGTCAACTATGGAATACTGCTCCCATGTTTGGGGCTCCGCTCCCAAACACACTGCATTTGTTGGATTCTGTTCAGAGAAGAGCTGTTCTTCTGATTAGAGACCCGGAACTGACCGGCGGCCTTGATTCGCTGGAACATCGAAGAACGGTTGGCGACTTGAGTCTGTTCTACAAGTATTTTCATGGAAAGTGTTCAACGGATGTAGTCCGCTTAATTCCTCGTAGAGCGGTGCATGTTAGAAATATACGTCGGGCTAATACTTCACATCCGTATGAGGTTCAGCTTGTTACTCCACGTACACCGCTATTCAAACAGTCTTTTATATGGAGAACATCATCTCTTTGGAATAATTTGCCCAGGGCTGTGTTTCCCACCGAGTACATTTACAGCGATTTAAAAACAACGTGAATCGCTTTTTCCTCACACATGCCGCTCCTGGAGAGTTTTAGGGACTTCCCTGTAGCACGTATGCTAGACCCATAAAAATATTAATAATAATAATAAACCATCATATTGAAATGGATGAATGATATGGATACAATTTCATTTCATAATTTTTTTCTAGGCCAATAAAATACACTTACAAAGCAAAAATTACATAAATATTAATGAAAAATTAAACATCTTAAAGCTGAAAATATAACTATTACATTATTTTATTTAAATACTACCTGTATTATATTAAGTAACTACTGTGGGCAAAATTATTTTAGCACTACTAATTAATTGTTTTACAAAGCTCTCATTTTCATGACAAAAAAGAGCGATGTTGTTGTAAAGTCACTACATAAATCGGCGATTTTTTTGTGTTATTGGTACGCGAGGATTAGTAATAATAGCCAAAGAATCGAAAATGACTACGCAGAAAACGGAAATTTATTAACGGAAATAAATGTGTAGAATCAATATAGTTATGAAGTTACCTGCCAAGAAAAATAAAAGAGTGAGATTCTTCTGAAATGAAGAGTTTTAAAAATAATTCTAGTTGTAAAGAAATCGTAAAATATTCTTTGTTCAATATTATCTAATTTAAAGGATAACTATTTTAAAGACTTTCTTTAAGGACTCTTAAAGGTAGAGTCATTCACTTGACATGCGGGAAATCAGAGCAAAGAACAATTCTCCAACTTAGAGCGTATTCATCTGGAGAAGAGTTTTTGAGTAATTGGTAAATATTTTGCCAATAATAAAATCCGTGATACTCATAGTAATATAAGAATTTGAGCATAATGCTCAAGGATAAGTAATGTGACTATCAAACAGTATGCTTTACTCTTCAGTGATACTTCAACGTATATTTAAAAACCGTTGATGTTTTAAGTAGAATTTACTTGATTATGCTTGAAATAGCATAATCTAACTTAACATTTAGAGATGTGTTACTCGAGTTTATTCGAAAGATATTACGTACGTAGAATATCTTACTGGTGGCAAAGAATCAGACAATTACTGGCGTATTTAATACTGTGTGGCGGCCCGTAGCTCCGTGGTGTAGTACCTTGCTTACGGTGCAGAACGTCGAGGGTTTAATCCCGCAGGTCGGTATACTTATTTATTAAATTATTTAAGTATATTTGGCCTGGCCAAGTACATAGGTAATAGTTTTTCGCAGAAATGCAATAACGTTCGAGGCAGCACTACCGCGTTGGCTAAAACATGCTGTGAAATACAGAAATTTATGTTTCGGCACTTGGACAACGTTGACGACATCCTCGCCAATATCCTTAGGATATGAAAAAGGGTAAAATCTCTACTCAGGCGGGAGAAGGTGAACGATAAAAAAAACTACCATATATTTTTAAATTATCCTCGCGATTCACATGTAATGGTCCCAAAAAATGTCGTTGGTAAAAAGTAAAACAATATGAGTCCTAGATTGCATATTTGGAGGATTCCTAAAAGAGCATTCTACATCTCAAAGCTAAAACCAATCAAATGTCTTCGGAAAATGGGTAAAACCCCTTTATCTATCTGTCCTATATTTTGAATTACGTCACTACTAAGGTGCGTCATTTGAACAAGGTTAATAACTGTTAATTCTTCGACAATGAAATCGTGTTGATTAGTAGAAATATACATAACATGCTTATATCTTATATACGATTATACATACTCATCTGGAAAACGTTTGCATGCATTTTTGTAATAACATTTTCAGGTTCCATGGAATTTTTTGAATTTGGCTATAAACGGAAATTTAGTTAAAGAAATGAAGAAAAAATTGCAACTTGAACAAATGAACAAAACTCATTCTGACTCGGTAAATGTGATGGTTCCCATTGGTTAAAACTTTTAACTTAAAAGGTTTAATTATAAAAAATTATGATTTCTCTCCGATGTAATCTTTCTAAAATAACTTTAATATTAACATAGTTTTCTCTATTTTATTTTTTGTTTTTAATTATACCAGATTTTACATCTATGACCCTAATTTAAGATTTAGGACGTCACAACAATCAACCACTAATGCTGGATTTGAACAAGCTACTTTCGGGTCACTTGGCAGGTTCTCAACAGACCGCCCGGCGTCATGAAGAAAGTCTCGAAATTTAAAAAACAAATCTAGAAGGCTCTATTTTGGATTTGTACATTAGTTTATGAAACTTGAGTAATAGAAAATAGAAAGTTTTAAACAAAGTTGCTAATTAAGAATAAATTGGTTGATGTCGAGCTCATTTTAGACATAAATACTTAAAATAAAAACCGAAACGCCATCCCAATTCCAAACTTAATTTACAACACACAAAAAAAAACAAATTAGGTAGCAATTCTCTAAAGAGTTTGAGTATTAAAGTGTTAATATAAATTTAAAAATTACTCCATCAAATGAAACTTTTCTTAAAATATTTTAATTAAAAATGAAATGAAGAAATTATTACAAATTAACTTTGTGTTACTGAAGAAAAAATCGTAATGGGAATGCCATTTTAAAAATTTATATTTTTTCTGAATCTGCATTATAAAGAGAAGGGAATTTTTATTTAAAAGAAAATATGGATATATATAAAAATGCTTAGAGGAAAAGCGAGTTTAAGCGAACTGCAAACGTTTTATGAAGAAAATTATAATGAAGTTGTTAATATTTAAAACTTTAATTTTGTTTTCGAACTTTGGTAAAAGACCTTTTATAGTTCCAGGCATAAATACAAAAAACCTCTCGTGTTATTACTTTAACAGAATTTTATTTAAGAAAATTATTAAAAATATTGTTATTTATTAAATTCTATTCTACATGTCAAGAAAATTCTTCCAGTACTGAACTTATTTTTTTATGACGAACCCAAATGAGATAACAAAAAATTTGTGACTTGTCAAATTTGACAGATTACAAAGACAAGTATGATTTTATAAAATGGCACCTTTTATACATGAGCACACCGTTAAATAGAATTTTTTATATATATCTTAAACTTGATCATTCGTTACCGATATATAAGGCATTCAAATTATTGAACTAAATTTTAACTTTTAAATGGCTCACTCAATTTATTATTTTCCTATTTGGGGTATCAAAAGAATTCTTTTAGTAATAAATTTAGTTTTTGTGAGGAAGCCAAATATGATAACGCAAAGTTTGTCACTTGTCAAATTTGACAGTTTATTAAGCGAACTAAAATTTTCTTATGTGTACCCTCTACATGTAAGCACACCGTTAAATAGCATTTTTGGGTCCCTTTATAAAAAAATCTAACACGTGATATTTATTTTCAATCGTTACTGATATACAGGACATTCAGTTTATTCAAGTAGCTCATCCGATTTGCTATTTTCCTATTTGACATATCGATTTTTTTTTTAGTACTAAACTTAGTTCTTTATGAAGAATCCAAATATGATGAAAAGAAATATGTAATTTGTCAAATTTGACAGATATAGAGAATACAAAATTAAATAGATTTTGAAAAAGGCGGCCTCCACATTTGATTCGAAAAGTGATAAATTTGCTATAATATTTGATCTCTCTACAAAAAACTAAGTTTTCTAGTCAACGAGTTTTTTATTGTGGCAAAAACAAAGAAAATAAATCGAGTAAGGCTCTTAATGGTTAAAATTCCGTTCAATAAATTCAGTCGGTAACGACTGAAAATAAATATAAAGTATTAAATCTCGTTGTAAACAGACTGAAAAATGCTATTTAATGGTGTGTTTATATCTAAACGTTACCGTTTCAAAAATCCCAGTTGGTATTTTAATCTGTCAAATTTGACAAGTGACATTTTGGCTATCATATTTGACTTTCTCATAAAAAAAAAACTAAACTAAAAAAATATTCATGGGGTATGTAGAATAGGAAAATGGTGACTTAAGAAGACACTTAAAAAAATTTCCCTGTACTTACTTAAGATCATTTTTGTTGTCACTATTCCAATATCTGAACCCTGAAAAATACGTAATTTTTAAGGTTTTTTTCTTATTGGCAATATAATACCATTGGTGCATAGTATTATAAAAGAACGTGTGCTTTTACAATAACAGATAAAATTAAGGGAGAATTATCTCCTTTGGAAATATACTTTACTAAATTGAATTAACTCTGATAAAAGCTTTTACTGATAAGTTTAAACTAATATAAACGCACACACGTGCCCACACGCGCACGCACATACGCTCGCACGCACGCACCCTTCCACGCAAGCACGTAAACGAACGTACACTCACACGCATGCGCATGCACTCGCATACGCGTGCACCCACACGCACACACATGTATACACAAACAACACTCACACATACACACCTCCAAATGAAAATTATGAGGCATGACTTTGTCAATAGGAATGCGGTTGATACCCATTAATAGTCAGCGTGGCTCCCACTACCCGAATGCACTGGTCCCCTTGTTTTTTTTACTAACATTTTTAGAAGGACGTTGACTCCAATGTCGCCTGCGATTCGCATGCGACGACCGTTTAATTTTAAACAATGCGAAGTCACCAAATCTGATTAATAATGGGGGTGAAGAATGACAATCATAGAATTCTAAGGAAATTGCAGATTAAAAGAAAGTTTCGTCTACTATATTTAACGATGATGAAAGTGGATTTTCCACCATTCAGAAAAAAACGCAAACAGTATTAAATATTCAAAAGAATGAGACAAAATCTTGAATTGGGAAATGGCACACTTTCTGGGAGTCTTTTTTGTAAAATAGATGAAACATTTTATAAGCGTCATAAAAACAACCCCTAAAAATAAAGTGTTACTTCTGCTTAATTGATATACATCTCATTCGAAGAATCTGGAAGCGTTGAGCATAGCAAAGGCTAATGATACAACTGCGATGCCTTACTACTCACCGGCTTCAGCCAATCTACTTTTTTTTTTCTTTTTAAACGTACGCGCTCTTATTATATTCAACCAACAGAACAATGATTGAGGACAAATCTAGATCGTCAAGTAACGCAATATCAAGTTAAAACAAAGCGAACAGATTTCAAGAGGTAGGATTTGGCTCATGGACAAAAACGTCTTTCCCGAACCTTTATTTAAAGGAGCTGAAAATTTAAGTGCTCTCTCTCTCAAACAAATTCAAACAATGAAAGCACATCGATCTTTTAAGACCACACATTTAAATAGTGAATTCTCTATTTCGAGATTTAATTCTGAAGCGTTAGAAGAGTTGTAAAATCTTTATGTCCAATACTACAAAAAATACTCTAAAAAAAACTGTGGAAATTACATTCAAGTACATACATACCAGTCCTTGAAAAAAAAAATCAATAAAATAAAAGAAGTATCGTATAATATACACGAGCGTCCCCGACAGCGGCGATTATAAAATAACCTTTTTTGTCGACGTCTGACCAAATCCTTTCTAGTTTAAAATAAAAAAAGGGGAACAATTCATCTCAACTTTTATTTTATTATCTTTTTTTACAAGGATGCAAATAAAATTTCGGTGAATCACCTGTTAAAATTTTTTTCTCATTATAATATTGTATAATAAATTATTGATGAATATTGATAAGTATTTGTTTTAAAATATAATAATTTTTTTATATTAAATTGGTTTATGGTCGATTTTTTCTTTCATTATTGAGATCTCCTGTTTTTTATTTAACAGCTGTATGGAGGCAAAATAAAAACGGAATTTCAAATGGGTTTTTCTTTGAACTTTTCCAAGACCTAAATTGTAAACGATTTTTTGATGTATCTTAAATCGGTACCTTATTGGCTGGTTTTATTTTTGTATAATTCATTTACGTAAATTGATTTAACTTCAATTATGCTGTGTACAATATATATCAATTGGTAATAAATAAATGTACCTTAAATGTGTAACGGATCATCATATAAAATATCCCAAGTTGTCCGTGTCAAATTTAAAACATAATCAATTGTACCAATGTTACAATCTATCTGCACTTTGTTGTACACTTTCTGCACATTTCTGACTCACTCAGTCCATTTCACTTTAAAAAACGTTGACCTTTACGACCCCTTACCTTCGTAATTAGTAAACATTCACTGACCGGATAAAAAAAAAAACGACCTTCTGTCTGATTTAGGTATTTCGATATTGTGCGAGTTTAGCGTTCATCTATGGAGTGTGACAAAAATATTAATGACATTATTTCTTTAGGGTCGATTTTTTCCTTTATTATTGAAATCGGCTTTTTACGGTAAATTTTCTACAATCGGTATTGCTATAAGGATCCACCAGTTCCAATATATGCAGTGAATTCCATAACACCTGCTATATATATATATATATATATATATATATATATATATATATATATATATATATATATATATATATATATATATATATATATATATATATATATATATATATATATATATATATATATATATATATATATATATATATATATATATATATATATATATATATATATATATATATATATATATATATATATATATATATTTATATATATATATATATATATATATATATATATATATATATATATATATATATATATATATATGCCTACTTCAGTTAAGCGACCCTGCCTACGTGAGCCTGGATTCTCTCACACCTCCAAGTATAAGGAGGAACCAAGTCCTAACATCTTATGCTCTCTACTCCTAATCATATCTCGATAGTCAGAGCAAGGGTACGCCGACCGATAGATGCCTAGAATATCAAAATTACATTAATCCTTTGCCATGGCATGCTTAGCCAGTCATACAACCTGTAACCACTAAAAGCTCTAAAACTTCTTAATAGAGATTGGAATTCACTAACGCAAAAAAAGTGGAGCCCCACTGCGTTTTAGTAATATACGCACCAAGAACAATTATGGACTTATCGAAGAACGGACTAAAAGTGTGCTGTGCGATCCATTTAACAACTGGCGCAGGTCCGGGCTTGGTAATGTGAAATGCGCGATAAGCCATGGGGCTGTGGGAAACCAGACGCCTGGAGACATGAAAGTTACCGGGGAAAATGTATAGAAATCAAATTGACTTCATGTTAATTAATTCCCCCTAGACATTAACAATAAAAGATACTAAAAGACATCCCGTCAAAGATTGCAATAATGACCACCAATTATTGTCATCTGAAATATGTATGAAACTGAGGCGATCACGATACCAAATAAATCAGCGACCAAACTGGCTTTTAAAAAACAATACTGCCTGATAAGAATCTTGCTCATAACACAGACAGATAAAAGAATAAACATAAGAAGAAAGAACATCCTTTTCTGATTGACAGATATTTCCAACGAACGCAAAATAATAAAAAAAGGTAGCGAAATAGTTTAAAAATATATCCCTCTTTCTATTAAAATAGAAGAATCTGGAAACAAAAATCTGTCGTCGTAATCTGATTCTTTATTCTACCAACAGGAGTAACACATAAATTGTTTAAACAACATCTTCAGTATCTAAACATATGGGAACATACTCACCTAATAAAAAAAAATGCCATTCTGGCCACCTGTAACATTGTCCGATTGTTTCTATGACCACATGCCCGAATAAAAAGAAAAATGAAATAAATGAGGTAGTAGTTATAATAAGCAAAGCTAATTAATTTTTGATTCTTCTTACACAACTATCTCGTTTACTCGAAAACGAGACCCCTAAAGTTGAATAGTGGATATAATTGTGGTACACCATAAAATTATAAGCCTAAGGTCACCTATTTATTTTATATGGATGACCTTAAACTTTATTCTGTTTCAGAATGAGGCCTAAATCAATCACTTAGAGGAATTGAAAAATACGCATATGTAGAATATTGGTATGGAATTTGGATTGGATAAATGTGCTCTTGTCGACAAAGGACAGTATTGTCAATAACTAGAGAACATGCAATCAGGTGGAAACTATACATTATTTAAATGCTGAGAAAACGTTACGTGGTACAACATCGCAAGCCAGATACAGCAAGTATTAAAACGGTTTAAATTAGCGATAGGGGCAAAAGTCTTTAAAAAGTTTAGGAATATGAAACAAAGGAGCGGAACAGTATGAACCCGAGGTGAACATTAAGGAAACAAAAACACATAAAGAAGAAAACATTACAGTAGTGGCAGGCAGAAAGGAGGTTGAACAACTAGAGACATAAATACTTAGGAACAATAATTAACAGAGATGGTACTTATTTAAAAACCGAATGAAAGCAGAGAGCAAATTGTTTCACTCCTTAAAAAGAACTTTCCTGAAGTAGAAAAATAACTAATAAAACCAAAATCACAATAATTAACAAAATATATGTTTTAATGGTAATACAAAGTTGTGTTTAAACCAAATATCTCAGGAGAATAAAATTAAGTTTTTAAACCAAATATCTCAGGAGAATAAATAAAAAACAACTAGCATTAAACGAAAAAAATCAAGAAAATAAGCTAAGATGGTTTGAATATTTGTATGCAACGGACAATGATCGATAAATGAAGTTATTTTTTTATTTAGTTATTTTTTTTGAGTTTGAGCCCTCAAGATAAAAAAAAAAAAAACAAATCGATTGCCGTAAAAATATTTTTAAAGAACGTATTTTTTCAATCGACTTCTTATAAGAATTAGAGAAAGTATTTGTTCTTTGACGGATAGATTTTATTGAATGGTTGTTTATAAGACCCAATTGATTCTTTTGACAATATGGTTGACGTCAAGTACCATTTCCAAAAGTAGCACTAATTCAAAATTTCTTCGAGTGTATCACAACATTAACAATTATATTAAAATTTCTAACACAACTCGCTGAAAATGTATTTCATGTTTTTTTTTCTTTGTTAACTATCGCAGTTGGTTTTTAAATATTAAGTTTTAAAATGTACACTCTTTTGTAATAATATGAACAACACATATTTGGCTCCTTTAGCGAGGAAATTATTCTTTAATCACTAAAAAATTACAGTTTAGCTAAAAAATTTAAGGAATGTATCTTTGCTCTGCAATTTCTTTTGTGGGGGAAATTTCATGCATTATATTTGGTTAGTACGAAATATAGTGCATGAAACTTCCTACTATATATAAAACAAATTGCAGAGCAAAGATTCTCTTCATTGAAATTTTTTGCTAAACCGTAATTTTTTTGTGATTAAATTCGTCACTCCGATATTTTTCACGGGTTAGGGTTTCTAGATTACGAAAAATACTCATTTCCATGGGTTTGTTAGCATTATAACTCTCGAACGAAATGAAAAGTTAATTTCAAACTTGGATTTTAGGCGTGAGAAAAAAATCAGGTTAGCTCAAATTAAATTTAGTTTAGTTAGTTATAGAGTTATATATGGCGTTGGATAGTTTTGCTTTGCCAGGAACTCCCGCAATAGCAACATAGTGTGACTGGGCGTGTTGTCTTAAATAGCCTGAAACTGACGTTTTGCTCGTGACCTAAACTCCGAACTAGATCAGAAGCATCTGGGCTCGGTTGGAATAAGTATATGCGTGACATCTTCCAACGCCCAAACAGCCTCATAGATCCCAGCTTTGCTTTCTCTGTTTAGAGCTTCAGGGGCAGTCTTGTTACTATTTAAACAATCATGTATATGTATATATATATATATATATATATATATATATATATATATATATATATATATATATATATATATATATATATATATATATGTATATATATGTATATATATATATATATATATATATATATATATATATATATATATATATATATATATATATATATATATATATATATATATATATATATATATATATATATATATATATATATATATATATATATATATATATATATATATATTTCTTAATTATTACCCACAGAATCAACTTTTATAAATGTAGTAGATATCTTCTTTTTAGTCCGGGATGAAAGAAATATTCACAAAGAAAATCTGCTCCTAAATTTCTAATTCCCCAATTCTTCTATATAATTTGTAGTGAAGGGTAGAGTTTTCTCTTTAAATAAAATTATTTCGATGCTGGTCAGGGAAAATAAATCTACTGCAAACCACAAAACTTTTTCGTGGTATACGTAAACTTGTTTATTGTCCGTTAAAACTTTACTTAGTCTTCCACTAAAACATCTATTTATAAAGGTATAAACGATTATTATTTATTAAGGTAACATATCAGTTTAATATAATTAATTACACTAGAAGTTCTAATTTCTACTTTCATACGCGCTCTTTAAAAATCTTATCAACATGTCACGTTTCTACTCCGTATATATTTGGCTATATATGCTTATCTGTGGCCCATAAGTCCTGTTTATCTATATATATTATAAAACGCAACGCCCGCCTGTCTGTCTGTCTGTCCGTTAGTGCGCTTATCACTCGAGAAGCACTTATCCGATTTACGTGTTTTTTTTTAATTCATACATATTTTAACTTTTACACTCTATATTTGGCCAATTGGTATATTATGTGTGACAAAACATACCCCCTACATTTCAAAAAACTTGGAGATAGAATAAATTGTTTTCAGGAAAGTGTTTTATATCAAATTTTAAATGAACTCTTTAGGAAGTGACAGGACCAATTACCTGTAATTTTCTACCAAAAGATATTACATACAAACAGCATGAGTTTATTTTTTACTTGAAACCGCTAAAGAATAACCCTAAATGTAGAACTGGTTTATAATGCAAGGAAAAATCTGAATAATTTAATTTAACTTCCAAACATAATATGCTGGATTAAAAAATATCTGGTTACTCTGAGTGGACAAACAGTACTACGAGTATACAAATTTTTTTTTTCAATAAGTACATACATACTTATTTACCAATAATTTTATTTAACTTAAAAATTATGTGATTTTAATATATGCAATGTAATAATCGCTACAATTTTATGCGTGGGACTATTTATATATAACTGAATTATGCAAAATTAGTAGAAACGAGAAGTTTGATAATTAATATTTTGAAAACTACTGAATTGAAAATGAAAGCCTGGCGTGAGATGTAAAAAATCACATATTTCAAGCCACCTCGCTGTTTTTCAAATACGCTATTTCATTTAGTTAGAATTAATTATTATTTATTTATTAAAAAACGTACAAGAACGTCTGGGTTACCAAATCAAGCAAAATTTAGTCTGAACAAACAGACAGCAGTTCTCTCTAAATATTAATATTGATATACTTTATATCGCAAGGTTCGTCGCTCAATTTCCTGGGTGAGGATCTTGGGAACAAATATTTCTTGGAGAAACTGAACGTACTTAGAATATATTGATATATAATTAAATGTTAATGTCTTGAAATTCCAATATATTAAGTGGATTTTATTACTTTACTCGACTGATATCTCACGAAGAAATATATCTGGTAAAGATTATATTATGGGTGTAAAAGTAAATTAATATTATTGGACGTACTCCGAATATTAATATATTATATAGATTTTAAAGATATTAATATATAATACAGAATTTTTCTATATGCTCATCTGTTTTTTTAGAGCGTTGTAAGGCGTTTCGTAACCTTACCCTTAACCTATGAAAAGGGAAAACATATTAAATGCTTAATAGTGAATGTTTGGGAAGACTTAGAAAGTTTAATATTACCAAGATACAAGCCATTGTATAAAACGCTCTTATACACATCATCATTTTTATTCTGCAACATTTCTATTGGTATTATTTCAAAGTTTGCCTTAAAGTTCATATTATATTAAAATTGGAAAAATATAAAATAAAATAGTACTTGTCAGTAAAATAACAATAAAAGATTTCTTGTAAATATTTCTGCTCATTCTTTTGTAAATTGGTCCATACCTAAAAGCGCTATTAATCGTCTTTAAATATCAATTAACTGAAGCTGGAAAATTTATGTTATAAGATTTTATAACCCGTCTTAAAAGAATACACTCTAAGTTTTATTTCAATTTTTGGTATGAATATTCAATATTGCGATATTGTTACTCAGTCGTTAAATTGGTTACGGCTACTAGACTATTTTAGCAATATCTTAGCATAGCGATTTGTTTCTTACTAAAATTATATCAAATATAGAATTAATTTTGATTATATATGTGGAATGTTGATTCTTTGGAAGCCCTAACTGCATTTATCTTCATATTTCATTTTAAGAATATTTTTAATACTTTATACTTTAACAATATTGCTAAATTATTAATTTTTATTTTAGGCTTATACGAAAGTATTTGTAAGTATCATATTAAGTCTAAGGTATTACTTTAGTTGAAATACTCACACATCACTTGCTCAGTGTTATGTAAGAAACAAAGTTGCATCTCTCTCTGATTTAAAGTTAAAAAATATATCTAGCTTTTACCAAAGTCGACTAACTTCTTATCAAAGACGCATAACGAGATTATGATTATTACAATAACAGCCAGGCAACACCACGTATGTGAGTCATGTTAACTCCTGAGAAATAAGTAAAAAAATAATAGCTAAAAAAATTGAGCAAGGCCCGAATTTCGGCTATTATTTATTGCTCTTTCATTAGTTCGGGATAGATTAAACCACAAATCAGTATTCTTAACGCCGTATGCGCGTTTCTCATTTTTTTATTGACTACTAGCTCGTTTCTGGGCTGTAACTATTATACACTGGCTTATTTGAAACATGATTTACATTTAGATCTTAAGATATATACGTGATAGAAACCTGAACTAACTTAGCCTAGCTATGGACTTTGTTTGAGCAAACTTAAAATATTTCATCTTAAGATATTGCATGAACAAAAACTTAAAATTCAACTTAATGTTAATTGAGATTAAGTTAATCTGGGGGAGGGGGTCGCTGGGTCTTGATAGACGGCGGCGGGCTTGGTGTGGGGGGGGGGGGGGGGGGGCGGGGCGATAGTCGGTTCTTTCTATGGGGTTGGGGTGATGGGTGGCTTTGCCCAGGAATTTGAGCTGGGCGCTGCTGGAGGTCTCTATGACGTTGAGTTTTGCGAGCGAACCATGGAGTTTGGCCATGATGCGGAGGTCCTTATTCTAGATGATCTGGAGGGTGGATCTGATATCTGGTACCATGCTGGGCTGGAGTAGGTCATTCCGGCTGGGATAATCATCTTCTATATTGCTATGAGTTGACAATTTGCTTGACTTGCTCAGGAATGGGTACAGCTTACTGAGAAGTATTCGGAGGCGGTACCCTGATCCTTCCATACTAGCAGCTTGTCATAGTGGAGGCCCAGGTACTTGATGCTGGCTGACCATCGGAGTCGGGTTCCTTAAAGGGTGAGGCTTTCCGACGGTGAGTAAGGGGCCTTTGAGAACATAATGGGTGGAGTCTTCGCTGGGTTAAGCTGGATTCTCCAGTGTTCGAACCAGGGGACTAGCGTGTTGAGTTGGCATTTGAAGCGGCTGGTAATGATCCTGGTCGACTTGGTGGTGGCTGTCATAGCGGTGTCATCAGCGTACATAAAAGGAGAAGTGTGGTCCAACTTGGGAATGTTCGTGTAGGCCGTATTCGCGTTATATAAAAGGTAATATAAGGTAAAACAAGTTTTATCTCTAACTAATGTCAACTCAATATTAAAAATACTTTATATTGGGTGAATAAAATGGTTAAGATTATTAATTTTTGCTCTATTGTGATTTGATGAAACTCCTGTCGCGAAATAGTTTGGCGCAATAAAGAATAAGTGCCAAAATACGCATTTCCTTAAAAGCAGTATTTTATAGTGAACGATTTTATGAGAACTTAATATTGTTAATTTAAATTTCAAGTAACTAAACGTGACGCCGACCAGCAAATACTTTAAGAAGTTTAATCGATAGGAACGATAAATGATTATTAGGTCTATGTCGTATAAAGCCGATTCGAAACCGCTGTGGCTGTGTAATGGCGTATTTCCGTGTTGGAGTTTCCCCTAAGAGAGAACGGAAATATCTTTAAATTCTCATGATTTCAGTCTGTTCCTACAAAAGTGTTTATTAAGGATTCAAAAGGGTGCCTAAAAGCAGACACCTATAAATAATATTATCTTGAGAGAAAGGAAATAGGTATTAAATGTTGAGTGGAAAAGCATGTATAACATATATATTTTACGAATTTGAAATAAAAATGATAAATATTGAACGCAATATACCAAATGCTATTTTTATAATGACCTGTGGTCTTTCTTATTTAATATGAAACGATAACCAGTGACATTCCATAAGTTAACGAAAGGCATTTTCCTAATTTTGTTTTTAAAAGTAGTAGCAAGTTAAATCTAGTCATGTCGTGTATAAGATAAATCAGCATTTCTAAAAGGAAAAGTTTAGTAATTTCGGCTCGTGCAAGTTTTGTTCAGCAGACATTATCGTAGTAATTTTCCCCTAAATATTTTACCAGGAGTCCTGTTTCCAAATAATTAAATTAAAAAAAAAATACTATTAAGACATGTGAGCAAAAGATTAATAAAATTTTTGTGAAGAAAGTATTAATGTGTGCATATTTTAATTTTAAAATAAAGAACAATTCTGAAAATTATATAAAATATATAGGCAGGTACAAAGTAGGTTTTTTTTATTCCTTCCTGAAAAATAGGGTAAAATATATAATATTTTTACCTTTAATATTAATTTACTTGGGCAGGTAAAATTAGAAAACAAATTCTTTTAATTATTCCCTCTCATTTTGTCTAACAGAAAGCTACAGTATGGGTTTATTTGTTGAACAACTTCTCGCAAAATAATGTATTTTTTTACTTACATATATTTAAAGCAAGAATGAAAAATCCAAACAAATTTTTGTAAACATCTTAATAAAGTTTCAAAGATATTTAATATTTCATGGTTCTCCCTCTCGTGTTGTCATTTGAAAATATTTATTTTCTTTAAAAGTAAATTTCTACCTTTATTGTTTTTTAATGCTCTTAAAACTGAGGCATGAAAGCAGAACATCATTTGTGCTTCTTCGTGATTAAATGCGCAAACCATTTGCTATAAAATTGAATAAATAAAAAATAATCTAGAACTCGTAAACCACTGCCATCTAAATTATATTTAACAACTAGCTTACACATACTTTAGACCACACAATAATTACTTATGAAAAAGACTAAACTTTAATTACTACTCAATATATATCACCACTACACTAAACATTTTATTTTTGCACTCAACGAGCGTTTTGCTGACCATGTTAGCTTCATTAGGAGCGATAATTGACTGATTGAGTCAATCATCGCCTCTGTGAGCTAATGAAGCTAACGTGGTTAGCGAAACGCGCGTCGAGTGCAAAAATAAAGTATTTGGTGTAGTGGTGATATATACTGAGTAGTGTCATTGTGCCAAAGATTCCAAATTTCCCAACATAAACTTTAATTAGTTAAATAGCAATATCATTTAAAATAACATAAGGGAAGACATCGCTGATATATGAAAGAGAATAAAAAGATATATCAAGGTAAATAAATATTAAATACGATATACCAATTATCTTTCAATACCAAACTGTTTTCTTCCTTATTTAATAATAAACTGTAATAAGTGACACTTTATAAGGAAAATAAAGGCAGTTTCATAATTTTAATTCTAAAAGTGATAGTGAGTTAACCTTACGTATGCAAAATAAATCAGCTTGTCTAAAAGGAAACTTTAGTTATTTCGATTGGTGTAAGTATGGTTCACATAACTATTAACTCACCGACCAGTAAGCATCGACAGTGCTAAATCAGACTTTGGCGAAGCGTCTACGACCACCAAGTCAAAACAACATTGACCAACTGATATACTTCCGAACCTACAAGGAAACATAGTCTCCAAATCCGTACGTACGTTAAGTTAGTAACATATTTAGGTCAAAAAAAAAAAAATATATATATATATATATATATATATATATATATATATATATATATATATATATATATATATATATATATATATATATATATATATATATATATATATATATATATGTATATATATATATATATATATATATATATATATATATATATATATATATATATATATATATATATATATATATATATATATATATATATATATATATATATATATATATATATATATATATATATATACAGTCCCTGGCCAAATTATTAGACGCACTGTATTTTTTTTAGTAATTTTATGTTTCTTAAGAGTTTTTATGCAATAATGGTATATTTAAACTACAATATTATTGATTTTTATTTAAAAGAATTGTTGTAGACTACATATTTGTATTTATTTTTAACATATGGCAACTCTGTGTTGACAAAGTGATACATGAACGTAAACAAGTACAAACCTATATCAGTCGCGATCGGAATCGAGTCAGGTACGGACGTGTTTCTGTGGCTTTATGGACTGTGATTGTTTGTTTAAGAGTTTTATACTGCTCAGTTATTAGTTTATTTTGTATGCAGTGTTTTAAAAAAGTAATTGGACTATTTTCAAAAAACTGAAGTGAAGGCCCTTGTGATTGCGAAAACATTTACAAACCGAGAAATATCACGAAGATTGGAGGTTTCTGAAGTTAGTGTACGACGCATAAAAAAGAAAATTGAGTCAGGGAAGGAATTAAGCCCGAAAAGAAAGAAAAGATGCGGTAGAAAAACCAATTTTCACTCCACGGTCAGAGAGATGTTTGAAGAAAATTTGTGTAGAAAACAGATTTGCTACCACAAAGGTAATAAAATCACAACTCCAGGATGCTAGCGTAAATGCTTCTGAGCGCACTGTTCGAAGAAAATTGAAAGAATTAGATTTTAAGGCCTGTCGCCCCGCCAGGAAGCCCAAGTTAACAGCTGCAATGAAAGCAAAGCGCCTGAAGTGGGCCAAACAATGGCAAGACAAAGATGTGGACTTCTGGAGATCGGTAAGATACAGAAATTTAATCAATAATTGATACATTATTATCATTTTCAGTTAAATAAAGCAAATAAACATGGAAGTTTATATATATTTTTTCCTATTTTTGACAGGTCTGCTTCGGTGACGAAAGCACATTCGAAATTTTGCAGAATAAAGCTCAGTATGTGAGTCGTCGTCATGGAGAAAAGTTTCATCCTGATTGTGTCGTCCCGACGGTTAAACATCCCACCAAAGTGATGATTTGGTCAGTCATCAGCGGCAAGGGCACTGGACGTCTGACGTTAAAGGAATAATGAGGCAAGATCAGTACAAAGAAGTATTACAAAATCGGTTGATTCCGCAGCTCAGAGAATGGTTTCCAAATGGGGAACCATTCACTTTCATGCAAGATGGAGCTCCCTGCCACACTGCTCGGTCTGTTAAAGCTTTTTTGGCAGAAAAAATATCCCTCTGTTGGATTGGCCGGGTAATAGCCCATTGAAAATGTGTGGGAGCTGATGAAAAGAGAAGTGGCTAAAGATGTGATTACCAACAAAACCCAGCTCCTAGAAAAGATTATTCATGTGTGGAATCATCATCTTCAAATGCAGGAGACAGTACAATCTTGCATTGATAGCATGCCGCGCAGAATTAAAGCTTTGATAGCGGCTAAAGGTGGCTATACTAAATATTGACTTTTACTAACATTAATTTCACTTTTCTTTAAAACTTAATAAACTTATGCTTTTCTAAATTAATGCTGTTTTATTTATGTCAAATAAATAGGTAATTGATTGGATAATATAAAAATAAAAAACAAATCAATTTAAAATAATAAAACGGTACAATATCACTCGGTAATTAATATTTTACATGAAATCTTGCAGTGCGTCGAATAATTTGGCCAGGGACTGTATATATGAAAACAAAACTTCGAGAGAATGGTCTTATTTAAAAATCCTGTCATTTTAAGAAATTAGACATATTACACAAAGGGATCTTAATCGATTTTATAACAGGGTTGAGTCTAGTGAGTCGCATTTTATTGATGAAATTAATACCTCTGTGGAGGAGAAGTTGTAACCTTCTGAACTTTCCCGCTTTTTGAGGCGTTATTTTGTACCGTGTATATTAATTGGTCGCTTTTTGTGGCGTCATTTTGTACCCTGTGAAAATTGTTTTTCCCACGCTTGGGCACAATTTTCTTGCAACCTCTTTTTAATTTCTGAGAATGAATTGAGTGAATAATGATTTTAAAAGAACTAAAGAAATTAAACAAACACTAGCTCAGTTTTCCTTGGTAGAGAAATATGGGTAAGAGATAATTGTTATACGTCTTTTTGGAATTATTTTCTATTTTTTAAAAAGCTTCAGTCGTACAAATTTTTGGGCACCATTCATTTTAAAATAGAAAGGATCTAACTTCAGTTAAAAAAATGAAAAAATACTGAAGTGTTTTCAGGTTATTACTAAAAAGAATTATACTAGTACAACTTTTCTTATCCTGAAAAGAAAAATAGGTATTCAGTGAGACACTAGCTTTAATCAACAAAAAAAAGAAAATTTATTCATGATTTAAAATAAAAGTTCCAACCTTTGCAGTTTTAAGGAATACAAAAAAAATTCTAGCCTAAAAGTAGTTTTTATAAATTAGAGTCCCTAAATCAGAGATTTTACTTCTAAATCGTGACTACACCCGAAATCGAAGAGTCGTGATTTTCACTTCGCGATCTTTCAGTTCAAATTGCTGTTAAAACACTTATTTGCGGGGAATATATTTATTGATGTATGTTCTGGTAACTTACGGTTTTCCTACGGGCTTCTAGGCCTTCAATGGAACACAAAACCGATTTCACACTTTTGAGAAGAGCCTACTTTAGCTACTCCATTTAGAAAACACACAAAGCCCACTACGGCTTTATGATAAAAAAACTCGTGCTTAACTTGGCTCTCGTAGATATTGTCGTAAGCCTCTACTGCGGCTCGGTGGAAAATCGCCACTTGGCGGCTCGGTGGAAATTAGCCTGGCTGCGGCTTGATGGTACTAAGCCTGGCAGCGGCTTGATGTTACTGCCTGGCGGCGGCTCGATGGTACTAAGCCTGGCGGCGGCTCGATGGTACTAAGCCAAGATTCGCGTCCCTCGGACCCTTAAATAAGCCGTGGGCACTCTGTCTGTAATATGGCGACGCCGGAACCAAAACTCCGGATACAAACATTTGACCAATCCCGGCGTATCGATAGATTCGGTCGCAAACCCGCACAGCACACTATATAACGGGCGGCTAAGAATTTCTGATTAATATACCGCTCGATACAAAAATGAAAAGAAGTACACTATTAAGAGAAAAATCAGTAACATTATATGGTCTTAAAATCTAGGAAAAAATGAATGTTACAAAGTTTACTGTTTTTCAGGGTATACTGACCTGCAATCTTTTCCTGAAAAAAAAGTACAGAACTCGTAGTTCTGGTCCTGGGTGTGTGGGTTGGTTCAGTGAGGGTGTGAAACAAATGACGGACACAGTTCATTTTCTGGGTGACGTGTGTAGGCAGTATAATACACCAGGTAACAAACAACTATTTAAAGAAAATCAAAAACTTTATAAACAGGAAATTGTTGACTCTAAACTCAAATTTAATGATAAAATGATACAATCATCAAAACACCCAACCAAGTGTATGTGGAACATAATTAATAGTAACAAGGGAAAACCGGCTCAAAATAAAAAAATTCCATTATCAGCTGATCAGTTTAATAACTTTTTTAGTAACATTTCAATTGAGATACTTAAAAAATTGCCAGAAAGTGATATTTCACCATTGGAAAATCTTAGAAAGATCTCTTTGCCTGATGCAGTCTTTGATTTCAAGGAAGTTACACAAATTGAGATCAGAGATTCTATAAACTCACTTAAAAACAGGAAAAGTACTGATACATATGGATTGTCTGTCCAACTTTTAAAATCTGTAAAAAACCTAATAATATCCCCACTGACCAAGTTAATAAAACACTGTTTTAGAGAAAATTTATTTCCTAATGTTCTAAAAAAATGCAATAGTTGTTCCTATTTTTAAAAAGGGTGATCGGGGGGATGTCTCGAACTATGGACCTATATCATTGTTGCCGATCCTGTCGAAGATAGTTGAAAAATGCATGGCTAAGAGGATGGCTGACTACTTTGAAAGGCATGGTCTTTTTTCTGGGCGACAGTTTGGATTTCGATCGGGCAGGGGTACTGTTCTTGCTATTCTGGGCATGCTCTCAAATATAATGGATACTTTTGAGGCGGGAGAGTACAATGCTTCGGTATTCTTTGACTTGAGCAAGGCCTTTGACTGTGTCTGCCACATGTTGTTGCTTCAAAAGTTAAAATTTTACAATTTCTCTGATCCTAGTATACAGTTACTTAGATCGTATCTAGAAAACCGCCGCCAGAAAGTGAAGGTTGGAGTGGCGGTGTCATCAAAGAGAGAGATGAAAATAGGTGTGCCACGAGGATCGATTCTTGGCCCCTTACTCTTCTTAATATATGTAAATGATCTACAATTATATGACAACATGTCAATATATACCCTCTTTGCTGATGACACCACCATCTCCCTTCATGGCACTCAACTTTTTGATCTGGGGCGGGTTGTGTTGGGGGCACAGTTGAGGGCTGAACAATGGTTCCGGGCTAACAGACTTGTACTCAATGGGGACAAGACCCAGAGGATAGTTTTCGGTCTCAGAGACCTGGGAGACGGGGATCGGGGGGCTGTCAAGTTCTTGGGCATAAATCTTGAACAGCACCTTCGGTGGACTGCCCGTGTCGGGGCCATCTGTGGGAGATTGCGTGGAACGGCCTTTCTGCTCCGGGGTCTCCGGGGGTCAGTGTCTGGGGGGGTTCTGCTGTCTGCGTACTATGCTCTATTTCACTCTGTGATGACCTATGGAATCATAGCGTGGAGTGGAGCGGCTTGTGCGGATAGGGTTTTTAGACTCCAGAGGAGGGTGGTGAGACTGCTTGCAGGTCTGTCGTTTTGGGAGGATTGCAAGGGGGCCTTTGTTGGGCTAGGTATTTTAACCTTTCCTGCTACCTTTGTTCTGGAGAGTCTACTGTTTGTCAAAAAAAATGAGGAACAGTCGACACTTCAGAGCGAAGTGTATAATTATGAAACAAGGGAGAGAGGTAATATCAGACCGGTCTTCTGCAGATTGAAGAAGTGTCAGAGCCGCACAGATTTTATAGCGGCAAAATTGTTTAATAAACTTCCACAACATGTCAAGAGAGTGAACTTGAATAAATTTAAAAATTGCATAAAAAAGTATCTGCTTCGGCTCGCGCCATACAGCACATCTGAAGTCCTAAATGTTCCTGTTTGTTCTTTAAACTTTAATGTTGAGGGTAATTAAGATTTATGTGTTTATATATGTATAAGTGTGATTATAAGTCATTTTAAGGTGTTTTTATTTTATTTTATTAGACTGAAAGGATTCTGTCTTTTAATGACTGGCTGTAGTTTGTATTATATAGATATTTTGACATGTATACATACCACATATTCATATCATATTTCTGGATTTTTTGGGTTCACCTTCTTCTTTCTGTAATAGTGGAAACAGTAAATTCTTTTCTAAGACTTCACTATGACTCCAGACTTAAAAGGCTAATGAAAAGACAATATAAATTTCACAGTGTCACAAAAACAAAGTAACTATTGGGCTAATATCTCGTAATATACGTACCAATCCTGACAAATTATTACATTATTTTTAATATTAATTACTACAAATGCAAAACAATTTTGATTTGCATTTTGCAATTAAGTTTTATTGTTTTTTTTTTTTTTTTTTGGATTTCACTGGTATTACTCACTTCTAAAAAATGAATGCTTTTTTCATTGGAATTAAGTTTTACAAAAATATTTTAACACAGGTATACCGAAGAATTCCAGGCGTTCTACTAAAAAAGGATATTGACTTGGCTACACTGATACAGACAATATCATGTCAAGCTGACATTTCTGTTTGTTTGTTTTGAGTTTTTGTCGTTTTTAAAAATAAAAGGAACAAAAAGTTAAGAAAAAGATTATTAGTGTAAAATACTAGTGCAGTTTAATAAAAACATATTAAGTATTTCACAGCTATTTTTGCTTTTCTCTTTTCGGATAAAAATAATATGGCTTAGCTGCAATGTGTGTTTCATTTTAAAAGCTTTAAAAAAGTAATATTTGGAAATGCAGTTTATAAGCGGTTTACTATTTTTACGACGTGAATTCGTAATGCAGTTTTTATTTTTTAGCCTTGTTTAATTGTTATTAAACATAAAGTAAAATGTTAATTTTTGTATTACCCACTAAATGTTTTGGGCTTTGTAAATTTGGCAACATTTTTAGTATAACCAAGCGCACTGGTAAAAAAAAGAAAACCTTAAGGTCGATTTTTTACTTTATTATTGAGATTTGCTATTTAGGACGAATGTATGGCAACCAAGGCGAATCGAAAAATCCGCACTTGATAGTTCCCAAAAGTGTTCTCCGTATTTGCTAGACCATTCCAGGATGCGTTCCGCTGTATTACGGCTCATCAGCTGGGCTAGGTTGAGCAAACATACAGAACACCATTTCAGACCTTATTCGGGTACTGACGAAATAGATGCTTATACTGCACTGCACTCTGTCGGTGACTTATTTAAAGTCTTTGGATTTCTACATTCTGTGTCAACATAAAACATACTTAATAATAAAATCTAATTTGAAATGCCTTAATTTCAATAAATGCATTTTGAAGAGGTTTAAAAATAAAATATCCCGGCTTTAAGAGCGTTTTGTGGTAACTTGAATATGCCATAAAATTTAGTTCAGCAGAGCAAACATCATTTAGAGAGGATTTTTTTTTCAGATGTTTATTAAATATTGCTAGCCAAAAGGAAGATTGTTGGGATAAAGAACAAATTTTAGGCAAAATTATTAAAAGTTTAATAACAGATTAAGGTTATGGGGCGATTGTTGGAGTAGTTGCCTACTATATATTGTATTATGCGTCTTTTTTAGGATCTTTGGAGTCAAGTAATCTGAAAATAGTGTTATATCTTCATTATCCTTCATTATTTGTTGTCGAATATATAAAGAGATAAAAAAGTGGTGAAGAGAGTTATAGGGGTTCCTCCTTATGTAACCTGTTATGAGTCCTTTCCAGGCTTTTTGGAATCCGGTATTTTAAAAATAGTGTTAGTTTATAAAGGAATAAAAGGCATGACATATTAGAAGCCAATAATAACAATTATGTCTTAAACAAAATGATTTGCTATCGTGATGTGCATCTCGAAATAAAGGTATTCCTTTTTGGTGGTGCAGGTATTACCATTTTGGAAAAGTATAAGAGATACCAAAACAGTAAGATGAGGAAAGTAGTTATATATCTGGTAAGCGTGCATCATAAAAACTTCTTTTTTCTTCTATTGTAAGCTCAAATTATATGATTATCAGGAAAAGGTAGCATATCTTACATGCAATTTAAAATCTGTTTTATTACGGTGTCTTATGTATTCTGAAATCTACAAATCCTAAATATATCTATATGTTATATCACCTTTGTTACAATTTGTTTACATATTATTCCCTATAAAGAAGTGATATCTTCTCCTCTTACTTATTAGGTCTTACAGAAAATTATTAATCTATCATCTATTAACTATCAAACTTGAGGCTTAATTTCAAAATTTAATACATAAAGGGCCTTTAAAAATACAATAAAAATCCTAATCATTACTTATAAATTTTAGCTTACAATAAGAAGCACAATTCTATCCTAGAAAAGTGTCTGCAAAATATGCCTGTTTTCTAAAATAATAGAAATAGTTTAGAAGTAAAAACAAAATGTGTTTCTCAAAGAATATTCAAAAACAAAAGATATTTTTAGGTGCAATATTAAACATTCACCAACACTTTTATCATTTAATTGTTTTTAGTGTTCCGTACAAAACACTTCTGAAAACACTTCGGTGTCTGTCTATCACACCTAATTTTTTTTCGAAACTATTTGATATAAAAAGTTAAAATTTGACAGCTGGCCCAGTCACAGCCGTATAGTTTTGATTTAAGAGGTTAGTTGTAGTGGGAAAGTAAAAAAAAAATCCAAGGTCATCGACTGGGGTGTCGAATTGAAGCTTGTAACAACACGAGTTCCAAAATATATAAAACTTTTTATCACATTACTTTAAAAAAATTGCCAAAAATCGCTGACCCCCCACGTACTTATCAAAACGTACTAATCAAAAATTTTGAAAAAATTCTGGAATATAAAGTGTAGATTGAATGAAGTATCACGAGTGTATTACCTTTGATAATTTATATGATATATTAATTGTGCAAGTCTGAACTGTACTTCGTCGGTTCTTTTATTTCATATTTTATAGTTTTAAAATTTTCAATTTTAGAGTAATAGTAACTGAGGATATCATAACACTAAATTACAAAATCTGTACGATAAAGTTAATTATTATGTAAAATACCAGTGAGTTTTAATAAAGGTGCGTAAACCACGATTTAGAAAATCATTAAAAGTTTCAAAAATATTTCCTCTTTAACAGATTGGATGCATACAAAAATAGTAATTCACAATTTGTAAATTAATGACATACCAAAAGTTATTTCATTTAAGACGTGTGTATTTTTGGTCGAGTGTTCTTTGGTTATACGTCTTTTGCACAGCGCAATTGGGAATGAATTGTGTTTTATGTTTTGTTTTTAAATGAAATAACAGCGACTGCTAGATGGTATACTTTGCGTTAAATATCAGATAGAGTTCATTGAAAAGTGTTTATTATGTTACATTTTTAAATATCCTAGGCACCAAATATTTGTTTTTTTTTTTGTCCTGATAACTCCGACATTGGCGAACTAGCCTATTTGAATTTTTCGTTTTTTTTTTAAATGTCCTCGACTAGTTGTTTTACTAAGATTGCAGGAGCTCATACTTTTGGCTTCTCATAATATGGCCAAAGTAAATGCTTTTTCTTTCTTTAACAGCTGAAATCAACTGTCGTTCTTTTCCGCTCCGATCAAGTATTTCCACATTTGTGGTATGCGCTATCCAAGGAACACGCAGCATTCGGCCCATTCTTTGTTATGTTGTCTCTGTGATTGTTGCAGCTTCTATACCGCATAACATGAACGAGAACACGTAGCATGTTAGCACTCTTGTCCTTATTTTATAGTTTAGTTGGCAGTTGTAGAGTATGCAGCGCATTTTATTAAAGGAGCTTCGTGTTTTTTCAATTCTTGAACGTATTTCAATAGAGTGGTCCCAATCTTCACTAATTACGCTTCCTAAGTACATTATTTTTGTTACGCTTGTTTTTTGATCTACTTTAATATTTATATTTGTATTAGGATTCTTACTGACCACCATTGTTTTTGTTTTGCCCGTATTCAGTTTCATTTCATATCCCTCACATGCAACAGAAATTCCATTCATGAGTCTTTGTAGGCCTTCTTCACTGTCCGCTAGAATGATAGTATCATCAGCGTACCGGAGGTTATTTACACACACACCATTAATTTTAATTCCATCTTTTTTATCAGTGCTTTATTGAAGATTTCCTTCGAATAGACATTGAATAACAGGTGTTACAAGATACAACCCTGACGTACGCCCTTTCTTTATTGTTATTTTTTTGGACATGCGATTCTTAACTTTTTTTTGGAATTCTGGTTCCATTATAAACTTGATATTATTTGTAAGTCTTTGTCATCAATATTAAATGATTGTAGTATTTCTATCATTTCCTCGCGATTTACCATATCAAAGGCCTTTTGGAAATCTATGAAACATAAATAAACATCAGAGTTAACATCCCTACATCTTTTAATCAAAGCGCGGATGGAGAATAGTGCATCCCTCGTTCCTAGTCCGTTCCTAAAGCCGAATTGTGTTTGTCCAATACGTCCATCTAGTTTTTGTTTACTATTAGGTGGATTATTTTAAAGAAGAGTTTTAAGATGTGGTTCATTAGACTTATAATCTGATATTCCTCTCACTTTCTAGGGTTATTCTTTTTTGGTAATGGTATAAAAATTGATGTCAACCAGTCATGAGGTACATCACCTGTGTTGTATACGCTGTTGAAGAGATCCTGCATCATGTCCATATATTTTCAAGAAATATTTTAATGATTTCTGTAGGTATATTATCTTCTCCTACTGCCTTTTTATTTTTAAGCTGATTTGCTGCTGCTAATATTTCGTCTTTATTTATGGGGAGGCCCGTTGTATTAAGCTTATTTGTATTATGTTGTATAGCACACTTGATATACAAGATATATTATTATGTATATTATTAGTTTTGGCATATTATTCCATATCACTCATGTATGTAAAAGTTTTGGTAGGTAAAAAATATATCAAATTCAGTAAATAAAAAAAACATAATTTTTTTCGGGAAAAATAAAGCGAATTTTGTAGCAAATTTTGCTAAGATCAGCAAATATAAAATTATCGATTATACTCTTAAACAAATAAAATTCAAGCCTTTATCATTTGACTTAATTATTTAACATGCTACAAATAATAGAAATCGCAAAAATACTCTGCAGTCTCGGCATACTTTGGTTACTGAATTTAGAATTGTGTGAATATTCTTTGACAAAATTTTAATTAGATAATATTACTAATATATTTTACAAAAAATTATTTACACTTGGCAATCTGAGCTAAATGGTAAACTTAACGAGAATTCTAACATATTTTGTTTATCATGTTTAAATCGCTAAAACATTATAGGACCATTTTTAAAACATGTCACATAAAGCCGATTTAAAACCTCGACGGCAAATTTCCCTGTTATAGGAATCCCTCGAGCCAGAGGAAAGTACTCTTAAATCCGCGCTTTCACTTTTATGCCTCTTAAATACCTATAATAACACTTAAGCGTTCAATGGATGGACCATTATTATGTTGTTTGTTTTGAATAATGTTCTTTTAAACGTGTTTTATTTGTTTATAAATAAGCTCAAAATCTTTAATATAGAACTACATATTTCTATGTTTAGACCAAGTGTGTTTAGAGATTCTCTTAAGGTAAAAGTATAAATCAAAAATCTAATATATAGCTTCCGTAATGGCAGTACTGTCGTTTTTTCATTTACCTCGCTTAAACATTAGATGCCGATGAAAATGTTTGCAGAGAGCAAGAAGTTACATAACTTCATGAAGACCTGATAGAATACCATCCGATATTGACAGTAACCAAGTGAGGAGTCAGCAAGAGCAGTCAAAAGAGTTAACTTTATGGAACATTCTACTTACTGCTTGTTGCAAGCACATCAAAGAGAATTTCTCAAAAAACTGGAGATATTATTACGTTCTTGAATACTGTACACCCCACTACAGCAAATTTGACCATCGATATGATACTGTTCCTGTGTTTGAGACTCTGCTTTACAACGCACTTTGAATTTGCTATTTTAAGACATTCGTATCAATTTGTCACTCCTCGTACCACCCACACACACACACACACACACACACACACACACACACGCACGCGTACACACACACGCGCACGCGTGCACACACACTCACACACACACACACACACACACACACACACACACACACACACACTTTAAGAACTATTTTACATAGAAAACTCCAGCTCTTTGAAACTATCCAGCACTGAGTATTCTACCGAGAGTGCATACACACTATGTCTATTCCTACTATTTTTTTTGTCATTAATCTGAAGTTTCCATATTACAGGGTAAGTTTAAAAAATCCATCTCGAAATAGTGACGTATATTGTGTCAATGGAATTGATATTGGCACTTCAATTTAGAAAATCTTAGAAATTGAAGAGCTCAGTAAACCTGAGTGTAACTAACATTACTTTTTTGTATGAATACATGAAAAAAAAAAACAAATTTGGAGATTTATTTATTTACTTGTTTTTGCGGGCACAGCTTAAATTTCATTTTAATATTGGCAAATAATAAATAGGGTCTTTGTTGTATTATTAGTACCTTGTCGCGAATGTATAAAAACCTACACTACAATACTGAATAATCTTTAAGCTTATTTTCTGAATAACTAACATCTTCTACTTAATTTACTTGTTTTAATAGATATTATTGGAGAAAAACATTTTCACACAGGAACTCGAATGTTGTTCGTAGAAATAACAATCTCTGTTATTATGGCTTGCAAATATTTAATTTTAGCAGATTTAATTTCTGGAATCGAATATTAAATTGAAATTTTAGTACTTTATTGGTTAAATCTTAGGATTTACAAAATCCGACAAATTGAAGAGAAATAATTCCAATTCTCTCTAAAATTTAATTAAGACAGGACTTATCGATTTTCTTGTAAAATGCGTTGGATTTTCTAAATTTTGCCAGTTAATTGTTCAGTATAAACTAAAGATTTATATTCTATACATATATATATATATATATATATATATATATATATATATATATATATATATATATAAATATATATATATATATATATATATATATATATATATATATATATATATATATATATATATATACACATACATATATGTATATATATATATATATATATATATATATATATATATATATATATAAACTTATGCATGTATATTTTCTTGGGTATTAAGTTCTTCTTAAAATTATTAACCACTTAATTAACGTTTCGCCCTATTATTTTGGGCATTCTCAAATTTTTTTTTATTTACATCTAAAAATATAATGACATTTTATAATACAACACATATGATTATTTTACAAACGTCACACTAGAAAATACATTTATTTAAGACCCTTAAAATATAATAAAACAATAACAGTACCTTGAAGGTTGCGTTGTCAGTGCACCAATGAATTATATTTTATGGTTCTTATCAATAATCGAATTCTTAATTTTGATAAATTTTTCAGTTTTTATTTTTTGCTTTTTATTTTGTGTACATGGTTTATCTGTTTAAAACAGTAAGTATATATATATCAATTCCCACCATATTTTTTTTTTTTCGTACATATAATTCTTAATTAAATTTGTGTAAATGTGACTGACTCCTCTTACGTCAGTCCTATCATTCACTGCGTTCTTATCTTTTTTCAGAGCGTGAGGTCGTAGTTCAGGTGAGGTCAGTTTTATTGCTCGGTCTGTAAGTCCTACAATAACACTAAAAATTCGAGTAGTAATTTAGATACCGTCCTGACTAGGTAGGTTTTTTAAACCACTTAGTGAGAATTTTGTCATGTCGTCTAATTAGCGTTAGATCTAAGAAGTTTATTTCACCCTCTTTTTCAATCTCTGATGTGAATTGTAGGTTTTTATGGAGGTCATTATATTTGTCTAAAATTTCGTTTATTTTTTCCTTTTGTACCGCTAGCAAACAATCGTCTACGAACCTCTTAAAAAACAGAACGTTAAAATTTTATCCCTGAATAACTTGTTCTTCTAAGGATTCCATTACTACCTGAGCGATGGCCGACGATATTGCACGTCCGTCAATTTGCTTATAAAATTGGTTTTTGAACTGAAAGTAGTGGGTATTTAATGTAAGTTCAATGGCATCAAGAAAATTCTATTTAGACATGGCTGTGTGGTTTTTTAATACGTTCCACTTTTCGTGATTATATATATATATATATATATATATATATATATATATATATATATATATATATATATATATATATATATATATATAGATGAGGAAGGTCAGTAAAAGGGAAGGTTTTTTTTTTAATTAGGGATAGCCCTTAGGATTACAGAGTGAACAAAAAGTCTTAAGGTTCTTAGTAACCGTAGTTTTATTCTAAAATCGAGCTTTCGATGCCAATTCGTGTCATCTTCTTCAGGACCTAGGAGACACAGAAAGAATCCTCATCAGGCAAAGTAACAATAACTGCCACCGAACTTATTTTTCTACAAATAAATTCACAACAATTAATATAAGTTTGTCAATTAAAATTATTTTTAAATTAAATAAAACTCATAGTTAAAAAATAAGAGAATTTTTAAAATTTAAAAGTTACAATAATACTTCTTGTCCCAGCTGACACGTTCTCGACAATTTTGTAATAGTCTAGTAATTTTAATTAGTAAGTTGCCAATGCTACAGGAAGCTAAACTTACGTGTTGAAAAATTATTAACAAAAGGCCAAATTGAGATCGTTCAAACAGATGAAAAATAAAGGAAAATTAGAAAAATGAAAAACATCAAAAGAACAATTTCTAAAGATTATTACATATTTATATAATAATACTTTTTTCTCATTCAACAATAATTTCTATAGACAAAAGATTGGTGTTCCTCTGGGTGGATCAGCCTCACCAGTGCTTGTCGAGTTTATCATGAACAAGTTACTCTATTATGTCACAGAAAGGGTGAATTTTGAATTCCATTTTCTTTTCCAATATGTAGACGATCTATTGGTAGCCTTACCTGAGAACGAAGTTCAGGGTACTCTCGACATTTTTAACTCTTTCAATGAAAAACTACAATTTACAGTAGAGACTGAATCTGACAACTCGGTTCCTTTTCTTGACACAAGGGTAGTTCGATCTGACCATAACATAATAAAATTAGATTGGTATAGCAAAAAAAAAAAACAAGCTCTGAATGATATATACTTTATCACTTCTATCATCCCTTGAAACAAAAATTAAACATCATAACAGCACTAAGGAACAGAATTGACAGAATTTGTCATCTTACATTTAAGGAAAAAAATTTCAAATTATTAGAAAACATTAGAAAACATACTAATTACTAATAAATATCCTAAATCTATTATAAAAAATACCTTTCAACCTATGAATAGACCTAGATAAAGAAATTTTTTAAACAACTCAGTATCAACTGAGATAAAATTTGGAAAGTTACAGCACATCGAGTGTATTTCCCAATCAATTGTTGCACTTTTTAATGACACCAATGATAAAATAGCTCAGTATAATTTAAAGAAGCTTGGGTGTTATTACTCTTATAAAAAGGATAAAACTGTTCTTTGGCAAAAGTCAGGTGTAGTTTATGGAATTAAATGTGAATGTGGGCCCATTTACATAGGCCAGACAGGCAAAAATTCAAAGAGAGTCGCTCTACACAAAAGCGATTGTAAGCACAAACCAGATTCTACCAGTCTCAGTCAACATGTCAATAAATACGATCATAAAGTCCGTTATAACGAAACTTTCATTTTGGACATTAAAAGAAAAATATTCAGACATAATTTTCTGGAAATGTGCTATATAAAAAAAAACCCAGAATACCCTAAACCATAAAATAGAGGTCGAAGGCTTAAGTTTCATCTACACATATTTATTATCCCAGGAACTTACAAAAAAAAACTCATGATTCTTCCAGAGTTTCTTTAAATTTCAATAATGCATAAATTTTCAATTTTTCTAATTTTCCTTTATTTTTCATCTGTTTGAACGATCTTAATTGGACCTTTTGTTAATAATTTTTCAACACACAAGTTTTAGCTTCCGGCAGCATTGACAACTTTACAAATTAAAATTACTAGACTATTTCAAAATGGCCGAGCACGTGTCAGCTGCGACAAGAAGTATTATTGTAACTATTAAATTTTAAAATTTTTTAAAAAATTCTTTTATTTTCTAACTATGAGTTTTATCTAATTTAAAAATAATTTTAATTGACAAACTTATCTTAATTGTTGTGAATTTATAAGTAAAAAATAAGTTCGGTGGCAGTTATTGTTATCGTTTTTTAAAAAATCATGTGTCAAAATCTCAATTTCCCTCGATGGCATAGATTGTTTTCTCTTTTGAACGAGGGCCAACTGTGATTATTCAGCAAGTAACCCTTCTAATTCAATAACTCTATTTTCATAAATATCATAAAGTATGATAGAGCCCCTTCGTTTTTTTTTTTGCTGAAATACGATATATTCCTTCTATTGGCTCTTTGCCTAATGAGGATTCTTTCTGTGTCTCCTAGGTCCTGAAGAAGATTAACGAATTGGCATCGAAAGCTCGATTTTAGAATAAAACTACAGTTACTAAGAACTTTAAGATCGTTTTGTTCACTCAGTAGTCCTAAGGGCCATATATATATATATATATATATATATATATATATATATATATATATATATATATATATACATATATATATATATATATATATATATATATATATATATATATATATATATATATATATATATATATATATATATATATATATATATATATATATATATATATATATATATATATATATATATATATATATATATATATATATATATATATATATATATATATATATATATATATATATATATATATATATATATATATATATGTATATATATATATATATATATATATATATATATATATATATATATATATATATATATATATATATATATATATATATATATATATATATATATATAAAATATATATATATATATATATATATATATATATATATATATATATATATATATATATATATATATATATATATATATATATATATATATATATATATATATATATATATATATATATATATATATATATATATATATATATATAAATATATATATATATATATATATATATATATATATATATATATATATATATATATATATAAATATATGCGCATAAATATACAGTAGACAGGTAGGTACCTTTTTAGATAAAATACAATATCAGCTTGTATGTATCGATCACCACCAATTGGTATGAGGCTATGTAGCACCTGTCAAATATCCATTGAATTTATATCAACTAGCGACAGCGTTTCATACTCATTTGCCATCTATCATAATATCGAAGACGTTTCGTGACAAGTGGAATTATTTGATTTTCAAACACACAAGCTACATTTAAATACAATCGATGGAAGCACAAGTCAAATATCATTAATAATAATTACGAATACGATTCTTGGAAACCATGACCCAACTTTCTACTTGTGTTCAAATGTTGGTAGAACATATTCTCAATTTGTAGGCAGAGATATTTATATTTTACTAGCTGTGCCGGCGGCTCCGCTCGCGTGATCTACAGAATTATGGTTTAGACTTTTTTGCAAGAACGTACACTGGCGGCAAACTTTTTTCCGACTTGGTTCACTATTGTCGTCCCTGCTTATTCCTTATGTTACCTACCATAACAAAATATATACTAAAATCTGGCCAAAGAATACATATATGAATTAAAAAAGTAATAAGCGCACTAACGGACAGACAGACAGACAGAGAGACGTTGCGTTTTATATATATTATAAATTATTATTAACACATTTACATGGGGCATTTGTACTTGTGCTCCTTTAGTAACAAGTTTAAATAAATGCAATTAAAATTTCCCCTGTCCACTAATGAATGACTTTTATCTTTTAAATTGAGGAACGATACTATAAAATTCTAAATTTAAATCTGAAATCATTTTTACCACACACATAAAAAAAATCCACCATAAAAGCGCCCATTAAAGTACTAAGAAAGATAAATATTTTTAATGAGGTTTAAAATATAATCCACAAGATTTAAAGACATTTGCAGAGCACCCGAGGGAAATAAAATATAAAATTCTCTTTGACTAATTGTAAGTCGACACCATTTATAACGAAATTTTGTTCTTTTTGCCAATTTCATTATATAAAGAAAAAATGTAAGTAATATTTTCACCAGCCTTTTGAAGTAATGAAAGACTCAATCAAAAACTGAAATACCTCATTAAAATTTACACTTTTTTCTTGCCGGAATACTTTTTTACTTTTATTTATTCTCGAAACGATAAGACAGAGTATTATCTGTTACCTATTGTTTAAATTATAGAAAAACTTTTCTTCTTTTTCCTTTTGTGGTCCATTTAGATGTGCTATGAGAGAAATAATTTCTATTTTACATTTTACGTCAAATAGTTAAATATTTTTTTAATTCAAAAATATTAAGATCTTTTAAATTAGACATTTAAAACTTACTGTGAAGAATAGAATCTGCAAACGCACATATTTTTGTTTGTTATTTTTTGGGAAAAAACGTAAAGAAAACTGTCAATTCCGAATAATTCTATTGAGTTGAATTGTACTACTAATTTTATATCTGTATTTTTTTTTATGGGTCTAGCACACGATCCCTAAAGCGCTACAGGAGCAACACGTGTGCGGAAAAAGCGATTCACATTGTTCTTGAATCGCTGTAAATTGTACTCGGTGGGAAACACAGTCCTGGGCAAATTATTCCGCAGGGATGATGTTCTCCATATAAAAGACTGCTTGTAAAGTGTTGTACGAGGAGTAAGAAGCTGAACTTCATACGGATGTGACGTATCAGCGAGACGTGTGTTTCTAACATGCACCGCTCTGGGAGGAATTAAACGAGCCACATCCTCCTAACACTTTCCATGAAAATACTTGTAGAATAGGCTCAAGTCGCCACCCGTTCTTCAGTGTTCCAGCGAATCAAGGCCTCCAGTCAGACGAACAGCTCTTCTCTGAATAGAATCCAACAAATGCAGTGTATGTTTGGGAGCAGAGCTCCAAACATGGGAGCAGTATTCCATAATTGGTCGAATTTGAGCTTTGTAAAAAATTAACAGTTGTTGAGGAGTGTAAAGCTTGCTGGTTCGAAATAATATTCCCAACTTTTGAGAAGCTCTCCTTGCTATGCCTGCGACATGCTCATGCCAGGACATATTTGCTCCCAATTTAACGCCCAACAAATTGAGTGGCGATGTTAGAGGAATGGAGTGCCCCGCCATAACTATGTCGGGTTCAGCAACATTAACTTTTTTAGAAAAAAAGATAGAATTTCTTCCAGGCCTTTGTTAAGTTGAACAACTTCCCGCTGTCTGCGGACACTTGCCTGAGCAGCCGATGTCTGAGCGTTCAAAGTGAATGAAGAGATAAGCGTACTGTCATCTGCAAAGCTGTAGATTGGATTCCCGATCTGTTCCAGCAAATGTTAATGTAAATGAGAAAGAGAGTAAGAGATAGTGTTAGAAAGAAATCCGTCGACCGCCACTGGCTCACTGAAGAAACATGAGAGGCACAAACTGAACTTTTCAGACATACTACAAGAACGTAGCTTAGCCAACAGCCCATCGTGCCAAACACGGTCGAATGCCTTGGATATGTCAACAGCAACCGCTCGAGATTCTCCAAAGTGTTCAATTGCGTTATTCCAAACATATGTTACATAAGTCAGAAGATCTCCTGTTGATCTATGTTTACGAAAGCCATATTGGTGATCGCTAATAATGTTGAATTCTTCAAGATATTTTAGAAGATGTTGATTGATAGCCTTTTCCATGACTTTCGATATTATTGAAAGCAGTGCGACTGGTCGGTAGTTATTTGGTAAGGTCTTCTTGCCTTTTTTAGGTATCGGCTGAACTGTGGCACATTTCCAGCAGGAAAGAAATATTCCCTATCTGTATGATAGGTTAAAATAATGAAATGAATAGGATATGTATGTTTTAGTATAACGCTGTCTGTAGGTATCTTGCCGCGAGCGGCAGGGGCGGCGCGAAGCGAGCGATAAAATCAAAAGATAATTTTATGTAGAGGTATTCTACATAATAACGATACGTGACCACAACGTCAATTTTTTAAAATTCATCGCACGATTTTCGTTAGGTGCAAATTGAATTTAGTAAAACTTTTTGTGTCAGGAAAATGAAGTGTAATTATAGAGAAACATTAATAAATGTTTTAAGAAATTGCAAAATCTTGTAGAATATAAGCCATAAAAATTATCCTAATCGCTTACTAGTTAAAAGAGGGTGGATCAATATTGAGAGGGATTTTTGAAAAACAATTAAAATTTCAGATCATCATTTCAATCATCTCTGATCATAATACTCTCCCATATTATCTTATTCGTGATCAACAAATTCTAAATTTTATTTCCTTTTATGTAACTCTAGTGTCCATCCCAGGTAAAAGAGCAGCACTTGAAATTTATTAATATAATACTTATGTATTGTTTATACATATCTCTAAGAATATAGCCTGCAACAATAAAATAAGTATAAGTTCTTTAGGATTTCCACAAAACTATCGAGATGCGGACAATCAAGGTCATTTTATTTTTTTTGTCTTCAAGGAGTCATTGTGTGGCTGGTTGCAGTGTAAACCCTTAATATTTACTGGAAAAAAAAATGAATAGGATCCTAAGCTATCTTGTAATAGGTTTGTCCAAAATATGTTATACTTAGTAAACTTTTTGTAATATATTATAGTCTATCTTATTTCGAAGTTGAACAGTATTTTTTAGACTTTATGAAGTCTGAAAATTATACTTCTTAGATGTCTATATTTATATATAAATATCTACAGTATCTAAAATATATATTTTATGGGTATTTAAAATTTTCTACAGTAGTTATTCAAAAGTACATTTTTTAATTTAAGTAAATATACTTTGAGTAAAACGTATATATTTTATACCAAAATATTCTTCGATAATAGTTATAACCTGTAAGATTAAATAAATTCTTAAGATTTTATCACTCAATAAAAAATATTCAATCCCTATATGAACTACAATAGATATTAGCAGTGCTCCCGTTGTGAATTTTAAGTAAACAAAATGACCATTAACAAACCTGTTCCTAACATTTAAAAATTAACCCTTCAATAAAATAAGCCTGTAAATTTTTAAAGCCACGGAGGACATTGAAGTCCCAGCGATCGTATCGTTCTCTTCTTTCGCATCGTCGGTATCTCTAGCGACAAGACGTTTATGTAGGAAACAGCGGTAAGGTATTTCTTACGAGTAACTGTTTTGAGAAATAATAGATTTTAGCATTATGCATTCACTGCTTCAGTATATAGATGGTTTACCACGCCGTATTGCCATAATTAATTGTAAAAGTTTCAGATATTTAACACGTAAAAAATAGGAATCCATACTTTTTCTTCGATCAAAAGCATGCGTTTTTTACAGTTTTTGTTGTCCTATGTGCATTAGAAAGTAAAAAGTCACAAAAAAATAAATATGAAATAATTACTTTTGTTTGTTAAAATATAAAGGCAGATTACCTTCTAGTTGTTGCAAAAATATTAAATAATTATTAATTTTTCTTGTATTTTATGAAGTAAATTTTCGCTGTGGCAACCTAGCTTGAAGAAGACTGCTCGCGCGGATGCGAGCGTTATTTCAAATTTTAAATCACATATATACATTACACTGATCGGACTTTCACATAATTTTTATTGTATATCATGTAAAAGTATAAAGGTTATTATAAATAACACGTGATTGCGTGCGGCGGGAAGCAAGCGAGAAACTACGTTGCCACATTCATTATACCCTGAAAGCCAAATTGTTTCGCGTCTTTCTCTAATATAATGCTCTGTCTTTTCGTAAGAAATACCTTAAGCATTACCAATTATTTGTCAAAAAGAGTATGATCAGTTCTTTGTTTTACTTTTAAACATCACACACAAATTAAGCACAATCTTTGAATGTGTTGAGATACCTCAATTTATGTACTTAGCCTAGTCTACTCGCAGAGGATAATTAGTATCCTCCTCTTCTATATCTCTAAATTTTTTAAATGTAGGTTGGTCTAATTTATAAGAACTACATAATATCGACGATGAACGTATATGGTTTTATTAAATATTGTATGGTGTGTTTGATGCATATTTTCCAGGTTTATCACCATATTTCAGAATAAGATATATCCCCAGACTTAAATTTTAAAAAGATCGTTTAACAAAAACATCTTGAAAAAGTTTACACAATTCAGTTCATTAATAGTACAATATCATAAAGTTCGCATTGATTTAAAAATAAAGACTACTTTTATCTGTCCTATTAGAGCTTAAAATTCTATTCCTAGTGATCATATAGGGTTTTAGTCTTCTATTATTTCTAAAAATTTAACAAACTTAACTTTTTAAAATATTGCGGACGGTAAGCACCTTATTTCATTTCGAAGACTGTATCTTTGCACTATAGAAACCATTATCCGAGTATTTTTCCTTTTATGTAGTTATTAGATATTTTTAGAATTATGAAGGGAAGCAAATAGACATTCTCATTATAGGTCTATTTATATATTACCACCATTTGGAAAATTTTTGGAGATACTTGTTTATCAATCAAAGTACCCTGAACTAACTTCGGCTAGGCAGCCAATTTTTTTAAAAAATTTTCTTTTTAGGGTATTTAATTATATCCTATTTTACAGAATATATTGAACAAGCTTGGGATAATCGTGAAAATAATTACGAAGTATACAACGACAGAGTAGAGCATTCTATTTTATTTCACGAACTTCCATTAATTAGGAAAGATGGGGTATTTCCTAATAGATATGTAGAACAACGTATTATTATTTTCGAGATTGAGAATGCACTCATTTTGAAATCGTAGAAATTAGATGTTAGTGTAATTCTTGTTTAATGTATGTAGTCCTCTGTGAGTGCTGAGTTTTATTACAAATAAGGTTTAATATTTCTTCAAAACTATTAAATGTGTTACACTTGCATACATGTTTCATTATTCTTGTATTCAATACTCTTTTTATCAGTTTATTCACATTTTCACATACTGTATCAGTTTACTACCTTAAGAATCAGATTGCTACAAAACCAGTACTTACTTATAATTTTACTAATTGTTTTAACTATTACATTTATCTTTTCTTCGTTTTGCATATTATTCGATAGTGTTTTATAGATATTTATTACTATGGTTTACAAAATTTAAACTGTATTTTTCATAATACAGAGTTGCCACATTTTAATAGTATTAGATGCTTTAATAATAAAATAATATGAAAAGGATTGTAACATAAAGTTTTTTTAAACTCGAAATTTCATTTTTTACTAAGAGTATAAGAAATCAAATTTGAGCTGAACAATTAGGGTATAAAAAACATCAAGTTTTACGATTTGCATGAGTACTTAGCTGCAGATAGATCTTTTTTAAGATTCCGATAATAGTCCACCAATCTGTTGGTATCGCTTGTACATGCTGTGAATGATGTTCATTCCTGGTAGCATCTAGATTTTCGGAAAAGAACTCTAGATGCTAATTCAGAAAATATATCTTCAACAACAGGTACTATCCAAAGTTTCGAATCTGTTAATAAAAGTTTCCTGCCTTATGGTTGCCTAAAAAGTCTTTAGCGACATTTCTGAAACAGTTTTCTCGGCAGGATTTATATTTTGTTCAAAGATGTTCTTCTTCAAAAGTTCCTGTATTTAAGTACATGTTTATAGTGTATATTGCACTGTGATTCATTGTCTTCACTAAGGATGACAAAGAGTTCTTCTTTGGACCTTAATCTAGGTGACATAAGCAATTCAGCACTATGAGGGACTGGCCTTTTTGCAGACAGTAAGTCTGGATATTTGTTGGTGTATTGCGACTTATTAATTATGCTTTTGATAATAATTAAGCAAAAGAAACAATTACTTACGTGATCTTTGGGTTCCGTCAAAATGATTCGCGCGACAATGGAAAAAATACGATATCCCTTTGCCTGTACTGTAAAAAATCTACATGTTACAAAGCAAATACGTGAGATCCAAGATTTGTCCTGATGCCAAAGAGAGAAACTGACATTGATTTCGAGAAATTGGTTCTCTACTATGTAAAATTTTTATTCTAAAATTTATGAAATATATATATATATATATATTTTGGAGGTGAATCGTTTTGGAGAAATGGACATCTACGTATAATTTTGAGTCTTAGAATATTTACAATATCTAAACGGTGCATCTTATGGGAACTTAAAATTTACCACAGTTATTATTTAAAAGTACATTTTTGTCCATACTGTAAAAAGACTACCACATTTTATACAGCAGACGTGTGAGACCCAAGATTTGTCCTAACGTCAAAAAGAGACACTGATCAAGTCAGTCACTTATTAAATAAAAGTGCAAAATTTTACCGTTGATTTTGAAAAATTAGTTTTCCACAGACGTACTCAGAACTACCTAAGTATTTTAAATATTTTCTTGATATAGATATATCTGTAAATACAGAAATAAAGAATAAAATTAAATTTTTCAGGGCTCTCGTTTTTTAAGTCCAACGAAATATGCTTCTATAACAAATTTACTAAGAGTCACCAAATAAACATTAAAGCAGTTTTGTACTCAAAGTAAAACTAATGTTAACTAGTCTTATGAAATAAACAAATTATTAAAAAACTAAAATTAATTTTTAAGCAAAAAATAAAACAAATAAATTAAACAAAAACTCTCTCTCCTTTGCTGTCTTTTAGAATTTTAATATAGCAGTTTTATTGCAAGTTCTTCCAGCTATTATATTTTCGAATTTTTGAAATTCCTAGAATTGTTAAACTAACTTAACTTTTTACATAGTCTCACATGCAAAACTCCATTAAGGAAAGTTTAATCAAGCAGCCTGGTCAATGTTCTCATTACACCTATTCAGCAGTTAAGATTAAAATAATGTAAGATCTAACATGTCTGTTATCTCCTAACTGACTGAATATTCATATGCAACTCTAAAGTGCATATGAAACTAACTAACAGTGGTAGACTAATGCCATTTTTTATACTTAAATATTCTACTTTATATGCAAACTTACTACCTAGCCCACTATAATGATAAATTAATACGTTCAGGTAAGAATGTCCATCACTGAGAAAGGGACACTTTTCGATTAACAGAACATTTTCAGATAATTCTAATAATCTAAACTTTAACAATAATTTTGTTAGGTCTCTTGTTTTCAAGAAGCTTGTACATACTTGTGCGGTATTTTGATATTGTTCAATATGATCTGTTAGTTTAAAATATAATAACTAATCTTGTACTTCATGATCTCCTCCTACATTCCGATAGTAATGAGAACATGCCTGGGTATAATAAACGCTTCATACATTTGCTGTATTAATTCCTCCATTGTAAGAAATTAACTCAATTTTTAAAAGTTTTTCAGCTTCTACATAGTATCTTAAACTTACAATTTCTCTAAGGAAACCACTTTTGTCTAATTCGTTTCCAAATGTGAGAATGTTTAGAGTGTCGAAGTATTTCACACAAGCATCCATACGTTGTTGATAATAACACAGGACCACGAAAATGTTTTTTAGTTTGCTGAAGACTACACCAGGTCTATTACACTATATGTTTTTGAGGTCGCCGAAAACGAATTCAATTTTAGTTTTGCTTTATCGCCTCTTATTTCTTCCCTAACCTCAAAAAACGCTATTTTAGAGGTTTTGAAGACATGTCTAACCACAATACTCGGAGGAAACGTGGATTATATGTATCTGATGACCAAAACTATATGCCTGTGAATTTATCCATAAACCGAAACCATTGAACCCTATAACCCCATAGATCTAAAATACTATGAACCCAGATATGAAGACATGTATAACCATGGAACTCGAGAGAAATGTGGATCTTATGAATCAGATGACAAGACAAGTGAGCCAAACCAGGAGACTCATATAATCCCATAACGCCATAGCCCCCTAACCCCATACCCTTTAACCCAACAACCCAATAGCCACAAAACTCTCAGCGGGTAGATCCCTATAACCCCAGGCGTGCAGACTTCTATATAACCACAAATTCCTGCGCTTTCAGACTTATATAACCGAATTTCCCAGTAACCACATAACTCTGGGCGTGCAAACTATCATATAACCAAGTGAGCAGACCTCCAATAACTACATAATATAGAGGACAAAAGAGCCAAGATAGCAGATGAATAGATATATAAATATATATACATATAATATATATATATATGTATATATATATATATATATATATATATATATATATATATATATATATATATATATATATATATATATATATATATATATATATATATATATATATATATATATATATATATATATATGTATATATATATATATATATATATATATATATATATATATATATATATATATATATATATATATATATATATATATATATATATATATATATATATATATATATATATATATATATATATATATATATATATATATATATATATATATATATATATATATATATATATATATATATATATATATATATATATATATATATATATATATATATATATATATATATATATATATATATATATATATATATATATATATATATATATATATATATATATATATATATATATATATATATATATATATATATATAGATAAATAGAGAATGCCTTCCTTGATTTGGAAAAAAAAAGGAGACTAAACCAGTATCCCAAAGTAAATTCAGTGACATTTCCTTTGCCTATTTTGGGAAGAGAGTCAGCGTTTAAAAAAGATCTGGATGATCTAGATACCGACGAAATTGGCAACGATACGAATGATCCTCGGAATAAAAATGATATGGAACTGAACATGAATGATGGAGGAGAATCAGATCCCAATGAAATGCATAGAGGATTTTTCAGTAAAGGAGAATTGAGCGATCTTATAACAGATTTAGGACTCTAAAGAAAGTGTTGAACTTTTAGCTTCTTGGTTGAAAGAAAAATTCTGCTTAGCTCCAAACACAAAATTCACTTTCTATCGGAATCGAGATAAATCTGTCTGTAAATATTTCTACTCAGAAAATGAATTAGTGTATTGTAATGATATCGAGAGTTTTATTGGAGGGGGAAGAGTTAGGGATTCATGGATACCTCCTAACCTGCAGTCATAGCACGCCCCTGATCATGTAGTTATAGAAGTTTGCACGCCCCTAATTATGAGGCTATAGAAATGTGCATGCCTAGGATTATGTGGCTATAGGTATATTGGGCGATTTGGTTCAAGGGTTAGGGGATAACGGCGTTATGAGGTTATGGAGTTATGTAAGTTTAATGGTTTAGCTCACATGTTTTGTTATGTGATTCAACCGATCCATATTTCCCTCGAGTTCTTTGATTATACGTGCCTGCATATCTTAATTCATGGTGTTTTGAGTTTATGGGGTTGGATGGTTTTGGGTTCGTGGAATGCTACTAGTTCACAAGCATATAGTCTTGTTCATCTGATACATAAAATCCAAGTTTGCTCAGAGTTTTGTGGTTATACCTGTTTTCACAACATCTAAAATTGCGTTTGTGGGGGTTAGGGAAAAATGAGAGGTGATAAAACAAAACTAAAACTGAATTCGTTTTCGGCGACCCCGAAAATATTTAGTCTTCAGCAAATGAAAAAATTTTTTGGTGGTTCTGTCTAATCAATCAAGTCATTATGAATATGGAAATGTTCTGGGCTTCTGTGTATAGCATAAATACACTGTTCGTTAACGAAGTCACAAAACGTTTTATACAATTTTTTAACTTGCTGATTTACATCACTAATAGATTTTTCATATGTAGACATTATTTATATGTGTTAGTGAAAAGAACCGAATAAGCTACTTGTTCTGTGTCTTCTTATAGCTTTAAATTCTATTCCCCTACTTTCCTTTTAGATGGGATCTGAATAGAAGGAGGACGAGGAGGAAAATATTTATCTTCAGTTTATAGGCAGATTATATTATAGGTTGGGAGGTAATTTGTGGAATACTGATGGGACAAGGAGCACAATATTTTCCTCCTCCTATTCCTCTCTGTATTCCCACAAATACACAACTTATTTCAGATATAAAAAAAAAACACAAAACTAATACACTTTACTATAGTCGGTAATTTATAAATAGTATTGCTCTTCCAGTATTAGATGCCAATGTCTGAAATATGAAGACATCATTACATGTTTAAGGTAAAAAAACGGCCTGTTTCTCTTGACAATTTCCAAATATATTTTTATAAATACTTGGCTTAATTAAGCGCAATCTAAATAGAATAAATAAAGTTTTAAAGAAGGCATTTCAAAATGCTGCGAAACGCTCATTAAAGTATTCATTTCCACACTTTTAGGAACGTCACTGCATATTTTACAATTTATCCAGCTCTTAGTTTTATTCAATGTTTTTCAAAGCTTCGAGAGAGATTATAGGGGTTCACTAAAAGAGGATTGCAAATATCTGAGGGTGACAATATTACGAACAATTTTAGCGAGATGTTTGAAACATTTTATTTAGCGTCAAGTGGCAATTTTGGTGGGATATTCTTCGTATAAAAAAAGAGGTTATTTGAAAAATAACTTCAAAAAAAGTATGTAACTTTAAAGGATTTTAAAATGGTTGTCATGTTGTATGAATTTTATTTTTTTATCACCTAAGTTTTTACTAAAATCTACTTCATTAAGAAAGTATATCTAACCATATCTGCTTTTTCATTGGATTACTGCGCGTATCAAAAGAAGAAAAAACGTAGTAGTGAAAAAATCAGCAAGTAGGAGAGCTAGGAGTGTAAGTAGGGTAAGTAGTAACACGCATTTTTAACTGGAAATCTGAACTCTAAAAACTCATATTTTTTGCTCAATTTAATTCAGTCATACGACATCACGTCATCACAGCGAATGTCCCGCCTGACGGCGCAGTGAGTAGATGTGTGCACGTACTTCATTTTGGCTGGGTAACGTAAAATATTGATTTCGTAAAATTTGGCTTTTCGTGTCTATAATTAATTAATTTAAAACTTTTAGTTTTGCATATGGTTCTAAAACGTACTTAGTTTTAATATTTTTTAAAAAGTTTCACGTTTAGCAACATAATTTTATGAGATTTTTGTTAAATGTAGAAAATTATGGTACGAGTCTTGTTGTAACAATATCTTGGGGCACATGGTAACATGGCCTTTCAATGCCGATATCTATGTCACTGATCGTCCAAATCCTATTAAAAAGACAGACAAATTTAACGTTGGACCTTGAAAATTCAGAATTTACAATCTGCTCCCGAACTTGATATAAGCATATCTGAAATTACACGTGACATTGAAATTGCAAAAGAACCAACTCCAGGTTGTTTAGGTTTGCAAAAAAAATTTTAACCTTCGAAGGTTTGACCTCTTCCAAAGGCTCCACCGCGGAAATAAACAACGCATAGCAGACTCAAAAGAAAATCCACTTTTTAACTGATATAGTTTTAAGAAAAGAATATGAAGAAAAAAGATGGTAAAGGTGGATTAAAAGGAAAACGAAAGGGAAAAGGAAGAGGCAAGGGCAAATCAACAAAAAGGAAAGATGATAAAAAAACGTTGAAAAAAGAATTTTAAGGTCTGATTCAGAACCTGAAACTAAGGAGTGGCATTGTCTAGTTTGCGGTGAAGCCTATAGCAATTCTGATAAAGATGAATTGGTAGAATGTATATCATATAAAATGTGGGCACATGTGAAATTTGTGAGAGGAGATACTATATCATTTATTTGTATAAATTCTTACTTTGATGACGACTGAATTTAGTTATTATGTAGCGTCTATTTGTCGAAGACTGATTATTTTTTTAGATACTTGTAGTAAGTAAATGAATGTGATTCAAAGTGCCACGTTGATTATAAATATAGTTTATCTAACTAAGAAATTAGTTAAACACTTAAATTTTTAATGTTGATTGTTTTTGTAAAAGTAAGTTTTAGTTTCACTAATGATAAATTTTACAGATAATGTAGAGTGTTATATTGGTTCAGAAAAAAAAAACAAATTAAAGCTGAAATATGTATCAAAATTTACTTTATTTTACTGTTACTACCCGTCTCATGGTTGTTACATCTAGACCCAAAGACGAGGCAAGTTGTACCAACGATCTTTTTTTAAGAAAATATCTGGTGCGAAGTATATGTTAATAATTTTGAACTTATTCCTTTTCGGTAGATAATAGAATAGTTAGACAATCGACAGACGCTTTTTTAATGCTAAAACAACAAACAGATATTAAATTATTTTTTCTAAAAATTGTTACAACGAGGCCCTTGCTCCCCTAACTTAAATAGTTGATTAGTAAAATTGTGATGGAATCTCTTTAGCGTTGTGTATTCAGTTTTCATTAATTTAAATTTTGCTTGAACTTAAGTTACTGGCCCTTAGCAATAATTGAATCAAGTGACGTATCGCGATTATGCAACCTGTTTAGATATATATTTTGACGTAATCGAATTACGTTAAATAATGTTCACATAATTTGATTACGTGGATATATATATATATATACATATATATATATATATATATATATATATATATATATATATATATATATATATATATATATATATATATATATATATATATATATATATATATATATATATATATATATACACTCCTGGACAAAATTAACGCAACAATAACACATGGGCTGAAAAGTCCCGGGCCTAACAAAGAAAACACGGTTTTTTTGGTTCAAAATTAGCTTTATTCATCAACGTAATCTCCATCAAGAGCAACGCAATCATTCCAGCGCCGCTCTAACATTTCAATACCACTTTTGTAGAACGATTTATCTTTTGCCTCAAAATAGGCCTCAGTTTCAGCGATAACCTCTTCATTCGTGCGAAATTTCTTACCGGCGAGCATTTTTTTCAGGTCTGCGAACAGCCAGTAGTCGCTGGGAGCCAAATCTGGCGAATACGGTGGATGTGGGAGCAATTCGAAGTTCAATTCATGTAGTTTTGCCATTGTTTTGATTGACTTGTGACACGGTGCGTTGTCTTGATGAAACAAAATTTTTTTCTTTGCCATATGCGGTCGTTTCTTTTGCAATTTCGGCCTTCAAACGCTCCAATAACGCTATATAATATTCACTGTTGATGGTATTTCCTTTCTCAAGATAGTCGATGAATATTACACCACGCACATCCCAAAATACCGAGGCCATAACCTTTCCAGCCGATTGTTGTGCTTTCGGGCGCTTTGGACGAGGTTCACCAGTTGCTGTCCACTCAGATGACGATCGTTTTGATTCCGGAGTGAAGTGATGGATCCATGTTTCATCCATTGTCACATATCGACGCAAAAATTCTGGTTTGTTACGTTTAAACATGGCCAAACACTGCTCAGAATCATCAACACGTTCTTGTTTTTTGATCAACAGTGAGCAAACGCGGCACCCACTTTGAACAGAGCTTTCTCATAGTCAAATGCTCATGCAATATAAAGCCAACACGTTCTTTTGATATCTTTACGATGTCAGCTAACTCACGCAACTTCACTTTTCGATCATTCAAAACGATTTTATGGATTTTTTTGATGTTTTCTGGTGTTACCGCCTCATTTGGACGTCCACTGCGTTCTGCATCATCGGTGTCTCTACGACCACGTTTGAAGTCAGCAAACCAACGTTTTATTGTTGTTTCTGATGGAGCGGAGTCCCCATAACACTTTTCAAGCCATTGCTTCGCTTGAACGGTATTTTTTCCCATCAAGAAGCAGTGTAAAATTAAAACACGAAATTGTTTTTGATCCATTGTTTTGAAAATAACAAAAGTAGCGTCACTCTTAGCACAATAACTCACAAACTAATGAATAGAATATCATGAAATTTTAACAGCTGTCTTTTGAAGGTTAGTATTAACTGAAAAAAAGGTGACTGCAATAAAACTAGCGCCATCTATGTGTTAGGCCCGGGACTTTTCAGCCCATGTGTTATATTAAATCATACAAATCTCTATAATGAATTAATTTTAATAATTTTTTATGAACATTAGTTACACTAAAAGTTAGAAAAAACTTATTCGGATACTTTGAAAGTGAAATAGCTACCAAATTTCTCTATAAGATTCGAATTAAAATTATTCTTAAGACCTAATAACAAAATCGTTGAAATTATGTGATAATGAAAAAAATAAACTGGGACACTAGTAGCAAAATTAATGGTGTAACTGGGACACTGGTAGCGTGTGTTGCCTCCTCTACTTCGGATGACAGCGTTTATGCGCCTAGGCATGCTTCTAATTAAATTTTGGATAAAATCTTGAGGAATTTGCTCCGATTCTGTGATAAGTATTTTCAAGTTCCCTCAGGTTTCTAGGTGCAGGTATATGACGTTTCACATTTTTCTTAAGGTGATCCCATACATGTTCTATCGGATTCAGATCCGGGCTTTTTGGTGGCCATTGCATAATCGGTATATCAACTTGATTAAGATAATCGAGTACCTTCCTAGCCACGTGAGGTCGAGCGTTGTCTTGCAGAAACAGGAAATTGGGCCCCACAAAATGACCGAAAGGCATCGCATGTTCTATTACAATATTCTCAAGATAGTAGTCAGCATTCATGAATCTCGTACCGACAGGAACTCACTCTGTGCGAGCATCAAAGCAGATGCCACCCCAGAACATAACAGAGCCACCGCCGAATGGAATCCTTGCAGAGATATTGCAAGGAGCAAACCTCTCTCCTGGTCTTCGCCATACTCGCTCACGACCATCTGGATGTTTTTAGACTAACCCTAGTTTCATCTGTCAACAAAACTTGTTTCCATTCATCCACAGACCAGTTTTCGTGATTTCGAGCAAAACGTAACCTGGCAACTCTGTTCTCTCTAGTAAGCAAGAGCGCAGTGGCTGGTCTCCTACTGTTTAATCCAGCTTCATTTAACCGTCTTCTAACTGTTTTAGAAGAAATTGTGACATTGCGAACAGCTTCGTTTCTTATTATAGAACTAGTGGCAGTCCTGTTCCTTAAAGCATGTTGTCTATAAAACGTTCATCTAGGTCGCTAGTGCATCGTTTTCGCCCTTGCCCTAGCCTTCTAAAATAAGTTCCTACTTCATTAAAGCGTCTTACCGTACGACTTATTGTGGAACGATGTTTGCCTAACAAATTGGCAACATAACTCTGACAATATCCCTCGTCCAATAAAACTGAGGCTCGCACTACCTCGTGTTCAGTTAAATTCCTTGTTCGATTCATTTTTCTAATTCTTCGTGGTCAAAATAAAACAGTCTACCACAAAAACGTATTACTTTGAAAAAGGGAACAATTTATAAGCTTACTTTTAAAGAAAATCTATCGCATTATTACAGAAAATTGTTTATCTTCTAAAAAATTCTTTAAAACTGTAAATCTAAACGAATTGTTTTGATTTCTGTCATGAACAACGAAACAAAATATGCATAGCCTACTATTCAAATACTCGATAAACTTTAAAACTGACATAAGAAAAAGATAAATTAATTTTCAGATTGTTGCGTTAATTTTGTCCAGGAGTTTATATATATATATATATATATATATATATATATATATATATATATATATATATATATATATATATATATATATATATATATGTAGGCAAGCCGGCCTCTGTAACGCAGTGGTTTAAGAGCTTGCCAAGTCACCCATAGGTGGCTGGTTGGAATTCGGCGCTAACGACTGAGTGTTGTGACTTTCTAGATTTTAAATCAGAAGCTCGCAGCTAGCATACGCTAACTTAGTAAAGCCAATAAAACTGAAAAAAAATACTCATATATGAATGCAACTATTTATGCATAAATATATGTTGTATTGTCATTAGCTCACGTAATCCGTGATATATTTTAATATAAGTCACATGATCGTAATATACACAGCGACGTAATTTATTGTGATTTGCATTTATAATCTGGTGACATAATATGAGTAGGTAATGTGGTGAAGCAATTATGATATAACGTAAAGATTTTGACATAAAAGTAACACAACTGGTTTATTAACGTATGTCTCGGACATTCTGTCTATTATATTATATTATTTATTTAACCGTTTGGATATATCACATGGATATTTATTAGTCGAAATATTCATACAATTAAATAAATAAAATAACACGTGGGCTAAAAAGTTTTTAGTCTGACACATAGATGTCATCCTTTTCAAAAAATCCATATGATATTTAGGAAGTACCAACCTTCGAACGATACGTGTCAAAATTTCATGACATTTCGACTATTAATTTACAAATTACAGTGGTTTTAGTGATGCTGCTTTTGCTATTTTCAAAACAATGGAAATAATCGATTTTTTTGATGGGGAAAAATACCGTTCAAGCAAAGCAATGGCTTGATAAGTCTTACGGAGACTCTACTCCTGGAAAATCACTCATCATTTACTGGTATGCTGAATTTAAACGAGGTCGTAACACTCTGATGCCCAAATGAAGTGGTTACACCGGAAAACATCAAAAAAATCCAAAAAAAATTATTTTGGATGACCGTAAAGTGAAATTGCGTGAGATAGCCGACCTACTAAAGATATCAAAAGAACGTGTTGGTCATATTTTGAGTGAACATTTGGGCATAAGAAAACTCGTTCGACTTGGGTACCGCGTTTGCTCACAGTGGACCAAGAACAACAATATGTTGATGATTCTGAGAGCTGTTTGGACCTATTTAAACTCAATAAAAAGGATTTTTTCATACGACGTGTAACAATGCATGAAACATGGATCCCCACTACAGACCGAAATCAAATCGGCAGTCAGCTGAGTGGACAGCAACCGATGAAAGCGCTCGAATCGACACAACAGTCGACTGGGAAGATTTTGGCCTCTGTATTTTAGGATGCGCATGGAATAATTTTCATCGGCTATGTTGAGAAGGGAAAAACCATCAATAATGAATATAATAAGTTATTGGTGCGTTTGAAGGCAGAAATCGCAAAGAAACGGCCCTAAATGAACAAGAAAAAAGTGCTCTTTCATCAAGACAATGCACCGTCTCACAAGTCAATTGTTACGATGGCAAAATTGCATGAATTTAATTTTAGCTTGCTTCCTCATCCACCGGTATTCTCCAGATTTGGCCCCTAGCGTCTATTATCTATTCGCAGACCTTAAAAAAATACTCGCGGGGAAGAGATTTCGCTCCAGTGAAGAAGTTATCGCCGAAACTGAGGCCTATTTTGAAGGCAAAGACAAATTCTTCTACAAGAAAGGTATAAAAATGTTAGAAAAGCGTTGGACTGATTGTATCGCTCTTGGAGGAGACTATGTTGATGAATAAAGTCGAATTTTGCAAAAAAAAAAAATGTGTTTTAAGTAGCTAGACCAAAAACTTTTCAGCCTACGTCTTATAATAGTAAAAAAAAATACAGCTGCTTTACCATTTTGGAAATTATCAATGTCCAGTTCTTGATAATTTTTATCATTCACCTCCACTCCTTTATTTTGTATACAGATACAATACTCTAAATAAAATGAAGTTACTTTCTATTTAAATATATATATTTACCATAGACGAGACAAGGTGACAACTGGAAATAGAGCCAATCTTACTAAACAGTTTTGTCAAAACTGAATGATAATAATACATTAAAATGGCTGTCTTCTGCTCCTAAACCCCTAAGAATTGTTTTTTCTTGTGATATAAACTTTATTCTTAATACCACTTTTTTCTAAGCGCTAATTTTAGTATAATTTCGACTTTAAGATTCAATTCAACACCTCAAATTATAGGCAAGCATTCAGTCCCGCATTACCGCAACCCGCAACATAAATCTTGATCAAGGATTGGATGTTTCAGACCTTATAGCTTTATGGCATCATTGTTATTTTCAATTATTTAAATTGGCGGTATTATAAAATCTTTAATGGGAAAATTTGTACATAATTTTTCAAATTTTCTATTTGTAAATGCTTTTGACGACCTTATGTACCGTAAGATTGTATAAGTGAAATAACAATTGAGATTATATTTCTGGTTGTTCTATGATGTCGGAAGTTACGAAACAGATCTAAGCAAACAGTTCTTACCGATTTACTAAATCACTCTACTTCTAATAACGATCCTACTGAATGATATAAATTATTTCATGTAACATGAAATAGATCTGCTATCAGCCGGACCTTTGATTAGGTTATACGGTTACACAACGGTTAAATTTCGGACGACACCCTTTGGATTTACGTGATGAAGAGCTCGTGTAACTTGCTACCGTGAAGAAATGGTAAATTAATGATCCACTCGCATACCAGCTACTAGCTGTCGATATCCTAAACACTGACAGTTCAAAAAAAGTAATCCTAAACGAAGGCACAGATGGGAAAAAAGAAGCAGTGTGCTTTAATGAGCGAGAACATGGCTAAGCCTGGGCCTAGCACACATGCTGCATGCAAATCCCTAAAGCGCTACAGGAACGATACGTGTGCGAAAACAGCGATTAACGTTGGTTTTGAATCACTATAAATTGTACTAGGTCGGATGATAGTGACATCCCGCTTATTATAATAAGCAGAAACGTGAATCGTTGAGAGCAATTCGCAGCCTCACGGCGAATTTACGGCGGTAACAGTCAGTCTATATCAGTGTTATGAACCCACGATTTAAATTTACAAAATTCATTTTAGGAAAATATGTAGTTGAAAAATGATTGTGCGTAAAAAATTATTCAGATAAATAGTACAGTTATTATGGATTAATTGTACATACATATTTGAGAACAATTCTGTAATGATTCAAGAATATTTCACTAATTTTTCTGACTAAATATTACATTTCACGCCCTGACCATCAATTTTGGTAATTTAAGAATGTGACTTTCTCATCTTAGCATATATCTTGTTTTTTTTACCACAATGAAATAGTAAAAATAACATTGTCAAATTTTATCTCTTGGTTAATGTTTGAAGTAAAAATGTATACAAGTAGTTTAAAAATAAATGGAAAATAGCACGGTTTGATTTATAGTTCTTGGGACTAGTCAGGGTCAAATTGCAGTGATTTCGACGTTTTGAAGTTGCACGAAGCATCTGTTGTGACCCTCGTCGAGATTAAAACTTGTTCCGAGACTATTTGAATTGATTCTAAAATAAATAGTAAATGATTTGTCTTCAGAAGGTTACAGGTAGATAAGAAAGGTAACTGCTTTTTGTAATACTACTAAAGAGGACCTATTTACTAGTATTTGTTTCATTACAAAAGTACCAGAAAAAAAGATTAATATTAGGTAGTAGTAGGATTAATCAGGTAAAATCATACTAAAAATGATGTTATTTATAACATAAGACAAACTAGGAGTTTAATGAATAGCTATCATTCTTATCAGCATCTTTATCTACAAAAAAGTCTCATCACACGGCAAACAATAGTAATAATCATGGAGCAGACTTAAAATTGGGAGTGCATTGTATATATTCTAGTTTCTCTTGAATCAAAACAAAGTTTCGAAGGAATTTTTTTACAAACTAATCAATAAAGAAGCTTTTTCTTATGTTAACTTTAAGGGTTAATGTTATTTACACGAGTGACAAAATAATGCATATAATTTCAGTATACCAAACGTGTTTCTTGTCACCTCATAGTTGTTTACTATGTACACTGACACAACATTTATAAAGTAGTGAGTTTAACGACCATTACCTAGTGCTGAAATATTGGATTAATGACAAAAGTGAATTAGGTATTGATAAACATTTTGTACTCCAAAAAAAGGTAGTTTATTTTTAATTTAAACTCTTCAAAGGTTACTGTAGTTCTAACTCGAATTTTGAAAATATTTTAAAATCTAAGTGTGTTTTTTAAAAAAAAGTATCAAAAACTTATGGTTTTTTCGTTTATAGTTTTTCTGTCTAGAATATGGAGAAAAACTAGAGCTTTTCTAAAACTTATTATTGTAGTGATTAATCGGTTTTGACACAGGATGCCTAAAGAGACTTATTACAAGGTTCAAAATATGTATACATTTTTTTTTAAGTTTATAAGTGTAAATTTATATCTATTTTTTATAAGCGTAGCACGCGTGCTGCAGAGAAATCTCTAACGCTCTACAGGAACGAAGCGTGTGTGACAAAAATGATTGATTTTGAATTGCTATATGTTGCACTCGGCAGCAAAGACAATCCTGGGCCAATCGTTCCAAAGGGATGATGTTCTCCATCTAAAAGTGTTGTACAAGGAATAATAAGCTGAACCTCATACGGATGTGATATATTAGCGCGACGTGTATCAGTAGCATGCACCGCTCTAGGAGGAATTAAGCGGACTATATCTATCGAATACTTTCTATGAAAATATTTGTAGAATAGACTCAAGTCGCTAACCATTCTTCGATGTTCCAAGGTATCAAGTTTTCTGATGAGTTCTGGGTCTCCAATCAGGCTAACAGCTTTTTTTCTGAATAGAATTCAACAAATGCAGTATATGTTTGGGAGCAGAGCACCAAACGTGAGAGCATAGCCCCAAACGTGGGAGCAGTATTTTATCGTTGGCCGAATTTGAGCTTTGTACAGAATTACCAGGTGTTGTAGAATGTAAAGCTTTCAAGTTCGAAGTGGTTTCTATGTGACATATTCATGCCAAGACATAGTTGCTCCTAAGTTTACGCCCAACAACTTGAGTGACGATGCTAGAGGAATGAAGCGTCGGGTTCCGCCACGTTAACTTTTTTAGAAAAAAACTGCCGCCTGAGTTTTTGTATCTTAAATCCTACCTAGTTATTATCACCCCAAGACAGAATTTTTTCTAGGTCTTCGTTAAGTTGAATGACTTCCTGCTGTCTGCAGATAATTGCACGAGTAGCTGATGTTTGAGCGTTCAAAGTGAATGAAGAAATAAGCATACTGTCAGCTGCAAAGCTGTAGATTGAATTATTTCCCCTTATTCCCCATTATTTCACCATAACTCCCATTATCTAGGCTTATCTCGGCTTATCTCCCATTATTTCTCCTTATCTCTCATTATTTCTCCTTATCTCCCATTATCTCACCATAACTCTCATTATGTAGAATTATCTCGGCTTATCTCCCATTATTTATTCTCATCTCCCATTATTTCCCCTTATATAACATTATTTCACCATAACTCTTATTATCTAGGCTTACCTGGGTTTATCTCCTATTATTCCTCCTTATCTCCGATTATTTCTCCTTATCTCAAGTTATCTCACCATAACTCCCATTATCAAGGCTTATCTCGACTTATCTCCCATTATTTCTCAGTATCTCTGATTATTTCTCCCTATCTCCCATTATCTCAACATAACTCCCATTATCTAGGTTTATCTCTACTTATATCCCATTATTTCTCCTTATCTCCCATTATTTCTCCTTATCTCCCATTATCTCATCCTAACTCCCATTATCTAGGCTTATCTCGGCTAATCTTCCATTATTTCTTCTTATCTCCCATTATTTCCCTTATCTTCCATTATTTCACCATAACTCCAATTATCTAGCTTATCTCCCAGTATTTCTCCTCATCTCCCATTATTTCTCCTCATCTAAAATTATCTCACCACTCTCATTACCTAGGCTTATCTCGGCTTAGCTCCCATTATTTCTCCTTATCTCTAAATATTAAACCACAACTTCCATTATCTAGGCTTATCTTCCATTATTTCTCCTTATCTCCCATTATCTCACCATAACTCCCATTATCTAGGCTTATCTCGGCTTAGCTCCCATTATTTCCCCTTATCTCCCCTAATTTCTCCTTATCTCCTATGTAACTAAGAAAGAGAGTAGGAGACAGTATGGAGCTATAGGGAAAACCTTCGTTGGCGGCATTAGAAAGAAACCCGTCGCTCCGCTACTCTTAGAAAATGCTCTCTGAGGAAACCCGAGACCCATAAAACCTTTCAAGAGCGTCACTTACCCTTTATCATGCCAAGCTCGGTCAAGTGTCTTGAATATATCAAGTGCAACCGTTCATGATTCTTCAAAATGTTCAATTGCGTTGTTCGGAACATATTTTAAAAGTATTAAGGCATTGGCTGTGGAAAAAATTTAAATTTTATGTAATTATTAATATAAATACCAGCACGGTAGAACGCAAAACGCGATCTATAAATTGCAACAAGTAACTTTGCGTATCTCACGAAAATTGAAATAAGTTGTCACCATACAGGACATTCTATGTAGAATACATTTACTGAAAATTAATCCTTCTGAAAAATTACTTTTGATTTTCACTTAACACTATTAGTATACTGAGGAATATTCTGTTATGAAATTTACATTATATAAGTTATTTTCTCTAGCTACCACGAAAAGTTCTAGAACTTTTATACCTAAATTTCAAAGAAGATAGTACTTACCCTTTCCCAAAAAACGAATACATCGCTAAAAACTACAAATCTTAAGAAACGATTTTTAATAATTTGCTAATTTTGATTTTTGGATTATAAATCCAATCAATAATAAAATATTAATAACACAGGGGAACAGCTGTTTTAGTGTCGAGGTTTTTTGAGCTGATTCTGTATCAATTTGATGTCCTGAATTCAAATAACGTATTCATTTGTACCTAGGAGCTCAAATTTTTAAGATATACAATTTTAGAGAAATATAAATTACATTATTGTAACTCAAATCCGTAAGTGTAGTAAACAAAAGTAGATACGAAATTTTTATTTTAGTTATACAAAATACAATATTATGTCGTACTTACAAACAAAAAAAAAAACATTGAAGAAATTAAATAGTCACTCAACACTTGGAAAGCTTCTTTTCCGCGACATTCTTGAATGTTTTTTTAAACAGTCCCTTTTTAAACTCCAGCAGTAATCTGCCATCATGTGCATGTCCCATCTTCCTTGGTAGCGGTCCTCCATAACTTTAATATCTTGGTGAAATCTTTCACCTTGTTCCTCACTCATGTCTCCTAAATTTTCTGAAAAACGGTCTAAGTGGCTGTGTAAATAGTGTATTTTAATACTCATATTGCACCCTAAGGATTTGAAACTATTAAGCATCTTGTTAACCATTTCAACATAGTTTTGAGCTTTATGTTTGCCTAGAAAATTTTCTACAACTGCAACAAATGATGTCCAAGCTTCTCGTTCAACTTGATTCATTGAATTTATGAAGGCAGGATCCTTAATTAATTGTCTTATTTGTGGGCCATCAAATATCCCTGCTTTGAGTTTTTTTGTGCTCAACTGATGCATTTTTACCCCTATATATGCAAAACAAGACCCATTCTTATCAAGAGCCTTTACAAATTGCTTCATTAAGCCCAACTTTATATGTAACGGAGGACGTGTGATTTTTTTCTTTCAACCAAAGCGTGGTTAATGACATTCTTTTCCCCAACGTCCATGTTTTCTCTCTGAGGCCAATCTTTTCTAACCCAGTGGTGTGTTTTGTCCCTACTATCCCAGAGGCACAAGAAACACGGATATTTCGTGTAACCACTTTGCTGCCCAAGAAGAAAGTTTACCATTTTTAAGTCTACACAAATCATCCATTGATGTTCGTAATACTTTATCTTCTGCAAGACCAAAGCTATGGTATTATATTCTTCTTGCAGTTTCGTTGAGTGAGCTAGTGGTATTGAACCATATTTATTCCCATTATGTAGAAGGACACATTTTAAACTTCGCTTTGAACTGTCAATAAATAGGCACCAATCATCTGGAATATATTCAGAAAGTCCCATTTCTTTCATGAGTCCCCTAATTTCGTGACAAAATACAAGATTGTCTTCTTGAGAAAAGAATGGTAGCAGATCTTTTTCTCTTGTACGGTAAAAGGTAATTTTGGTTCCTTGTTCCAGTAAATTTTTGTCGTTCAACCTAGAAGCCAGTACTTCGGAAGCTCTTTTCGATAAATTGAGATCCCTGGTGAGATCATTTAATTCATTTTGATTGAAGCGTTGAGGAACTGATGACGTCCCCTCATAGTCACTGTTAGTTTCATTAGCATCAGAACTTTTATTAGCATCAGAAGAGCGATCAGAGGGAAAATCTTCGTCATCAGAGATATGTGGTAGCTGATGAAATGTTGGAATCGGTATTTCATCTGTGTGCGGGATAGGGCGTATTGCCGAGTCTAAATTGGGATAAGTCCACTTACTGCGGTTATTTCGATTGATTCCATTAGTATTTACTAAAAAGAAATAACAATCATTGAAGTGGTTTTTTGGTTCTCTCCAAACCATAGGTACGCCGAATTTTAGACATTTTCTTTTCCCGGTAGTCCACTGCCGTAAATGCTCTGTACAAGTTTTACATACGAGATGCGGGGCCCACGTTTTGTCCTGATCACCAAGCTTAACTCCAAAGTATCCAAGATACGCTCGCTTTACAAAGTCAGTAATAGTTTGTCTGTTTTGTTGAAACATGTATTCTCCGCATATATAGCAAAACACATCAGGTTGATTTACACAACTTCTTCTTGAACTGGAACCTGAACTCATTTTAATTCTGTTCAATAACACAAAAACACTCTTTTCTTAACATAAAATAACACGCCGAATTCGATCTACTCTCATTAGTAAGAACGCACAAACTGACGAGACTTACCCGAGTTAGGTGATTAAAAGGGTCAGTTCAGGTACCTGATGGGCAATGGTTCCACTATTTATAGATTTACCTGGAATTTACTCAATTACAGACTGACAATAAAACCATTGTACCTACATAATGAATATATAATAATTTTAGAACTCTCATAAATGAATATACTGAATAAAAACCACATTGGTAGATAAGTTGATGTATCTAAAAAAGTAGAGCTGATAGAGAAAAACGGATTGCATGTATAGATTTAGCGTCCCAAATATAGTTAAAATCAGCTCTAAAATCCCAGGCACCAAAACAAAAATATTTTTTTGTTGCCCTGTGTAATCTATTGGCTGAGTTTCATTCATAATTTTAAAATATTTTCCTTAATGTAAACATTCTTATATCTCTTCTTTCATCATAAAAATGTGAATAAACTTACTATATCTTTCGGTGCCTGAACCCGCCTAAACTTTTTTTTTACCGATAAGTCGCATCCTAAAAACAGCATCATTAGAACCACTCATCACTTTCTCAGGTCTTATAAAACTAATTCTCCTGAGAAGACGTATTCACTAGCATTCTATATTTATGTAAATTTTTTAATTATTCCCAGTAATTATTCATGTATTATCATGAAAATACTGAAACAATTATAAGGAGCCCTCATACAAGGTTTGCCAAGTTAATTGAATTTAAAGATGTTCTTTAATTGATTTCATAAAATTACCGCGTTTTATTTGAAAATTACAATAAATAGTTACTATAGTGGAAAAAACTATGACTGCGCCAGCAGGTAAGGCAATATTTAGAAATTTTACAGCATTAATAAAATATGAAATAATTTTTTTACAGTAGAATTATTTAACACTCGTGCATAAAATTCTGACTGGTAAATTTTAAAACAAAAACATGTTGTACATTGATTCAAAAAACTCTTACTTTTTTACTGAAAATATATTTTCTGAACTAGTGCGGAAAATTGAGTTTTCCGGTGATTTTATCAGTCAATAGGAATCTCCAATTTATTCTAAAAGAGTTTTCTACTTAGTTGTGGGCCCTAATTATCCATTTTTATTTTAAAACATTTCTTTGGTGATATTTACAATACAAAATATAATAGTGTCAAAAAGAAAAGTTAATTGGATAACTAGAAGTCTTAATTTAGTCTGTCATCTATGATTTTTTGTACCACGTAACTTTTAAAAAACTTACAGTCGTCTTACTTATACTTACGAAAAATAACTGCATATTCTACACCCAAATTTTATGTCTCTGAAAAGACGTAAAAAATGGCTTTACACAAAAACTAAATCTTGCCAAATTAACCTCTCTAAATTCCTTCCCATCTTTTTAAACTCTTAAATATTTATAATTATGATCAATATTTACCTACTACTGCAATCAGGAACCAGAATAATTCTGATAAGACTATTGAAACTATTATATATATATATATATATATATATATATATATATATATATATATATATATATATATATATATATATATATATATATATATATATATATATATATATATATATATATATATATATATATATATATATATATATATATATATATATATATATATATATATATATATATATATATATATATATATATATATATATATATATATATATATATATATATATATATATATATATATATATATATGTATATATATATATATATATATATATATATATATATATATATATATATATGATATATACATGGACACCTCCCTTGAATGGATAGTTTCTACTGGTCTCGACCGACTCTCATATAATTGGCATTGTCCAAAACTCCCATTTGGACGGACATTCTCTGGAACGGACGCGAACACAAAAAAATGTTCTCTTAACCGGACAAAAAACAATAAAAACAAGCGCCTTGTCTCATTTTTCTGTGGCGAGTATCGCTGTTGCGTTTCCCAATTGAACCGCGCGCCAACGTCGCTGCCTTCACTGAGGGATTTCCCCTAGTAAACCGGGGATTTACTGATTTCAATTTTTCGGTACAGGCGGGGATTTAATATTAGTCTGACACCTATGCGAAAAAGAGACACAGTGGGCGACACATTCATTGTAGAAATGGCTCAAAATTCTCACACTTAAACAAAAAAATTGAGATTGTTGAAGTTTACAATAAAGAAAAGTTAAGTGTAAGGGATTTATCCAAGTGTTTTAATATCGGAAAAACACAAGCTGCTGGTATAATTAAACACAAACAAATATTTCTAAACAAGTGAATGAAAAAAAAAAGCTTTTTGACTGGTGATGGTACCAAAATTGACCAGTTGTGTTATAACTGGTTTATAGCAACTCGCCGTAAGGGAATTCCTTTGACAGGTATGCATATGAATTATTTTTTTTTTAGATAAGGTTTTCTGAAATTAGTGCGTTGATTTCATATCATTCAAAGAATGGATAAAAGGGGTGAGAGTATCAGTAGGCTTGTCGTGACAAAAATGCAAAAACCTTATTGTTAAAGTTTTTTTCAGGTCCGCTAATACGATACAAAGCAAAAGAAATAGCCAAGTCTCTGAGACATTTTTTAGAATAATTAAACTACTTTAAAAATAATTAAAAGTCAAAATGGAAAAATAATTGAGTATTCATATTCTTCGTCTTCAAGAATTCGAAAAATGGCGCGCGCCTCCTGCACACCTATAATTCGTACACTTTTGATCAAAAATAATATCGTTTATAGTTTTTCAATATTTGAACTAAAATAACCAGGAATAGTTATCATTATGCTATTTAAACTATACAAGATTTATCGATCCCTCTCATTTTACCCCCTATATCTGAAGTAATATTGCTGGGAAAATATACGTTTTATCTTTACTTAATGTATTATATATAGGCCGAATTTGAAATCGATATTTTGGGTCGTTCCAGAGTATTATGTATACAGACTTATCAACAGCCCGACAAGAATGAGGGACTAGGATCATAGATTAACTTTTGTTTTTTAAAATAGAAAAATATTTCTTGCTTACGGAGTTTGATAGTGAACACACTTGAACGTTTGTAAATTAATACAAATCTTACATTTTGATTTTTTAGTAATGTATTTAATGTTTCTTTCTATAAACGCTAAATTAAGAATTGGCTATTTTAACCTATTTAATAAATACTTTGTATCAAATACACGTATATTGCAATATTCTACATTTCGGTGTGTCCACCGCAACGAATGGTTCTTCTAGAAATTTCTTTGACGGAATTTTTCACAAACTCAGGAGGTATCTCCTGAACACACTGCCTAATTATAGTTTCTAGATGATCGATATCTCTAAATGGTCTAAACTTGTATGCTTTTTGTTTGAGATAACCACATAGATAAAAATCCAATGGGGTGATGTCGGGCGCTCGAGGTGGCCAACAGTTATCCTAATCTCGCCCAATGACCCTGCCATGAAATAGTTCATTTAAAGTGTTTCGTACTTGCAAAGTATTGTGTATTGGCGCACCATCTAATTGAAACCATAGAGCATATCTTAGATCCACAGCCATGTTATCCAGAACTTCTAAAATTTCCTTATTTAAAAAATCTAAATATCGTTGTGAATGAGTTTAAATTATATCTAAAAAAATATGGCCCTATTATTTGGTCATTTACAATGCCACACCAAACGTTAGTTTTAAACGAGTATTGGTCACGACACTCAATTATGACGTTTGGATTTCCTTGGGTCCACCATCGACTATTCTGTAAACTTACTACTCCGTTAGAAGTAAACGTGGCTTCATCAGTCCATAAAATATTGTATGGAAATTTGGAGTCCTCTTCTATTTTTCCTTGGTACCAGAATGAAAATAACAACCGAATATTAAAATCTCTATCCTGTAGAGTGTTTATCAATTTCGGTTTGTATGGTTTAAATTTATTTTTGTGTAAAATTTCACGTACAGTTTCCCTCTCGATCTCCGGTTTAGACTTCGAAATAGTACTGGTTTTGCTTTCTTCCACTACACTTAAGCACACATCTAACTCAATATCTTCGGTATGTTTATGTGCAACACGATTTTTTTCGGAAAACATTTCCCACAGATCCAGTCGATTTAAACTTTTTTATAATTCGGCTCACAGTAGATTGCTGCAAATTTTTTTCATGATGACGCTCGTTAAAAACATTTGCAACAGTGCGATGAGGTGTATTATTCCCATACAATAAAACAATTTTAATTTTTTCTTGAAGAGAAAGCATGTTGTGACACCATCTGTTTCTTTCCATTCTAGTTTGAATTGCCTAACTAAATATTTCACAGCTTACGACACCACATTGCGATCTCTAGTTCTCAATTGTTTTCAGGGCCTACTATTAATAAACGCATAGAAATATCGAGTTTTGCTTAGCGTGTTAATTTCTCTGTTTAGCTCTTTTTCCTGTAGAAGGTAAGTTTTCAGGAGGAAATCGTCACAACCATAAAGGGTCTTTCTAATTTTGCGAACGTTAATTTTGATAGCCACGACTAAAATATGGCTGGATTTATTTTAAATTAGCAGTTACGTCAACAATGACACCGAAAGCATTTTAATGTAATTTTTCGGTATTATTATTAGCGCGTAACTGCCAAAATAATAACTAGAATATGTGTAATATTTTTATTACGGTCGCAAATTAGAATCTAAAATGTATTATTGATCTAAACATTGGTTTTAGCTGAAGTATAAAAAAAACAAATAGGATAAAGCTGCAAGTTGTTAATTTGGTATTTATAGTAAGAAACATTATATTGTTAAAAATTTAAATGCATTACTAAAAAGTTCAAAATTTACAAACAAAGTGTGTTCACTATCAAAATACGTAAGCGAGAAACATTTTTCTATGTAAAAATAAAAGCTAATCGAACTTTGCATCAAATATGAATTTTATTATTCTATAAAAAATTATGGACACGACTTCATTTTGTTCTTAAATAGATTATAGGTGCCCAGTTTTTGACAAATTAAATGATTTAAATAAGGTTGCTATAATTCAAGATGAAAAACAATTGCCGAAATGTCAAAAAACTGCGAAAAATTCAAAATCGTAGTAGGCCGTTGAAATTTGAAAAACAGATCTAGAATCATAAAATAAACCATTTTGTCTAATAACTTTTTTTAAAGTTTGTCCAAATTATACGTTTTTTTCAAAAATTTTTACGAAAATGTCATTTTTTACAGGTGACGTCATGCGTAAAATTGACTTACTATACTTTATTTCTGATATTATTTAAAGCATAAATGGATTCAATAACGAGATCTGGGCTAAAGTGATTATTTAAAAAAAAAAATCCCAAAATTGTCACACTGTATATATATATATATATATATATATATATATATATATATATATATATATATATATATATATATATATATATATATATATATATATATATATATATATATATATATATATATATATATATATATATATATATATATATATATATATATATATATATATATATATATATATATATATATATATATATATATATATATATATATATATATATATATATATATATATATATATATATATATATATATATATATATATATATATATATATATATATATATATATATATATATATATATATATATATATATATATATATATATATATATATATATATATATATATATATATATATTTATATAAATAGAAAGATAGAGGTTTTCACGGATGGTGGAATGTAATCAGATCTCATTCTTTTCTATTTAAATGGGAAATAGTGAAAAAACTCAGAACAAAATAAAAGTATATCACGGCATACAAGCAATCTCCCTTTTAGTTCCCTACCTCATTTTTTTAACCCTGTCAATATTGTACTACAGAAAAAAAAAATTATATTAAATATCCAATATATCAGTTAAAAATCAGAAAAAATTCTCATAATACTAGTGACAGGATAGAATGAGCCCATTCCTTGTACCCTCTTGCTACGTTAACAACGAAAACGATGAAAAAAAAGTAATGTTTCGATTTCTTTATTGAAAATAACCCCAAAAAGGACCGATAATAAGACAAATACGAAGTCGCTCTTCTACCTCCCTTGAGCACCTTATATGTTTTATTATAAAAGATTATGCTTCTCATTTTCCTATCGAAAAAAGAACTGGCAAAATTCTCATATTACTATTGAGTCTATATAAGATTCACCCATTGTTTTCACCCCCTTACCCTATTAAAATTGATAGTAACAGAAAAAATCACTTAATTTTCATATTTCTACAGTCTAAGAAACCTGAAAAAGACCTACAGTACGGTGTATATGCAGCCAATCTTCTAACTCCTCACCCTCCGCACATTAGGTAATATATATATATATATATATATATATATATATATATATATATATATATATATATATATATATATATATATATATATATATATATATACATACATATTACAATAGAAGTTTTCACGGATGGTGGAATGTAATACATTAAAATTCCGGGTTTCAATCCGTTCGTCTAACGATGAATTTGTACGACATTTCCCCGAAATCTCATTTAGCAAGTGCTTTTGCTGCTGTTGCTGCTCGATACTGTGATATTGCTTCTGCTGCCGCTCGAGGCTAACTCAGAGAGAGACTCAGAGACAGTTAGCTTCGAGCGGCAGCAGCAGCAAGATCACAGTATCAAGCAGCAGCAAAAGCCTTGAAAATGTCAAATGAGATTTTAGCGAAACGTCGTGTAAATTCGTTGTTGGACGACCGGATTGAAACCCGAATTTTAATGTATTACATTACATGAAAACCTCTATTGTAACATATATGTATATATATATATATATATATATATATATATATATATATATATATATATATATATATATATATGTATATATATATTTATATACATATATACATATATATATATATATATATATATATATATATATATATATATATATATATATATATGTAATATATATATATATTTATATATATGTATAATTCACAATGCCGACAGAGATAGAAGAAAAGGCCCTAAGTCCCGGGCACCACTTAAGTGGGGAGAGGGTGCGAAGAATCCCCCGATGGAAATCAAAAAGAAGAATAGGAACTTGGAATGTCAAAAGTTTGCTTGAAGCGGGCAAAGCTAGAAATCTGATAGGAGGGATGTAGTGAGGTTAGATGGCCGAACCCGGACACCTGACCTCCAGGATTAAGAACTACACCATTTATTACTCGGACGGTGCAACCGCTGAAAATAAAAACGGAGTCGCAATAGTGGTCTCAGAAGAGGTGGCAAGAATAGTGGAAGGATTTTTACCGATCTCAGATCTACAGAATAATCTTGATCCAAATAAATTGCAAACTCCACAAATTTAACATCATACAAGTCTACGCTCCAACATCACAAAGTACTGATGAAGAAATCGAAATATCTACAACACATTAAGAAAAATGAGATATACATCATAATGGGTGATTTCAATGCCAAAGTAGGAGATGAAAACGAAGAGGATATTGTGGGAAATTATGGTTTGGATAAACGTAATGATAGAGGTCAGAGACTGATCCAGTTCTGCAGAGAAACGCACCTCTGTATTATGAACACTTATTTTAAATTACCACCCCGACGTGGAAAGCTCCTGCAGATGAAAAAGATAACAAGATCATCTGAAATCAAATAGACTATATAACCATCAATAGAAGACAACGAAAGATAGTCAAATCTGCCAAAACATATCCTGGAGCAGATATACCTACAGATCATAATTTGCTTCTTACAACTATCACGATTACACTAAATAAGTTGAAATATGAATAAACAACAACAAATATTAACATCGATAAACTCAAAGAAGTGATAAAGAAGAAGATTCATGAGGAGATTGGTCTGGATACAAATAAGCGGGGAACTCAACAGACACGGGAAGAAAAATGGCACCACATCGGAGAAACACTGGAGGAAGTAATGGAAAAGCATCTGAAACAAAACACAACCGAAAAGAAATAATCATGGATGACGGAGGAAATACTGGATATAATAGAAATAAGAAGAAAGTATAAGAACAATAATAATATAAAAATACAAAGAAACGCACAACCTAACAAAAAGAATGATAAAGGAGGTTAAAGACATGTTGCTAAATGAACAATGCACAGAAATAGAAGCATTAGAAAAGAAATACGACACATTTAATTTACACAAGAAAACCAAAGATGCTGCTGGACTAAGGCTACAAAGGCAACCAAAAGTAAAGAAGGTAAACTACTACTGAACATACAAGAAAGAATAGATAGATGGAAAGAATATATAGGTGAAATGAATAGTGTCACAACTAGACAACATTATACAAATAAGCTTAATACAAAGGGCCCCCATAAATAAAGACGAAATATTAGCAACAGCAAATTAGCTTAAAAAAAAGGCAGTAGGAGAAGATAATATACCCACAGAAATCATTAAAATATTTCTTGAAAAACATATGGACATTATACAGGACCTCTTCAACGGCGTATACAACACAGTTGATATACCTCATGATTGGTTGACATTAGTATTTATATCATTGCCAAGAAATAAAAACCCTAGAAAGTGCGAGAATATCGGAATATAAGTCTAATGAACCACATTCTTCCTTAAAATAATCCATCAAAGAGTATACACAAAAAACTAGATGAACCTACTGCACAAACGCAATTTGGCTTTAGGAACGAAGGACGCACTATTCTTCATCCGCGTTCAACTCTGATGTTTATTTGTGCTTCATAGATTTCCAAAAAGCCTTTGATATGGTGAATCATGAGAAAATGATGGAAATACTACAATCGTGTAACATTGATGGCAGGGACTTACAAATAATATCAAGTTTATACTGGAACCAGTGGGCCAAAACAAAAGTTGAGAATCACATGTCCAAAGAAATAAAAATGAAGAAAGGCGTATGCCAGGGTTGTATTTTGTCACCCCTGTTATTCAATGTCTATACGGAGGAAATCTTCTCATAAAAAAGATGGAATTACAATTAATGGTGTGTGTGTGTGTAATAACCTCCGCTACGCTGATGATACTGACATTCTAGCGGAGGGTAAAGTAGGCCTGCAAAGACTCATGAATGGAATTGTTGATGCAGGTGAGGAATATGGAATGAAACTGAATACGAACAAAACAAAAACAATGGTGTTCAGTAAGAATCCTAATATAAACATAAATATTATAGTACATCAACAAACATTTGAAAGGATAACAAAAATAACGTACTTTGGAAGCGTAATTAGTGAAGATTGGGACCACTCTATTGAAATACGCTCAAGAATTAAAAAAGCACGAAGTTCCTTCAATAAAATGCACAACATAGTCTGTAACTGCCAACGAAACTTAAAAACAAGAAAAAGAGTGCTAAGATGCTACATGTTCTCGGTCATGTTATACGGTATATAATCTGCAACAGTTACAGAGACAACACAACAGAGAACAGAGTCATTCGAGATATGGTGCTATCGCCGAATGCTGCGTGTTCCTTGGACAGCGCATACCACAAACGTGGAAATACTTAATAGGATGAGAAAAGAACGAGAGTTGATTCCAGCTGTTAAAGAAAAATAATCGGTAGGCGAGAACCAGGAAGGCGTCGCAACTCTTGGTTGAAAAACTTAGGACAGTGGATAAACATGACATCTACTGAACTGTTTAGAGCGGCAATAGATGAAATCAGATGGGCAAATGTGATCGCCAACGTCCTTAGAATATAAGGCACACTAAGGATATATATATATATATATATATATATATATATATATATATATATATATATATATATATATATATATATATATATATATATATATATATATATATATACATATATATATATATATATATATATATATATATATATATATATATATATATATATATATATATATATATATATATATATATATATATATATATATATATATATATATATATATATATATATATATATATATATATATATTATATATATATATATATATATATATATATATATATATATATACATATATATATATATATATATATATATATATATATATATATATATATATATATATACATATATATATATATATATATATATATATATATATATATATATATATATATATATATATATATATATATATATAATATATATATATATGTATATGGATACATTAAATATTTAAACAATAGGATCACGAACTTGTTTAAATTAATTAATTTTATTTTACATTTGTATATTCGAGTACGACTTCTTTAATTCGGTTATTAAAATAAAATGTATATAAGTAGAAAAAAAATATTACATTTACTTAAAACCCATACTATTAATGTCTTCTGTTTAAGAGCTTTGTTCCTGTAAACTTTCTCACAGAAATTTATTTCATATTTCTTATCATCGCGATTTCTACCTTAAATTATTCCGCTGTATTAGCGTAGCATAATGATTTGCCGCAATAATAACCTGTTATTACGGTTCTCAAAGAAGGCAGCACAATTTAATCGAATCAATAAGAGAACATCATTAATTCTGGCCGAATGAATAGCGCTTGTACAAATGCCCTCATTTAAAATGCTGTATTAAACCTTCTTTAGGATTGTATATGTTCTTTTTTTGATACTTACGTGAATTACATAATTTAAGTAGTATAAAACATTGAAAATATGTAAAAGTCACTTTTTACTTCTGCTCGAAAACTCCACCATATATCACCAGTATTGTGATTACTCCGAGACTACAGAACCAATTCTAAGCAGACATAGTCAAAATTTTGTGGAATAGCGTACCGATATGTGAAAAAATATGGGATAATAAAATCAATCGTTCTGACGTTCCATATCCAGAAATATTTTTTTAAGTATCTCACCTAATTCACAAGGAAATTCTTCCAGTACTAAACTTAGTTTTTTTTTATGAGAAAACCAAATATGATAACAAAAAATTTATCTCTTGTCAAATTTGACAGATTACAAAGCGAGCTACGATTTTTTAAATGCATACTAACACACTATTAAATAGCGTTTTTAAGTCTGTTTACAAAATATATATAACACTTCGTATTTCTTTTTAGTTGTGACTGAAGTTATTGAAACTTTTAAGAAGCTCACCCGATTTAGTTACTTTAGCATATTAAGAAATTTCTTTTACTGCTAAACTTAGTTTTTTCTGAGGAAGCCAAATATGATAACGAAAAATTTGTCACTTGTCAAATTTGGCATATTACCAAGTCATATCTGATTTGAAAAATAACAAGTTATTTAACTTTCTCACAAAAAACTGAGTTTAGTAGTAATCAAATTTTTTGTTGTACCGAATAGGACGACAGTATATCGAGTAAGCCACTTAATTGTTATAACTCAGTTCAGTAAATTGAATTTCATGTATATCCGTAAGGACTTAAATATCAACAGCTACATATTTTTTAAACGAACTGACAAATGCTTTTTAATGGTGTGCTCGTACGTAGAGGGTGTCATTTAAAAAAATTGTAGTTGACTTTGGAATATGTCAGATTTAAGGTGTCAAATTCCTTATTATCATATTTGGCTTCGCTACGCCTAAAAGGCAATAGTAAGTCGGATGAGCTATTTAAAATTGAAAATTTGGTTCAGTAACTTGAATGTCGGTAACGACTGAAAATAAATATTAGGAAATATATATTTTTATAAACGGACTGAAAAATACTATTTAATGGTGTGCTTATATGTAAAGTGACACATTTTGTGTTACCATATTTGACTTCCTCACAAAAAACAAAGTTTATTAGTAAAATATTTTTTTTTACAACCCAAATAGGAAAAGGGTAAACTGAACCACTTAAAAATTAAAATTTATTCATTTAAAACTCTATATGCCCTAGATATCAGTAAGAAGTGAAAATAAATACCAAATGTGATATATTTTTGTAAGAGACTATTTGATGCTGTGCTCGTATGTAGAGGGTTCCCTTTAAAAAAATTCTAGTTGGCTTTGTAAACGATCAAATTTGACAAGTGGCAAATTTTGTGTTATGATATTTAGCTTCCAACAAAAAACTAAGTAGTGGTAAAAGAATTCTTTTGATAACCAATATAGGAAATAGAAAATAGTAAATCAGGTGAACCAGCAAATACAAGTACACAATTTTCAGTCCTTATCCAGGTGCTAACGGAAAACAATGACAAAATAGATACCTATACTGCACTCTGTCGGTGACCCAACTGATGAGCCGTGATACGGTGAAACGCGTCTTGGGATGGTCCAGCAAATACAAAGAACACTTTGGGGAACTTCTGAAGTGCGGATCTTTCGATTCGACTTTAGTTGGTTCACCAACGCCATCTATGCCTTCGAGCGGGAGGCTCAAGAAAGGTGCGCTTCTGCAATTAAGTGTCAGCCGTGCTGGCCGCTTTGTTTCGTAAGACTTTAAATAAGTCACCGACAGAGGGCAGTATAAGCATCTATTTTGTCATTTCCGTTAGTACCTGGATAAGGACTGAAAATTGTATACTTGTATTTGCTGAACTTAGCTCAACTGATGACCCGTGATACGGCGAAATGCGTCTTGGGATGGTCCGACAAATACAAAGAACATTTTGGGGAACTTCTGAAGAGCTGATCTTTCGATTCGGCTTTAGTTGCTTCACCGATAACTTATTTAAAGCCTTACAATAAAGCGGCCAGCGCAGCTGACACGTAATTGCAGAAGAGCACCTTGTGGTCAATTTTTTTAGGTCCGACCATTTTGATTCTACGCTTATAGTCGAATTGGTGATTCTTAAACTCTAAATAATTGTCAAGCATCTCAAATGTAATGATGATTCTCATATTCACTAAACAATCTCGAAAAAGGCGGTAAATATTTGTAAATCTTACTCATTTAAAAAAAAAAACAGTTACTTTCTCGTAATCTGCGCCCTAAAAAACCTATTATAACATTGGGAAATTTGATGTCCACGTAGATGTCCAGGATCCGTAACTATCCAAATATCTATTTTACGAAAAATTTATAATTTTTTCATATAAAAATCAGTTTATATTAAAAAAATAAAAAAAAAGAATAAAAAAACTAGGTACTTTTTAAATAAAATAATAAATATTGTTATGTAATAAATATTATGAGCATTTTAGAAAAAAATATTACAAAACGAAGAAAATTAAAGGGTAGACATAATTTTGTCATCCAACTGTCCGAGACGACGAAGAATAACTTTAAAAACACCCCTGAATAATTTATTTATTAAGCTATCCCTCTTTAAAATACAGCAAATAAAAAATTAGCGAATTAAATGTGTTAAAATTTTTCCTTATAAAAAATAATAAAATATAAAATAGGAATTATTTTAAAATATAACAATTTTTATAATATTTTTTTTATTAAATTTGTTTAGGATACATTTTTTTACTTTATTTTAGGATGAGCTATTTTTTATTTAACATTTACGAGATTAAAGTGAAAAAACGTATTAGTTTTATCTACCTTAAATCGGTACCTTATTGTCGACGTATTGTATCATTATTCCTATTTTTGTATAATTCATTTAGGTCATTTTATTCAACTTCAATTGTGCCGTGTGTATTGTATATCCATACAAAATAAATAAATAAATGTACCTTAAATGTGCAATCGTCGATGCCCATATAAAGTATCCTAAGTTGTCAGTAACACAATTATAATTAAATAACTGTCTCGCATGACACAATTTATCACACTTGCTGCTATATTCTACACCTTCTACAAATTTGCACATATTTTTAAAAAAATCTGCAATAATATTGATCATTACCTCGCATTACCAACGACATATTGCAAAATTTGTAAACATTCACTGACAAGAAAACAAGTAAACTAAACCTGAATTTGAAGTTTTAATATTTTTTTTGTTAAATTTAGAAGAGCCCTCTCAAATCTCAACCTTACGTGTGACTAACGATTTTCGATGTTGGCGAGTTCTAGGGTTGGAGTAAAAAAAATATTCATGTCATCATTTCTTGAGAATTGATTTTTTTTTCCTTTGTTACTGAGATCCACTATTTAAGGTGAATTGTATGCAATCGGTCTTGCTACAAGGATCTAACCAGTTCAAATATATGCAGTGAATTCCATAACACCCGCATATACATATATAAATATATATATATATATATATATATATATATATATATATATATATATATATATATATACATATATATATATATATATATTTATATATATATATATATATATATAATATATATATATATATATATATATATATATATATATATATTTTCGAACTTTCCCTTGGTTAGTCGTTTGTTTTCGATCCGACGACCCATCTGACTACGCCAAGGAGGTTTCCGATGATATTTTGGCCGGTATGGAGACTTACATCCCTTTTTCGAAGAAATGCCCTTCCAACGGCAAGCCTTGGTTTGACCGAAAGTGCAAAGAAGCTATTGCTTCTAAACATCTTGCATACCGACAATGGCGTAAAAATCCTAACACCATAAATCGTAACACCTTTGTTCGTGCCAGGAATAGATGCAAAGAAATTATCGACGAAACCAAGGAGGCACACAATCAACGGATTAGAAACAAATTTCTCGCTTGTCCCAACAATTTCAGGTCCTTTTGGTCAGTCACTAAGGCAGTTAGTCAAAATTTCACCAAATTCACCATACCACGACTCACACGGCCAGATAACTCTGTTGTAACGACACCTGTTGGAAAAAACGAACTTGTTGGCTGAACTCTTTGCTTCACATTCTACTGTCGATTTCCAAGGAAAAATACCAACTACTATTCCCATAGTGCAGTTAAGGATGCCCGATATTGTCTTCAGACAACGTATCATGAAACGTATTTTGATGAAGCTAGACACCAAAAAGGCTTCTGGCGCTGACGGAATACCTGCCATAGTTCTCAAAAACTGCGCGAGGGAACTAGCACCAGTTTTCTGTAGACTTATCAACCTATCCTACAGAAAGGGAATATTTACTTCCTGCTGGAAATGTGCCACAGTTCAGCCGATACCTAAAAAAGGCAAGAAGACCTTGCCAAATAACTACCGACCAATCGCACTGCTTCCAATAATATCGAAAGTCATGGAAAAGGCTATCAATCAGCATCAACATTATTAGCGATCACCAATATGGCTTTCGTAAAAATAGATCAACCGGAGATCTTCTGACTTACGTAACACATGTTTGGAACAACGCAATTGAACATTTTGGAGAATCTCGAGCGGTTGCTCTTGACATATCCAAGGCATTCGACCGTGTTTGGCACGATGGGCTGTTGACTAAGCTACGTTCTTATGGTATGTCTGAAAAGTTCTGTTGGTGGCTCTCATGTTTCCTCAGAAAGCGTTCTTTACAACGCCGGTGTACCCCAAAGCTCCACACTGTCTCCAATTTACAGCTTTGCAGATGACAGTACACTTATCTCTTCATTCACTTTGAATACTCGGACATTGGCTACTCAGACGAATATCCGCAGACAGAAGGAAGTCATTCAACTTAACAAAGACCTGGAAGAAATTCTTGGGGTGACAGTAACCAAGTGGAATTTAACGCTACAAAACCCCAGGCGGCAGTTTTTTCTAAAAAAGTTAACGTTGCTGAACCCGACATAATTATGTTGGGGCACTCCAATCCTCTAACATCGTCACTTAATTTGTTGGGCTTTAATTTGGGAACAAATATACTTTACACTCCACAACAACTGTTAATTCTTTACAAAACTCAAATTCGACCAACTATGGAATATTGCTCCCATGTTTGACGCTCCGCTACCAAACATACACTGCATTTGATGGATTCTATTCAGAGAAGAGCTGTTGGTCTGATTGGAGACCCGGAACTGACCGGCGGCCTTGATTCGCTGGAACATCGAAGAACGGTTGGCGACTTGAGCCTATTCTACAAGTATTTTCATGGAAAGTGTTCGAAGGATGTGGCCCGCTTAATTCCTCCCAGAGCGGTGCATGTTAGAAGTACACATCACGCTAATACTTCACATCTGTATGAGGTTCAGCTTGTTACTTCCCATACAACGCTTTTCAAACAGTCTTTTATATGGAGAACATCATCCCTTTGGAATAATTTGTCCAGAACTATGTTTCCCACCGAGTACAATTTGCAGCGACTCAAGAACAACGTGAATCGCTTTCTCCGCACACGTGTCGCTCCTATAGCGCTTTAGGGACTTCCCTGTAGCACGTGTGCTAGACCCATAAATATATATATATATATATATATATATATATATATATATATATATATATATATATATATATATATATATATATATATGTATCCTTTCACTAGCACTAAGATTCTCAGCAAAAGTGGTGACTTTCTAAGTTGTTGTCTTAACCGATCTTTCTGACTTGAGGTAATCGGGAATAGAGTCTCAGCACATTGAAACCATTTAGAATAAATTTTACTCTAAAATACGATGAACCCTTATTGCTGATCAAATGAGACATTCTTTCATGAATAACCTTTAATCCATTTCCTCCTTTAGTGAGGAACTTTATCAGTAGGTGATGCTTCGAATCACTTTTACTCATTGAGACGAAAAAACGAAAAAACTTCAGAGCAAAACGAATTTTGACAAAGGTACCCCAAAGGAAACGGGAGTAATTTGATAAACAGAATTAGAGAAAAATGGCAACTTACTAAAACTAATGAGCAAATTACCCATAAAGATTTATAGTTGCTCAACATCTACGTTAATGATTATAGTAATACATCAAAAACAACTAACTTTAATATAAATTATGACCTGAACGAACAATTTATTTTATTTTATAACAAATTGAAAAAAAAATTACTGATGCTAAAGAAATAAACTACATCTGACTTTCAGTGTTTTAGAATATTCACTAATAGAAATAATATACCCCAGTGAAGCTAAGATTTTTCACCCACCAACAACTACATTTCTTTTAAAAACATTGTTGAACTTTTATTATATTTTCCTTAACGACGCATTGTTAAACAATACATATAAATTTTTTATCACTGCATTACAGTATGACCGTTTCAATAAGTAAAACTAGCTTGTGTCGTTTTTACAAGTTTTCTTTGTTACAATTCTCGTGCTCGTGCTACTAAACCTTTGCTATTTATATGATACATAATGTTTTACGCGATATTCTCTATATTGCTCATAGCACAGAAAATATAACTATCGCAATACAAATACAGGTCACACAATGTCGCCGCAAAACGAAGCCGGCTGACTACTGCTGTATCGTTAAAATATGCCGCGTCGAGTTTTTCAAAGATACCACACATATTTTATTCTATTATTGTTACATATGTTATAATACACCTTCTACTTATGCAGCATCTCTCACAATCACAACGAGGCACATTTTAACGATTAAGTAGTAGCCAGCCAGCTTGGTTTTATGGCATTATTTTATTCCACCTTTTTGTCTTTCTGTAGCTATAGCTATATTTTCTCCATCCATAGTTTAAAGTGCAACAAAAGAAGGAACAAAAAAAAAAAGAATCCAACAACAAAAATAATACGATATAACTAAACCACCTCTAACTCTACAAACCTCAAGTATAAAGCTACTGACACCCAGCCGGCGCCTCAAAAAAATCCTTTATTGCCTCCGCGGGCCGCTGATAAGAAAGAAAGGAAAAAAGAATGCCGAACAAGATAAATGACTTTAAAAACATAAACTCAATAATTTATTTATTATGCTGTCAGTTTTACAATGAAGCAAATAAAATTTTAGTATTAAAATTTTTAGTTATTAGAATAACATATTGAAATATAAAACTCGTGTAATTAATCTTTAAAGAGAACTTTAAAAATCTTCATGCCAAATACCTAAAAATAATTTAAAGGAAAATAATACTGTATAAAAAACTGTGGAAATTACATTAAGTCCTTACAAAAATATGTTGAAAAATTTATCAAAAAAAAAGATGCCAAAAATGTCTTCGATATCCCCACCCTCTACTAGAAAACTTGATGAAGCTAGCCGATGACGGGAAAATTTTTTTGTTCGGGGCGTCGCACACTGACAAAAGTTAAAAAAAAAATTAAAATAAAATAAGGTGGACGCCTTGTAATCTATCTTAAAATTTTTTTGGTTGTGCCGTCATGGTTTCAATGAAGGAAATAAAATTTTAATGGATTATATGTGTTAAAATTTTTACTAATTATAATAAAATATTAAAATATAAAACTTAAATAATTAATTTTTTGGAATCACGAAGTAAATATTTTAATAGGTAACAATTTTTGGGATAAGTCAGTCAAATCTGGCAACAGTCTTGATCTTACGTTGTGGTGAACGATAGGCGATACTGTGGAGTTAAATGGTTCGGGCAGTGGCCGCGTGAAAAATAAGACATTAGTAGTTATACTACAGAGGTACTACGTGGATGGCACCTATCCAATAGCAGCAGCCAAAGATTAGGCGTGCCCCTAGTTCTTATAGTATGAAGGTCACCTTAGGGCCGATGAAATGGCGAAGAAGGAATTGTCAACGACGCAATCTACCAGAGGCTGTTGACAAGAAGGGCAGTAATATTTACCTGCGATTATTTACCTGTCGGAAGAAGTAATTACCTGTAAGAAGAGGTTACCTGTCTGAAGAAGTAAATACATGTCTTTAAAAGTAATTACCTGTTTGAAGAGTTAAAAAAGTATCAACTTATCTGTGGTAACTGCTTCATACAGGAAGAAGTTCCTGTATGAAGCAGTAATTATCAGACTTAAGATGTAATTACCTATTTCAAGAAGTAAGAAGAGGTGTCAAAAAGGCACTATTTGGATGAGAGTAAAAAAGGGGTCAAAAAAGCACTAATTATGGGTGGGTGGGTGCTAAAAAGGTCTTATTTTGCCCAGGGGTTGTTTTTAGAGGTAGTTTTCATATGATGTAAAAAAGGCAAAAATATATTTTATGAAGGTAATTTACTCTTCATTTTGGGGCCTTAAGTGTTTTAATAAATTTAAATTCGAATTCACAAACTCCTTTATAATTTTGTTTTGATTTTTTACATATTACAGTTACAAATATACAGATATACTTAGCCTAGAATATACAATATGTTATCACATCATACTCATATTCTAATAGCACCTTTCGGTGTGCTCGTTCTTATGAGCATAGAGTTTTAACATATTTAACTATTATTTCGTGTCGACCTTTTTCCTTTGCCTTAAATGGTCGTTTTTGTTTATTGGTAAAAACTAAAACATAATTTGTAATTTATTATTTATATTTATTATGGATTTTATTTTTATTATCACTGGAAAAAATGTGCTGAGAAAAAAAAAGTTTTAATTTGTATTGTAAGACGGATTCTATACCATTATTCCATCCTGTCAGTTGACTAAAATTTGTAAAGGAAATGTTTACTATAATTAAAAATAATCAAAATAATAATTTGGAGAGATCAGCAAGCTGATAAGAAAGTTCAAATTCGTTGTGATAAGCTGTTAAGTGAATACATTCGAGAACCTGAGATTTATTAAAACAACGATAATTAAAAATTTTATTTTACTAATAAATATTAGCGTGCTATTAAAATTGTGACAAATCATTTTATTAAATTATGTAGGGTGGAAAAGGACAGAATAGCCAATAAATATTTATTTATATTTTTTATTTCCAACAATTTTTATAATTATATATTAATTTTACATTGACTAATGCACAATACCATTAATTAATATTCTTATGAAAATAAGATTCAGAAATCCTCTTAGATCGAAGTTTAGGCTCTAGATTAATTGGAATGTTGTTTATGTATTCCTCAGTTAAGAATTTCGTTAAAAAAGTCACTTTTGCGTTTCCTTTAGCATAAATTCGATATGGAGCTTGGTAAACCTTTAATACATCGTTTAAAATGTTATCTAGTTCATTAATCTCTCAACATAAACCATGGTATAGTTCTGACCAATTAACCAATTTTTGATCTTCAGCAGATAACATGGTCTTTGAAAATGATGGTTTAAATAAATAATTTGTACAACGAATCCCATCCCCAATTGCCAATTCTTTGAAAACATAAACATAAACATTCAACTAAATCCATATTTGATATAGGATGTTAATTTTAAACTGATAAAAATAGTTATTTTTCATTTTATTTATTATATTATCAAATTACTGGGTGGGGAGGTATATATATATATATATATATATATATATATATATATATATATATATATATATATATATATATATATATATATGTATATATAGTTAAATTAATAAACAGACGTAATCAATAAGGAATGTGTAGCATGTGAAATTAAAGCAGAGATAATATAAATACAACGATAAAAGGTAATGAAAGAAGTGGAAACGCTGCAAATTAAAATAAATGTTTGTATTATAAATATGTATAAATTATAACTATCTTGAAATTAAAAAAATAAAGCACAATAATTTTTACACAGCTTGTTTTATTTCTGTTAGAAAATACATAGTTTATAAAATTTTTACAACATTTGTAAAAGAACTATATTTTATGAAACGATCATGTAAAATTAAACAACTAGCGGTAGTATTAGCAAAAATATTTTTATCTGTTTCAAATACTAATCTAATATCAAATAGTGGGGCTTTATTAAGAAAATTGGATAAAGAGAGATATGGTTCCCCATTTGGTTTGTAATGATAAGATTGTTGAAAGCGGGTATATATTTCGTATAAAGAGAAAACATTTTTTTCATTAAAGTTGAAATTTAAATTATCATATGGATATATTTCAGAATTTAAATAAACTTTCACATTAGTTAAATTACAATGATCAAAATGGCTCATATTTGTTATTGTTTGATTCTTTTTTTCCTATTTAAAAACTAATGATGATCAATCTTGATTTTTCCTATTGACTCGTTGCTTTTACATTTCAGGTATGTCGCATAGTTTCTTGTAATAGCAGATAATCATATACCCTCAACTTCGAAAGGAATTTCCAAGTCTATATACTTGAGTAAGCGAGTTTTTCAACATCCAGCCCTTGTACGGGAGGAATTTTCCATAAAACTTTGGATAATTCTGTTTTAGCTTGTTCATTATTTTTTGTGGTTATTGTAGAATTTAGATTAGAGGAATTCCTAATTAAAACTAATTTTTGTCTAATATTAACAAGAATTTTTTTAAAAACCTTCATAAAAGCCTAATAAAATTTTTAATGGAAAACAAACACTAAAATAACCTTGTGCATCTAACTTTTCTGGATATTCTTCAAGCTTTCATGCAGTACTTTCAAATCGCATAACATCACTGTTTATAAAAGAAATGTATTCCTTGGCGTCTGAAATTATAGCTGTATTTCGAATTCTATTAATAACAGTACTACCAAGCTCATACTGAATTTCATCAAATAAAAATGGTATCCCATTATTTATAAATTTTTGTGAGGCACTTGGTTTATTGGCAGTTGTTAATTTTTCCTCAATGTATAAGAAGCTCTGATGGGTAAGAGGATATAGGTCTTGTGTTTAATTGGTACACCAATTTCATCAGATTTATTTAATGTATTATAAGCATAGGGAGGATAAGTCTCTAGTTCTGAATTTTTTATGGAGTTGTCCATTATAACATATTCACCAATATTTAATATATTAAAACTCATTTTGATGTTGTTGTTCTTCTTCTAACGTGATTATACAAAAACATTTTAAGAAACATTTTCTTAGATTTAATTTTAAATTGCACCATAATTTATATAAGGATCTTTTCCTCCTCCCCCTGCTTCTCATGTTGAAATTAATTTTTAATTTGAAAAATTTTCAGAAACTCTTTATTTGAGGATGTTAACTGTATTATATTTGTCTTCACGTTGTGGTTAGGTTTTAATTGGTCCACTATTATATTAGAAGCAACGGTAAATGGTATAGTCACAAATTCGTTTCGCAAATTATTTTGAAATACCATAGCTAATTTAACTCTTTTAAATGTAATCCAACTGTTCCGTTTTGAAACTAATGCGATTTCCATCCTGATCTACTATTTTAAGTACAATCTCATCTATATATTTTGAGTTGATGGGAAGGTAGATAACGTTTGCAACTTTTTCAATAATTTGATATTCGCTCGGGACTGTTGAGTAAAATATATATTAAAGATGTGCCGTATTACTAGTATTAAATGAATTTGTTATTAAGTTAAATTCAGTACATATTGGGTTCACTTTGGAAATATTTATTGGACAAATCTCATACACGTTTTTTATTTTCAGCTAGTTTTCTCTTTTTAAATCCTGTAAATGTATTACCTCATTACATGTTATTTCAATCGTAGAGCATTAAGGTTTTATTTCATTTTTAAAAATACATTTTTTAGTTCTTCCCTGTTATCATGAGTGCCACCTCTACTTATTTCATTTTTTTACATCCATTTCATTTAATTGTGTTTCTATACTATTTTCAATATGAGAGATTTCATAAACATCTTCATGTATTTCAATGGTCTGTGTTCCTATATAAAATTTGTTATTTGTTTTATCAACGTTAGCGATGATATTAAAAGTAACATAGTCAATTAACATTAAGACATATTGTTTTCCTACTGGTAAAATAATTGGAGAATATAATTTGCTACATAATATTGAATCTTGAACGGATAGTGTGAATGCATGTATACACATTTATAGAATACAGGTTTTTGAAAAATAAAAGAAAATAATTATTATAACGATATAATTATTTTAATAATATAAAAAATTTACCACAGTTCACAGAATTGTATTTTTGATAAATATCATAATTATAAAATATTTTGCAAGCTCTATTTGAGTAAAAATAATCTAAAACTTCTAAAGGTTGTTGAAGATTTCCATAACTATCAAAATAATTTACTTGTAACCCTGATTTTTTATAAGCAGTTCAATGTGTACCAGGTCCATCACCATTATCTAAATTAATAACACCTGTTTCATTTGTTCTAGTTTTAACCGGCAAAGTGTCTCTAATAAAAACACATTTAAAATTTGGAATATTAGGTGTTTTGACATAGTTTTGAATATCAACATTCTAATCCACTTTTATATGGTTTTAAATACATGCCTTTACCCATCGCTATTGTCTCTATGGTTTTATTGTGACGTTATTATTCTGTAAGTTGCTTTATTGCCGCTCGCGCATCATTTATAGCTTTCCCAATTGATACTGCTGCTGAACCGAATTCTCCAGCGGCACTTAGATCGGCAAATGTTGGTACTAGAGGTAAACTTTGGAATGTTTATAATTATATATTACTCCTCTTTTTTAGTTTTTTGCAGACCTTATTACTATTTGAATAGCATCAGTTAAAGTCTCAGTTTTTTTTACGAAGAATATCCTTTTCTAGTTTTTTAATACATGATGAAAGTCCTGATTTCCCTTGGGTTACTTTTTAATTTTTTTTTAACCTTTTTGTTTTTTTTTTGTGATTACTATTGATTTTTGATGACACCATTATGAAGGAAGTTGAAGTTAACTGATTAAATTGTTTGTCATCATGAAGTTTTCTTTTCTACTATTTATTTAATGTATTAAGAGAATCCATATTTACGTCTAATGTAAGGTTTATCTTGTTTTGAATCAAAATGTTTTCGTTTTTTAAAACAAAGGTGATGTTTAATTAAATTAAACACGTTAATAGATTAAAGTTTAAAAATGTCTACCTTTAAAATAATGTTTATTTAAAGAAATGATTAACACCTGTTAGAGAAATGGGTTTTTATTCTTATATTCCCGATTTAGGCGTAACTTTGGAATCTGTCTTTTTGTCAGAAGCGACCTCTCTTGCCAACGAGAAGAGGTTCTGGAGCACCCAAACTTTGATGATGGTTTGATAATATGGTTAAAAATAGCGACTCAACGAACCACAGAGTTCATCTGTATCCTCTATCGACCACCAAGTGATACTAACTTTAGAACGCTTTTCTCTTGCAGACACTATCGATCATTTACAAATTAACTATCCAAATGCCGAAATTGCCATCCTGGGCGACTTTAATGTCCACAACATCAACAGGCTTAAATATTCAAATACTACCAACGAGCCAGGTCGTGAAGCTGAATCAGTCTCAATCAGTTGTGGCTTAATTCAGCTTAATGATGAACCAACACGGATCCTTGATCAAGACGTGAAGTTCATCAGTCTTCTTGATCTGTTTTTAACCACCAATCCGGAGATTTGCACGGTCACCGTAAATCCGCCTTTAGGTTCTTCCGACCATAAAGTGCTTTCGACATTGAGTATCCTACCAATCAGTGACAGATCTGCTAAATGAGAAAATCTCATGGAATATTTTCGGGTTCAGATATTATATTTAAACATGAATGTTACAAAGGTGCTCCAGGTTTGGACGAACTATTATTTAAGAAGAATTATACACAACAAGATGAGGAAAATTATCAGCAAATAATGAGTAAAACTAATGCCAATCGTCGATATTATAAATAAAACAAACAAACTGATGGTAGCAGACTCAAAAAATATAAAAAAATTATTGGCCCCACAACGAGTGGAAAATTCATGGAATTGTCTCCAAATAAAATAGATTCCGTTCATTGGGATAATCCCAATGAATCAGTTGATAGATTACGTCCGCACACAAGCGGCTGATCACACAGGACATACGAATGAAATTAATTTTTCAGTTGAAGAGTTAAGAGAAGCTAATATTATAGTTTAATTTTTTTTTGTGCATCTTCTTAGTGACGTAAAAAGACAAGTGGTTAATGAAATTCACAACCAGACAAGAATCAATTTTCCAAGATGGAGAGTTATAATAAAATCGCTCAATGACTTTTTTCAAGCTATCTTAGATGATTCCGATTCCATATGCTAAAATAAATAAGAGTTACAAGTATATTTTAGTAGTAATAAAGTGTTTTTCAAAATTTTTATGGGCTTTGCCCATAAAAAATAAAACTACCGTTGGAGTAACGGCTGCTGTGGAGTATATCTTCAAAGTAATAAATATAACATACCAAAAAATTTTAGTTATATGGTAAAAAATGTAAAGACCTTATGTTAAAATATGGAATTAACCGTTACATTTTATTTAGTAAAAAGAGGCATCAATTTTTGAACGAATTAATAGAACGTTAAAAAAAATTACGTGGAAAGAGTTTAATTTGCAGGGTAATGTGCTTAAAATTATTACCAAAAATTGTATTAAAACATAATCAAGTGAAATATAGGAAAAAAAAAACATAAAAAAGAACATGAAACTAATAGACGTTGGGTAAAAAGGATGAAAAGAAACTTTTAAAAACTGTATACAATAATTTCAAAATTATAAATTTGAAAAGTAAATTTTATATGGGAGATTATGTACGTATATCTAAAAATAGGCGATAATTTCATAAAACCTATACATCAAAATGGTCTACTGAAATATTCACTATTGCTAAAGTACAACTTATAAACCCAACTACATATTTATTAAAGAAATATAATAATATGTTAGGCCGGTTTATCAAGAGCAGTTACAAAATGTAATATATCCCAACATGTATCGTGTGGAGAAAATTTAAAAAAGAAAAAGGAGAAAGTACTAGTAAACTGATTAGGTTGTAATAGTAGTCATAACAGTTGGATATAAAAATAAAATATTGTATATGACACACTAATATGAAATGTGACTTAAGAAAAACATACATATGTACCTCCAATCCACTAATGATATAATATTCAACCACAGAGTTTCATCAAAGCTTAACCAATGTTCATAGTAGGTGTTTAAGGTTTTCAATGTAAAAATAGTGATTTAATATGTAAAGTTGGGATTTACATTAATACTGGTGAGCGTTTTCACTATATTATAAATTTTCCTCACAAAAAAGAATGGTTAGAAGGAACATGTTGAATGGATCACCAACAACGTAACTGGTGTAGTGAAAAATGAAGTTTTTGGGAAGGGACGCCAAAAAATAATTTGGTTAAGTTATTTAATATATAAATAATATTAAAGATCTATCTCAATTAGGAGGTAAATGTTTAAGTAACTTACACGCTAGAAGTTGTACATTGTAATAATCATTTTAGTAATAATAATAAGCTGCAGTGTCCGCTACAAAATGTATTATTATTAAGAGATTGGTATATTCATAAGTTTAATATGTTGAATTCAGATTTATGTTGCTAATCTGATAATATAAAATAGAACAATGTTAAATATATTTTCAGTTTTTATTTATTTATTCATAAATCATATTGCCATTGTCATCTATTTTAATTATCTGACTTTCAAAATCGTATTCAATGTTGAATGATTCTAAATAGTTCGTAGTAACTGATGATGGTTCCGGTTTTGAAAAAAGAAATTTCTTCTTTTTGGGCTCATTATCCTCTTAAGAATCATCATTAGTTGATGATTCTACTATTACTGTTATGGCATCTGATGGTTTTTATTAGCCGATTTTTCTGAATTTTAATTTTTTTCTTTAGTTTTTGCTCCTGTTTAGGTCTATCATCCTCTATTCCCAACATCTCAACCTTTTCCTTCTCTTCTTCTTGCATTTTTCCATTAAATACTTTTCTTAACTTGTAACTATATTGATATAACGCTAGTAAGAAGAGCTGTAATTCTTTCTCATCATCAGCTAGTACTCGCATGTTCTTTACAGGTTACATCCTCAAATTTTCAACTAAAGTTTTTCGGATGATAATTTAGGTACAAAAACATCTGATTTCTTTACATCTCTCAGACCATATCTGAAAATAATAGGATAGGATAAAAGGATATATCATAATTATATTTTTCAAATAAATTCTACTTCGACCTAAACTAAAAATTCTCATTAATTTTTACAATATTGAAGCACTAACAAAAACAAAATCTATATTATTTGGTCAGTATCAGAAGAAATAAGCAAAAAATTTACTATCTACTTAATACATGAACAAATTCTTCACTACTACATACAATATTTTAGTCGAAAGTTTTTTGATATCAGTAGTTTCTATTATAAAAACTGCGTCTACGTTCATTTTGATTTTTGTAAATAGTAGTTTAACTTGAGTAAATAAACACACAAATGTAATTTGACTCAGATTAAGAAATTTACTGCTTAAACTACTATTTACAAAAATCAAAATGAACGTAGTCTCAGTTTTTATAATAGAATCTTCTGAAAATCTTTCGAAAATCTCTTGCATTCCGTGAAAAGTTGTACTGACATTAAATTGAATAGTACCCAAATAGTTATGAAAAAGTCATAATTCGTCTCGTCGTTTTAAAACTTGGTCACAGAACTGTTCATAAAATTTTAATTACTTCCTAACTCCCTACTCCTTAATTACCTAATTCGGTAATTTCTCACAGAAGGTACTTTTGGACTTAAATAAAAAAAAACACTAGTAAAGGCTAATTAATGTCGATAGTGTACCTTTAAGGTCATTTGTTGTGTGATATTAAAAGAATATAATTATAAAAACAAATATTGTTTAGGAAATCACAGAAGTTATTTTTTTGGACAAAGAATGAAACAAGTAAAAATGTAGCCGACAAATGTTAGACTGGTCACAAGAATGAGCCACATTAAAAAAATCATCCGATATAGGTATGAACATATCGTGGAAAGTGAAGGAGTATGGGAGAAATTCATTAATAATTTGCCATTTAAAACCTATAAAAGTAAATATTGATTTTATCCGTTGTTTACTGTCATTTTAAGAAGCACAGATTATTGAAACAGTTCAAAAACTGCTAAATTTCTGACCTAAAATGAAACTATATATTTGCGGGCACCCTACGTCAACGCACTTTCATCAGGAGAAGCTTAGCGGGTATCCTCACCAGGGGTCAGATCAAGTCGTACTGGGGGATACCAAGCGTAAAGGACGACACTCGGATTATCTAACAAGTTAATTGGTATACAATTTTATAGGTTTTTTTTTAACGATAGAAGTCGTAAAAAATATATCAAGATTTGCCATAGTTTTGTTGGTAAAATTGGTAATTAATATTTTTTTAAGTAAATGAGAAAAGTGTTGATACATTTATATTATTACTTCTTTCAAGAATACATAGAGGCTAAATTACGCGATTATGCACACTTTCTACACTGCCGTTATTGATACAACAAATAAAAATGAATAAGAAATTATCTAAAATTTATACAACTAAATTTAACATTTCATATTTTTCAACAATATGTATAAACAAACTGTCAGTTTTTTTGGACTTAATTTGTATAGATTTTATATATATATATATATATATATATATATATATATATATATATATATATATATATATATATATATATATATATATATATATATATATATATATATATATATATATATATATATATATATATATATATATATATATATATATATATATATATATTATATATTATATATATATATATATATATATATTATATATATATATATATATATATATATATATATATATATATATACATATATATATATATATATATATATATATATATATATATATATATATATATATATATATTATATATATATATATATATATATATATATATATATATATATATATATATATATATTGTAGAATTATAAGATGTTTATCAATTTTAATTTTGTTGGGCTATCTAATTTTGCAATCTTAATTTAAATAGTGTGACTATTTAAAGCTGTTTGAAAACACCGAAGTGATTTTGAAATTGTGAACAAAAATTTTATGTTACGTAAACAATATTTCAAAATATTTCAGATATCGTCATTGGCCGATCGTCGCAATTTTATGCTGGTTTTGTTTTTGTTTAAAATTTGCAACTCAGCTATCGACTGTCCCTACCTATTGTCAAAACTTTAACGTACCATCTCGTGCGTTAAGACATTATCCCGTGTTTAACTTACCGATCCATGCTTCCAATTTTCAGTTAAAAGACCCCCTTATTCAAGCTATGAAGATTTTTAATGTGAATTGCAACGACATTGATATTACCAATCTAACATATTCTCAGTTTTTGAAGGTTGCACGGTATCGTTGTCTTGGGAATATTATTAACTAATATTGTAGCGTATATTATTAGAGCTGAAACTTAATATTGTAATGTGTTTATCCTAACATACTCGTTTAGATTTAACTTAGCTTTAGTCACATTGTCTTGTTAATGGATGTATTTATCTGTTAGACAATAAAGATTATTATTGTTATTATTATTATTATAATCTGCCTGGTTATGATGGACATTGTATTTATCAAAGAATTAAAGACAACTTTATTTTCTGTAAATAAAGAAAAACATATTTTATTTACTAAATATATAGATAATACTTCAATACAGTTTCGATTTTTAGATTTGTTTCGATTTATGTCAAGTAGTCTAAATAAATTAAGTTCATATTTAGATAATAACAAAAAACAGATTATGAAGAGTTTTTATTAAAACAAAGCAGATTTTATTTTATCTAAAAAAGATGTATTTCTCTATGATTATCTATGTAGCTGGGAAAAATTAAATGGAAATCGATTACCTTGAATTAACCATTTTATAACAAACGTACTAAACCTAATATATTGCAAGAGGATTACCAATATGCTGTTAATATTTGGGATCACTTTAAAATTCAAAATTTGGGTCAATATAGGAAAATTTATTTTAAAACTGATGTCCTTGGTTGATGTTCTTAAATATTTTCAAGATCTTTGTTGGGAAACTTACGGTTTGGGGTGTTTAAAATCATTTACGACCATATATGCAGGTCTTCTAAAATCGGTTGTTGGTCTGGAATTAATTACAGATGTAGAACAAATAATGATGATTGAAAAAGGAATTAGAGGTGGAGTTTCACAATGTAGTACTTCATATGGAAGAGCAACCAATAAATACATGAGGAATGAGTACAATCCTTATATTCCATCTTCGTATTTAATTTACTTTGATGTAAAGAATTTATACCTCTTCCCACAAGTAAATTTAGGTGAATTGATTAGAATTTAATTTGGAAAATATTATAAATACACCTGATGATTCAGATGTGGGACATAAGGTACTGTCGCCTAGGATGTCCCGGCTCCTATCATCGCCCAAATTAAAGAATTCGTACTCCCTACGGCCTAAATCGTTTCGAATTTCGTGCGCATACTCGAACACTTGCATAAACAAGAATGCAATCCTACCATAACACTAGCGCACCGCCATTTTGACAGCGGACATCAAGTAGTCAGCGATATATCAAACAGTACAATATTATAACTTCAAGTTAATATTCTTTTTGTTAATTTCGGTGTAAAAAATACAGATTCTTTTGTTTTTACTACTGGATCCTCATAAATAGACTTTGAGACATTGAAATCAGGGTAAGTTTCGTTCTTTAATTCTTTATTTATTTTTTAAATGATATCTTTGCTGACAGTGGGTATAGTTCGTATAGAGGTCCACCATATGGTTTCCTAACAAGGTCCGGTCTTATCAATCCAGCCTTATTAAGACTATCGAATGCTGCATTATTTTCGACAAATAATCTTAACTGATCTTGGAGCTTTTCTAAGGCAAATTCTTTTAGCTGCAAACGCAAGATGGCAATAGTATAAATAGTAGATTTCATTAGTAAGGAATTTTGAAACAAAGTTACCTAATGATTCCTATTCTGCCTGTGTAGTTACGATTTTACGTTTTAAAGTTTGATTTGACTGCTGATAAAGAAGACTTAGAAATGTCTACATTTCAAAAGTATTTATTACATCCTTCAAGAAATATTAATATTTACACCTCATTATCTGACTCAGAAGGAGAAAATTTTAATCCACATTTCAGAGAACAACATACACCACCTAATAGGCAAGAACAGAAAGAATGGGAAGATGACTTACTATTATCAGAAGTTAAAGAAGCTCTTAAGCTTCAGCAAACTAGATCATTGGCTGTAAAGGCTCCATTTCAGAAAATTAATTCCAACACCAAATTTTGCAACTGTTAAGAGTAAACCACGGCGTAAAGCTTTGAATTTTATTGGCCAAAGGGTTACCAAAGATTTGTCTGACGTTGCCAAAGATACGACAAAAAATCAAAGAAGAACAAAAGGGATTATTGAAACAAGTGAAGGAAAAACTTAAAAGAGTTGAAGAATAGCTTAAAAACATCGAGGGTACCATGAAGAAGACTGGAAATCGCTGAAAAAAGTTAGAATGCCATCCAAAGAAAGACGACAGGCAAAGGTTCAGAGAACGATAAAAAGGACCAACAAAAATACCAAAACAGCTAACGATAAAGTGTGGTATTGTCAAGCTTGCAAGAGCGAACGAATTGCCGATATGCGGCAATACAAAGAGTGCTTGGCTTGTTATCACGAGAAAACGTGGGACTAACGAAAGAATATGAAGAACACTTTGTTTGTTCAGACTGCGACTCAGTTCTGATGAAATTTCACTAAATATTTTTGCCATCTTACCTTTACGTTCATTATTTTTATTCCATTTAAGAGTTTAAGAGTTGATTATTTAATGTTTGCTAGTAGATGTACGTTAATTTATAGTTTAGTATACGTATTTTTTTGATTTTCAAGGTACTAGTTATGTTTGATTACAAGATTTTTGTTATTTTTTTTTCAATTTTATACTCGTTTTTAGGCAAAAGAGTCAGTTTTGTCATTTTTTATCAAAGTTAGTTTAAGATATTTTTTCAGTACTCCCACCTGAAATTGCGACTGAAAATGAAGGACTGATAAGAATCCTTTTTTTACTATAATCTGTTATAGATTAGTTAGATGTACCAGAGAAAAAAAATATTTTTTTATTTAGTAAGAGATTTTAGTTTTGTACCAATTTTAAGTTTTGATAGACCTAAGAAATCCCGGAGCCAATTATTTACTGAATTATTGTATTGCATATGTACATCTTAAATAAAACAGTGTTTTATAATGAATATTAGCCAAAAAATAATTTGTAAACCTTTATTTCTGCTAGATATACACCTGAATGGAACACCATTGGGACGATATGGAGCATAAAATTATATTTTAAAATTTCCTTAGTCCCAAAATAAAATTTCCTTAGTCCAAATATTTGTGATGATTATATAGTTATTATTGAAATGAAAAGACTAAATATTAAAGTAAATAAACATATATATTACTACTCAGTATATATCACCCACCACACCAAACACTTTATTTTTGCACTCGACGCGCGATTCGCTAACCATGTTAGCTTCATCAGGAGCGATGATTGACTAAAGCTAAAACTACAAATCTACCCTATTTATACTTAGCCTAACCCTTAAATTACTCAGGCGGAAAACTAATGACATAGGCAAGGCTATGGCATAGGTATGGCCATCAGTTCCATTTCACTTGTGGCCATATGTGGTGGTCACAAGTGAAAATAATTAACGATGTTCTCAACATCCAGGGTAGAAGCCGGCGTTGTAAATCTACACCCTCTTTTCAGACCACCACATACGGCCACCGCATGGCGACCCCGCATTCTGGTTAATTGAGTTTTCTTGACTAAACCCCTTATCTCTGTCGGGCAGCTGTCTCCTGTCGTACTTGTCATTTTTCCTAAATGGCGGTGGCCATATGTGGTGGTCACAAGTGAAATAATTAACGATGTTCTCAACATCCAGGGTTCCCAAATACATCCATGTGTTAAATTTGTTTTTTAGAATTTTGTCTACAGTGTTTTAATGTGTAATTTATGTATTTTATGGATTAACCAACTTTTATACGTAACAACTTTTGTATGTACAACCTACGGCCATTCAGGCTAACCAAATCTTTGCACTTCTCATGTGAGTTTTTAACTTATTATGACTAATATCTTATTCTTGTTCTACACTAATTTTATTTATTATAACAACTTAATGATAACATCATTAATTTAAAGTTGTCCCAGACACGATCAGTGAATACGCTCTGTTCTTCTTTTCAGTTCTGCCCTGAAGAAGGTCCCAATCCAGGACCGAAATATTGGCGGCTTAATGAAAATTGTGTGATCTCTTATCACACCCAAATTTGCCGAGTTCCCCAACTAAGATTGTATTTTTAATAATTTTGGTAGATACGGCAACTTTTTGCTTTCTTTCTTTATTCTATATATATATATATATATATATATATATATATATATATATATATATATATATATATATATATGTATATATATATATATACATACATACATACATATACATATATCACCATTAGTCTCTCTCCGCCGACTGCTGGAGCTGAGCTTCCTTCATGTTCATCCATCTTCTCCTCTCCTGTGCCGCACCATACCATCGTTTGCCGGCATACTTTTTTACCTCATCCAGCCAACGTTTTCGCGGCTACCAACTCTACCCTTGAATTTTCTGGGCCTTCAATGACACATATATGATATCATCATATTTACGGTTCTCGTTGATCCTGGGTTCCACAGATTCCTTCCACTTTATCTGGGCCATCTTGTGCACTTATCGATTACTGTCTTCCTTCCATGGACAGTATCTAGCGTCACCCCTTCATTGCCTCCTGTTGCTTTCAATTTTCATTTGTTTCTGCAAACAATCTCTTCCTCCAATCATATTTCAACAAGAAATTAATAAATTAATAATTAATATAATAGACAATCTTCCTCTTTGTTGCTCCCATTATTTGCTCTCTCTTTTTCGCTCACCCTTTACCAATAATTAGGTTATGATTTATTCTTCCTCGGCTCCATACCGGTTTTTGGTCGCTCAATTGGCTATCTCTCTCTCACTTAAAGGTCCAATACATGCATTTCCCAATTTCGATCGGTTCCTTCCGGGTGTCGACCCCGCATTCTGGTTAATTGAGTTTTCTTAACTAAACCCCTTATCTCTGTCGGTCAGCTGTCTCCTGTCGTCCTTGTCATCCTTCCTATATGGCGGTGGCCATGTGTGGTGGTCACAGGTGAAATAATTAACAATGTTTTCAACATCCAAGTTTCTCCATTACATCCATGTTTTAAATTTGGTTTTTATAATTTTGTCTACAGTGTTATAGTGTGTATTTTATATATTTTATGGATTAACCAACTTTTTTATGTATAAGCTACCTACGGCCATTCAGGCTAACGAAATCTTTGCACTTCTCATGTGAGTTTTGTTGACTTTATTATGACTAATATCTTATTCTTGTTCTACACTAATTTTATTTATTATAACAACTTAATGATAACATCATTAATTTAAATTTGACCCAAACACTATCAGTGAATATGTTTTGTTCTTCCCAATCTAGGACCGAAATATTGGCTTAATGAAAATTGTGTGATCTCTTATCACGCCCTTTTTACCGAGTTCCCCAACTAAGATTTTATTTTTATGAATTTTGGTAGATACGGCAATCTTTTGCTTTCTTTCTTTATTCTATATATATATATATATATATATATATATATATATATATATATATATATATATATATATATATATATATATATATATATATATATGTATATATATATATATATATATGTATATATATATATATATATATATATATATATATATATATATATATATATATGTATATATATATATATATATATATATACATATATATATATATATATATATATATATATATATATATATATATATATATATATATACATATATATATATATATATATATATATATATATATATATATATATATATATATATATATATATATATATATGTATATATATATATATATATATATATATATATATATATATATATATATATATATATATATATATATATATATATATATATATATATATACAATATATATATATATATATATATATATATATATATATATATATATATATATATATACATATATATATATATATATATATATATATTATATATATATATATATATATGTATACATATATATATATATATATATATATATATATATAACATATATATATATATATATATATATATATATATATATTCAGGTAGTTCCATCATAACTTCAATTTAGTTGTTTAAGTATTTTTCCTGTCAGTCGTGCTGTAATTTGAAAGCCCAATAAATTATTTTTTACTGCTACACAAATACATTAAAAATAAAAAACTCTATGTATATTTCCTATCTTTAAATAAGAGTACGTAGAGGAACCCTTATATAAAACAAGATTCTTTAATTAAGACAAAAGGATTTAATATTGATGTATACTCGGTAGAACTAACTCTTCTCCTATTTAGGGTGGGTCGCAAAATATCACCTGTTTCCGTTGTATGGGTACGATTTATGTTTATTACCGTCTCGCATGTCTTACACTGGGAAAATTGTCAGCTTGTTTTTGGAGTCTAATTATGATTCTTTCCTTTCTTGTTATTTTAACTGTCCTTCTTCTGCCATTTTCCTACATATCTGTTCTATTAACTGTTTCAGTTTAACATGTTCTATTCTTTTTGAGACACCCATCCAGCGCTTCCTTTTGATTTGCCTGACAAATGGTGTGGATGTGTTACGGACTCTTTTAAATTTCTCGTGTGATCCGAAGTTTGTGCCATCCGATAATTTAAGTAGGGTTTCTCTTTCTCTCTACATTACTCTTTTATTTACTCATGAAACCATGGGGTATTTTTATGTGTGTGGTTTTGTTGCTCTATATAACATACTCCTACTACTTTAACTGCTACTGCTGAATGAAACTTTGTTTAAAATGTCACATAAAAATTTTGGCTTTGACTACATATGGAATTCAGAATAACTAATAATTGTCATTAATATTAACAACAATTTGAATTACACCCCGTCTCGTATTTTCTTTCGAATATCATTATTTTTAGTAATTTGGTTATTCCGTATTAATTTTCTTTTCAACTTTTTACTTTTAACCCTAATAAATATATACTTTGTTTTTTGCTTTTTTTTAAATTTTGTTAATCTTGTTTTATATTAGTCCTATATAATCTTTAATTAGATATCCAATGAGCCACTACAAAATTCTAGGGAAAACCTAATAGGGTATTTTGTTTATGAAAACATAATCTATTTACTCATGCAACACGATACATAGTTGCTTGGAAAGACTTTATGTTATAGCATCATATTCTCCGGGATTATGTTGGCATAGGAGTGTAATGTCATAATCTTCTACCTTAATAACAGGCTATTGCTACAGGAAAACAAGGTAGAAAAATGTTTAAAATCCATAAAAAAACATCGCCGGTTCTAGTCAAAAAACATTTTACGTTCATCTGTAATTCCTAAATAATTAAGACAATGATAATAGTTTAGTGATACTAAAAATAGTTTTTTAGCAGAACAGGGATGTAAACACTGATCCTGATTCCTGATCTTCGCCCTACTGCCTAATTTCAAAACTTGTAAGTTTATTTTCGAGAATATACATTTTTACTTCTATTTTTAATAGGAAGTTTTTTGGCCTTTAGATATTTTCCTATACCACGAAAAACTTTGTTTCCCATCTCCGATGGTCTGCCTGTCGATCTTTTGACATTAGAACTCTCACCAAATATGAAAAAAAACGATAATAACTGGCAATTTTACGAATTGGTCTGAAATCTTTTTCGTTTCCATTTTTCGGGGAAGGAGGTAATTTGAGCGAAGTTCAAAAATTTCTGACGATGTGTGATCATTGTGAATAGAGACAAAAATATCTGCATGGCTCTCCATCCCTTTTTTGCATGCTAATCCACAAAAGTTAAAGTATCGATATCAATTATGATTTAAAAGTTTGGTGGCCTTTTCTTCGCAGAAATCTATAAGCGTGAGTGTGAATCTTCCTACCATGAATCTAAAAAATGTTTTAGAATATGTTAAGACACAATAGGAACAAATTTAGTCAAAGACTTAATTTGTGCCAATGATTTGCAATGCAAGTGAAGGCTGTAGCTCCGGAAGTGCTTTAGAAGAAGTTAGTGATGTGGATGGAAATTCTAAAAGATTCCTTTTATGATTATTTTAAACAAACCTAAGGCTTAAAGAATGACTAGCCTTTTAATCTTCCGTATTTTTATAAATTTAGTTGCTTGCATTGAATCCCAAGCCTCAAGTGATAAAATAATTCCCATAATTATTCAATAAGTAACAAAAATGCCTTGTTTTAAAATAAATTTTACTCCTATGAAATTTGTGTCATTTTCTGCACGGTAATGATACCCTACAAAATCAAGAGACACTATTAAATTCTTCTTTATTTTATTACTTTTAAAAATAAGATAAAAGGTGATAAACTAGCTTCTTCTGCTATTACCTATATGAAATGTAACTGGTAACAAAATATAAATTTTTACAAGAATAATAGTTGAAAACAAAAAAAATAAATTCAAAAGATATTTTCAAGAGATTTCAATAAACTCATAAAATGTGATTTTTTTTTAAAAATTTTAAGCTCCAGATAATTTAACTGGTTTTTTGGAACACATAATATTTTTCAGAACTATACAAAACAATTATTTTTGCACTCGACTCACGTTTCGCTAGCCTTGTTAGCATTATCAGAAGCGATTATGACTCAGCCAATATTGCTGATGATGCTAACATGGTTTTTTCTCCAAATTTACTGTTAATTTGAATTTCAAAGTTATCTTTAAAATTATTTTTATTGTTGTTCTTTTTATTAAATTATTCGCCCATCTTGCGAATAACTCAAAAAGCGCTGACTCAGCTGAAATTTGGAAAATACACCTAAAATTTTCTTCCAAATCTGAAGACTTAACAAAAAGCTAATTTGCTCATGACTAAGTCAGTTTAATTTAAAATTAAGAAGAGATAAACCAGGCTTTAGATGTAACATAATTAGCACAAATGAAAATTCCCGTGACTAGCTAAGCCTAATATAGAATTCGAAATAAACCCAAACTAACCTATCTGTTATCTGTCTCTGGAAATTTTAATATATTTCAGATTTATTTACAGTTACTGAATTTTAGCTATTCACAACTTAATTTAATTTAATTAAACGTAATTCTTCTCAAGGTCTTTAAAAAAAGGCAAACAATCAGGCAAAAAAATGAACACGAATAGTAGTAACAACATCTTATATTATTTGAAAAGACAATTTTGATAATTAAATTATTGTAGAAATCGGCTTTTCGTATTACCGTATTTTAGTTAAATGCTTATTTAAGTTGATCACATCAAATATGTAGCAATTTTTGGTGTTCATTGATATCATTGTTTTCGGTACGAATAAATTATAGTGTCGAAAATTTGAATCAATAATAATTAATTAAATATAAGTCTAAAATGGTGTTAGTAACTGAACAAACAAGTTTTGTTACAGAAGTAAATTATCTGAGTTTTGTAATAACATTTACCTCAATTACCAGGTACTAAACTTAACGGTAAATGCACTGGTTCCCAAACATATTCGATTCAAGGTACCTTTGTTGAATAAAAGCCTCTCCAAGGCGCCATCTGGCAAACTTTAATAAGAAGACTTTGCAAAGGAACAAATATATATATTTTTTTAATTAAAGGTTGAGATGAAAATAAACAATAATAAGTAATGTTTCGCACGTTAGAAAATGTTAGTGATACTAAGAAATTTTGAATTCCTGTTCTGGTGACAAATTACATAGGTCTCTTAAGTGAGACACGTGTTTTTTTAAGTATTTTTTTACGCTGAATCCAAAAAATCATAAAAAAAGACATCCACCATGAGGTTTTTTTCAGAAAACATACTTAAAGTTGCCAGAAAACTATTAAATTTATTTTATTATGTAACACTATATAGTCATTAAAATTAGGGAATAAAACCATTGTTTCGGACATCTTTAAATGTTCTGAATCTAGATTTGTCATAAAAACTTAAAAATATTAGGTTTTAGTGTACACGTTTAACAAAAAACACGCATACACCTCGTTTAGCTAAGCTATGTAGCAAAATGCTGTTTAAAATAGATATGTGCAACTCTAACAATTTTTTGTTTTTAGTTCTTATTAATATTGAATAAAACTACTATTTCATTGAATTTATTTACTTAAAAAGCGTTTTACCAACCACATAGCATCCTTGTAAGTGTTACAAGTGAGTTTTCTGTTGTAACTGAACATAAAATTTTATTTTTTGATGTCAAGTCAGGATTAAAAACTTCAAAAAACTCTGAAAATAATAGTTTTGTTGAATATTAATAAGAACTAAAAACAATTTTTTAATTTAGCTGATGCACACATTTATTTTAAATAGTATTTTGCTACGTAGCTTAGTCAAAGGTGGTGTACGCCTGTTTTTTGTTAAATATGAACACTAAAACCTAGTTTAGTTTTTATGATAAATGTAGATTCAGAATATTTAAAGATGTCCGAAATAATAGTTTTATTCCATAATTTTAATGATTATACAGTTGTACCTTATTTAGTATAGTAATAGTAATAGTTTTCTGGCAAATTTAAGTGTGTTTTCTGAATATACATAAAAAAATATTTAAAAAAACAGGTGTCTCAATTAAAAGACAGAAAATTATTTTTCTTTTGTATACCTGTGTTATTAACTATCAGAAGTAATATTCTGTCTGTTGCTCCGTAAACTATACTGCACCGAAAATATTGGAAAAGAAGATCTATTAACGATTTTACCCACATTATACATTCTTCAAACTCATATTTCTTAAGAGCAAATTTAATTTCAAGTTACTGCTGTATTTTACTTCGTGTTCTTTATAACTTTAAATATTCAGTAGATTTGAAAGAAGGTTTCCTAAAAAATGTATTTTCCCATGAAAATTGAACAATTTTTAATTAAAGAATTCCTGTGTGTTAACTCTCATTATTTATATAAACATGCGATTATCTTGAATTATATGTGGGTAATAATACTACATTGCGCCACGCCGCTTTGCCTTCGCTCATAAAAACTAACGCCATTTGAAGGCAAATGGGGGCCGAAAGATTTGTTTTTCATTTTCTGTAGAAAGCATAGGCGCATCTACGGAATCAAACCTATTGTCGGTAAGTGGTTAAGAACCTTATTAAATTCCAATTTTTTTTTGAAATTCATAATATTTCTGGCTATTTTGGTCTCAACTAGAATTTTCATAAAAAAAAATAGTTTCTGAGTTTTAAATTCTTGAAAAAAAATTGATATTATATTCTACACGATTGTTTTTTTTGTATGGGTCTAGCACACGTGCTACAGGGAAATTCCTAAAGCACTCCAGGAGCGGCATGTGTCCGGAAAAAGCGATTCACTTTGTTCTTGAATCGCTGTAAATTGTACTTATTCCAAAGGGATGATGTTCTCCATATAAATACTGCTTGAAAAGCGTTGTACGCGGAGTAACAAGCTAAACCTCATACGGATGTGAAGTATTAGCACGACGTGTATTTCTAACATGTACCGCTCTGGGAGGAATTAAGCGGGCTACATCCTTCGAACACTTTCCATGAAAATACTTATAAAACAGACTCAAGTCGCCAACCGTTCTTCGATGTTCCAGCGAATCAAGGCCGCCGGTCAGTTCCGGGTCTCCAATCAGACGAACAGCTCTTCTCTGAACAGAATCCAACAATTGCAGTGTATGTTTGGGAGTGGAGCCCCAAACATGGGAGCAGTATTCCATAGTTGGTCGAATTTGAGCTTTGTAGAGAATTAACAGTTCTTGTGGAGTGTAAAGTTTTCTGGTTCGAAATAATATTCCCAACTTTTGAGGAGCTCTCCTTGCTATGCCTGCAGCATGTTCATGCCAGGACATATTTGCTCCGACATTAACGCCCAACAAATTGAGTGACGTTGCTAGGGGAATGGAGTGCCCCGACATAACGACGTCTGGTATTAGAATTATATATTTTTTAAATTTTTTTGTTTTATTATATAAAATTATATATTGTTTAAAATTTGTCTCGAATAAAATTAATGAGTAATAATGTTCTTGTATTTATTAACGCTTATAAATCTTCTAAAAATCGTTCTTTTCAAAAATATTTTATTATTATCAGTTGTAAGATGAAGCAAAATAATGTAGTAAGTAATAGTAATATTTTGCATATCATTAGTATCTCAAGAATTTTTCAGTAGATATCTTTTCGACCGTTAAAGCTTTTAATTAGGAAGTCGAGTATCATTAGTTGGAGCTATATCCTTGTTGGCATACTATTTTAATATTTTTGACTGGTCTGAAATTTTAATTTGCTACTGAAATGTTATTAGCCATTCAAACATAGTTTAAATCATATACTTACATAATTTTTTACCAGAGTTTAATTTTCCCTCATTAAAATCTAAATAGGTAAATTAAAATTAATATTATAAGCGAAAATATATCCCATAATTTTTAAAATGCTCTTATAAGGCAATAAAAACCTTAAAGCAAACCATAATATGCAAAATATTTCGTAATTAGTCGTAAATATTTTATATAAATTTTGTTACAATAAAAGCCACTCATAAAAAGTTATTTCCAAAACTGAGATAAAAGCTTTTTAATAAATTAATAAAATAGAATTGTGCTGTTGAGTAACATAATAAAGATATCAACGAATATTTTTATAGCCTACATTTTCGAGGGAAAACTAAAATATTTTGATGAATAATAGGCTAACAACAATTTCACTCATTTTTATGAAAATAGATTTGAATTAAAGGTATAGTAGGAGAAGTTTACAGAATGGAAAATGTTACAGAAAAATTCTTTAACTTACAATGTTTTTTAATTGAATTCAATTTCTTTTGCTTTGATGATATCTAGGAATATTCTATTGTTTTTTGACAAGTGGGAGAAAGAATTCCAAAATGAGTTTACGCTTAAACACCAGCAGTTGCAATGATTTGTATATAATTGCTATTTCCGTGTTTTGCGAAAAAACATGTCGTCAAGTTAGTCGGAGAGCTCATCACCCATTTTTTATGAAGTGTTTGACTCAGGTAGAAATTTTACACAGTGGTATCTGTAGGGTAGATAAATAGGGAATCGAATGTTTGCCTGACCTTCTTTGGTACGGAAGGTACTGCGCGTAAAGGAAATGTGCGAAAAAATTTGTGCCAAAAAAAGTTTTTGATTCAAAAGCCAACAAAAACTATTCGAATGTTAAGTTAATTTAGAATACAAAAATAAACAAGGCAGAGACTTTTGGAACGGTTAACATTGAACCAAAGTACCCGAAAGTTGTATTTTTAAAAATAAAAAAAAAGTGTTTGATTCACGCTGAAATTTTAATAGCGTTTTATATGTTTAAAAATACTTGCAAAAAGCCAGACACTTTTGTCGGGGTTTAACAATTGGCAAACATCAAAATAAATGTTGCGTGGACTAGAGAGAGAGATACGTTACGGGCAGTAATAAATACGAGCGAGAGCAACGATCTATTAATAATTGCATACATTATTTCATTATTTCGGATCTATAATACTTTTTAATAAAAATAAATCATCCGATCAAAATGGAAAATGTTTCTTGTGTAATTTGTAAAAAGAAAAATGCTTGGAAGGCTAATGTGTTTTCCGGAACAACGTTAGAAAAATGTCAAACTGTGTTAAAAATTCGCCAAGGTCATGATTTAAAATACAGTACTGTTGTTATACCACTAAATGTGTCTCCCACAAACGGTTATCATCGCCAATGTTATTCGAATTTTACCAGTCTAAAGTAACAATACAAGAAGAATTGATCAACAATTTCTACGGAATTTTCATCTTCCTCAGGTACTGCGTAAAATTAAATTCATTATATAATGATATTTCAAATTTACTAGTAATTTAAATATTGAAAGATCTAAATCAAAATATTCGTGCTATTTCGCAGGACTTGAAAAATTCGTCTGTTTATATGGCTATAAAACTGTTACGGATGTCAATAATGTACGATTTCAAAAATTTTGTTCCGTTCCGATGAACCATTCCAAAAAACTCTGCTGAAATATGATGCGTCGAATTTACCACCGTGTAAATCTGAATCACATCAGCATCTTTTGCGAATGCAATAAATTACTAGTATTTGGCGAAATGCTCATCTGGATATTCCGACAATTTTGATACCAGAGGGAAACGGTTAGACAATAAAAGATGACAAGTATGAGTTTAATTGGTTTGAAGGTGATTGTATGCCACAAAGAATTTTAGAGGCTATCAAAACTAGCAAAACTTGTCAAGATAATACTTCTAACAATACAGTTCTGTATTTTGAAAATATTTTTTTTATCACATCCTTTGTCACAATGTAATGGATTTTTTTTTTCAGAAGATGAACGGATTAGTTGAAGAAATATTTTTGGGTGTCGAATCAACAGATAACGAAAAACGCAGAGAACAGTAACGATGAAAGCGAAAAATAAGAATATAATTATATTTTTTTTATATATATATATTATAAATATTTTTCTTTATTGTGCCAACTTTTTTTTATAAGATCAATAAAATATTGTAAAAATTTTGTGAAGTCATTGATGCTAACCATATAATTTTTTATTGACTACCCTAAGCTCTCATTATTGTTAATACTTTCTGATAAACTATTAATTTCATTTTTATTTTATTGGTTTACTTAACTATAACACCAATACATTGCCTTGACAGATGAAAAGTATTTAAAAATTTACGAAACGAAAAAGATATATTTACTTTTTCAAATTTCTACTCCAAAATTCTCTGTCTAAAAGCGCGGTATAGCCAGTTCAGCAGTACAAGATCACGTGATCAATAGCCAACGAGAGCACAGAGAGGGACCGCAGACTACACTGGTGATCGTCGCTCTCACTCGTATTTATTACTGCCCGTAGCGTATCTCTCTCTGGTCTACGCAACATTTATTTTGATGTTTGCCAATTGCTAAACCCCGACAAAAGTGTCTGGCTTTTTGCAAGTATTTTTAAATATTTTTAAAACGCTATTAAAATTTCAACGTGAATCAAACACTTTTTTTTTATTTTTAAAAATACAACTTTGGGGTACTTTGGTTCAATGTTAACCCTTCCAAAAGTGTCTGCCTTGTTTATTTTTGTATTCTAAATTAACTTAACTTTCGAATAGTTCTTGTTGGCTTCTGAATAAAAAAACTTTTTTTTGGCACAAATTTTTTCGCACATTTCCTTTATGCGCAGTACCTCCCGTACCAAAGAAGGTTAGGCAAACATTTGATTCTCTATTTATCTACCCTACAGATACCACTGTGTAAAATTTCTACCTGAATCAAACACTTCATGTAAAATGGGTCATGAGCTCTCGGACTAAGTGTTTTAAAATATGTTCGTTTTCTGATTTTTGTTAAATTTTATTTAAGTCTAAAACATAGATTTTACAGTTGCTGTTCTGATAATTTGTTTCTTAATAACCATACCGATATTTTATAAATCAAAGTACTCCTAAATGCTAGAGCCTAAATTCACCTATTTTAACAATTGTTTTAAGACTTTCTTAGACCATTTAATTCTATTCTCTCAAAAGGTACGTATTATTAAGTAGTAAACAATCCGTTAACAATAATAAACACAAGGAAATTGATTTCTCGCACCATACATAATATTGTTCGAGATCGCACTTCTCTTGAAACATTTCTAAATATTTCGGAAATTATTTGGCCTACATAGTTTCTAATAATTTGCTCCAATTGTTCATGATTTCTAAAAGGTCGTTTTTTACAAACGGCATTTTTTAAGTACCGCCACGAAAAAAAGTCTAAGGGTGAAAGATCAGGAGATCTGGCAGGCCAGGGATTTTCTGTGACTCGGCCTATACACCGTTTTTTTCTTGTTAACGCTCATCGTTTTTTTTGCTGATGGTAGGTTCGGACATGTAACTTTATTTTTAGTCTTAATATTGATTCCTCTTGTATCGGTTAGGCAAAAATAACAATCCGATAAATGGTCTCTGCGTTCCGTACAAATCATGAGAATTCCGAAAGGTATATGTCGAGATCTTTTTGCCCACCCAGTAAGAAGGCCTACACATGTTATGCAACAGACGTGAAGACCTCACGCTTTATCTTATTGTGTGCCCAAAAGGAAAGTCATAATGACTTCAATATAAATTGTTCATTAATTATGTGAAATTTCTTCGTTAATTTTTGAAAATTAATTCCCCACAAACATAACAAAACATATCAGGGTCATTTCTACAATTTCTAAACATACTTTACAGACACTAAATCTTGAAAAAAACAAAAAATTTCACAAGTACAAAAGTCACAATAATTCAATCATCCGGTCAATCGATAGGATATCTAGATACATACACAAAAACAAGACCCGAACAAATTAAAATAAATACGATTTTATAATAAGGGTAGATATAGATTTGAAAATTAGCAAGTAATTTCCGTGTTACAAAATATTATTGACCAGTGAAACCAGTACAAAATTTCTCATGAAAAAATAGTGACTTATGCTGAAAATAGTTTGAACGTACTGCTAACAGTTTCAGAAATACCGCAAGTGTCAGTTGCTCATATATCGGAGGTGACAAATATTGAAGAGCAATCGGTACGAAGAGTATTAAAAGAAAATAAGTTTTTCCCGTATACATTGTTTGTGCCAGTGCTAAAAGACTAGGATTATGACGTCCGTTTTGGCCTCTGTGCATGCTTTCAAAGCATGGTCGACGAAGATTTTAATTGACCAAGAAAAAATCTTATTTTCAAAAGAACCGACATTCACTTCAAACGGGACCGTAATTTCGAAAATTTGTAGGTGATGGGTCTCAAAGACCCCAGAATTGTTGAAAGTAAAGGCCAGTAGAGGTCTAAAGTGAATGTGTGTTGTGGAATTTTGGATAGGAAAATTAGAAAACTCTTTTTCTAAAAGGTAATTTAAATGCTGCCAGATACTTATCTTTATTGACGTCGGATTTATCAGACTTTCTAGATAATTTTCCTTTAATTGAAAGAATGCATGTTTACTTTCAGCAGGATGACGCTAGTGTTCACTTCACCATTGATGTAATAAACAGGTTAACAGAGGAGTTTGGCTTACGACATCCTCGCCGATATCCTTGGGAAAAAAGGGTAAAATCCCTACTGAGGCGGGGAGGTGAGCGATAACAAGAAAAAAACGGTGCATCTGCCTATTCACAAAAAATCCCTGGCCTGCCAGATCCCCCGATCTTTCACCCTTAGACTTTTTTTTTGTGGCGGTACTTAGCATTTAAATTACCTTTTAGAAAAAGGGTTTTCTAATTTTCATATCCAAAATTCCACACCACACATTCATTTTAAACCTCTACTGGTCTTTACTTTGAACAATTCTGGGGTCTTTGAGACCCATCACCTACAAATTTTCGAAATTACGGTCTCGTTTGAAGTTAATGTCGGTTCGTTTGAAAATAAGATTTTTTCTTGGCAAATTAAAATCTTCGTCGACCCTGCTCTGATAGCATGCACAGAGGTCAAAACGGGCATCATAATCCCAGTCTTTTAGCACTGGCATAAACAATGTATACGGAAAAAACTTATTTCCTTTTAATATTCTTCGTACCGATTGCTCTTCAATATTTGTCACCTCCGAAATATGAGCAACTGACACTTGCGGTATTTTTGAAACTGTTAGCAGTACGTTCAAACTATTTTCAGCATAAGTCACTATTTTTTCATGAGAAATTTTGTACTGGTTTCACTGGTCAATAATATTTTGTAACTTATTATAAAATCGTATTTGATTTGTTCCGGTCTTGTTTTTGTGTTACAGTTACTACCTATCTATCTGGCTATCCTACCGATTGACCGGATTATGGAATTATTGTGACTTTGGTACTTGTGAAATTTTTTGTTATTTTCAAGATTTAGTGCCTCTAAAGTAAGTTTAGAAATTATAGAAATGACCCTGACATGTTTTGTTATGTTTGTGCAGAATTCATTTTTAAAAATTAACGAAACAATTTTACACAATTATTTATACTAAAGTTATTATGTCTTTCCTTTCGGGCACATAACAAGATAAAGCGTGTTTTTTTTAATGGATCTAGCTCACGTGCTGCAGGGAAGTCCCTAAAGCGCTCCAGGAGCGGCATGTGTGCGGAATTCGTTCCGGGTTCCTCACGTCTGTTGCATAACATGTGTAGGTCTTCTTACTGGGTGGGCCAAAAGAACTCGACATATACCTTTCGGAATTCTCATGATTTGTACGGAATGCAGAGACCATTCATCGGATTGTTATTTTTACCTAACCGGTACAAAAGGAATCAATATTAAGACTAAAAATAAAGTTACGTATCCGAACCTACCGTCAGCAAAAAAAAACAATTCCTCGTAGCGAAGAATTGTCTGTACCAGAAATACCTCAAAGCTGCGACCTAAGTGTTGAATCCATCCAAGCAGACAACGCTGCGGTTGATTCTGACTTTCAAACAACTACCTTATCACACTAGCCACATTTATTAACACAGAGATCTCAGAGATTTATTACGCGATTTAAATTTATCAAAGCAGCACGTGGAACTTCTAGGATCTCGATTGAAGGGTTGGAATTAGTTGCAACCAAAAACAAGAATATGTTACTTTTCATATCGTGACGAAGAGCTAAAAAGAAAGTTTATTGTTACAGGAAGAAAGGTATTTTGTAATGACATTAATGCCATTATGAATATATTGGATCTGGAATACAATTCGAAAGACTTTATTTATTTATTATATTTATTGACTCGTCAAAAGTTAGTTTGAAGGGATAGGTGCTGCCAACATGAAAGAGTAAAAACAGGAGATTTCTTTTGGAAAAAGTTCAATATGATGAATATAAATAGAGATTTGTGTCATTGCTCTTCTCTTAGGGGTAGGATGTACAAAATACAAAATAGATTTTATTTGTGAATGGGACAGTAGAGACAGGAAAAATCATTATGATCAGGAGGATTGACCCAAAAGAGAATATCGTATTCCAGAGCCAAAGAATGTCAAAAATATATTAGTTCCTTAGTGAAACCTAATGATGTATTCTTAGCACCTTTATATATTCAAGTTGGCCTCATAAATTTTGCTGAGTCCTCAAATAATTAATGAGACGAAATATTTAATGAGAAACTAAACGGTCTTGAACATTCTGATTGGACATCTTTTAAAAATGTGTTCCTAAAGTTTTTGGGAAATCACCAATCAGAACACTACAAAAGTTTAGTCGAAGAGGTCTTAATTTCTTATACAGCTGTGGGATGTAATATGTCGCTGAAAATACATTTTTTATATTCCCACTGGGATTTTCTTCCTGCAAATTTTGGAGCCGTCAGCTGTAAGCACGGAGCAAAGTTCCACCTGGATATTTTCACAAATGAAAAACGATACCAGGGCAATAGAGTAAAAGTATGTTAGCGGATTATTGCTGAACACTAGAACGGGACGTTTCTGAAACAAAATATAGAAGAAAATCTTAATAACTTTTGTATTATATACCATTATTTTCATGAATTATACTAGTTTTTTTTTAAGAATAAAAAATATTGCGTTACAACAAAACTATTCATATATGCATTTATTTCATATATTTTCTTTCCTAAATAACTTCCTCTTTAACAGAATCAGGAATAAGTTTTCATGTTATAAAAAAAGTTCGATTTTGTTAACCAGTATTTTCTACACTATCAGTTTCTTCAAATTTTTCATTAAGAGCGTAATAGTAGAATAATGTAGAGTTTTATCAAGGTTACTTTCAATGAATATTTCTACTGCCCGTCGAGCACACCTGTAGGTACCCTAACAAATTTTTATAATTTCTGTGAGACATAATGATAGTGAGAGTACTTTTAATAATTAAATGGAAAGAGTTAATAAAACACACAAATCAATCCGCAAATAAAATTACAATACAAAAAAAAAAATTAAAATACATGCGGAAAAAATGGCAGTTAGTAGTACTTTTTTTTATTAAGATTTTAAAGCCTACCTCGCTAATCCGGTGTTTTATAGTTTCCAAGCCTAGTGCCGTTTTTTTTTTTTGCGCCAGTGATTTTAAAACCCACTTTTTTATATTACGTTGTTCTAAATATTAAACAAAAAATGTGAATTTTCTGCCCGGAAAACATTAAAAAATATATATGTAAATTTTAATGTACATTTTTGTGTTGGCCTGATAAATATTAGATTGAAGTAAAAAAACAATTAATTGAAAATTACTTTTTAAGCTTATTTATAAATCTGTTTTTCAAACTTAAGCAGTAAACTGATGCATTTTGAAAAACTTAAGGACGTTTTTTGTTGTAAACCATCAAAAAACTAATTAGATACAAATTATTGCAACCGCTGGCGTTCAAGGGTAAACTCATTTTTTGAAATATTTCTTCAAGTTGTCAAAAAAAAGAATATTTCTAATTGCGATCAAAGCAAAAGAAATCTACCTCCATTAAACTAGTTAGAAAAAAAAACTTAAAGTATTTAGCTAGATAAAAAAATATTTAAAAAATGGCGATTCTATTCTTTTTTATGTAGTTACTCCAAACTTTGCAAATAGCGTTCTAATTTAATTCTAAATACTATTGGTTTTTTCGGTATCTTATCAATTTCATGACTCAACATCAGTTTATTCAAATTTCCCGCCATACTAACGATCATGAGGTTTATGTCAAAATAAATTTTTAGGTTATCGGAGAAACAGAACTGATAACCTGAAAAGAAATTTAGATACTCTAATTTCCATATGTTGCAAACTTTTGACCGGTCACACACACACACATATATATATATATATATATATATATATATATATATATATATATATATATATATATATATATATATATATATATATATATATATATATATATATATATATATATATATATGTTGCAAACTTTTGACCGGTCACACACACACACACATATATATATATATATATATATATATATATATATATATATATATATATATATATATATATATATATATATATATATATATATATATATATATATATATATATATATATATATATATATATATATATATATATATATATATATATATATATATATATATATATATATATATATATATATATATATATATATATATATATATATATATATATATATATATATATATATATATATATATATATATATATATATATATATATATATATATATATATATATATATATATATATATATATATATATATATATATATATATATATATATATATATATATATATATATATATATATATATATATATATATATATATATATATATATATATATATATATATATATATATAATATATATATATATATATATATATATATATATATATATATATATATATATATATATATATATATATATATATATATATATATATATATATATATATATATATATATATATATATATATATATATATATATATATATATATATATACCAGGTGTACAAGTATGAAATGCGGATTTTTTTTCTAAAAAAACATGTTAAATTCGGAAAAATGATAAAAAGTGCTTTATTCAAAGTATACTCCATCGCTTGTTATACATTTTTCCCATCTTTCGGGCAATTTGTGAATACCACGCCAGTAAAAATCTTCCCCTTTTGCTGCAAACCATTCATCGAGCCATTTTTTCACATCTTCGTAAGAACCAAAGCGCTACTCAGCAAGTGCGTGACCCATCGATGCAAACAAGTGGTAATCGGAGGGAGCCAAGTCTGGTAAGTAAGCCGCATGGGGTAGAACTTCCCAGCTGAGTGCTTCCAACGTCTCGCAAACTTGTTTTTCCTTATGTGATGGAGCATTGTCATGAAAAAAAAATGACTTTGTGTTGCCTCTTTCGGTATTATGGCCTTTTTTCAAGCAGCGAACGATTTAAATCGGTCAATTGTTGTTGGTAACGTTTAGTATTAGCCGTTTCCCCAGGTTTTAATAGCTCATAATAGACCACGCCCCTGTGGTCTCACCAAACACAGAGCATCGTCTTTCTGCCAAAGCGATTAGGTCTTCGATGTGGATGGTGCGCCTGGGTCTACCCATGATTTTTTGCACTTGGAATTCTCAAAATAAATCCATTTTTCATCCCCTGTAACTATACGATGCAAAAGCTACTTCCTTTTGTACCGAGCGAGCAAAATGTCACATGTGTTTTTGCGCTTTCCATTTGCCTGTCGTTCAACTCATGTGGTACCCATCTACCGGTCTTCTGAATCTTTCCTATCTCTCGTAGCCGATTGGAAACAGCTTTTTGATTAACGCCTAATTGCTCGGCGAGTTCTTTTTGTGTTTGCGAATCATCGTCGTCCAACAATGCTTGCAATTCCACTTCTCGTATTTTTTGGGCGGTTTTCCACGTTCCTTGCCTGCAACATCGAAGTCACCACTTTTGAAACGCCGAAACCATCGTTGACACGTATCTTTCGATGGAGCATGTTCACCATAAGCTTCTCGAAGTAATCGGTATGATTCAACAGCAGTTTTCTTCACATGAAAACAAAAAATTAATGCTGTCCGCGAATGCTCTTTGTTCGGTATAAATTTCGACATATTGAATACAACAACACAACACTATGCACACGCTTTCCAATTTATCACTGGTGCGCGTCTGATGCTTGTTGATGACACAACAAAATGGCGCAGTGTCAAATTTTTATAGCACAAACTACATCGGTGCACCATCTGTTGTCTGAAATCCGCATTTCATACTTGTACACCTGGTATATATATATATATATATATATATATATATATATATATATATATATATATATATATATATATATATATATATATATATGTATATACCAAGCTTGAAATTGATATCACGTTTCGTTAAAGAATTATCATGCCAAGATATATAGCTAACAAAGACAAGAAATTTTCCATAAAATTCTCTCCCTCAAGTCACCCACTTAAACACGAGTCGAATATTTTTTACCTGAATAAAACTAGCGACTTGTAGTTCTCTTAATCCACACAAAATTCACAAATGTATTTGCGCTCTTAAAATTCTTCTATGTAACATACTCAAAATAAGAAAATTATTTAACACCGCCATTGATTGACCCTTCTTATTCTACACCTTTCTATCAAGTAAAGGTAGAATTAGTAGTAGAACATTAAACGAGAATACAGATTTAGACAGTATTTTTTAAAAATATTTATCATTGTGCCTGGCTAAGACCCTTTACGAATTCAACTTATACGTTATGCTTAATTATGGGCACAATATCCGAGGAAAATGAGGGAAAACATGAAGCATCAGATTGGAGTGTTTAGATGAAAGTAATAGTTTTATCCCAATTTACTCACCAATAACGTCGAAACTAGTAAAATATAAAAATAGAAAAGTGCTACCTTATTTTTGGGCACAAGGAAGAGATTCGACCTTCCAATGGTCATTATTTCTTAGAAATAAAATTTATATATTAAAAATAAAAGTTCTCTTTCATTTGCGGTTATCAAGAACTTTTCATACGGACTACAAAAAAAAATTAAAAATTCATTTAAATTCTTTCAAAACCACTTGCAAATAATTTTTATCCTATACCAATTTTTCCCTTTATTGTCCATTCTATTCTCCTAAATTCTATTAAAATACGCAATAAAAGTTTATTGCAAGGGGTGAAAAAGTTGTTTAGAAATAAAAGCAACTTTGTGAAAACATAAAAATATATTCTGTGAAACGACAGGGTCTTATAAGAATTTTCTGAAGGACCCTATTATACTTTCTGAGAAGTTTCTTAGATTCTATTTTACGCTTATCGATATTTTGGTTATAAATAATTGCTAAGGATATATTAAGTGTTCTAGTTATTCTGTAATAATTTTAAGGACAAGAACACATGCGTCTAGCCTGATTTAGTGCTTTATAATAATATAAGAACTTTAACACTTAAAGCCATATTACTTTTAGAAATAAAAAACTTTGACTTATTTTTATTACTGTAGTTCTGTACATCTTGAAAATTCTATATTAGCCGGGGGGATGCAGGTAAAAGAGTATTTGAACTCTGGCATCAATGTGTTTCTATGGCACTGTATTTTTGATTATATATAACCTAAATACAAAGAAGATTTTTAATTACACAGGACCAAAAAAAAGTTTTGTAGTTGAAACGTGAGATACCATACCATATATTTTTTTTTTGGGGTGCAGAAAACGAAACTGTGGTCAGAATTGACTCATCACTGACATAACCTCAAAAAAACATCTCGAAAATGACCAAAGATACTTTTACAAATAAATTAAAAATGTAAACGAATAAACCGCCTTTTCTATATGTATTTTGGGGTCCTGAAATCGAATCCAAGGTCAGAATTCACCCATCACGTCAGTATTACTAGCTCAACAAACACCTCAAAAATGGCCAGAAATACGTCTGTAAGCAAATTAAAAATTTTAATGAATTCTTTGCTTCATTCCTTAAGGACTTTTTAAAGGACTTTTTATTTTCGAAAGTTATTCGAATCGCTTTACGTTTATGTTTATTTATTGTATCTCTTTTAAGTAACCAACAAAAATCCGTCAACATGTGTTTATCCCATCTTTCTTGGTATCTAGGCCCCATGCCTTTTATGTCCTGGTGAAAACGCTCCCTTTGGTCTTGAGACTTATTTGTTATTTTTTCTTAATATTGTGGTAATATTTTATTTTTGTTTTTACTGAGAAAAATAATATAAAAAAAAACTCAGTTTGATTTTTTAATCACGTACGGAATTTTTTCTTAAAGTCTTATTTTATCTTATTTATCTCTTCTACTTTCTCCCTCTGTCTTTCATTCTCTCTCTTTCGCGTACGGTCTCCTATCATTCCATTTTCTCATTCGTTCTGATGTTACCCGTAAGAAAATACACGCCACAGAAGTGCCACTAATCCATTCCATTCAAAAAACCATAATTCCCTTTGAAATACCCGGGAAAATTGACAAATACCAATGAAACTATAGAAGATTCTTCTATCCCTTTCATCCCCTTCCCTATCAAAATAGATAGAAAGAAATAACTTAATTTTAATATACCTACATGTACATATGAAGCAAGCCCTATAACGTCCTACTCCACCCCAGTAACCCCTTAAATATTTTACTATAAATAATATGCTTCTTCTATCATTCCATTTCTTCATTCAATGAAATATATTTAAAACCGTAACGTTTAATATGTTAGAATACTTTTAAAACTTAATAAAACAGTCATTTTTAAAAATAATACGCAACTTAAGACTTCAAAGATTGTTTAGTACATAATGATGTTATTTCTTTTGATAGCTGGAACTATTTCTTGTTAGTGAAAAAATCACACTTTGAGATTTTTGCTCTTCTAAAACGTTTTAAGTGTCCTAGATCCCGAAAAATATATTCACTCATTTCCGTCAGTCTGTCGGTCGCTCTGTTAAGATATCAATTTCAAACTTGGTATATATAATATCTAATAAGAAGATAAAGCGTATAATTTTTGAGCGATATCGGGGGAATTAATACATTATTTAGGATTTTAATAGCAATATGGTAATTTTTCCTGGTTTTTTGTTGGATATTAAACACATCTTTCACATAAATATTAACAGTATGACATAAAAGAGGTGAAACCGGTGGGGAGGGATTAGAAGGGTTGTTTCGTGAATATATGTCCTTTTTAAGGGTTTTAGAATTGTGGATTGAAAAATTAGGTTATTTTTTAATCATTTTCAATTTTAACCCAAGAAGAGGGTAAAGGGGGAAAGGGACAGTTAAATATTGTACAGTTCCAATAGTATGTTGGAAATTTTTCCGCGTTTCTTGATTGATGTAATTGACAAATTTTAAGTATATTATTTATAGTAAAATATTTAAGGGGTTAGTGGGGTGGAGTGGGGTGTTATGGAGGTTGCTTCATATGTATATGTAGGTATATTAAATTTAAGTTATTTCTTTATATATATTTTGATAGGGGACGGGGATGAAAGAGATAGAAGAATCTTGTATAGTTTCTTTGGTATGATGTGAATTTTCCCAGGTTTTTCAAATGGAATTATGGTTCTTTGAATGGAATGGGTTAGTGGCGACCCGTAACTCCGTGGCGTGTTCTTTCTTACGGATAACATCAGAATGAATGAGGAGATGGAATAATAGGAGACCGTGCGCGAATGAGAGAGAATGAAAGACAGAGAGAGAAAGGAGTAGAGACAGATAAGATAAAATAAGGCTTTAAGCAAAATTCCGTACCTGATTAAAAAATCAAACTGAGTTTTTTAGTATTATTTTTCTCAGTAAAAGCAAAAATAACTAATAAGTCTCAAGAGCAAAAGGAGCGATTTCACCAGGATATAAAAGACGTGGAACCTAGATACCAAGAAAGATGGGATAAACACATGTTGGTGGATTTTTGTTCTCTGCTTAAAAGAGATACAATAAATAAACATAAACATAAAGCGATTCAAATATCTTTGGAAAATAAAAAAAGTTCGTAAGGAATGTAACAAAGAATTCTAAAACATTCTGTGTGAAAGACGAGGGGACTAACTTGAATAAAGCACCCTGATGGTAAAAGGCGAGGAAACTTACTTAAATAAAGCACACCCGATGATGAGAGGCGAGAAGACTCACTTAAATAAAGCACTCCTAGGGTGAGAGGTGGGGGAAATTAACATAATAAGGCACATCGTGCGTAAGAGACGATGAGACTCACTTTAATAAAGCATCTTGAGAAAAAAAGCGATGGTACCCACCATAATCCAGCAACCTGTGAATGAACGGACCGGACTAATGGAGGATATTTCAAGATCTTAACGTAATAGGTCAATTTTGTTGTTTGCTATCAGCGACCCAAAATACATATATGATGATCTGCTCGTTTTTTTGGATTAGGTTATGTTATGATTATAGGTTAACGTTCTTGTAAGTTTCTTCAGGTAGATTATGTTAGGTTTAGAATTCTGGATGTAAAGTTCTTAGTGTAAGATTCTTGCATTAGCTTATGTTAGATTTAGAGTTTTTTGGTGTAAAGTTTTTGGTCTAAGTGTCTTGCATTAGGCTATGTTAGGTTTAGAGTTCTTGGTATAAAGATTTTGGTGTAAATTGTTTTTATTAGGCTATGTTAAGTTTAGCGTGCTTGGTGTAAGTTTCTTGCATTAGGCTGTATTAGGTTTAGAGTTTGTGGTGTAAAGGTCTTAGTGTAAGTTTTTTGCATTAGGCTATGTTAGGTTTAGAGTTTTGGCGTACAGTTCTTTCATTAGATTATGTTAGGTTTAGAATTCTGGCTGTAAAGTTCTTTCATTGGGGTGTGAGGCGAGGGGACTCACTGTTATCTAGCATCACGAGGGTAATGTGCTAAGGGAATCACTTTAATAAAGCATCCAGTGGGCAAGAAAAGGGGGGACTCATCTTAATTCGGCAACCTATGAATGAAAGGATTGGATTTTTTGAGATTATTTCAAGAACTTGACTTAATAGGTCAATTCTTTTGGCATATTCGGTTTAAGCATCCCAAAAAAAACGTATAGATATGGTGGTCTGTTCATTTAAATTTTTAATTTACTTACAGACATATTTCTGACCATTTTTGAAGTGTTTGTTGAGCTAGTAATACTGATGTGATGGGTGAATTCTAACCTTGGATTTGATTTCAGCACCCCAAAATACATATAGAAAAGGCGGTTGGTTTGTTAACATTTTTAATTTTTTTGTAAAAGTATTTTTGGTCGTTCTCGAGGTGTTTTTTTGAGGTTATGTTAGTGATGAATCAATTCTGACCTCGGTTTCGTTTTCAGCGCACCAAAAAACATATGGTATGGTATCTCACGTTGTAACTACAGAACTTTTTTGTGGTCCTGTGTAATTAAAAATCTTCTTTGTACTTAGGTTATATATAATCAAGAATACAGTACCATAGAAACTCATTAACGCGAGTTCAATTACTCTTGTACCTACATCCCCCGGCTAATTATAGAATTTTCAAGATGTACATAACTACAATAATAAAAATATGTCAATGGTTTCTAAAAGTATTATAGCTCTAAAGTGAATAGTTCTTATATTGTTATAAAACAATTAATCGGGCTAGACGCATTTGTTCCTGCCCTTGAAATTATTACAAAATAACTCAAGCACTTAATATATCGTTACTAATTATTTATTACCAAAATATCGATAAGCGTAAAATAGAATCTAAGAAACTTCTCAAAAAGGAAAATAAGGTCCTTCAGAAAATTCTCATAAGACCCTGTCGTTTCATAGAATATATTTTTTTATGTTTTCACAAAGTTGCTTTTATTTCTAAACAACTTTTTCATCCCTTGCAATAAACTTTTATTGCGTATTTTAATAGAATTTAGGAAAATAGAATGAACAATAAAGGGAAAAATTGGTATGGGATAAAAATTATTTGTAAGTGGTTTTGAAGGAATTTAAATGAATTTTAAATTTTTGTATGTAGTCCCTATGACTGTAAAGAAAGAGAACTTTTATTTTTAATGTATAAATTTTATTTCTGAGAAATAATGATAGTCACGTCAAGAAATTTAGCAAATTTTGTTTTATCTTGCCCGACCATTACAAGGTCAAATCCCTTTCTTGTCTCGCAAAAATAAGCACTTTTCTATTTTTATATTTTACTAGTTTCGACGACATTGATGAGTAAATTGGGATAAAACTATACTTTCATCTAAATACTCTAATTTGATTCTTGATGTTTTCCTTCATTTTCCTCGGATAGTATGTCCATAATTAAACATAACGTACAAGTTGAATTTGTAACGGATCTTAGCAAGGCACAATGATAAATATTCTAAAAAATACTATCTAAATCGGTATACTAGTTTAATGTTCTACTACTAATTCTGCCTCTACTTGATAGAAAGGTATAGAATAAGAAGGGTCAATCAATGACGGTGTTAAATAATTTTCTTATTTTGAGTATGTTAAATAAAAGAAGCAATTTTAAGAGCGCAAATACATTTGTGAATTTTTTTGCGTGGATTAAGAGAACTGCAAGTCGCTACTTTTATTCAGGTAAAAAATATTCAACTTGTGTTCGAGTGAGTGACTTGACGGAGAAAATTTTATGGAAAATTTCTTGTCTTTGCTAGCTATCTACCTTGGCACGATAATTCTTTAACGAAATGAGATATCAATTTTGAGCTTGGTATATATATATAAATATATATATATATATATATATATATATATATATATATATATATATATATATATATATATATATATATATATATATATATATATATATATATATATATATATATATATATATATATATATATATATATATATATATATTTATATATGTGTGACCGGCAAAAAGTTCGCAACATATGGAAAATTTTTTTTATTATTAGAGTATCTAAATTTCTTTTCGGGTTATCAATTTTGTATCTCCGACAACCTAAAAATTTATTTTGACATAAGTCACATGATCGTTGGTATGGCGGGAAATTTGAATAAACTGATGTTGAATGACGAAATTGATAAAATATCGAAAAAACTCAAAATACAAATAGAATTTAGAATTAAATTAGGACACTATTTCCAAAGCTTATAATATCTACATAAAAAAATTAAAATCGCAGTTTTAGTATTTCTTTATCTAGCTAAATATTTTCATTTTTTTTGTCTAACTAGTTTAATGGAGGTAAATTTCTTTTGCTTTAATCACAATTAGAAATATTCTTTTTTTTGACAACTAGAAGAAATAATTCAAGAAAATGAGTTTACCCTTGAACGCCAGCTGTTGCAATGATTTGTATCTAATTAGATTTTGGTGGTTTAAAACAAAAACGTCCTTAAGTGTTTTAAAATGCATCAGTTTACTGATCCTTGCTTAAGTTTGAAAAACAGATTCATAAATAAACTTAAAAAAGTAATTTTCAGTTGATTGTTTTTTTACTTCAATCTAATATTTGTCAGGCCACCATAACAATGTCAATTAAAATTTGCATAGATATATTTTTTAATGTTTTCCGTGCAAAAAATTTACATTTTTGGTATAATATTTAAATCAACGCAATATAAAAAAGCGGGTTTTAAAATCACTGGCGCAAAAAAACGGCATTTGGCTTGGAAACTATAAAACACCGGATTAGCGAGGTAGGCCTTAAAATCTTAATCAAAGGAAAATACTATTACCTGCCATTTTTTCTACATGTATTTTAATTTTTTTTTATATTGTAATTGTATTTGCGGATTGAATTTGTGTATTTCATTAACTCTTTCTATTTAATTAGTAAAAGTATTGTCAGTCTTTGAAGTCTTAAGTTGCGTATTATACTTAAAAATTACTGTTTTCTTAAATTTTAAAAGTACTTCCAACATATTAAACGTTACGGTTTTAAATATAATTTTATGAAATTGCTTATATATACATATAAAATTTTCTCCTATGTTCCCTTATCACCGAGTTACAGTCCCCGAGAGGGCACCCGCAAAATGGTTTTTATTCATTATTAGCGTTGTAGATTGAAATTTGAAATTTCTTCTACTTCTTGAAGCGCCATATCCGAAATGGATGTAGGCAATCCTCCCACCTTTGCCTGTGGTTGGTGTTTTTTAATTGTTCCACAGAAAAAAGGAACCTACAGTTTAATGGTTCCGAGCGGCCAAAATGATAGGGCTTTACTAGGCATGATACTACTAGTGGTTTGCCATTGCCTTCCCGGGAGAGACGACCGTCACGTTGTATTTTTTTTTTTTTAATTTATTCTTTTTTTTTCCAACTCGAGATACGAACTCTGGTCTGTGGCTTAGAAGTCAGCCACCTTAACCACTAGGCTGTGGGCATCTCTACTTGAAATTTAGTTAGGGTAAAAATTACTTTATACGGCAAGAAAAATGCACATTATCGTTTATTAACCTTTATCAATAAAATCTTTTATAATCGTTGTTAGTTATTTCTTTTTACTACAGATTAGCATATATAAATTTTATAATTCTTTTTGATATTCGGTTTGAATATTATTTTAAATTTTTTGACACAAAAATCTTTATAGGAAAAACAAAAATGGGTAAAAATAAAGGTAATAATTTTTTTACTAGAAAAAATGGAAATAGTACAAGGTACAACTTCTTAATTAATAATTAACATCGTACATGAAGTACATATTAGGACGATTTTGTGAAGGAAAGTTTTCCTGAAGAAGAAGAAGAAACAGCTTTCCCCACTCAATAGTCCGTTAATAACATATGGTCTAATCAGATCATTTCTCATAAGTCCCATCGAGACATTTCTTAAAAATTTCGGTCGGTTCTTGGTTTGGATAATCACATGGGGGTTCTTCTCAGCCCATAATATTATGGGAATTTATTACACTATCCCTAGAAAATCCTAACTCGTTCATAAAGAGCTTTTTGATAAGAAACGTATTATCTGTTCAGTATTTTTACAAAAGTCAATGAGTATATTCGAATCTTGCAGGATAATCATCCACGGATATAGGGTCAACTTTCTGGAATTAGCATGAATAGAGTAATTACTTTTAAAGTGTATTACATACTAAAGATTTTAGGGTATTAAGTTATGCCACCAGTTTTCTTAAACAATTTGTTGGATCCACTGTTAACAAATCTAAAATATTTTCTTCCATTTCAATAGTAGGATCATTTCTTGGACGACCTATTCTACCCAGTACAATAATACCGATAAAATATTCAGCTGCATTTTAAGGTCACAGTCAGTGTAGGGCAAACCAAACTTACCTGTTTCTCGCAGGTTCCTATCAACAGATTCTTAAGTTCTACGGGTAATTCACTATCAAAAATTCAATGCGCCTATAGTGGTGCTGCTTCGGTTGCTTTACCAGAAACTATCCCATACGTTACATCAATGACTCAATAAAAGTAAAATTTTACATAATGATATCGAAAAAACTTTCAAACTTTTAAACATTAAAAATGTACTTCGATATTTAATTTACTTGTTCTTGTGACCGATGCATATTTGATTAGAAAAAGATTAAAAATTAAATTTAATTTTTTTTTTACAGAAAATTAAAAATAACATCCAAACCAATTATCAAAAAATAATAAAAGCTATTTTTTAGCACAAAAATATAACCAACGAGATTAACAAAGCATCCTGTGTAATAATGTGCGTTTTTTTTGCTGTGTAAGATAATATTTAAATCAGTTTATCTCGAGAATGGCTCATCCAATAGTAATAAATAGAGACCGGATTATATGCAACATAAAAATCTTGAAATATGCATGCAAATATGCATGAAAAATGCTTAAAATATGCATGAAAACGGTCAAAATATGCAATATTAAATAATAATAAAAGTAGTAATTTTTAGTTTTTTATTTCAAAATCAGCATAAAATTAACAAATTATCGACGATGTTTAAATTTAATTAACAATTATTTAACATTTTTTAAAATTATTTAACATTTGTATTCTTGTACACGTCAACAATAAGGTGTTGTTCCAAATGCTGGGTAGTAAGATTGTGTCTTCGATCACTTAAAATATTTTATAAGTAGAAAAAGACCGTTTTACATCCACTGAGGTAACTGGGCAGTATTTGAATTTGGGTGCTATGTTAGCACTTATTGTTTCTGGCAAAAGTTCACTCGTCCCATTAATAAAACTATCAATTTGACACAAAGGTTCAAAGCCTGGGTTATTGCACAAAATGTTTTCAAACTTTGCTTTAACTCTACGCGGGAATACATCTGACAATGTGGAGTTTATTTGACGGATTTCATTCATTAACTCAATTGATTCATTCATTGCCAAATCTCAAGTTTCAAGCTTTTTAATACCCGCAGGTATGTGGGAAAGTGAGTGCTAATCAAAGCTATGTTTTTTTTTAATATCAGAATCGTTAAATGCTTTCTTGGATTGACGAACTGCCATAGCCTCTGTACTATCGAAGTCATTTACTACATCTTTGATGGCGTCGAAATGTTCATTGTAAAATAGTATAGCTTCAATCCATGTTCCCCATCGAGTTACCACTGGTTCGGGAGGTAAAGGCACATTTGGCAGTTTTTCTTTATAGTAGTTATTGCGAGCAGGTGCCTTAAGAAACACTTTCTTTGCAGATGAAATCAGTTTATTTACATTTCCAAACGTGGATCGTACTTCTTCAGCGAGTCAATGGACTCCGTGAGCAAAGCACGTCACATGAATTAAACTTGGATAAAATACTTGGAGGACTTTGACTGCCTTGATCATATAGGGAGCAGCATCTGAGAGAAATAAACACTCTTTCATCTGCAGAAGATTCAGGAAATATTGTTTTAATACCCTCTTTCACAAATCTGGCGATCAGAGAATGATTTGTCTTGTCAAGTTCTTTGCAGGCCACCAAATAGGAAGAAGAAGGCTCTAATCTTAGTGCACCTACAATTAAATTCGCAATATAGCGACCACACTGTCGGTAGTTTGATCAGCTGAAATCCAAATAGTGTCATCCTTAACGTTTTTCTTCCAGAACATATTGGTAAATTGTTGGTATGTAATTTTTACGCAGTGTTGATTCGTCTGGTATTTTTGATTCAAGTAATATTTTCATAGGAAATCTTTGAATGTAGGATTTGTAAGTTTGTGGAGAGGAATATTACTTGCAAGCAATGCTTCATATAAATCCAAGCTAAAGTGGTTTTTTGTTTGCCTATAGAAGTGAAATCACTGCTACTTGCTGCTGTTATAAGTTGTTGTCGTGGGCTTTTTTTGCAATCCTGCGATATGAAGACTTGTCTTGACATGCTGGTCAATTTGAAATGTTTTTGTACACGAAACATTTTTCTCGCAAACTCGTCAATATAAAACATTTTCGTCGTATGTAAATATGCCAGGATAATCAGCTACCCACGAAGAGACACTTTTTTTGTGGGCGGCATGGTATACGTTAAACTTTAACACAACTCGTTAAAAATTGCAAAAAGGCTCCACTGATGCAAGCGCGTCAACAATAATGTTAAAACTGATATCTTGTTTTAAAGTCAAAATTGTCTTCGAGAAAATTTTTATTTGATCCACGCTCAAACAAATATTCTTAGAAACTAACTACTTATCACTTAATATCCCGACCAAGAAAGAAAGAAATAAAATATCGTCGTAATTTTGGGTATTCCCTTGGCACTATAACCTAATCGATGTTTAGACTATTGCAGGTAATGTTCCGGCGATAAGATCGGTTCCAGACGACGACATTAACAATACCCTGAGCAATTCAATTGCCTAGTAATACCGAGAAGTATTGTAAATATAGGGAAAATATGCATCATTACTAGATTTTGGGTAAAATATTCAATAATCGGTAAGAATGGTCTAAATATGCAAATCCAAATGAAAATATGCAATTGCATATAATCCTGTCTCTAGTAATAAATAATCTCTCTATCTTTACAATAACAATCAGAAATTTGGATGTGATAAACGGACAGACAGACAGACAGATGGACGGACATCGAAGTGATCTTACAAGTGTTCCGTACGGCACACTAAAAATCGTCCTTTAGAGAGAAAGCTGTTCGTAGTTTGGAAGTGCCAGTGTTTTAAAAAGTAATAAAAAGCAGGTTTTTTGATAAGTCATTTACATCAAATGAACGATAAAAGCATATTTAAAACCCATAAGGTCCATAACTATTAATTAAGCTGATCGATATGAAAATCCCATCGTTATATGAGAAAAAAGATTAGAAAAATCAAAGAAGCATGTTCATGAGATTGATAGAAAAGACAAGAAGAGAAGGAAGAAATTATGTTGACAAAGTTAGTACACGTCGAACTATTAAAATCTATTAAATTCATTAATATCACCAAAATTAACTTAAGGGCCAGGAATCCAGAAGATAAGATTATATGAAAGCTGAACAAATCTTTATACGTGTACTTAAACAAGTATTTTAGTTATTTTGGAATATTTTATAATATAATATTATTAAATTACAATTACTGTAACAATATTTTTGGCATTACTCTAGATAACACAATATTAATTCGTAGAGCAATTTTAATATCTTTATTTTGTTGTAGCAAATCTTATCAAAAATATATTTCATGTAAATAAATTCTTCCGTCAGTGTATAGAGTCGATTGTATCAAGTTTATTTACAAACTAGAGATTATTTACGACTCAATAACCCATTACAAGGCACAACGTCAAACGCTAAACAAATTCCCCTTTTATTATTTTGGTTTACAAATCCCTTGTATTCCTTATAACTTAATTTAAGGTTTAACTAGAACTGCGTTTCTTCCCATTATAACCATCAAAACGTCGATATTGGATTTTCGTTTGTCGGAATTAAATTGTCCTTTTATTATGAAGGTGGGATTGTGTCCTTTTTGGAACCTATTTAGGGTTTTTGTGGAAAAGAAGGGCAATTATTTTTTTGAAGGATTTTAAGGGGGATTTATCAATGTATTTTTAGTGGTGACAGTCCTATACATTTTACGTAAATGCCAATTGTTTAAGAAATTGCTTATTTAGTTATTAATGTATTTTTGATTGTTATTTGTTTATTTACTACACATTATACATAGAAAACTTTTTTAATTGATTATGTAAAAAAAACTTTGGATTTTTCAAACTGCTATATATAGTAGAACTCCCTTTTCTATACAAATTTTTACATTCTTCTATCTTTAATTTTTCATCCAACGCATCATCAGGACCCCAGCACCATTATACCCAACATATTTTTTAAATCTATTTTTCTACTTTATTCTATGTTTGAAGTTACTAAAATGAATATTTAATAAAACTCTTCAAACATATATAACAACAAATCTCCAATGGCCTCGTAAGATCACTCGCAGGAGGCTGTATAATCAAAATTGAGCAGTACAGCCGAGCTATACTAGTACTTCTGCTCTCTTTCCGTTTCTTGAACTGGTATTTTGAACTCGAATTTAACTGAAATAGCTTGTGTTAGAGGGACGATAGTAAAGAAAATATAAGAATATGGTAAAATATGTCTCTGAAAAAATTTTTACTTATTTTAAACGTTTTTCTTTTTTAAGTTACTATTAACGAGTTATCTATGGCGGTTACATTTAGCACTGAAATTAATTATTTAACACATTAAATTCATTTTTAAGAAATTTGTTCATCAAAATTTACATGAAAAATTTTAAATTAAAGTTGATAAGAGAAATGATAGAGACTGTTATTAATTCATTAATTTCAGAAGTATTCTCTGGCCATTAGTGTAACAAGATATTAACGGTTAGATTCACAAACAGGTTTAAGTCTTAAACTAGAGATTAATTGGAAGGAATACAATTTGGAGGCGATGTTAAATATCTAATACATTTTTCTCAAAACACCAAATGGCTTCTAAGTTTTGAAAAGTTACCAAAAACCTTATTCTAATGTTACTTTTGTATTCATTTGATTTTACTATTGGAATGTTTTCACTATTTCTTTTTCTGGGTTACTTCATTAGAAAAATATATATTTTTTACGTAATTATACAAGCAAATTAAATAGCTGATTTTAAGTCATTTCATTTAGACTGTTGTCTCCAAGTTATTAGAAACTTATTGTCAACGAGTATAATAATATATAAGTTAACAATTTTTATAGCAAATAAAATTGAAGCAGCGTTTTAAATTGCCTTACATATAGTTATATAGGACAGTTTTCCAACAAAAGTAAGTAATATAAACTAAAAATAAAAGTTAAAGAGTGTATAAAGTTAGTTTTGTAATTTGTTTATACAGAAATGTTTAAAAAAATTTAACAAAAAACTTTCCAGCCTTTCTAAATCTCATCAGTCTAACAATTCTTGTAACTAGAAATTTAAAGATATGGTCCAAGTATAGCCTGTCCAAAATATAAGATCCTGATTTTTGTCGTTTTAAGTGGGGAATATAAAAATTCTGACCTTTTGTTTATGACAGGTTGCAGAGATGGACTTAAGAATTTTATTCATTAATGCATATAAATAAAATTATACGTGCTTTTGGAGATGTTTATTTATAGATGCATGTAAAAACAAATGAATAAGAAGTACAAATGTACAGTTTGAATGAATGGGATTTACAAAAGGGGACATATTGTATAAATAAAAATATATTTTAACTTAAGCTTAATTCGGTTTCACTATCACTGTCATCAGCTGAGATAATTATCAGTGATTGTATATTATTTACATAAATATATGAATCTTCAACTTTAACAACGTGCTGAATGGTAAATCATTTATAACTTTTTTTACTAATTCAACCACTGACACGCTTAAAGTAGAAGAAATATTGTGTGCCCTTATTTTTGGTTTAACTTGATGCCAAATATGTTTAATTGGATCAAACACACAATAATACGGGGGAAGCCGCAAAACAGTGTATCCCATTTTCTCAGCCATGCTGTCACAAACATATTTCTTTTTCAATTTATAGTCTTTCAAAACTTCCAAAAGGTCACTTTTTTATAACAAAATAAAGTCATTTTCTAACATATAAATTTGTCTGCATTTTCTAACATAACTATAACACTCTGTTCGGGAACATTTGGCAAAAGGGAATTTTGAAACCTGTATTTCATAGTAGACAATTTAAAACCGATTTGGTATTGGCTGCATTTAGGCTGCGTGAAGTTGCTTAACGTTTCGTGAAGTTCGGATCTTATTTCAAAATGAATTTTTGCAACATAGTGAAACTAAGATCAGTTCGACCTGGGTACGACTTCTATTCCCGATTTAGGCGTGGAATCGACTTGCATTGTCCACAACATAACTATAACATCTGTTTTTAAAAACCACCAATCCGGAGTTCGGGAAAATCCGCCGTTAGGTTCATTTTAGTGACAGAGGATTTTGGCACTACAAGTCTGCTAAATGGGAAGATCTCATGGAATTTTTCTCGCTTGTCCCCGAAAATTCCAGGTTCTTTTGGTCGGTCGCTAAGAAACCACAATTTGTTGTCAAAAAGTTCTGCGGTCGTGTCTTTCGTGATAGTCCAACTAGAATCTTTTATGTGTTTTTGCAGATCATAGTAGAAAGGTTCTGTTTGTAGCTCTCATGTTTCCTCAATTTAAAACCCAGCCCTTTTCAGATCCAGTATGCAAAATGTTTATTTGTTTACCTTTATTTGAAGATGCGTTAGTCTGATATTTTGTACTGCTGTCAATCCACCCTTTTTGCACAGTGTCATGGGTATCGAATCTTTGTGACTTCATCACTACTTGCCTTTTGTTGATTTTTCATAACGTGTATCTTTTTCCATTCTTAAGAGAATTCTGTGGAGGGTCGATCGGCCACAATGTATATTGGTCCCGTCCTGCACCAGTCTTAATTTTAATTTGTCTAGTGTCGGCACCAACTGCTACATACTTAGAATATATTTTCCTCCTGATGATGTCTTCTTCACAATCGTCTTGCATTTGAAAATCTTTCCGTTTTTTCCTGTTCCTGAGTGATGGTTTTCCTACAATACCCTTAATAGTAAAAATTGGGGTTTTTGTTAGTTCACTGGTTTCTTGCAAAGCATTTTGTTTATTCAAATTTCTTTTTACCAAACTGTCGTAAACATTTTTCACTATTTGTTTAGCGTCAAGTGATAAATGTTTTCTCTTCTGATAGCCACTATTGCAATTTTCCCCTGGACGCCACATAATTAAAATAGAACCGTTACGTTGTAAGTTGTAAGTAAAACTAAAAATGATAAAAAATATCTTCGGAATCTTAATGGGGACCTGTGGTCATTAGGCCTACATTATCAAATACTTAAAGGGCTTCAAACCGGCTTGCTAGGTAGTAAATATATAAGTAAAAATAGACCCAATATGATTGCAGGAACAAGTGAGGGCGGTATACAAAGCAGGTAAAATAAAAATACGTTTATCGAATACCTGGCAACTATGCACAAAACCTTAATAGGGACGTTTATTGCCTTACTGAAAAATCAAAAAGGCAGAATCTTATATCTTGGGATTTACTATACATTATTTGATACTAAAATCGACTTAAGTGTTTCGTTAGGTATATGAGATAGAAATATAAATAAGTTATCGAGCTGAATAACTTACTTTTACAAGCAAAAAACTGTTATAAATAATTTAAAAACGACAAATGGCAAAAACAGTACTTGTAGAATTAGTGACATCTCGGAATAAGCCCTAAAGAAGTCGACAAGAAAATCGGCGAAATGTCAGCTTTATTTTTTCAATTGGCCCCAAAAAAATCCAGAATCGAATATTTATAAGTTTTGTATTGTAATTTGGTATATTTGTAAAAGTTATCTATGCATATTTCACATTCTTGTAATTCTAGTGGGACCAAAAATTGTTGATTTAATACTAAATTCAATTAGAAAATTAGTTAGTAATTTACTACCTGAAGTGCCAGCAAAAGGCAGGAAATTCACCTTCCCTCCACCACATAAAATATTTCTGTTTTAGGGTCTTAATATATATATATATATATATATATATATATATATATATATATATATATATATATATGTATATATATATATATATATATATATATATATATATATATATATATATATATATATGTATATATATATATATATATATATATATATATATATATATATATATATATATATATATATATATATGTACATACACGAACTTTTGATCAGGAAATCAAAACCTACAACATAACCAATTTCTGACCAGTTTGACCTAAAGCCAATTTCCGTAAGAAATATGCGAAGTTCTTTGATAATTTCTTCAAGAAAGTTGGACAATCAGATATAGGTGACCTATATATTGAGAGATTATAAAAATTAGTAAATTTAAAATTGGGATGGGTACAGCATGATTCAAATAATTTTTCCTCTCAAAATTTGGCTATAACCAACTGGCCAGATTTTCTATCTTATTTGTCTAATTGATTTTTTTTTGGATAGTTTTTCTCCTTTATATTTTCTTTCCTCTTCCTTCTCTTTTCCTTTTTTCATTGTTTATTTTTTTATTTAATTTTATCCTTTTTTTCTCTTCCTTTTTTTATTTATATTTTTTTTGTCTCTTTTTTTATATTTCTTTTAAATCTTAAAGGAAAAATCTGTCACATGCTGATAGATAAATCGATAGATAACAACATTAGTTAAACTTAATAGATGTTGCAGATTAATTGGGAATTAAGCCTATGAGTTAATTTTACTGAAAAATATTACATTATGATTTGATTTCAATCTGCAATCTAAAATACAATATTGCATGTCTCCTGTTTCTCCGCAATCGCAATTGTCACTGGTCTGTAGCCTATTCTATTTCTATATATAGGACACAATTCTTGATTACTTCTTTTTTTACTTATTACTTTTATACAATTTTTATTATATTGGTTATAGAATCAAGGTTTTTTGTTTATATGAGGGAGCATTGCCTTGAATAGTTGTCCGTTTGATTCTTCTATTTTTTTTCCAGTCGATTTTAACTTTTATAATTCGGAAATAATCTATAAGCGGTGTCTTGCACCCGGGAATACTGTCCCCAAAGACAGTGGCTTCTTTGGCTAAAATTAGTATCCCTCTCAAAAACTTGTTGCAGGAAATATGTATAAATTAGGTATAATAGTGGAGTTAACACACTGCTCTGAGCGAGGCCCACGCTGGTCTGTCTTGATTTCGTTAATACGTTTCGTGCCTTTATGTAGATTTCCCGATTTTTATATAAATTGTAAATATGTTCGCCCAGAATTTGTGGAATGCCTATTTGCTGCATTTTTTTAGAATTGTAAGACTGATGTTATCGTATGCACCTTGAATATCCAGAAAGAGTGCCGAGGTTGACTGTTTTTTGTGAAACCTAATCGGTTGCTTTTTACTAGGCGAGCTATTACTTCTTGGGTGTTTGATAACGCCAAACTACCTATTTGATATTTTTCTTTCTTTTTCAAGCCAAAATTCTAAACCGTGTTGAATTATCTGTTCATGAGTTTTAAAGATACAAGAAGTTAAGGCTATATTGCGATAAGATGTGTATATCCCTACTGGTTTTCCTGGTTTAAATATTGGAACTACCATATGTTCTTTCTAATCTTGCGGTACTTCTTCAGTTCCCTTGAAAATATTGAATATTTTAAGTAGTTTTTTTATATACTTTTTGGTAAGTTATGTAGCATGGAGTATTGGTTCTGTGTAATTTAATGTTTTGTTCATCTATGTTTTCTGTGCCAAATTTGGTATCTTTATTGACGAAATATGGAGTCAGTTTGTTGTGAAATTGCTCAATATATTCTACATTTTTACCAATTGGTATAAGTTTTGTTATTTTTATAATTATTGACTTTTTGCCAAATATTTTTAATTAGATTATTTTTGTATAGAGAGAAGCAGTATTCTCTCTAACTGTCACTTTTTGTTTCTTTGATTGCCCTGCCTCGGAATAGGACTGATTTAACGATGACGACACATGCAAGGAGAAGGTTAGGAAGTTCGAAAGGACGGGATGTAATCGGACTAGGAGCTGGGAATATAAAATCTATAAATGGGAAAGACCAGGAAGTGGATAAGGAAATCAGAGAACACAAGATAGACATATGCGCCTTACAAGAAACAAAAATGAAGGGGAAAGGACAAATGGAATTAGGAGAATATATCCTGCTTTACAGTGGTGTGGCGAAAAACCAGCGGGCAAAGGAAGAAGTAGCCCTCATGATTAAGAAGAAATACATAAACTCCATAATGAAGTGTCAGTACATATCGGAACGACTAGTAATGGTTAAACTAAGAATAAACAACAAAAATACAAATGTAGTGGGAATTTATGCACCTGAAAATTGTAAACCAGATAAAGACAGGGAACAATGAAGAACTCCAGAAAATGATAGATGATATACCAATCAACAAAACAATAATCATAATGGGTGACTATAATGCAAGAGTTAGAAATGAGGTAATACCAGGACTTAAACAGAGATTTAATGAAAATATTTTTTGTGGTACAAACGAGTTGAGAATAAATAATACATACTTTGACCATAAGGAGCAATATAAATATACATTCGAGGACACTAGAGGTAACAGATCAGTGATAGATTACGTCCTTACAAACAGAGAAATACATCTAAGTCATATATTAGACGTAAGAAGCTTGACATCACCAAACGTAGGAAGTGATCATAATTTAGTTATGTCTAAACTAAGGTGGAAACACAAAGCAACACCAAAATAAGGAGCTGGAAGAAAAAAATCAGAAGAAATGAAATAAATGATTTAATGAAATAATTTATTAGAAACTGCATATGAGGCATTAGGGACTAAAACTGTTGATAAAAATTAAAAATGAAGAACAAAAACACCATGGTTCAGTGAAGAAACCAAAGATAAATGCCGTGAAAAGAAAGAAAGATATTTAAAGTACAGGTCAATCAGGACAGATGAAGCCTACCAAAGATATAAAATAATACGAACAGAAACCCACGATTAGTAAGAATAACAAAAACGGAATATTAAGAGAGATACGCAAGAAAGCCTTTTGTTTTCGTCGTAATATCTTTGATGTTTTGTTTTTACTGACTCTACTCTAAAATTAGACCGTTTATTGCATGATTTGATTTTATTATTTAGTATTTCCTCCTTTAAATCTTCATCTACTCCAAATGTTATGCGTTGTCGATGTATTATAAATTTGGGATATATGCCCCGAAATTAAATTTTGATGATTCGCTGATAAAAAATCTTTAGATCTAACTTGAATTCGGCTTCGGCCGATTGATTTTACTTGTATTATCATATTGTCTATCTTTGGGTAACCGTAATATATATACAATATCACTTGTTTTTACCGCGCTTATTTTCCTTCAAAATCTTTAGATTTATTTTCCACGTACACATGAAAAGGACCTACCTCCGATTTTTCATAATAGTAATTTTGTTGTTTTCTTGTTATTAAATTGTGACTACTTGTTTGGCTGGAGATATCAGATTGAATTTTTTTTGTACATTATCTCTGTGAATGGTTTTTTTCTTCCTTCTATTGTTTGATTTGATGGTCTTATTCTGTTGATTTAATCATAAACTGAGCCCGGAAGGCCTTTAAATGTCGGGGGGAAGCCTTCAGTTACCCAATATCTTATACCTATTCGCAAATCGAATGTCTCGCAAGAAAATTTTGTTTATTTTATCACAATACCGATAAACACCAGTACTAAAGCGATATACGATATTAACCCCGATGTTCAGACAAATAACCAATGTCGATATCACTATTGGTAGAAAAACTTCCAAGTCTCAATGAAACAATCAAGAAATTCAACTCAGCGTACAAATAAGTTCCTACTGGGACTACAAACTGGAGGTAACCTTCTTAAGAAATCTACTGCAGGCCATATTTTAATATTTCGTTCAGCTTCAACATTATACAGCACTTGCTGTGCAGACAGCAGAACACCAACATTTTACATACTGTAAAATTTATTTCGTTGGGTTCATTGGCTTGTTTTATTTTTATAACACGTAGGCTGAAAAGTTTTGGTCTGACACCCTTTTCAAAAAATTCATATGATTTTTAGGAAGTACCAACCCTCAAACCACCAAAACCAAACACAATAACGTGTTGATGATTCTGAGCGCTGTTTAGACCTGTTTAAGGGCAATAAAAAGGATTTTGGATCCACCAATACACACCGAAATCAAATCGGCAGTCAGCTGAATGGACAGCAGCCGGTGGAAGCCGCCCGAAGCGACCAAAGACACAACAGCCAGCTGGGAAGGTTTTGGCCTCTGTATTTTGGTATGAGCATGGAATAATTTTCGTTGACTATGCTGCGAAGGGAAAAACCTTCAATAGCAAATATTATATAAAGTTATTGGTGCTTTTGAAGGCAGAAATCGTAAAGAAACGGCCCCAATGAACAGGAAAATAGTGCTCTTTCATCAAGACAATGCACCGTGTCACAAGTCAGTGGTTATGATGGCAAAATTGCGTAAATAGAAGTTCGAATTGCTTCCTCATCCACCGTATTCTCTAAATTTGGCCCAGAGCGACTATTATCTATTCGCAGACCTCAAAAAAATGCTCGCGAAAAAGAGATTTGGCTGACTGAAAGTTATCGCCTATTTTGAAGACAAAGACAAATCCTTCTACAGGAAAGGTATAGAAATGTTGGAAAAGCGTTAGACTGATTATGTCGCTCTTGAAGGAGACTATATTAATAAATAAAGTCGAATTTTGCGAAAAAAAATATTTTAAGTATCTAGACAAAAAACTGTTCAGCCTACGTGTTATATCTGTCATATATTTATAGTTTCTCACTCGTAGACACTATGACATGATCAAATTATTATATGAGCTCGCTAGGAATTGCATTTTAGTGATCCCAATCATTGCCTAGTTTTCTGATGATAATTTAACAAATATTGACTTAAAAAAATTTTAATATTTTTAAGCTTGTTTAATTTAAAAGTAGAATAGGACTGTCGAAGGAGGTAATAAGCTACTGAAATTTTGTGTAGGGGCAACATCGAACTATACGAATTCAGAATCGGTGATAGTATTTTCAATACAACAGTCAAAAATAAGGTCTCGAGATGAACGCAGAACGAACACCCTAAAACCCTGATGGATTCACTTAGCAATCACTGTAGACTACGGCATTGCATACATAAAATTGAATTGGCGCAAAATGCAAAGTTCTGGCTGTGCATGGAGAATGATGAATAAGTAGAACATGTTTCTTGATCTAGCGTCAATAGAGCGTTAAGCGGTAATCAATAATGACTGATTTTAAGATGGACAGTAGTAAAATTTAGCATCCAAATATGTACTTACTCGTTAGTAGCGACGCTAGTGTGTTCCATAGAAAATGTTACTTGTTAAACGAAAATATAAGTTGCTAAAATCAATTTATTTATTTATTAATTATTAAAAGCATACTCTCTGTAAATTAATACAATATTTGAAACAGTTGTAAAATAATTCAAAACCATGCTTGTGCTATTCCCTGCAATGCCCATAAATTTGACCATTTTGGACAGAAAAGTACGCACAACTTGTATATTGTGTGCATTGTCGAGGAGCAGAAATCATGACTCTTATTCATGGTATTCAGGAAAATTTGTTGAATCCTTTATCACAAATGACACCGAATACTTACCAATAAATAATAAATGTTCATTATTTGATTTACAGAAATAAATTCTTTGGAGATAATCCCTTCAAAATGGTAGAAAACAAGAACATTTTTTCGGGTTCTTCACGAACTCACTCCTTGTTTTTCTGCTTTATAATAATAAATTGAAATTGAAAAATATTGAAAATACTATGTTTCATATTAAGTTCTTGGCATAAAATCCGAATTCAAATCGATTGTCCCTTTCATGTCCTTGCATTGGACTACTTTAGCCCCTTTTTGGTCATCTATTAGTATCTGAGATACAAACACAAGAGGCTTTTCCGTTATTATGATTTTTTAGCTAAAATGTCATAAACAATGGTTTTGGAATGACCAGTGACCTCAGTGGCTCTCACAGATAAAGGACATTTTCAAAAATTGTGGACATTTCAAGTTTCATCAATTCGACTTTTCCCAAAAGGGTACAGCCGCTTTGCGATCTCTTCCATCACGAAATCTTGCAAACCACTTAAAAACGTTATTGCGACTTTCAGATTTTTGGTGATGATAGCTAAATATGATGCCGTGGAACGCGGAGATAGAACCAATCAGCCTTTTTGTGGGACGCACTGTAAGTGTACGAAACAGAATATCCAAGTTTATTTTTCCTTTGTATCCGTATATCTAAAAAGGGAATGGCATGAAAACTTTCCCTACTACAGCATATGATAGAAAACTGATGAGTGCTCCTAAAGTGTATTTATAAATTATTCCTTAGAAAATAAAATATATTAACAATGGGCATGTATACCGATAGACTGTAGTACGATTTAATAAACACATTTATGATCAAGATGTAGTTCCAATTCTAGTATAACACCTCAAGCGAATTTATTATTTTAAAAACACTACAAACAGCAATTTATAAATTTTAATGAATTTATATTCTAGTTTTATCAAAGAAAGAATTTTCTTTAGAAGTTAACTACCGAAACGTTACAAAGCAAAAAATTCTTGGCAAGCCAATTTTCCCTTTTATAACTGAAATTCGTTTTAAATAGCATGTTCTCTTAAAGTTTTAAAAGCGGTCTCAAGGTTCGCTGTATTTGATTGTTTCTTTTTAATGCACAAAAAATAATGAAGTTTGTCTTGATAAAATTAGATAAGCTTTTTAGAACTTCCTAGAATATAAGGTTTTTCATAGTAGTAGTCAAAAAGTACAAATGTCCATAAGCTAATCAGAAAACGGGTAGTTAAAATATGTATTAATTATTGTGACCTATTTTTCGTTTTCCTAATACTTTTGATGTTATTATCTATAATATATATAAAATGCAACGTCTCTCTGTATGACTGTCTGTCCGTTAGTGCGCTTATCACTGGAGAACCACTTATCCGATTTACGTGCTTTTTTTAAAAACATGCATATGTTCTTTGGCCAGGTTATAGGCTATATTTTATTACGTTAGATAACAAAAGAAATAAGCAGTGACGATAATAGTGAATTAAGTCGGAAAAAAGTTTGCCGCTAGCGCGTTCTCTTGCAATACACTGCCTAAACCATTAAATATGGAACAATATCATGTAATAAAGAATATCTGTAATATATATATATATATATATATATATATATATATATATATATATATATATATATATATATATATATAAAATGCAACGTCTCTCTGTCTGTCCGTCCGTTAGCTCACTTATCACTCGAGAACCACTTATCCGATTTACGTGTTTTTCTTTTAATTCATACATATGTTCTCTGGCCAGGTTATATAATAATAATAATAATCTATATAATATATATAAAACGCAACCTCTCTCTCTATTTGTCGGTCTGTCTGTCCGTTAGTGTGCTTATCATTCGAGAACCACTCATTCGATTTACCTGTTTTTTTTTTTAATTCTTAATTTAATATATATCGAAAAAAAACTATAATATATATAAAACGTAACGTCTCTTTGTCTCTCCATTAGTGCGCTTAGCACTTAAGAACCACTTATCCGATTTAAGTGTTTTTTTTATAAAATACAAAGGGAATAAACAGAGACAAAATGCTAATATGTACGAAAAAAGATAGAAGTTTAGCAGTAAGCTCGGCAGAAAGACTGAATAGATGGGCGGAATACTTTAGAGAAACATTAAATGGAGATGAAAATGAGTTGAATGAGAAATAGGAAGCAAAATTAACTGAAGAGCAGGAGGGGACAAACAAACCCTGCAAAGAAGAAATAAGGAAATACTCAGAACCTAAAAAAAAATAAGGCCCTGGTGGAAATTGTATATATAATGATAAAAGCTGGAGGAGTAGATCTGGAAAATGAAATATGCAGGTTGGTGCAAGAGATATGAGAAACAGAAAAGATGCCAGTGAGCTGGAGAGAGTCGCTCATTTGTCCAATATCCAAAAAAGGAGAAAAAACTATATGTGTTAATTATAGACTAATAGCCTTACTGGATGTCGTGTACAACATAGTAGTGGTGACTATCAAAAACAGACTAGAAGAGAAAGCCGAGTCTATTCTGGGAGAATACCAGTGTGGATTCAGGAAAAATAGGTCGGTTATAGACTAGATATTTTCGATAAAGCAAATCCAAGATAATAGCTTAGAACAAAATTTGGCACTTGGTCTTTATGGATTTCAGAGAAGCATATAACTCTGTAAATCGAGAAGGACTCTACAAGATAATGGAAGAACTAAAAATTCCAAGTAAATTGATTCACATGGTGAGAATGACCCTGAATGACACAGAAAATAGAGTGTTGGTTGAGGGCAAAGTATCAGACAAGTTTAAGGCGAAGAGGGATTAAGACAGGGGGATCCAGTGTCGACATGTCTATTTAATTTAGTACTAGAGAAGATGATCCGGGAGGCAGAAATAAAAACAAATGGAACGGTATACCAACAAACCTGCCAATGCTTGGCCTATGCGGATGATGTAGCAGTGATTGCAAGAGCAAAAGAGAACCTCAAAAAAGCCATAAGTAGGATAGAAGAAAGGGGAAAGATGAGAGGACTAAAGATAAATAGGAAAAAACAAAATACATGGAAATTACAAAGAAGAAGGATAATAAAAACAACAAAAGCTTAGATGTAATAAACAACTTAGGGAAAAGATATATGTTTGAAAAAGTAGACAAATTTAATTATCTGGGAGTAACAGTAACAGAGAATGGACAAGAAAGGACGGAGATACAAGAAAGAATAGCGAAAGGACAGAGATGTTTGGGGGCAATGAATCGAATATTGAAATCAAAGAATGTATCAAGAAAAGCAAAAGAAAGAATATATACGACAGTTGTTAGACCCACGGTGACATGTGGATGCGAAACGTGGAAACTGAATGCAAGAGGAAAGGAGACGTTGGAGGTGTGGGAAAGGAAAACTTTGAGAAGAATCTACTGAGGAAAAAAAGAAGAGAGACTGTGGAGAAGAAGAACAAACTACGAATTAAAATGCCTATATACGAAATCCCTTATAAGCCAAATCATAAGAAGCCAGCGATTAAGATGATTGGGACACGTGGCAAGGATGAAGGAAGAAAGACAGGCAAAGCAACCCCTAATAAGAGGAGTGGTTGGAAGAAGAGGAAAGGGTAGACCTCGATCTACATGGATTCCGGCAGTAACGCATAATCCGAAGTTGGTGGGAATTCCGCACTGGGAAAAGCTAACAGGAGACAAAAAGAAGTGAAGACAAGTATGCAACCAAGCCGTGGGCCTCTGAGGCCCCTCAAGCTAATATAATAATATAAACATAACGAATAAACAGTGACATATAATTTTAGTGTATCTTATTTTTTACTTTCCTTATTAACAGATTTTTTTTCCCAAATTATATAACGTACAAAATGTAAAAGATTTTCGACATATTATATATATATCAATCGGTTTTATAACGTCTTCCGTCTTCCGATGCCTAATTTCCACTCCTCCCGATTTCTCCATCCCTCCTCCTCTAGATCTCTCTCTAGTACTTCCTTGTTGATTCCTGCTCTCCAGCTTTGGCGTGGCCTTCCTCGCTTTCTTTTTCCATGAGGATTCCAATTTAAAATCTTTTTAGGTAGTCGGCCTTGTGACGTTCTCTGTACATGTCCGTACCATACCAACTGTTGGGTTCTGATTTCGTCCACTATATCGTGCTTTATTTCTAAAGCTCGTCTTATCGTGTCATTTGGTATGCGGTCTTTTCTGGATTTTCTGGCTACTCGTCTCCAGAAATTCATTTCTGTAGCTTTTAGTATTTTTTTCTGTTCTTTCCTTCAATGGCCACACCTGGGAGCTGTAAGTTATTATACTTTTCACTATTGAGTTGTAAATTCTCTTCTTATTTTCAATGATTATGTTTTTGTTCCATAGTATACTATTAAGCATTGCAATCGCTTTTCTTCCTTGGATATTCCTCGCGAATATTGCTTCTTTCAGTGTTCCGTACCTCGATATTCTCGTTCCCAAATACTTATAACTGGCACAGTGTTTGATTGTGTGTGGCCAATTTCGAGTCCTGCTGTTGTCCTCCGACGCACATGTACTCGGTCTTTTTGACATATTATTCCTCATTTTATCATATTCAATTTTTTTAAAATATAGTTTTTAATAAAGCTAAATGTAATTTTGTCAAACAATTATTAACATTTTGGTATTACGTTTCGACATAAAAACTTAAGAATACGTTAGATAATTGGTCATTTGGCTCAACTATTGGCAAAGTTCTCCGTCCTTTAACAAATTCCATTTATTATTATTTATTGTTAAACACAATGGAATTTGTCAACGAACTTGTCAATGGTCTGTATATTATTGATAAAATAGAAAATGGAGACACATATATATATGAGACGTTTCAGATTCACTATAAATTTTTAAAGGATTTCCTCAAGAATCGCTGCTTCGGCTTTGAAAATTTTCCCTACATACTATTGATTTTTAACTATCTAGTGACTGAACATCTGCGCAATCATATAACGGCATCTGTGCATTCTGCAGTTTATGAGACCCTAGGAGAAGAAAATAAGCACCATCACACGCATAACTGCAACATAACCTGGAATACAACACTAGAAGAACAAAGAACTAAGAAACAGGTAGCATATAAACAATGATTGAACAGTAATGATACGAGCCATAAAATTATATACAAACCTATAAAAAGGAAGTAGAAAAAGGTGATCACTGAAAATAAGAACATAACATGGAAAAGAAAAATAAGAGAAATAGACTCTTTTATATGCAGTACAAGATCATCAGAACCCTGAAAGCTAATTGAGTCGTTGAAAACAAACACCACAAACAAAACACATCTCCAGCCAATTCAATTATACGAATGGCAACGGCACTATACAAAAGAACTTACTGATTGAAGACAGAGAAAAATATATAGTAAACTCTCTTAGACCTTACAACAAACAAGGACAACAGATAGATGTTACTGAGGATATGATCTGCAAAGCCATAAAATCAATGAAGAACAAAAAACTGCATAACTGTTAAAAATCGTACTGAAAAGTTAATTAAACACCTAAAGGAATTGCTTACCAGACACGCTAATCGAGATACAATACCAATAAGCTGGAAGGAGGCTTGGATAAGACCAATCCATAAGAAAGGTCCAAGGGGTAATTGTGCAAATTACAGATGTATCTCCATCACTAGTACCATGAGCCTCCTATATGGATAAATATTGAGAAATATAATAGAAGAAAAATTTGGACCTCAAGAAATCGAAAAGCAGGCTGGCTTTCGAGCCGATAGATCTTGCGTTAAACACATTTTCAGCCTGGTACAGGTAAATGGAAAAGAGTGGCGACAAACAGAGACGTTTATCTATTGCTTGTAGATCCAACCAAAGCATACGATAGTATACCTTTACAGAAACTTTGGCAGGTCCTAGGAAGATCTCCTGTAAATAAAAACGTAATAACACCTATCGAACAACTATACGAATACTCATCATCAAGAGTTAAAATAAGAAACACCTTGTTAGATAGCTTTGAAGTCACCAAAGGTCTTAGACAGGGATGCTGCCTCTCCCTCACATTATTTAAAATATATTTCAATGAAGTATGAAAGAACTGGAGTAGAGCGTGTAGCGAAATGGACATACAATTGAACGAGGATATAACGCTGTATACCCTTTATTTCACGGATGATCAAGTTGTGATTGCTCAGGATAAGGAGGATCTGGAATTTAAACATTTAAACTGTTTAAACATTATGAAGAATGGGGCCTATCGGTCAACACAACAAAAACCTAGTATCTACTTGGAAGAGAGATAACAGAGGATCTTCAAGCATACCAATAGAATGGAATTAATTCGTCTACGAAGTACACCTACTTAGGAACCAAAATAGAATATAAAGGTCGCACAGAAAAAGAGATAGAATATCTTATTATAAAAGGAAATCAGATAATTGCTGCTTGAACTCCGTCTTCTAGTCTAATCAAATCTCCCGAGGGCGAAAACACCTCATATACCACACAATTTTCATGAGCACGGTTTTCCATGGATGCGAAGTAAGACAAATGAACTACTAGAGCGCCGTCTATTGGCGCTAGAAATATATTTGTGGCGAAGACCAGCTGGCAAGTCAAAACTGGCAAGAATACGAAATGAACGAACAAGAAAGATCACGAAACTTGACAAAACAATAATCGAAGAAATAGAAAGACGGCAACTAAAGTGGTATGACCATGTAGAAAGGATGGATGAAGAACGTTTTCCGTTTTGAAATGGACACTGCCATAAAGAAAAAAAAAAGAGGAAGATCAAAACCCACGTGTATAGGAGGAATACAAAGAGTAATGTCTGAAGGAACTTAGAGCCCGAGGATTGGGAAAACCGAAGAGGTTGGAAACTAGGAATCGGAAGGCGTAGGATGCTATAAAACCGTTATTAGTATTAAAACGATATATTAAATATGCTAACATTTTAGCTGCTTTAACTTCTGTGGATTCAAAAAGTGTCCACAGAGTGGTAATTTCAGTTAGGGAAACACAAAAAGGTACACGAAGCAATATCTGATGGGCAAGATGCTTTTGAAACGGTCATCGTTACATTCGCATCTAAGGAGTTACAAATATTTCTACATTTTACTATAGTGCTTTACTGTGGCCTAAAATTTATAAGTTGTTCTAGAATATTTCAGTAATTTAATAATTATACATTTCCAAGTGAAGTCGACCAAAGAAAGCATCTTCTTTGCGACCATAACCAGATAATGTTTTTCAAGAAAATGCAGTTGTTTTGGAGCAAGACGAGATAATACCCTAGGTCAGCTTAAACGGTTTTTCAAAATCACTTGTATTGATTCAATTGATATTTCACTAAGATCTACAAGATCTCCAATACTAAAAGGGCTATTACGAAAACAAGATTCTTTATTTTGTAGATATTTTCTTCTGTGGTTGCGTGAATGGTTTACCGGAATGTGGTTAGTTTTCAACTGCTCCTCGTCAAACGATTTGTTCCACTTGAAAACTTTTCAAATTGATCGAATATTTTTAATTTTTCTGTATAAGGTATTTCATTTTTAAAACAAAATTTGTATCCAATTTTTTGCTCAATAATCTTTCTAAAAATCTCCAACGAGAATTTCTCAGAATTAGAAAACAAGCATTAAGTTAAGCCATTGTCATGAAAATATTTATAAGAGATTAATAACAATTTTACCACTCTAAATAACACATACTAATAGTTAACATTAGCGAGCGTATTTCCTTTAAAATTAGCACACTTACTTTGTGAATGTAGTACAAAGGATAATTTAGTTTACTTAAAGATGTGATAATTTAAATAGTGGCATTTGATTTAGACAAATATTTTAAAAAATTGTTATATCTGTTCCGGACATTGGCGATTATCATGGCGATTCTCACTTTTTTTGCGGCTATGCGGAGGAGTTCGGTTGAATCCGAACCAGTCACGTAAATTTTTCGCCCAAGAGTTACATCGTCTACCTGGACCTCTCTTCGCCTCAAGTTTGCCAAGTCGATATTTTTCATGCGTCATAATATGACCCAGGTATTTCTAGTTTGCGCTTTTTCAAGGTACGGACCAATCTCTTCGTATTGTCCCGAGGACATCTTCATTTGTTATATGTTGTGTCCAGAAAATTTTCAGTATGTGACAACACAGCCACATTTCAAAAGCGTTATTTCTTTTTAGGCTAGTTTGATTGACTGTCCACGCTTCAGCACCATACAGCAAAACAGAGAACGGGTAACAGTCCCACATTCGGATTTTTAATAATAATAATAATAATAATAATAATATCCCTCAGGGGCTAGGGGAATCCCAGGATTCTCCTAGTACGGGCATTGACGATCCCGAGGTACCTGAGTCATGTTGTGCTGTCTTGTGTTGTCCAGATTATGTGTAACAAAAACGCAATCTTAAGGTGTTTACCGTGCCGAGAAGATGAATGGCTCAGCGTTTATGAGTCGCGAACGGTTCCCCCGGATACCGGGCGCCCTCCGGGAGTAAGTAGCCTTGCTGTGGCATCCAGGCTCTGCCGCAGTCGACCCCTCTTTCCTAGGATACTCGTGGGAATTGTATGTCAAAGAATAATAATTATAGTAATGATAATGGAAGGGTGTTGCGGAGGCGGACCCCGTTCGTACAAACAGCTATAGCAACACCACAAGAACAACAACCACAGACGACCCAAACAACCGCCTCAGCCGAAACTACTCCCGATAGTTTTACCAGATCCGACATTGTAGGTGATGGAAATTGCCTTTTCCGTGCAGTTAGCTTACACTTGTATGGCCACCAAAACCATCATGAGAAACTCCGAGAGGTTGCACTAAGATATTTACAACAAAACTGGTCGGAACTTCACACATTTTCATTAATTGAAGTCAACGATATAAAAGACTTCAATAACTACTATAATTATATGAGGAAAAATGGCACCTATGGAACGAGCCTAGAGATACTTGCCCTCTCGGAAACACAAAAAATAGCAACTTTCATATCTTCTCAAAACAACGAAGAACAAGACATACAAAAATAACTTTTACGGACAGGCCAACAATAATAAGCACGGGAAAATACAACAAAACTATTTACCTTCTACTAACAGGCAACCCAATGTCGGGACACTTTGAGCTTCTGACACCACAAAACATTGAGAACATTCCAGACAACAGCAGACCAATAAAAGAAGCATCGGGCGAGCGACGTAACGGTCGAGGACGTCGCGGGAAATGGCAGCTCGACCAAAACGATGAAGACCAGGCAACCGAAAATGGACCTGCCCAAAGTGTTGTGCCGGCGAGTAAGCCGACACCCACCAAGGCGGGAAAGTCACAGCAACGCATGAGTTGCACCACAGGAATCAATGAACACGCCATGCGTTGCTGTAATGAAAATCACACCTGACAAAGAAATCACTGACAAGAGAATCACTCGCCGCTTGGACCCACCACCACCAATCCCAAGCGCAATCGACGTAAATGCAGGACAAATACAACCACCAAAGCCAGGCCAAACCGCGTATGTTTTGCAAGGACAACATGCAACTACCAAGGCTGGCAAACCAAGACAGCGGTTAAAGTGGACAGATGAAATGAATAAAACAGTGATGCGCTGTTACTACACCGCCACCAAATTAGAAACAGTGACATCAGGCTACAGACTGGAACTACACAGACTTTTCTTGACCGAATATCCACATCTGCAATTACTTGTTACAGAACAGAGAGTAATAGACCAAAAAAGAGTTATTACCAAGAACAATCGCCTCACACCTTTCGAATTGCAAACCATCAAAGATACAGTAGCTGCTGAACTTAACGCAGACCAAGTAGCTGCTGAACTGAACACAGACCAACTAAACAATAGAAACAGTAGAGCAGATACCGAACCAATCTCACACACACAACCACCCAGTCGAAAACAACAAGACCCACCACCCAGCAGGAGCATAACTCAAAATAATATTTCAGAGCAAATAGCAAGCACCACACGACACTCAACAACATCTATACAACATCACCCCGAATCACCTCTCATACAAACACTCAAAGCAGAAATGCAGTCACATCTAGCTCGATGGTCAGGCACCGACCCTACAACAAGAAATCCCATCCCTCGTTTAACTTTCAAACAGAGCACTCAAATGATCCTCAACACAATAAACAAGCACATAATACCACAGTACATAACAGACTTAAGCACGATCGAAGACATCCACACAATAATATATGCAGCAGCAATCACCACTATAACACAAAATAATCAAAAACTCCCGCAACGACAAAGAGACCCCAACAGCAGAAAACCCAAATTTAAATGGCAAATAAGAATAGAAAACAAGATCAACAACATCAGAAGAGATCTGGGACACCTTACCCAGTTTATGAACGAGAACGCATCCAAACGTGTCACACAGGGTGTAGACAAGATCAAATCTAAATCTCTCAACCGAACACTGCCAGAAATCGTTGATACTTTGAAACAAAAACTATCCGTATATGCTGCAAGACTCCGTAGATACAAAGAATCAAACGAGAGGAAAGACACCAACAACCTCTTCCGAAGAAGCGAAAAACAGTTCTACCGAAAAACTATGTACAACGAGCAGACAGTAGTAACTGAACCACCAAATAAACAAGAACTCACAGATTATTGGAAAACTGTCTGGTCAGAACCCAAACTACATAATAATAACACCTCCTGGATCAAAGCCGAAGAAGATAAACACAAACGTGTGACAGAACAAGAAAATTCCACACTAACTACAGAAGAAATTACAGAAACAATCAAACACACACACAACTGGAAATGTCCTGGAATAGACAATATACAAAACTTCTGGTACAAACAGTTTACCACCACACACGAAGCACTCACACACCAAATCAACAAAGCCATTCTACAACCACACACATTTCCCACTTTCCTTACACAAGGAATAACATACGTTAAACCCAAAAGCTCAGACACCACAAACCCGTCAAACTACCGACCTATCACCTGTCTTCCAACCCTATACAAGATCATCACAGCCGCAATTTCCAAGAAAATAGAACAACACCTAACAGACAACAATATTATCACGGAAGAGCAGAAGGGATGCAGGAAAAATAGTCGTGGATGCAAAGAGCAGCTGATCATAGATAGCGTGATTATGGGACAAACCAGAAAAGAACACAGAAACCTTCACATCGGTTACATAGACTATAAAAAAAAGCCTTCGACTCCATACCCCACAGCTGGTTAATCAGAGCCCTAGAAATCTATAAAATCAACCAACACCTCAGGCAATTTCTAGCGCAAATTATGAAAAACATGGAAAACCAAAATACGCCTAGAAACACAAACCGAACGCATCCAAACAGAAGAGCTGTACATCAGACGGGGTATATTTCAGGGAGACTCGCTCAGCGCTCTATGGTTTTGCCTCTGTCTCAATCCACTCTCAAATATACTAAACAGAACAGAGCATGGCTTCAATATCAGACACCAAAAAGGGAATCAACATAAAATAAACCACCTCCTATATATGGATGACATAAAACTCTACGCTGCCACAAAAGCACAGCTGAAAGAGCTCCTCAAAATCACAGAAATATTCACCTTGGATGTCAATATGGAATTTGGTATAAGTAAATGCAAAGTGCTCCACATCAACAAAGGCCAATGGAAGTACCACCATGAGACAGAAACCATCAACAATGAAACACTCGATAACATGTTTGACAAAGAAACATACAAATATCTAGGCTTTCAACAAAGCACCAAACTCAACCATACTCACATCAAAACAGAGCTCAGAACCGAATTCAAGAACAGACTGACGAAACTTTTACAAACAAAACTCAACTCCAAATATCTCACTAAAGCCATCAACACGTTCGCTATACCTATACTCACATATTCATTTGGTATCATCAAATGGTCACAAACAGACTTAGAAAATATTCACATCCTTATACGGTCTCAATTCACCAAATACAGGAAATTACATCCCAACGCATGCAAAGAAAGACTTACCATCGAGAGGAAGGCAGGAGGAAGAGGAATTATAGACATCAGATCATTACATACAAAACAAATACAAGCACTTAGGAAATTCTTTCACACCAAGCAAACCAGCCTCCACACAGCAACAGTCAAAGCAGACAAAAACTATACCCCACTCGACTTATCCCGGGTAGACCACCCAGCAGATACACACAGTCACATCCAATTACAACAGGAAAAGATGAAAACGTGGTCAGGAAAAACACTTCACGGAAAACACAGATACCACATAGAGCAAGACCACGTAAATAAAAAACAGTCATACACCTGGTTACGGGATGGGCAGCTATTCCCAGAAACAGAAGGCTTCTTACTTGCCATCCAGGATAAAGTCATATTAACCAGAAACTACCAAAAGCATATTATCAAAGACCCAACTATTACAGAAGACAGATGCAGAAAATGCCACCAACAGAAAGAAACGATCGAACACATAACAAGCGGATGTAAAATATTAGCCGGAACGGAATACACAGCCAGACATGACTCAGCGGCAAAAGTAGTTCACCAAGCACTAGCCACCACATACAAGCTCATAGAAAAACACAGATCCCTACTACAAATATACACCAACATCCGTACTTGAAAATAAAGATTACAAACTCTACTGGGACATCAGTATCTATACAGATAAAACAGTCTCCGCCAATAGACCCGATATTACTTTTCAGTGCAAAAAAGAAAAAGTCACCTATCTAATTGACATAGCTGTCCCCAACGACACAAACATCCAAACGAAATACACAGAAAAAAATTTCCAAATACACAGACCTTGCAACGGAAATAAAAAGGCTATGGAAACAAGAAAAAGTCATCATTGTCCCCCTCATTATATCAGCCACAGGCCTTACACCAACAACATTCACACCACACTTAGTACAATTAGGACTCAACACAAACATACACAAAAACATTCAGAAGTCAGTGATTTTGAAAACATGTAACATTGTCAGGTCATTCCTTAATACACAATGATAATGCGTTTGTGCTGACTTGGTTTTCGCCCGTCAGCCAAACATGGAACCACATTGACCAAATGTGCGAAAGAAAAACGAGAACAATAATAATAATCTTTATTGTCTAACAGATATACCATTTACAAGACAATTAAGCATAAATAACATAATACAAAGGAAATAGAGATAAAAAGAAAAACAAAGTACCAGTATAGAACAAAAGACACAGATAATATAAAAATCACTTAGAAATTACATAAAACTGAAAAATTACAATTAAAATGATACACTTGGAATAAATATCTATACATGCAACAATTTCTTTTTTAAGCATTTGGCAAATTGCGCAAATGACAGGTTGTTCACGTCAATGTCGTTACAAGTACTGTTGAAAACTCTCATAGCTTGAAACAATGGTGTTTTAATGAGAAAATTAGTTGATGCACTAGGTAAACAGAAAACAGGAGAGGTTCTGACCAATCTATTAGGAACGTGAAAGTTTACTTGAAATAGTAAGTCAGGAGAGTCAATAAGAGATTTACATAGTTTTATAAGAAAACATACCAGATGGTAATTTCTTCGATTCGTCAATAAAGGTAGCTGAAAACGTTCAGTTATAATGACCTCATTGACACCCCTATCAGGATACACACCATCATATTTTAATATAAGAAATTTGGCAAACTTTCTTTGAATATTCTCTACCTGTTTAATATACTTAGCGTGTATTGGATTCCAAACAACTGCACCATATTCAAGCCGTGAAAGCACATAGCTGGAATATAAAGTTTTTAATGTTTTACTGTTATGAAAACCACTTGAATTACGTATTATGAAACCCAACGTCCTCATCGCAGTAGTGCATATCCAATTAATATGATGGGCAAATGAAAGTTTATGATCAAAAATAATTCCAAGGTCCTTGAAAGTATTACAACGTGTAATATCTTCATTATCCAATTTATACTGGAAGTCGATGGTGCTAAATTTATTCGAGTAAGTCAAAAAGAAGCACTTACCGGCATTCAATGGCAGCCTATTCAACTCACACCATTGCTGTAACGACTCCATATCATGTTGTAATGCAAGGCAATCACTAGAGTCTCTTATGGTGCGGAAAAGCTTTAGGTCGTCAGCAAACAAAAGAAAATTACTAGTTATGCCATCACCAATGTCGTTAATGAAGAGTGAAAAAATTAAAGGTGCAAGGTTGCTACCCTGTGGTGCACCACTTGTGGCACTAAACGTTGAGGATTTATGTCCACGAATTTCGACGTACTGCAAGCGGTTACACAAATAGGACTCGAAAAAAGCAATTAGGTTATTGCTGAAACCGAGTCTATCCAGCTTATGTAGAAATATGGAATGGTCAACTCTATCAAAGGCCTTCGAGAAATCATTGTACACAGCATCAACCTGCATTCGTTTGTCCAAAGCATTGCCTGTAAATTGAGCAAAACCAGCCAAATTACTTATTGTACTACGTTTGCTAAAAAAACCATGTTGATTTACAGAAATCAGGCTTTTAACCTGTGCAAAAATACACTGATATACTGACATCTCAAAGACTTTGGCGAATATCGGTAATAAAGATACCAGTCTATAATTAGATATATCATTTGCGTCACCCTTTTTAAATACGGGAATGATTTTGGCCTTCTTCCATACGTCAGGAAATCTGTTCGTTTTTAGAGACAAATTGAATATATAAGATAAAGGTAACAACAAAGCATGAGCACAATCCTTCACAATAAAGCTGGGAATATTATCATGGCCACAAGTAAGTTTATCTTTCAATCCTTTCAATGCCGTTAGTATAGTTTGCTCTGGCAAACAATCAAGAGCGATACATAAATTTGAGGTGAAGACATCGTTTTTGGGGACGCGATCTGACGGCGCACTATATACA
>CM032449.1:104640531-104670531 GCA_019049505.1 Pachyrhynchus sulphureomaculatus | reverse complement strand
TTTGAGAACTACAGCAGGTATTCCGTCAGTGCCAGAAGCCTTTTTGGTGTCTAGCTTCATTAAAATACGCTTTATGATACGCTGTCTGAAGACAACATCGGGCATACTTGACTGCAATATGGGAATAGTAGGTGGTGTTTTTTTTTCCTTGGAAATCGACAGCAGAATGTGAAGCAAAGATTTCGGCCAACAAGTTCGCTTTCGCAACAGGTGTCGTTGCGATAGAATTATCTGGCCGTGTGAGTGGTGGTATGGGGGATTTGGTGCAATTTTGACTAACTGCCTTAGCGACTGCCCAGAAGAACCTGGAATTGTTGGGACAAGCGAGAAGTTTGTTTCTAATTCGTTGATTGTGTGCCTCCTTGGTTTCGTCTATAATTCCTTTGCATCTATTCCGGGGACGAACAAAGGTGTTACGATTTATGGTGTTGGATTTTCACGCCATTGTCGGTAGGCAAGATGTTTAGAAGCAACAGCTTCTTTGCATTTTCGGTCAAACCAGGGCTTGCCGTTGGAGGGGCATTTCTGCGAAAAAGGGATGTAAGATTCCATACCAGCCAAAATAATATCCGAGACCTCCCTGGCGCAGTCAGAAGTGTTGTCGGATCGAAAACAAACGTCCATCCAAAGGAAAATTCGAAAATATTCCATGAGCAGATTTGTAGTGTCAAATCTTCTGCGGGATAGGCGCCTCTCTGTCACTGATTGGTAGGATACTCGATATCGAAAGTAGTTTATGGTCGGAAGAACCTAACGGTGGATTTACGGTGACCGTGTAAATCTCCGGATTGGTAGTTAAGAACAGATCAAGAAGACTGGCGAACTCCCCGCCTCGACATTGTTCGTCGGTCGTATTTGAATATTTAAGCCAGTTGATATTGTGGACATTAAAGTCGCCCAGGATGGCAATTTCGGCACTTGGATAGTTAATTTGTAAATGATCGATGGTGTCTGCAAGAGAAGCGAAAATTGTTCGAAAGTTGGTATCACTTGATGGTCGATAGAGGATACAGATGTGGTTTGTTGAGGTGGCTCTAGAGCCTCTTTTCGTTCGCAAGAGAGGTCGCTTCTGACAAAAAGACAGATTCCAAAGTTACGCCTAAATCGAGAATAGAAGTCGTATCCAGGATAAAGATAGTTTACTGTGCTGGTCGCTAACCATGTTAGCTTCATCAGAAGCGATGATTGACCCCAGATAAATTTTTTATAGTTTCAGTATTATAAGTACCTATCTTAGTTTTTGCTTATCATAAAGGACTTATTTTAAGTATAATTAAGTATTTACGGGTTGGAGGGCTTGTTTCGTATATATTCTTGAAGTCAAGATATCCGAAAATTCTGTTACTACAAGTTTCAATTATAAATACGATGTCCTTCCTCGGCTATTTTTTTGTTTTGGTAATTACTACTTCACCATACATAGTAACTATAATTTATCCTTTAATATCAGTCAAATTCAATACTAATTTTAGAGCGTTTGTAAGGAATCTAAGAATTTGTAAATAAATTTCTACAAATCTGGTGCTCAATATTGTATAAAATTTCTGTGATAGATTTTACTTCGTGGTATTAAATAGTTAACTTTTTTATTTTAGGAATAATTTGAAAAGAACAAGACGTCTGCAAGGACCATGCAATTGTGCCAAACAAAATGGGATATCGATTTGTTTGTCGTTTAACAGAAAACTGAATTTACAAAACCTTAAATTTAGATAAAAGCGACGTAGAGTATTTGTAGTCTTAAGAGAGAAAATATATTTTAGGGAAGATTTATTTGCTTTTAACCTGAAGGTCAGGATGTTTAGAGATACCTTTTATTTGTTTGCTTTGTTTTCCAAAGAAGTATATAACTTATCAGTACATATAAAATTCGTTACCAGAACTAAACTAACGTGAACTCAAAAATACAATTTAAAAGGGAACAAAAAGAAATAAATTAGTTTTGTTCACATTTTTTCAAATAAAAAAATCTATAATATGTACACCCCAACAGTAGACCGTTGCTAATTTTTATTGGTGGTCAGAACCTTGTTATGTGATATAAAAAAACCAACCAAAAACATGAAACTCTTTTTCATAAAATAACGAATGAAAGCAAATATTCAACCAGTTAATACAAATCATGTTATTAAACTGAGGATATGGTTATATGATTTTTTAACTTTACGAAATAGCTATTCTTTAAAAAACCAATGAATCATATGAAGTAAGGCGGCCTGGGGTACTATCTTACATTTATGGAAAACATATCAGCAATTACATCTAATATCAGTCAGTATCTCTTATTTCCAGATAATTTTGTGTAACTATGCTCATCGGCCCTATAGTTAAAACTGGATCTTGTTGTAAAAGACTGTATGAAACGTTCCCAACCTATTTCACTAGGTAAATTCACCATTCCTAGAACGGTGTGCATTCTTAATAATATTAGAATGTAGCGATTATCATACTTTTCTAATATCTAACATTTTAGCACGCTTTTCTAAAAATCCAAATCAGAAAATTAAAATAACTGAAATTAGTTGTGTAGCTTATTGATATGAGCAGAGCAGCAATTCAAAACAAAGCGCCAACATTCTTATATTAACCATGCGTTAAAGTTCAAGAAATAAAATAAAAATTTAATATTTTAAACAGATTTATATGTTTACATGATTAAAATCGTCCTCTATAGTAATCCTTAATTTCTAAGAGAACTCCGAGAACTCTCATATGTCGATTTATCATAAAATTTGTGGGATACCTAAAAATAAATATTTTTTTTGTATAAAAATTTGAAAATGATTTTTAATTCCTCCAGTAAATGTAATAAAAAATTAGTAATAATTTCTGAACTAATAAAATTAAAATTAAATATACGCTTTTCTTAGTTATTGCAAAATTCAATATGCGAGTGTACCAAAAAAGTTTTCTTTATAAAAAGATGTCAAACAAACAATAAGAAAAATTGAGAATTGAAATAAACTACTAAATGACATTTTTAAAAAAGGCAGCTAACGGCATATATATGTGTTCCAAAATATTACCACCACTAATGGACCTTCCAATCAAAAATAACCCATGTATGCTATATGTTGTATACAACAGATTTTGCACAGTAATGCAAGAATCTAATTTCTCCCTAGACTTGTTAGGCAACCGTTGTCAGATTGATGCTTCTTGGCCCCGAAAATTTATAATTTCACCATTCGAAAAATGGTTGGGTTGGTTTGTGTTATATTTGGGTTAAGTAGTATTCTATTGTGATTTTGCTCAGTTTTATTTTTTACATGATAATTTAGAATATTCACATAAACACCAGTGCCTTTTTTATTATAGTGTTAGTTTAGTTAGTATTGTTATTACTTCCGAATGGACAGAAATAAGTGTATGGCAAAAATAAAAATATATAAAATAAGGGTTTTGCAAAATTCGAGGCCAAATTTCGGAATATTTAAGGTTTTCGTCTTATACCGTACAGCCTCATAATCGCCGTTGGCTTACTAGCGTTCCTGTCCATCCTCTAATTCTCAACTCAAGGGGAGGCATGGCAGATCGATATTGACAAATTTTCCCGACGTCTTACTTCACTCAGCCAAAGATTATTTAAATTCAACAATCGCAGTGTCCTATTTTAATAATCTACACAAAACTTTAGAAGCTTCTACCGCAAATTACTTTTAAAGTAGCTATTTACAACTGTATGAAATAAACTTTGAACTATTTAGGTTATCTATTTATTCTTAAGAAACGCAATTTTCTCTTTTTATTTATTCACCAACAGCTACTTAAGGAATTTAATAACTTATTAACTCATATACGTTGCCACGCGGTATAGCCAGTTAGTGAAGGGGTTACACCTTGTATCGTTTGGCTAGTGATCGATGGCAAAATTAATCTGCTTAAGCAATTTAAGAGAGCCAAGAATAATTTCATATTAATAATATAAAAGAAGTAAAAAAAATACTTTTCAAATATTGAAGTTTAAATAATCTCTTTACTTTTTTCTAAAGTAAATAGATTTTTGGGTGTTCTATGCCTGTGTTAACCATACAACTAATAAAACAATAAAATGTTAAATGCCTAATTAGCGTTTTATTTCAACATTCTATTATGTTCCTTTCATATATACTGAATTGCTATTAAGATGCCACAGGTAATATTTATCAGTCAAAACTAACCTCGTCTGTAGTTAAAGTCCTTCGATGTACAGACCAACTTATTATTTCATATCGTAATTTTTACTTCAGAATAGTTTGAATCTGGCCATGAATAATGCGTACAAGAAGAGGAAAATCGTATGAGACGCGCAAACTCAATATCGCAATACAAAGCTGCATGCATAAGTCAAAACTGTAGTATGGCATTCAAAATATATTATATTCCATTCATGTGAGTAAGAGTGCATTCTACTAATACTGGCAATGTTTAAAATATTTAATTTATTTTAAGTATCAAGTCTGATAACTTTTTTTAAGGCACAATGAGGCGTTGCATACTCCGTCATATATAAAATTTCGCATAACGCAATTTGTTTAAAGTTTATAAAAAACTATAGTGAAAAAAAACATTGACCATTGCAACAACCAAGAACAAAGATCGAATTAGGAAAATTTGTTGAGAAGTAAAAGGCGAAAACAGAATTGGTCAACATTTTTAACGTACATAATAATAAAAATTCACAGAGAAGTCGGTACAATATTTCAAATGAGTAATTATCTATTAGAAACAAGCCTAAAAAATCAAGAAAATTTTTGTTAATATTAATAGTATCAAATCAGGTCCGCCAGTTATACGTCGGACCGATTGAATTTTTTTTTTGTTTCTTAAAAAATATTTTTATTGGAAACGTACAACAATTTTTGGAGATTTTTGAAAATACAGATTACAACGTCTACAACAAATGAAAGAACAATAGTACTGAATCGTCTTAGTTTAGAGTTTTTATAACATTTCCTTATCTACTTATGGCTAATGCTTACATCAGCAGTTATAGGATTATACGCGGGTCGTAACTTCTCCACCCTTAGTGGGGCATATAAACTTTAAGAGTTTGTATGACCTAAATAATTATTTCGTTTGAACTATTTCTATTTAAAATATTTTCCCTTTTTAAATATATAGGTCATAGATACTTTAACATTAAAATGAATATTACAATACTGATTATTATGTATAGTAAAACTGTCCAAATACTTGTTTTGTAATAGTATATAGGATCAATCAATAGTTTCGAATTTTCAGATTTTTGTATATTAATTTGTTCCTGTAATTCACTTATTTTATTAAAGTTTATCTTATTTAGGTTGATCGGTTTTACTTCTTCATACACTGATGTACTTAAATTAAGTTCGATTATAGGTAGTGGGATGTTTTGAAATGAGTGTTTTACACTTTTATATATTTTTAAGTTAATATCATTTAGTTTCAAGTTAGAAGGAATCTGTAATTCTAGTAAGCAGGTACCTTTTAATAAAATATTATTTTGGGAGTTTCCGCATTTTTCTATTCCTATAAGTTCTTTAGTTGTTATCAAAATCCATTTATTTTCGTCGATATTTTGTATTTGTAAGTCATTAGTTTTTATTAGTATTGGGTTACAGTTCGAGGTGTTATATTATAAGAGTTGCACTTCACGTGGTGTGCTCTTAATAAGATTTTCTGAATGCAAATGGAAGCATGTATATTCACTATCCGTAATGCTTTTACATGGTTGGTTAGTATATCCAAATCTATTATCATTCGTCAATAGATATTCAAAATTCGGAATAATTACTTTATAAAAATCCTTATTTCGTGTAGGTAAGGGAAATAATTGAAATATGTTATAATTTTCTTTTTCTACAAGGGGTATTTCAATGACAAATATTAATTCGTTATTTTTTATATAACATTTTATTTCTAATATTTCCTTTATTTTAAGAATATTTTAGAAAGTTGGTTCGAATGACAACTTTTCTATAGTTAGTTGACTTTGTAATAATTTCAGTTCCTTAAGAAATTCTTTATTATTTACTATAGCATTATGGAAAGTATTTAATTTGGCAAAAGTAATTGCTACTTCTAATTTTTCAAAAGTATCGTATATATTTTACTAAAAGTTCGTTATTTGAGTAAGGACCATTGGAATGCGAAATAATTCAACAAGATTGGTTTCTTGAATTTGGACATTATTGATTACCGTAATTATATCAATAACTCGTTTCTCTAAAATTATTTGATTATGTGAGATATTTTTTGTAATCTCTTGAAAATTATTAATTGATTTGCCTAATAATGTCATTTGCTTGTCGAATGCTATTTGGATGTTTTGTTGGTTTTGTTTCAAGATATGGATATTTTCATCGATTTTCTCGGCATCCTCTTGGTCTAGGTTACCCGTTATACTTTTAATTAGACTTCCTAGAGCGTTTATTAATGCGCGTTTTTCACGATTTTTAGAGGGTAGAATTTGGTCAAGCTGTCCAGTTATGTTTTGTTTTTATATTGTCAGTAATAGAGTACGTATTATAAAATTCGTTTTTATAGTCCGTAAAATTAATCATATGTCCCTTTAGTAAGTCATATTTCTTAATAGAATAAAATTCATTTATTAGATTAGTTAAGTCAAAAATTTGTACAAAAGTCCATTGACTGAACGTCTTTTGGGCAGTCCTTACTTTGTAAGGTAGTATTCCCGGACTGTCGTTTAGGTTGTGGTATTCGAGGCAGGTTCCTCTGTAGGCAGACCATCTGTAACATTAGGTCGTTTCAATTCTTTTATGTGTAGGGTATCAATTTTTTTTCGGATTTTTGTTGTTTTTTATTTTTACTTTATTATGATCTAGTATTTCAGTAATTATATAATGACCAATAAATTGAGGTTGATTTTTATTTCGTTGAGAGGAGTGTTTATAAACTTTTTGGTTTACTTGAAATTTTGAGTTTTTGTCATTATCGGCGTTTCTTTTTGCTAGAACTCTCTCTTTTTCTTTATCGACTTTATCGGTTATGTTTTTATAGATAGCATTAACTTTTTCTTTGTGTGAAGAAATATAATCAGAGTAATAGATTGTGGGGTTATATTTAAGGGGTCTCTAGAGGTCGTATGTCCTAGGATTAATTTATGAGAATTTTTGTAACACTATAGAGGGTATTATTATAAGCTATTATTGCATATTGCATTAATTGAATAACTGATTTATTCTTATCTTTCTGTTTCGATATTCTTAAGTGTTCGATCAAAGTTGAATGGAATCGTTCGACTGGTGAATTTGATTCATGGTGCTTGGGTGTAGTAAAATGAATTTCTATGTTTTGGGTTTTTAATAATTCTTTCAGGAGGTGATTATTGAATTCTCCACCATTATCACATGTTATTGTTTCGGGGCATCCGAAAAATGAAAAGAAATTTATAAGTTTGTCGCAAACTGATTTTGCGTTTTTGTAATATGGGTATGCTTGTCCGTATTTTGAGAATATATCGTTAGGAAGATTTGATTTTCAAAAATAAATGTATCAATATTGCAGCATTTGAAAAGGTTTACAAGGGGTTTCTGTTTTTGCCATTGGTGTATAGGATTTTAATCGACTGTACTTTTGGGTCTGACAAATATTACAATCATTAATATATTGGTTTATGTCTTCTTTCATTTTTGGCCAATAATATATTTGTTTTAATCTTTTATGTGTTTCTGCAGTTCCTCTATGGTTCGTTTTACTCTTATGTTGATGACTAATTTGCATAATTTTCTCTTCTTTATCCGAAATATTTTTTAAGAGTTTGGTACATTGAATTATTTTTAGATTTTTAAAGTTCTTTATATATACGACCGTAAATAATGGGATTATTTCTTTGCTATGAAAGAATAAATAATCTCTAAAGAAATTTTTATTAATCTCTTCATTTTTTGGCAATTCCATATGATGAATCACGTTGTTTTCAAATCTGTCTATTTCTATTTTTATTTCAGGGTGAATAACTTGTGTTATTAGATACTGCAAGGTTTTATTATTAATGGGTTAATCTAGGATGCTTATATCATTAATTTCGTCAGCTGTTTGATTACTTTACACCGTTGAATCATACGTTCTCAGCGGTTTTATTTGTATATCTGAATAAATTTTTATCTTTTGCTTACTGCTATTTGGCAAATTCTCTTGTGAGTGAACTTGAAAGGGATTTTCAGCGAGATTTCTCAAGTAATCTACGATATTCTGGTCTGAGTCACCTGGTTTATTAATTAGTGATTCATTCTCATAAATGTTTAATTGTATTCGAGAAAGTGCATCTGCAATAGAATTTTGGGTGCTTTTTTTATAAATAATTTGGTAGTCAAATTCTTCTAATCTTAATCTCCATCTTACTAATTTTGAATTAGGTTCTTTTAAATTAAATAACCATACCAGCGGTCTGTGATCTGTATAAATGTAAAATTTTCTTCCGAATAGGCAAGGTCTAAAATATTTACAGGCCCATACTATGGCTAATAATTCTTTTCCGATCGTTGAATATCTTGTTTCGGTTTCGTTTAGGGTTCTCGATGCATAAGGTATTGGTTTATCCTTTGGTATCGTTCCTTGTGATAATACGGCGCCTAATGGAAAGTTGCTTACGTCTGTAGTTAATAAAAATGGTTTTTCGTAATCTGGGTATTGTAAAATTGATGCTTTAATCAATAATTGTTCACAGTGTTCGAACGAATTTACGAATTCTTTGGTGTGTTCAATCTTTACATCCTTTTTTAAACATCTCGTTAAAGGTTTTGTAATCTTTGCAAAATCTTTTATAAATCTTCTGTAATAACCTACTAATCCTAAAAATGATTTTATTTCTTTATTCGCAGTTGGGATTGGAAAGTTTTTCATAGCAGATATTTTATCGGGGTTTGGTTTTACACCTTCGTTGCTTACACCGTGTCCTAAATATTGAACTTCTTTTCTTAAATTTGTCCAATTGTACTTTAAATTTTGATTCTCTCAGTCTCTTAAAAACATTTCTTAATTTCTCTATATGTTCTTGAAGGCTTGTGCTGTATATTATTATATCGTCTAGATATGCCAGGCATATTTGTAATCCTCGAAGGATATTATTCATGACTCTTTGAAAGGTTGCCGGTGCGTTTTTTAGTCCAAAAGGCATTCTAAGGAGTTCGTAATGTCCTTGTTCGGTGCTGAAAGCAGTTTTTGATATGTCTTCCTCTTTCAATTGTATCTGGTATAATCCATTAGCAAGATCTAATGTCGTGAAATATTGAGCTTTTCCTAATTTGTCTAAAATGTCTGTTATATTTGGCAAGGCAAATTTATTTTCTATTGATTTGGCAATTATGCGACGGTAATCAATACACATTCTCCATTCCTGTCTTCTAGATTTGTCTGATTTTTTGGGTAATATCCAAATAGGGGATGGCCATGGTGAATTTGAGTCTCTGATAATATTTTGCCCTAACACTTTTGATATTTGGCTTCGTACTTCGTTCCGGTGTATTTCTGGGTATCTATCACTTTTGGTATATATCGGTGTTTCATCTGTCAATTTTATTTCATATTTCATAGCATTGGTGAAAGTTAAGGGTAGGTCTTCACAGTGGAAAATATCTCTATATTCATAACATAACTTTCTTATTTGGTCTTTTTCTTCCTTGTTACAATGGCTAAGGTTTATATATTTTAGATTAGCTTTTAATTTATTGTCAATTTTTATTTTATAAGCTGGATCTTCTATTTATAATAATAATAAAAGGTCTTTATTTTTAACTCGGCGAAGTCCAGTTAAGAACTGCTCATCTCAACCGAGCCAGTGGCTAAGCATAAAAGATACAAAAAAATAAAAAAAAAATTTAAATATACAAATTCAATAATGCAATATTCAAGTAATCTCTAAATACTAAATAAAAATATATACAATAACATTACATCATTATAGAGAAAAGAAAAAAAAAAATAATAATATAAAATAAAAATATAAGATAACATAGTACTGGAAGAAAAAAAGAAGAAAACATACAACAGAACAGAAATAAAGGAGAAAACAATGGCAATTCATCGCCAAAAGACAGGACTAATAGAAATAAGAATAAAAATAAAAGTCAAGCTGCATCCCCGAGGAGAAATTTCTTATAAATTAGTTTGAAATCATTAACTGACCTGCTTTAAATAGCGTGCGGTACCGAATTGTAAACACTCACTGCAGCACAGCTGAAACATCTTTCAAAGATCGCCTTTCTGTGCTTTGGTATTTCTAAAAGGTGAATATTTCTAGTATTTAAACCATGCACATCTACCCGATGCCTCAATTTCTGTCTAAGATAGAGAGGACAACCCGTTGCTAAGACTCTATGAACAAACACCGCCATGTGCAATTTTCACCTGCTAAACATATTGAGCCAGCCCAGCCCCACCAATTGAGGAGAAACATGATCTCTCTTCCGCAATCCACAAATAAATCTAACACAAGAGTTCTGAATCTTTTGTATTCTGGAACTGGAACGAATATCGAGATATGGCCCAAAAACCACATCCGCATAATTAACATGACTCAAGATTAATGCTTCCTAGAGCCTCTTCCTTACATCTCTGGTCAAAATAGTTCTATTCCGATATAAGCTCCTTAAAGCTATGTATGCCTTCTGCATTCTAAGCTTGATATGACCTCTAAAGCGCAGGTCCTTGTCAATCACTAGCCCAAGACTTTTTACAGTTTCCCTCAGTTGGACAAGAACACCATCCAGAATAACACCCAAGTCAAGTCCCGCCAGCACATTACCAAAATTAATTGCCACTGATTTAGATAGATTCAACTTAAGACTCTGCCTTTTTGAATATGACTGAATATTCTTGAGTGTGGGATTCAAGCGATGGAACACTTGCTCCGCATTATCCCTATTGTAACTAACGTACACCTGTGTATCATCAGCAAACTGATGGGTTAAGCAATTGTCATTAACTGATTCAACTAGATTCATGGTATATATCATAAAAAGTAAGCCGCTGTTCTTGACCCCAGGCTGAGAAGTCTTGTCCTCCATCTTAACAACTTGTCTCCTATTCACCAAATAACTCCGGAGAAGCTCTACTGCCTCATCCCAGAAGCAGTAATATTGAAGCTTTGCACAGAGGAGACTGTAATCTACAGTATTAAATGCTTTACTGTATTCCCAAAGGAGTAAAGTTGGCGAATTCACCACGATCAGCAGCCCGAAGTATATCATCCATTATGGCTGCGAGAGCGATGGTTGCGCTGTGCCCTTTACGAAACCCTGACTGAAACTTAGGGAAGAGATTGTTAATGGAAAACAACTGCACCACTCTATCATATATTATTTTCTCAAAAATCTTTGATAACACTGGCAATATACTAATAAGCTTAGTACTTTCGGCAAGGGTCTAACCACGGAACTCTTCCAAAAGTCAGGAAAATGCTTTTCCGTAATACATGTATTAAATATATGTGCGACATAAGGTACGATATAATCACCACACAACTGCAACATTTGCAAACTAATTCCATCGGAGCCAGCAGCATTAAATGTTTGCGAACTAATGGCGCCGCGCACATCATCCAACCGAACAACTCCGATCCCAAACAAGTCAATGTTCTCAGCAGCTCTGCTATTCAGATAGTACTGCACAGCAACGGAATCCACATGACAACCCAAAGACTCCAGAAAATAAGTATTAATCTCATCCGGCCTGCGCAGAAAGTCGGGAACAAGATATGCCTTTGCTGAACAAACTTTTAGATTCCTTAAGACTCTCCACGTCTCTTTAATGTTTCTAGTTGCCTGAACTTGGCATAAATAAGCCTTCTTCGCGGTATTTACTGCTGATGTGACAAAGTTTCTCATTCTTTTATAAGTTACCCAGTCGCCATATTTCTTTGAACGCTTATATCTTGTTAAAAGTTTATTTCGCTCCATTTTCATTTTTTTTAATACGTTCGTAAACCAAGGAGATTTTGGTTTGGTGACACGAACCACATGCCATGGTGCATGTTTATTGAAGAGATGTAGAATATTATCTGTTAAATTTCCACCTTTCGTTCAATATTATTACTATATAGTATATCCTGCCAATGCAGTCTAGGCATGTCAGTATCAAACTCTTGCTGACTGAACTCACTGAAATCTCGGTAAGTTTTAATTTGAATGCCTAGTATTGGTACTTTAATGTTCAACTAGCAAATGATGAGTTGATGATCAGAGACGTCATGGACATCAACACGCTGCACAGCACCAGTGACCATATCAGGATTTGAAATAGCTATTATATCAAGCAGAGAACATGTAGACCCCGAAATGCGCGTTGGACTCTCCACCATCTGTTGAAGACCAAAATCTTCCTCGCTTTAAATAGTGATAGAATCCTATCATGGGATGGATGCAAGGAACGGACATTGATATGTCCTATCGTAATATTCCTTAAATTATCCATTTTGAAATATTACAATATAAACTGTAAAAATAGTAATGATACAATAAGAAAAAAAAAAGATAAAAAGAAAATAAAAAACAATTCACTGACTCCTAATAATATCGGACCTTCACCTCTCCGTGCGTAAATTGTGCCCATTTTACACCAAACAAATCGAAAACCATTTTTTCTCAGCTCACGAGCTTCCCTAAATAACTCTCTAACTGGCTTAGGTAGGTCTTCGTTTATATAAATATTTCGTTTGACGCCTTGAATGTCACATTCTGTTGTCTCTAATTTAATCTTCTGCCTTTTTAATTCCATAAGATCCCTCTTGGTCCTAATGTCTCTAAATTTAATCAAAACTGGCTTGAATTGCGATTTACTAGGTAATGATTGCACTGAGTAATCATTATCCTTCACTTCCAAATTCAACTTCTTAAATACTTTCTTGACATCGCCCGCAGCGTCCTCTCCTCCATGTAAACCAACTACAATGATATTTTCAACTTCCTGTTTACTAGCTTCTAGTTTAATTGCAGCCATGTCTCTTTCCAGATTATTCACTTTGTCTCTAAGCAAGTTCGGCTCTTTCTTATGATTCTTATTTCCATTTTTCAGGTTTCTTAGTGTTTTTTGCAAGTCATCCAGAATATTGCTGTTAAACTTTACTGACATTTCTAAGTCATCAAACTTTTTGGATATTATTTGCAAAATATCTTTATTAGAGGGATTTGACTTCTCCTTCTATATCTTGTATATCTTCTAACTCGCTGACGTCAACCTCAGACTCTGACTCATCATCAGGCGAACTCGGCGTGGAGCAGACGTGACATATCCATTTGGCCTTCCTATTCCTGTATTTCTCATATTCCTTCTTAGTTAGTTTCGTGCATTCTTGATGAAATCATCCTTTACATTCATCATTACACTGAATAATCTCCTGTATTTTTCTAATGTTTTTCTTACAATAATTGCATTTAACCACATTCATTCTCTGTTTCTTGTTAGTCATTTCGATTGCATTTGGTAAACAGTAGCTTAACTTTTAGTTTAACTTGAACTTGCCAAACAACGTTAAGTCACTTTATTTACTACTTTGATACTAACAGAGTTTTTATGAGGGAATCCTCTTTTGGCAATTATTTATTTGTTTAATTTCATCAATTTACTAATTTGAGACGACACGGTTGAAGAAATACACTTTGAGAACTAGCGTTATGGAAAGAGCACACTTTAAACAATACACTGATATAAAAATCAATATTACTTCTCCAGTAACCACATCTAATTTTTCAATTTTTCGTAAGATAATAAATTTGCTACACTTTACTTCACAAATTCTGGTGAGTCATCAATAAAGTTGATCTCGTTGAATGATATGGGTTCGATATTGAATTGTTCAAGAAGTTTTATAGGATTTTCTTTAGGATTTAACACTGTTGTGAAAGCAAAGTTATTTTCTATTTTTACTAAACATTCGGGAATTTCAAGATGTTCTAATTTTTGCTAAGGTAGGATTCCATATCCATTTTCTAAATTTACAGGGATCTGAATAACTTGCACACTTCTAGGAGAAATTACAAAGGAATTGTTTAGATTATTAACTTTCATTTTTTCTTTATTTTGGAATTGGATTGGTATTTCTGTAAATGGAGAGTAAATTATATTGAAATAAAAATCAAGGTTAGCGTTTAATTGTTTGATCAATTCTAGGCCTATTAGTCCGTCAAATTTATCTGAAAAGTCGAATAAGTAAAATTTATGTTGTTCATACGTATTAAATTTAGGAATATTGGTAATATTGCAGTTTCATTATGGAATGATTTTGAATGTACTGTCTAAACTTGGAAAATTTTCTGCTAAATTAAATTTGGAGAATTTATATAAGCAATTTCTGGTTTTATGAAGTTTTTTTGTGTTACCTGTATCTATTAAAAAATTAGCATTAATTTCGGGGATGTAAATATATGGTAATTGGGCATCATGATTATTATAAGTTATTAGGTCACATTGGTATTCTGGCTGATCAAAGGAAAATTTACATTTTCTGATAATATATCTGTGTTAAATTCTTCGGGTTGTGTTTCAAAGTATTGTTCATAATTTTCGTAATCGTTCTCTTCTGGGCAATACAAGTTTTGTTCGGGGAATTCTAAATATTCGGGTTGGTTATCAATATAGGTATTTATAGGGAAATTATTTTGACTTTCTATTTGTTTAGGGGTTCTCTGTTCTACTTCCTGATTATATAGTTCTTGAGAGAGAAATTTCTTTTCTTTTGGGTGTTGAGGTAAGACAGTGTTTCCTGAACTCGTGTCCATAGGTTCTGGTTTTTGATTGTTTCGATTCATATTTGATCTTCCTGACATTTGTCCAAAAGGTTTTTGAAAATTAGGTTGATTATTAAATATTTGTCTTTGGAAGTTTGATTGATTTTTAAAACTGGGTTTCGGTTGGAAAGATAGGTAAGTTCTAGATTGGGATTGATTAAAAGAGTTATTGTTTTGTAAAAATGGATTATTATTACTTTGTGAGAATAAATTGTTATTTAGGTTAAAATTAGGTAAGGGCGTATACGGTGTGATATAATTAGGTCTGTACGAGTTATAGTTTGTAAAATAGTTTAGTCTTTGTGGGTTACTATTAAAATTTGGTTTTTGTGTTTTTATGGGGATTTGAGATGGTTTATTTGTATGCGGATTTTGTGCATTTTTATAATATATAAAATTTTCTTCTTCTCTCACTAAAGACATAGCTTGTTCTAGAGAAGTCTTAGTTTTATTATTAATTGTAAATTACAAGGTAAACCGTTAATAAATGTTTTAAATGCAAATTGATCGTAATGGTTAATTTTTATTAATTTAGTTGCGGCATCATCAGGCTCGGCATTTAATTTGGAAAGGAGTAAACTTCGTGAGTCTTGTATTCTCATTGCAAAATTTAATGGATTTTCGTTTTTAAATGGTTTTAAGTTGATCAAGTCTTGTATCAAACAATCGATAGATCTGTGATCTGCGAAGCTAGTAGTAAAGACGTTTTTAATTAAAGCACAGTTATTTAGCTTGAAACTATTAGGTCGGCTGCTCTTCCCGTGAGTTTGCTTAAGACGGTATAGTTTAAACAAATATTTATTGAATCATTTGGATCGGTTTTATTTTGAAAGGCTTTCAGAAGGCTTTCTACTGAACCTATAAATCTATTAAGTAATTTCGGATTTCCGTCAAAATGTGGTATGTTATCGGATTGGTATCTCAAAAGGCTGTAACTGATTTCAGGCATGTTGTTTGTTGGGTCAATCGAGAGATTATTTAAGGTATCATTTAAATTATCTAAGCTGAGGTCGTCGTTTTCCTCAAGTTTAAATATTTAATATTATTCCAAATTGCAACAAAAAGTATTCTTAAAATTAATGGCTTTAAATCTAACTTACAGTGCTAAAACGAAGATTGCTGTTGTTGTTGGGATCATGGATTTCTTCTTTCCTTGTTTCTTCCTTCGTTTGGGGTGCAAACTGCTCGATGTGCCCTCGATAGTTCTCGATTGGTTTGACTATTGCCCCCTCACTGTTGTGGTTCCTGCACTCGTTGTGATGGCTTAAACCGTCACCTAAGATCGGTACTATTTCACAGAGAAAGTTCACTTTCGAGTTCTGTTTTTCTGTTCCTTGTTTCGCGAACTACCACTTGTCACCTGAGGTCGGTACTTTCTACAAATAATAGTCACGTTTCCTGGGTAAACTGCCGGGTGCTACCTTAGATCGGTACTTTTTACACATGACACTTTTCGTGGTTCTTTTGCGAAATATCGGCCATCACCTTAAATCAGTACTTTTTACGGGAGATTTTTCACTTTTTTGAGTAAATTCACGATGAAACCGTATCTATATGCGCTAGATACGTCTCAAATCTGCATTACTGCGCCAGTTATACGTCAGATCGATGGAAATCCTTTTTTAAAAAACACATTTTGTTTCTTAAAAAATACTTTTATTGGAAACGTACAACAACTTTGGGAGATTTTTAAAAATACAGATTACAGCGTCTACAACAAATGAAAGAACAATAGTACCGAATCATCTTAGTTTAGAGTTTTTATAACATTCTTTTATCTACTTACAACTAATGCTTACATCAGCAGTTATAGGATTATACGAGGGTCGCAACTCGCCTCCCTTAACTTTAGTTTCCTCATATTATTTTGAAATAACACCATAATTTTTATAAATGAGGCTTTGTATCAAGGTGAAATGAAACATTCTAAAATTCAGTTTTTACTGTAAAAATAATCTTATTACCATAACCAAATCTTATTATAAAGGAAACGTTCAGGGACATGTTTTTAAGTGTCTTACATAACTCACTATTTTCCTATTGTATACGCAAAGAAAATTCTTTCAGTACTAAACTTAGTTTTTTATGAAGAAGCCAAATATGATAACAAGGTATTTGTCACTTGTCAAATTTAGATTATAAGGCTTATTAGGATTTTTATAAATGCACCCTTTACATACGTGGTACGCCGTTAAATAGCATTTTTTATTCCGTTTATAAAAATATTTAATACTTGATATTTATTTTCAGTTGTTACCGCTATACAGTACATTCAAGTTATTGAATGGAATTTTAAACCTACTTGATTTATTATTTTTCTATGGGGCCGAATAAAAATTTTATTTACTAGCAAACTTAATTTTTTGTGAGGAAGCCAAATATGATAGCAAAAAATTTGTCACTTTTCCAGTCATACCTGGAGCAGGCAATTTTAAAAAAATCTAATGATTATATCGGCTTTGATAAGTAATAATATTTTTGCTTTTGTACTTCACGTCCTCAAAAAAAATTTTTTAGTAATGAAAGAATTTTTTTAATATACTAAATAGAAGAATATAGTAAATCGGGTGAGCTACTTAATTTGAAATTGAGTTCAATAACTTAAATCACCTGAATATTGATTAAGGCTGAAAATAAATATACAGAACATATATTGTTAAAAACGGACTAAAAAATGCTTATTAATGGTGTGCTCGTATGTGGAGGGTGCCATTTAAAACAATTCAAGTTGTCACTGTCAAATTTAACAAGTGACGAATTTTGAGTTATCATATTTGACTTCCTCACAAAAAATTTCGTTTATTAGTCAAAGACTTTTTTGATATTCCAAGTAAAAAAAAAGAGTAAATTGAGTGAGCCACTTAAAAATTAAAATTCAGTTCGGTAACTTGAATGAATGAATAATGATTTAGGTGAAACGCTTAAAATAATATTCCTGTACATCTGTCATGATTTCATGAAATATTTGCAATAACGTCCTTAATCCTTGTTTTGTAAAAGACATTTAAAAATTTACACTATTTTATGTTGTGTATACTAGTGTTGTATATATTGACAGTAAAGTTCCAGAAAGGGGTAGGAGTCACAGGAAATTATTAAGATGAGAATATTGTGCAAAACAAATTAGCGTGTCTCTTTTAACATTTTCTATAATTTTATTTTTTAAAACACTCGTTACTACAGTGCGAATAGTATGTTTCATTAATATACATAATAATACAAAAGTGAGAAAGTATATTTTTTTATGAGGAGGATTTGATAAAAACATGTTTGTAGGATTTTCAGTAGACTCGTCGAGGGAAAATTTTAACTTTACTAAAAACGCATGATCAAGAATAAAGTCTTTGCAGAACTCCGTTGCAGATGAGAGCTATGGGATTTCAGTGCCGTTGACGTTCCCTCAGTAATTTCGCATATTTGCAAAGATCTTATTCTGTTAGCGAAATTACACTTACTTGTTCATTTTTTTATAGCTAAAATGGGGAAAAAGTTAGTCAAATTCTATTTAAAATTTAAATTCCAAATACATATTATAATAAGTTTAAAGTTTTAATGATATTTAACTTATGTTTATATTTATATTTACTTTATGAAATTTCCTAAAGGGACGTAACGGTATAACTTTATAGAAGAAAATAATAAAAAAAAAGTTTTGAAAACACCAATCAATCTCCATTATATATTCTTCTAAAATTCAGTTTCTCTTATGAATTAAATTTTACTTATTGATTTTATTGTATATTGAAAAAGTTTAGAAAAATGATTATGCTGCTGCTGATTAATCCGAATTATTAGAATACAGGCTAAATAGCAACACTTGTTGTTGAAGCTGGTAAATCTGATACTTTAAATTTTTTTTTACTAAAATTATGTTATAACGTTAACAGAGTTTTTAAAAATAGAAGGATTTTGCAACGTTTATTTTTCACATACCTTTGTCCTTATCGTTATTTCAAGCATGCGCAGTATTAACACGAAGGAATTGCAAGGTTAGGTTCATATTCATCTTCTAAAACTTTTTTTAAAATTAATTTCATTGTTAAGTACACCGGTTATTAGTATTAGATTGGTAAACACAAGTTTCTAAATTAAAGCTGTATCTAGCAGGTTTCTATCACTTTCTTCAATATTTCCAAGGTAATACGAATGTGCGATGAATAAAATTTCATTTGAAATTAATACTACACATAGTGTAATGCCATTGTGACAAAGACTGAAAAATCCGAACATAATCTAGATACTAATTAACTATTGTCAGTGTTATTTGCAATAAAAGATTATCAATTCAATTTTACTATATTTTCTTAGTGGTTTGTATACCTAAGCAAAAACAAAACAGACCTTTTATTAAAAGTGATGAGAATAACAAACTTCAAATAACCTCTCTTATAAGTTCCTAAATGAGGGAAATCGTTATCCTTAATAAAGGTTTCTCTTATTTTCTTTCAACACCGCGCATGCTCCAAATGGTGGGCGCTTGCTTCCAATAACGATAACAGCTGATTATGGCCCCCACACATGATCAAGTAAGTTGGTCCAACTTAGATTGTCAAGCCAGTTGGTCAAGTAAGTTTGATGGTGTGAGCGCCAAATTGGTGACTTGGATAGTTTGGTGAAGAATTAGACGGTTTTCTGGAATTGTCAGAAAAGTTGTTGGAAGACTGATGGCTTGACAAGTAAGTTTAACCATGTACGACGTTATTCAGCCTTCAGACCACCCAACTCACCAACTTGTAGTTCTCGCTATGTCTTGTTTTTTTTTTAATTTTTGACGAAACAAGTGAGATAAATAAGTATCTTCTTCCTTCCTCATATAGTTATGCTAAATTTAGAGCTCACACCTCAATTCGTTCAATAAATTAATATGCTCTTTTTAATAACCACTCTGCTCCATTTTGATAGTTTGATTTCCTTTTAACCTTCTTCTCGTTCAGTAATAGCCAAATACAATATTATAAGTGGTTTATATCCATCATGGAAATGCAATAAAAACAACAAATATTACTACAAAAATAAATCACAATGTTCGGCGTAGTCCACAGTTCACTGGCAACCGTAGCACACTGATAAGCAGTTTGTCGGTCCGTTCATTTTACTGAAACGTGTGGGTTCAACTTGTACCGTCAAACTTATTTGACCAACCTGCATAACAAACTAGTTTACTTGATCGTGCGTAAGCTACTTTATATTTAATTTCTTCCCTTTACTTCGCGCTAGCTCCAAACAGTGGGAGCCTGCTTCAAATAAAGGTAAAGACAGTGCCCTACGAAAATAAGTGTTGCAAAATCTCTCTATTATTTCTACTAAAATGTTAACTAACGAGGATGGATCAAATATAAACGAGACTTTCTTGTACTAGTATCGTTCGGAGCGTGTCGCCGTTTCAAACAATGTTGGTTGGGTTTGTTAGGAGTAGGGAGAACGATCGATTGGCCTCGTCAGGTGCATTCAGTAGTACAGATCACGATGTCGGATCGATATGTGCATCCTTCGATTGCACAACGCGTCATTATTAAATTTCTCACTCGTGCAGGCGTGAACCCGACCGAGTTTTGCAAAGATTGACGACACAGTTCGGGGATCAAACACTGTCAAGGCCTCGTATGTTCGCTTGGCATAAGGAGTCCATGGGAGGCCGTGAAGAGGTCGAAAATAGAGCCATGATCGCCGTCCACGGATATGGTGTTTTGCACATTGTGCACGAGCGTCGATCACCAACTACTGCAAACTTTTGGATGAGGTTAAACTTGTTCATCGCCGCAAAAGACGTGACCAACCGATAAGAGAAGTGTTTCTTCTCCATGATAACCCTCGACCCCACACTGCAACTCTCACTCGCGAAAAATTGGAGAAAATGTGTTGGACAACACTTGATCACCTTCTCTACAGTCCTGACCTATGGCCCTACGATTCTCACCTCTTTGGGCCACTCAAAGAAGCTGTGGGAGGCTGACGATTTGAGGACGACAACGCGGTGGCGGGCTTCATGCGCAATTAGTTACTGACACTGCCCCCTTCCTTTTATGACGACAACATCAAAAAGCTTCCGATACGCTAGGGAAAGTGCATTCTCAAAGCAGGAGATTATGTTGAAAAATGTATGTAAATAAATCTCGTTTTTATTTGATCCACCTGGTAAGAATTTTTTATTGGACTTGCTCATATCTTTTTCAGTAAATTAGTTATTATTTTAAAGATCAAGGAGTTACACATCCGCACATTATTTTTAGTAAAAACTATATTTTTATGCAATTTGTAAGAAAAATCCAATTTAATTTAACATCAAAAAATTTTGTTTTTAGATAAAGTTAAGACTATAAAATAATAGCGAAGGAGAAATGATATGTATATTACAATGTTTTTTTTTACTGAAAAATATGTTTTTTTTTAAAAAAATCACATTGTGAGGTTTTTGCTTTTCTTCACGTTTTAGAGTCTTAAAAAAATAGTTACTCATTTACGTCGGTCTGTATTGTCTGTCGGTCTGTCAGTCTGTTGGCATGATAACTCTCCAACGAACATAGATATAGTATATACATAATACCTAATAAAAGGAAAAAGCCTATAATTGTTCAGGGATATGGCTTAAGGCGAAAGGGTTGAAAGGGGTAGGGGTTGATAGAATTTGTATGGTTTTAATAGTTTTATGGTAGTTTTTCTTAGCTTTTTGTTAAAATAATAAACAAATATTACGCACATATATCTATGGTGAAATATAAAAGGAGTCAAAGAGGTGGGGAAGGAGATTATAGGGGTTTTTTTCTCATATAGAGTATTGTATATCCTTTTTGAGCTTTTCGAAGTCTAATAATAAAAATTAGGTTATTTTCTTCATTACTTTAATTTAACCCAAATGGGGAGTGAAAAGAGTGGGGGTCGTTAAATATTGTTTAATTTTAAGAGTATTTTCGAAAGTTTTTCGAAGTTCTTTGATTGATGTAATTAACAAACGTTTTTATTTGATTTATGTACCTTCTGCCATTAAATTTATTTTCAAAAGAAGGGCTAGAATAATTAAAATTTAATTATTATTATAAAAAAATTTCTAGTTCTACTTTATTTTGTTTCAGGTATGCGGTAGGGAGAACATGCAGATAATAATTTTCTACCATGATTTTAAATTGGTAAGATAACATTTGCTACACTTTTAAACAAAAGAAAATAATAACCCAAATATTGATTATCTCAGCTGTTTTAAATATATAAGTATAAAATACTTTTAAGCTAGCTGCTGTACAAGAAGAAATTTGGGGATTATTGTTTGCCAATATAAACTCAAACTTCTTGAGCCAATAATAACTTTTGTTCAGAACGATAAACCTAAATTTTACCAAAGTTGCAGTTAACTTGACTTCCAAATATAATTCCTGTGGAGTCCAATATAAAATTGCAATTATTTTTTTTTGAAAACTAATATATTATCTTAGAGTATCAATCTAAATTAAAAAAAAAAATAAGGCTTAAAATCAAGTCAAGTTTAAACATTCTAGTGTTACGAGTATCTAGAAGAGAAGAAACGCAACTCTTAGTTCTCTTTGTAAAACAGCCCGTTAATATTTCTGTGTTTTATTGGAACAGACATTATTATCTTGATGAAACATCTAGGATTAGTCCAAGCTTCAAAATGTTGAACAATTAAAATTTTTTTTAGTTGCTTTTTGTTTTCTAGAAGCTAGCTCATTTATAATAGCATTTACCTGTGGAAAAATCTTAACTTGTTCAGTTTTTGGATGAAAAACGTGAAAAATATTAGGTCAGACATTTTCATGGATTAGAAATGTGCCTCAAGTTTTAAGAGTCAAAATTATGTTTGTTGACAACTTTCATTTAAACAAAAACTAAAAATGGAATGGAATTGTTTGATAAAAAATTATGGATCTTGGAATTGGATCGTATCCAATTAAAGATACCTTCTTACGTATCGCCCACGATTTCACGAGACACAGACTAAGTTATACCTGCAACTAATCCAGATATTTCGTCATTTTCGCAAAAAAGATTCATGACTTAAATTTGATCTTTCAACATGTGTGTGTAGTCAAGCCAGTTCCTAAAAATAAGAGTAAAAGTTCAAATTTAAACCTAAACGATTTTCGAGCAACGCTACTGTGCCGCTATGTTTACTTTATTGTAAAACCGTTGATGTTTCTCGCTACTCTAACTAACTGGGCTGTTCTTTGGACTTTACTGGTAGGGAAAAGTGACAAACAAGCTATATTTATAATACGGCTTAGGCTAAACTCTCCGTCTTACCTTCATAGATTTTTGCATTATTTGGGTATTACTTTGGCTTATGTTTTAATATATATCTTCTATGAATTGTTAAATATTTAATTGTGGAAGCTTTTGTACTATATGTGAATTTGAATTTAATTATGTAATCATAGGAAAGTTACTTGATTGTTTACATACACTTTATTATAATGCTGGGTCTAAATTTCTTTCAGTCCTTACTATATAGACATTTTATAATACTGTTATAGTGTCACCAAAATAAAATTAAAACATTTTCAAGTTAAAAAGTTAATAGTCCTCCAAGATTTAAATAGTTTTCTGTTTTATCTGGTAAATTAAAAGATTTACTTAGACTTGCACTCTATGGTTAAAAACCGAATACTTTTGTATTTGTACGTTTCCTGTCTCATTAAATTTGACAGTTAAACCTCGTTAGCAAATGGGATACTGTTATGCTTCGTTCATCTGTAGACATTCCTCAAGAAATCCTTTATGAAAAAAAGCTTTTTTTCATCCGTATATCTGTCCACACCAAATATACCGACTCTAGTATCCCAGTTTTTTTCCAGAGCAATTTTCTTTCATATCAACTTAGAAAAAATGTTTAAAAATATTCAGAATATATTATAAAAAAGAAATTAAAGTACGAATAAACAAATAAAAATAATAAGTTTTAACTCTTTTTTTGTAAATACTTGCATATGTATCTCTTACAACAGACTAACAGTAGTCTCCTATCATGTTCTGGTCCCAAAAACCTTAATAATTTTGCTCAAATAATTTTAGATCCTGATGAAACAGGTCGCCATGCTCATCACTCATACTTCCAAGGTTTTTCCAGAAAAAAAAATCCAGATGGGAATGCAAAAAATGAATTTTGAGAGACATGTTCACACCCATCAGTTCGTAATTCTGCAATAAATTTGCAACGAACTCTTGATAATTGTCATTTGTTCTATAACCAAAAAAATCTCGAACGACAAGTTTGAAGGAATTCCAGGCAGCCTTTTCATCGTCCGTCAAATGGCTCTTAAATGTTTTATCATTCAAAATTTTCCTGATTTGAGGACCTATATATATTCCCTCTTTCAGTATAGCCTCAGAAAGATTCGTGGATACACTGCATAAGGACAGAAACGCTAGTCCTGTCTTATTCAAAGCTTTGACAAATTTTTTCATTAAGTCTAACTTAATGTGAGGCGGTGGAAATATAATTTTTTTTTTGGATTAACCAAACGTCTATTAACGTCCATCTTACCTGGAACATTCGGTTCTAACAGGCCAAAATTTTTTCTTATAGTGATCCTTCTTTGCCCTCGAGTCCCATAAGCACAAGAAGCAACAGTTCTTTGTGCCTTGCAAACCTAAAGCATACCGATGACTTTTAGGTCACCACAGATATACCAATCGTGACATTCATATTTAATTAGTTTAATTAATATGGACATTGTTTCATAGGTTTCTTTACAATTTTCTGTATGACCTATTGGGATAGAAGGCTTTTTATTTCCGTTGTGCAAAAGAACTTGTGTTCGAAGAATCGATAAAAAGGCGCCATTCTTCTGGGTTGTATGGTTGTTTCATTTCTTTGAACAGTCCATTAACATCATGACAATAACAAAATTCATTTTCTCTTATAAAAAAAGCAGCATAGGTCTTAGTCCTGGAGCTTGTGTCAGGATCAAGCAACTTCCACTGCTGCGACCAAGTAATTCACTTTTAGACTTAGTCAACTGCAAATCTCTTATGAGATCGTTGAGTTCAGACTAAGTTATCAAATGTGGACTGTCCTCATTGCCGACAAAGTTATCCGAACTGGACTGCTCACTGTCACTACTCTGGTACAGTGGAATACTACTCGAAGTAGCTGTGACATTTCGGGTTTGGTCACTTCTGCCGGGTGGTGTAGGAACTGGCAAATCCTTTGAATAAGGCACAGGCTTATACACTGATGAAATATCTGCATATTGTATTTTATCTTTATTTTTCGAGTTGAGTCGAGTTAAGTAGTTATTTGGCTTTCTCCAAATGGTTAGTTTACCAAAGGTCAAAGATCTGTTTTTACCTGAATACCAGTAGTTGAGTACAGTTTGTGCAAACCACATGAGGAACCCAATATTTATCTTGATGTGACACCGGAAATCCAAAATAATGTAAATAGGCGTTTTGCAGTAAGTTTGTTATAGGAAAGTCTCGATTTAAATGAACAATTTTGCCACAAACGTAACAGAAACGGTTTGGATTAGTTTTACACATTCTAGACGACATTTTAAAACAATCTTTCGTATTTACTTCACTTCGTTGTTTACAGAATCAAACAAAGAAATCATTACAACTAGTGCGGGTAGATGAGAAACAAAAACGGCCTTACCTGAGAATTATGACGTGCTAGCGTAAAACAATAAATATAAATAATAATTTATGAACTAGCCTACTTAACTTATTTAAAAAATATATGTTTCGTTCGATGAACCAAAAATAAGCTTTTTTTGTAAACTAGTGTAATCTTTATTTAGGTAGGAATTCTATAACTTCTTCCTCGTATTTCCAAGACAGGTTGCGTCCGTGTTTTCTGTAGGCTTCCAATAATGTTGAAATTTCAAATTTATAAAAATAATTGTTAGGCAAGATAATATTTTTTTTCTTCAAATAAAATATTTAAATCTGTAACTTCGCAAATCACGGGTCTACCAAATTTTGAGTAGTATTTCTGAAATCTGTTCATTTGCTAACACCGAATATGCTAATCTCAAAATAAAAACAGTAAATCTTTTAGCAGGTATCATATCTATTAACTTAAAAATAATATTTTTTAGATAAATGTGCACTTCAGTTTTATTTTAGAAGATATGTCTACATGTGTCAAATAAAACAAATTGCGGATTGCTTCATGGTTATTCATAATTACTAAACATTCTCTGTAACACAATTACAAAACCTGGTGACATCTATAACAGTGCTGTGAATTTTTTAATCTTTGTAATATATTAATTTTAATTCAAAATATCTTTATTATTACACATCTAGTGAAACAAGATTTTCTTACGACTAAGTTTTACAACTACAGGCTACTCTACTCATTTATAAAAAGTACCCTAGGGCTGGCGGATGATTTGTAGTATGTATTGAGTTTTTGCTTAGTCATCTTCGACTTTGTCTTTCATGACTTTTACGAATTTATCTTTTTTGGATAGGTGTTTTTAGGAAATTATTATTTATTTTGGGTGTGCTTTTTGAAATAGGGTTTACTGAAAGAAATTGAAGAGCTAAAACCCAATTTGATATAGTCAGGTACTTGGGTAGCATATTCAAAGTTTAATTTTTGTTTCTTATATTCTAATCTCGTTCTAGTCTTCTTCCTGCATCAATCACTATTTCTCTTCCTACCTCTCATTCCTACTCTTTAACTCTTTTACATGTGTTTATTTAATAGGTTATATACAAGTTTTTCTATTTATATTAGTTATAATATTTTTATGTGTAATTTCTTTCGATTTTTTATTTATCACTTTTACTAACACTATTACTACACTGTTTAGTTTTTTGTTTTTTTTTTACAATTTTCAAATCTATTGCTATTTTTGTTTATATTATGCATCTGACTGAGATGTTATTTTTATTTGTGTAGGGTCATATGTTTTGGTTTTTTTTTTTTGTTTATTTTCGTGCAGAAATTCGACGCTCCGCATTTGCAGGTGGATGCATGGTGTACTATCAACGTTTGGCGTCGGATTCCTGCTTGTAAAAATTTACGTGTCCTAATTCGTCCATTTTGCATCTGTCGCGATGCTCTTATGTAGCCTTGAAATAAATTAGTAGTCTGTGATAAAGAGGTTTGTGTTTAGGGTTATTTTGTTCTCGTGTTTATGTCAGGTTTTGTGTCAATCTGTGTGTTTTGTGTCTGTAAAATTTGTCTCCTGCGTCCTTAACGTATTGTCTTATTGTTCTTGTGTTTGTTATGTTGTGTATGTCGTCAATTTTTGTGTATCGTCTTGTGGAAATAGCACATCGTAGCATTTTATTCTGCATCCACTGCAATCTAGCCGTCTGTGTGTCTGTTATGCTACACCAGACTGGTGCAGCATATGTCAACGTCGGTCTTATGATATGTTTATATATTATCAATTTATTTCTTGGCTCCATATGTGAGCCCGGTGCAATTAGTGAATATAAATTTTGCATGGCGACGTACGCTTTCTGAAGTACATGACTTATATGCGCATGGAATCTCAGGCGCGAGTTAATTATAACCCTCCCCCAGGTACCTCAGTTTCTTTCTGATTAGTATCTGGGTAATTGACGTGTTTATGTAGTTGTTTGTGAATTTTTTAGTTATTATGATGCCCTCATTTAGTTGAATTTTCCAGAGCTCTAAACATGGAATTTTTCTGTTTAGATAAGTGCAAATATGCGTCCTAGCTGCGTTCGCATAGTACAAGTGTGCATAGATGAGCGTATCATCCGCAAATAATTCCAGTTTGGTCGACGGATATATGGGAAAATCAGTCATGTAAAGATTGTAAAGTTTGGGGGCTAATTTTGGAGCCCTGTGGAACTCCTGATTTTGTTTTTTAAGGTATGGACAATAAATTTCACACCTTGACTCTGAATTGTCGACTTTTGTGTATGAGTGTAGTAGTGTAATAATGTGTAATATAAATTTCTACTAAAGTAACATGTTTTCGAATTATAAACACTATCAGGATAAAGATAAGGATCTACATATTTTTGCTGTTATAAGTTGAAATATCTTTTGATATGATTGGGAAATTTTTTATGCACCACAATTCTTTATAAATCTTCACGTTTTTATCTTAACATGAAAGAATTATCATTTTATAGAGTAATTGACTGCCCGGAAAATCTAAAAAGAATAGCGCGTCAATAAAAAATTTGTCATATTGAAGGAAACAGCATTTTTTTGCAGGTTAGCATGAGTAGTTCATCTAAGTATTAAAGAAGTAATCGTAAACTTTCAAATTATTAAAATAAACCAGTTAAATCAATTATAACCTTTTGTTTGCTGATTAATACATATTTCGTTTAAAATTCGTGAGAATAACTGTTTCTCAAGCAATTATAATTAAACCCATTAACAAAACCCACTCATCGGCGTCGCATCGTGTAAGCAGTCTTTACTATTATGCCAGAATCTGAAGGTTTCGTTACTTAACTATGATTAAAATATTCTCGGCTATCTAGCGTTAAAACAATATATTTCTTCTACCTTGTTTTTAACTAAATCTGCAACTTGCTTCCAAGTGTAAACAAATTCTTAATTAATGATGCAAAACAAATAAACTGTTCTAATTAAAGTAAGTGCTATAACAGTTAAAACACCTTTTCTAATTTTCTACTTTAATTATACATTCGATGCTCGGTATTCTAGCTTTTTATACGGCTTTACAGGCCTTGCATAATACTAAAGCGAGTAGAATTAAAGAACTAAATCTGGGAAAGAACTTAGCAAGATCTTTTAATTGGACAAAATTAAAATTTTCAGCTGGTTTAATTTTCCATGAGAGTATTTAAATAAGCTTAATTACGTAATAATATTAATTCTAAACCTTTGCTGATTAAAAATTGGTATTTAGTATTATCCTAAGTTCAAAATTGTGTACCTTCGACTATCTTATACTTTAAAAAGAACAATAATATATCTTAGCTGGTTATAAAAAAATATATGTCTATGAAAATTTCGCAGAAAAATATATATTGCGGCCAATCAGAAGCAAGTAAGTAATTTTGACTCTCTTTAAAAGTAGGGCAAGTTTGTTCACCAGCAACTCCTCAGGTGTGCTGTCTACAAATCATCAGACTAGGTACTGTCATATTTTGCTTCATTTCAGAGCTTGTCAATAGAACGATTTTGGGAATCCTACTCTTCCTTGTGCAAATAGAGAGACTCCTCCCAACAAACGTAGTAACTCTTCCTCTAAAGAATAATATTAATAAATTTTTAAATATTATTATATTTCTCCTACCAAATTGTGATTTATACACGTATGCTGAAGAGAAGAAAGAAAAATTAACGGAAAAAAATCAAAAAAAAACCGCTATCGAAACTGAAATAATCTTTCTATTGTCAATTTGATTTCAGTATTAAGGATAGAATTGCTAGAATTAGACGTGTTTATTGACATTCAAGTATACAGTTGCTCTTTTAGCTTTGTTCCCAAACAGTTAGCAATTTATGATGGTATTCGTTGGCACATTGTTCATTTAAACCACCATTTACTAGAAACATGATATATGTTGAAGATTAAAAAAAATTTAAGAAGATTCTCGAATGTTATTTTTGTAAGGGCATTGCGCATTAACTAACGTAAAATTATTTTGTAATTCTAGGAATCAGGAAATATTTGTTCAAATATTCCTCCCTATCAAATAATTAAAATTTCAAAATTGTTTAATGTTTCTTATTATATGTCCTTACAAAATTTAACTCTTTTTTGTTGGAGGAGCATCTTCATCCCCTCATTCTATCATAAGATGTTCCGTCATGGGCGGGTCCATTATTGATGATTCCAAATTAAAAAGTTCCATGTGTGGTTCAATCGTAGGCGGCTCCAAGTCAGAAAAATCCCCGGCAGATGGAAAAGGTTTTTCTTCGTGCCCAGTTCAGCCATAATTCATAGATCGGCGGAGTTTGGAACTGGCGATGATAGCTTCCATGAATCGTCAAAACAAATTTCTAAAAGATGAGAGAACTAGTTTGTAACACTTTATCGTTAATGACAATATCACGATTTATATTATTAATTAAAGTAAAACTGTAGTGTAAGTAAGGAATGTTCTTTGAATATAACTTGAGATCGAATTTAGCGAAACGAGCAGCGAGTGGTTAATTTACCATCACCAAAGAGTCCGAAAAAAAACACAGAAAAAAATCTCGAAAAGAAAATCATGTTTTTTACTCTTCTCCCCTTCCTCTTCTTCTCTTTCCCTTCTCTTCTCTTTCGATTCCTCTTCTCTTTCTCTTCCTATTATCTTGTCTTTCTCTTGTCTTTCTCTTCTCTTTCTCTTCTCTTTCTCTTCTCTTTTCTCTTCTCTTTCTCTT
>CM032449.1:104606656-104636656 GCA_019049505.1 Pachyrhynchus sulphureomaculatus | reverse complement strand
ATAATTATCTTTTTTTACACGCTGGACTTTGGTAAAATTACTACATTTGAAGGTCAATATTTACAAATACAATTCGCTAAGAACTTCCTCTTATATTCCCCTACCCAATGAAATTGAAAGGAGGCATGTTATTGTCAACATACATAACAATAATGATTATTACTTCTTCTGGTCAGTCGCCGCAGCTTTACACTCATCAATAGGAGAGAAATTTGAAGTATCATCTTGCCCACATTTTTCTACAATATTGGATATGTCAGGAATTAAGATACCATTGAAAGCTAACAATATACCAAAATTTGAAATTCAAAATATGATATCAATTAGTTTATGGTTATTGTTATAGGACCCTTACATTATACAAAAAATAAACGAAGACTTCTTGTTAATTGACTATTAATTAGTAATAATAATAGGAATTTTCATCATTGTTATATTTCTGATTTATATAGATTAGTCTGTAGTTACTTCTCTAAACCAACATAATAGAAAGAAATTTCTTTGTGAAGAATGTTTACAATAAAGTTGGTACATTTGATCAAACACAAACGAAAATTCCTTTTGTCATTTATGCAGACTTTGAATGTATTCCTAAACCACCTAATAAGAGGGTAAAAATCTGGATGCTAATAGTTCTTATACTCTCAAACACTATGAACATATTCCATGTTCATTTACATATTACACAAAATGTTCTTTTGATGACAATTTTTCTAAATATGAAATACATTGGGATGTTAATTGTGTGCAAGTTTTTATTAAATTATTCAAATGAATGCCACATTTATAACAAAATAGCAATAGCTCAAAGTGATCAAGTTGCTGACCATTGTCATTTAACAAGTCTTTATAGAGGACCAGCAAATTCTAAATGCAATTCGAACTTCAAAATATTTAATTTTATTCCCGTTATTTAACACAACTTAAAAAAATATCTCGTATATTTATTTATCAAAAATTTATGTTAATACAATGAACAATTGAATGTAGTTGCATAAAATAAAGCAAAATATATTTTATTTCAAAAATAAATCGATGTAGGTTCATATTTTGATTAAAAAACTAACAAGCTAAAACAAAAACAATTTTGTTTTAGCTTGTTTTTTTTACCGTATTCTCCATCAAAATTATCTGAAAGTCTTAAAGATGAACAATGCAAGAAGTATTAATTTTTTAAAAAAAAAAAAAAGAAAAGTTTAATTTCATTATACAAAAGGCAATCTTTCTATATAGATATATTAATAATTATACAAAGTAAACAAGTTACCAGGAAAAGAACAATTTTATAATAACCTAACCGATGCACAGATTAGTGAAGATGAGCATAAAAGACCTGTAAATGTGTAGAACATGTTGAATTGTAAATCACTATGAGGATATTCTGATATTTATTTAAACTTAGATGTGTTGCTTTTCGCAGATATTTTCGAAAATTTTAGAAAAACCTGTTCGAATACCTATGAACTAGATCCAGCACAATATTACACTCCTCCTGAATTAAGTTATGAGGCAAGAAAGTACACTGAAACAGAATTAGAACTATTAACTGATCCTGATATGTTAATATTTTAAAGATAGCCTAAGAGGAGGAGTTAGTACCAGTGTTAGTAGAAAATATATTGCCAATAATCGCAATATCGCGAAAAGATCCAGAATTCAAAACAGTTACGATACGCTTACTTGGAGTCACCAGGATATTCCACTTCATCAATGGGACGAAGAAAATGAAGAACTTTTTCTCTTTAAAATATTCCCCCTTCATTAGACATATTTGTTATATTAAGCGTTTGCTTTGTATAGTAAGCTTTAAATATGTGTTTAGAATCCTATGACTAGAAAATAGATAATATATCCTATAGAAGCTATAAACAAAGATTAACCTCTTTTGAAAATAGAAAGGAAAGTTGAATCCTGAAATACTAGCTGTGTGTCTGCTGTTATCATTATATTGTTGAAATATTTAAGTAGATGTATGATGACTGTCCGGTCGATAAACATTATAAATTTTATAAAAAATTGTGATTTAGCTGAGTGTTTGAGATGATATAAAATGAAAAATGTAATTGTGTTGCAATTTTAGTGCAAAGTGTAGTTACATTACTAAACATATATTAATAAAAAAAGAACTTTTCCTGTCATTAAAACAAGCCTTTGTTGTTATCTCTTTCTGATAATAAGAATATCAAAATATTGATAATTGTTTCAATGGCTTCGATTTCCCAATTTGTATTGTTATATTATATATATATATATATATATATATATATATATATATATATATATATATATATATATATATATATATATATATATAATATATATATATATATATATATATATATATATATATATATATATATATATATATATATATATATATATATATATATATATATATATATATATATATATATATATATATATATATATATATATATAATATATATATATATATATATATATATATATATATATATATATATATATATATATATATATATAAAATCTATAAATATATTTTTAAAATGTTTAGTATAGAAGAAAATAGTAAATATTTCAAAATACTACATTATTACAACAACATTTATGTCACAAGTATATGAAAAAGTGTTCAAGAAATAAAGATGATAAAAGTTTGATAAATTTTTAATATAACTAAATGGAAGAAGGAAAATGTATGTTATAATTTATCATATGTTTCAAATATTTTCTTATATTATGTATATTTTTATTCCTTACCTTATTAAGTTTTATATATTATAAACTACTTTAGGTAGAAAGGAAACAGTAGAGGAGGGGGAATACTATATTAACACTCATATCATCTAAAATAATTTAAATATCGACATGTATTTAACCAATAGTTAGTATTATGAGTGAACCAACCAAAATATTGAAAGTAGTCAAAGCACATATGATAAACTTCTAAATCCTAAAATATATTGTTTTTAAACAAATCATCAACAAAATTTGTAACTGTTGGAATTTAATTGAATGATTGGTTACCAAAAGTTGTTATCGGTGGACGAAACAGATTCAGAATGTCTCTAAATAACCAACAGTGGAAAAACAAGATGTTCTGTCAGTTACTTTTATTGATTTAATGATACAACTCCTCTTAAACTTGACAATACAATAATATATTTTAAAAAAATTCAATATCTTACTTATAATTCTATGGAAAAATTGTGGGAAATAAAAGAAATCATTGATTACAGAATTGAAATTTTTAAGAAACAAAAGTTTTTAAAATATTTTAAAATGTGCCCAAATCTAAATAGTGAAAATGTTTTTATTATGTTATTGTTGGCTATTTATCCCAACTAGTTAAAAAATAAATTAACAAGGAAGGGAAGGAGAAGAAAATTTGATGAAGAAATCGGAGACTTTCAATACGGAACAAAATAAAGTGCATTTATAAATGGCGTGGTACTTTGCTTACCATAATGCACAAAAAAGTGATTGGGATAAGGTCTATTTAGATAAGTTACGATTTAGAACTAGAATTAAAGATTATGAAATCATTCTTTATAAAATTCTTGATGAAAAACATAGAATGATAGTTTAGATTTTATATTAAGAAATATTTTAAATAAACATATATAATGTATAGATTAAATGTTAAAAATTTTTAATAAACCGAATATTAAATTTTAATTTTGGTTTTATTTCTTATGAAATAAATAAATTACAATACATTTTTCTTTAGAATGCATAAATTTTATTAAATCCTAACCATTTAAAACTTAATTTTCTTTTCCTCTTAATTTTTTTTCCACTAAATACACATCAGGATGTTTTACTTTCTGCAATTCTTCATCACAAATACAACCCTCAACTTCTCATTTTTAGAATTTTTAAAAGAAATATAGTTGGGTTTGTTAACTGCACCTTTCTTACTTGAAAAATTTCAGGAGACCAATGGGGATTGTAATTTTTTTATGTTTATATTATTCTATGAAATTCCTACAAAATTTTTAACTTTAAACTTATTATGTTTTAGCTCAATGGTTTTCGTGAATGTATATAAACTTAGCAATAAGTTTTTTCATTTGTATGTTAATTTTAATAGGTTATTATCCCGCAGTTCTGTGAACAATATGATTATATTTTTCTACAATAGTTGGTAATATAATAAATACCACATATAATTTCCTTAATTACTGAAAGATTTCCACTTGATGTTTTTCAAAGTTCAGTCTACCCGCTCTACTATACTCGCTTTTAAATTAGAAAAACACACTATAATAAATTATTTCAAAATCTTTCGTTAGTTGTTAAAATTATCTATTATACTATTCTTTTCCTAAATCTGTTTGAAATGTTGCTGGCTTTACAACCTTATGTAAAACTCTTTTATAGTTGATGTTACATCATTTTACTTCTACTTTGAAGCAGTTATGTCCAAACATATTTTGTAGATGTAGTCATTACTACTAAAATGTACTTATATGACTTATTAAACTTGGAAGGGGATTGCATTTCAACTTAATCAGCTTGCCATAAATCGTTTAACCCTTACACAATTGTTTTTCGAGTTTATGTAATACTTCAACAACAGTTTCTTTTATATTTCCATTCATATTCATATTTTCTTACTAATGCTTATTCGTGGATATATTACTTACATGACAATCGAAGGTTTATTAATTAATTTTACTAACTGCTCACCGTTATTTTTAATATGTTTAATATTATTCTGAAGAGTTTCAATTGACTTATTAATGTCGTTCTAAATTTCTTCGCCTTTACTTTTAAGCTCACTAACTTTTTCGTTAATTTTTGTGTCTAAATAAACCTTTGTTAAATTATTTGCATAATGTATGCCCTTTACTGTAGAATTTAATTTTTCTTGTGCATTGTATCATTAAATTATTTTCTAGATATATCTCTCTAAACTATTTCACTCAAAGATTTTATTTCCCTAAGTAACTGATCTCTCACATTTTTTTATTTCTAATATTTCTGACCCGGACTCTTGATAAAGAAATTTGAGAATGTTTATATCCTCCTATATATATTTTTAATCCTTTGTTAAGTCCTTTCAATTTTATATGTTAATTCTTCTAGAACGTTTTTTTTTCTGACTCTGTGAAAATCTTATCAATTTTTTCAGTATATGTTGTAACTTTAGTAACCAAATTTCCCTTTGTATGTTTTTGTACTATAGATCTTACTTCTTCACTTAAGAATCATATCTCTTTCAATAATTTATCATCTATGTTAGTTTGATATTTTCATTCTTGATTAACGAATTTTGCCAAAATGTCTTCAATTTTTTCACTATTTTTCTGATATTGACAAATATATAATAACTTTATTTCTTTAGTAAAACCAATATCCGCTTTGTCACTAAACTCCTTAATTTTTTTTCTAAGTTATCAACATTGTCGTTTCTGTGCACTATCGACGGTCTCAATAACTTTTTAAAATTTTCAACTTCTTTTACAACTCTATTGTTAAACTCATCTTGAAAGTTTGAAAATTTATCCTTTACTTTATCAATTTTTGCCCTATTCTCAGTTATTACTTTTACCTCAGATATTTCATTTGTCATACCCTATCTCAAACTATTTAATCCTTCACATGTCTGTTTTGTTATTTAAACATCATCTAATAACTCATTTTTTCCTTGTATTTGTGTAATATTATACTTAATATTTTCTCACAATGTTCAGGAATAATTTTTCCTTGAAATATTATGTACATTCTCATTATTTTCATTAAGTCTCTTCTTTAGATTATTAATGTTTGTTTTTAATTCAGATTAAAAATTTTGAATTATTTTATTTGAACATATATAGAATTACTCTTAATTTTTTTTACAATTTTATTCTCAATATTTAAAAATATGACATTTTCCAAACATCTATAGTACTTGTGTAACGTTTTGAAAAATGACGGCCAAATTTATCAGGTATCATTGTATTAATGTATTAGATCATTTGCGTTATTTAAATAATCACATTTGCACCAATAAACGAAATCTATCGACTAGTTCATTAATATCATCTCGGTACGCATAGTCGGTATTCTGTTTATTATTTTTTAAAGTTAAACCACTCCCACCCTTTGTGATTGAAAATGCTTTATCAGCTCTGGTCTGCCTATGATTAATTGAGATTACACCTCGAAACAAATTCTGATCAGGTTTAATAATTTTGGTTTTAGTGATACCTTTCTTTTGCAAATAGGAATCTATTATTGTCACATACTGGTAGGAACCACTTTCCTGAACTTGTTCGTTGGGATCGTGATTCCTACGATAGTTATTTTTAAAATGTCCATATAATTATCAATATCGTTTTGTTTATACCCTACAGGTTCTTCTTTAAACAACAATTCATCTACGTTTACTTCTTTGTCTTTTAATCTTGACAGGTTTTTATGTCAGATCTAGGTAGAATCTTTCCTATTTATAACCGTAAACTATTCCATAATGATAGTCAAATGTATGTTCTGTATCTACACCATATCAATATACTGACGAGGGGCGTTATCAAATTATTCCAACCAAGTATTATAACTTTCGTATTAACCCATATGATGATCGTTTGTTTTGTCTGTTTCATAATATCAGAAAGATTGTAAGGTGTTGACTCCGTTTATTGTAATGACGTTGTGATTTACGCTATAACATTTGTGTGTAATACAGATGGTGTTTGACTGATAGTAAAAGCATTGTTAAGAAATGGTGGTATTTCATATGGAAACATTTGGAGTTTGTCCATCAACAAAAATCCAAATTTAACTTTCCAATATAACAGCATTAAAATAATCATCATAAATATGTTTTAAATCTTTAGTATCTTATTGAAATATTTGCATTATCACGAATCAGTTATTTTAGAATAAATAAGTATGTTTGACATTAATAAAAACGTGTTCTGATTTCAACAGACTATGTCATTAAATATTATTGCAAAGTTTGGTTTTATTTTTTTCATTATCTGATTCAAAGAATCCAGTTTTTTTTTAATTGTTAAAGAGTGTTCTTAAATATTCATATTTTGATTGGTTTTGAGTGATTTTGAATTAATATATAAATGGTCACACCGTAAGCCATTAGAATCTTCAATTAAGCTAATAACAATATTGATTTTGCCCCATCCCGACTGTCAAACATTAACCCTCTTTTGCCATTTCCACTACGCAGTTTTCATTGTTTTCTAAATTGTTTATTGAAGTATCATTATCTTTCGTTTTTAGAGGAAATGGTTATTTCTCGAAAACCAACTGTATCTATATATACAGTTGGTTTCCATAATAACTCTAGTCATTTGACATCCATAATATATATAACGTCAAAAAGATATGTTTACAAAATCCCGAAAAGTTGCCATGGTCTTCTAAATACTTTAATAAATAAATTAACATTTGAATTATATGCTCCAGGTTACAATTTTTGTGGACCTAGATCAAAATTAGAAAAAATACTTACAAGAAGTGATAAAGAACTAAATTTATTAGATGAAGTATGTAAAAAGCATGACATTGCTTACTTACAATCAAACGATATAAAAGAAGACACATTGCTGATTCGTACTTTGACTAGATTCAAAGCTAACGATAGCTGCTTTAGGAATAAATGCTGCAATGAAAGGTAAAAGAAAATTAGGTGTAGGACTTAGAAAAAGAAGGAAACACAAGAAAAAATCATATGAGAAATGGAATAACATTATCTCAAGTTACAATTTAGAAGTTTAAAAAATAGCATTAAAATTTTATTAAAGTCATTTATAAATAGTGGTACAGTAGTAAATTCTAAAACAAGAATAATACCAATTCTCAAGACTGGAGGTTTTCTGCCAATGATACCCTTTTGAAGAAGGAGCTGCTGGCATTGCAAAAGCTATCAATAATGCAAAATTAGCAAAAGAAAAACTAGCTGAACCTAAAAGACAGAATAAAATGATCGAATCAGTAGCAATTGATAAAACAGGTCTTTATCTAAAACCATATAAAACGGGATGCAGTCTATATTTAAAACCATATTAAAAAAAACTGCTGAAGAATATTTCTCAAAAATCACTTACCAATTTTAACATAATTAAGTATGTCAAAAATTTTACGAATTCCCAATTTTCGATGTGTACATATGAAGGATAAATTACTTAAAATAATTAAGAAATATGAAAATGGTATGTTAATCTAGATAATTATAATTGTAGTGGTACCCAGCATATATAAAAAGATAAAAATACTTTGATAGTCATGGTAATTTGTGATCTCCGTCTGAGTTAAATGTATATTTTTAGAGTGACAAAAATAAAAACATAGTAAATTATAATTAAGACAATCATCAAACTTTTAATGAAACAAATTTCGGTCAACTAGGTCCAAAATTTCTTCATAATAATATATCATAACTAATCACTCCTCAGTTTTCACAAGAATATTAAGGTATTATGTTATACAGTTTTATTATTAGTGAAGTTAACTCTCCAATATATCTGGACTAAAATACTGATTATGTTATTGAACTGATAAATTTTGAGACCTTTAACGCAATCTTCGATATTGATGAAAGCAACACTTTAATGATTCGTGATGAAAATATTCCAGGTAGCGACAAATTAAAAGATATATACAATTATTTACAAAAACATTACTCTAAAGATGGTATTAATTTTAGAATTTTTGCAAATCATAATACCTTACGTTCAGATCTTAAATCATCAGTCTCGATAACCTTTTAGAATTGAACGATTGGTAAACTATTAGGGTTCAAAAATAAACGATTAGAACTGAATGTAGAACATATATCAGATAACCCTGCAGAAACTATTAGAGTAAATTCAATAAATGTTAATTACATTATAGCTGAAGGAAAATATCCTCACGGTAAACCAGTTCATATAATACATTAATATTTTCAAGTGTAGCACCTTGTTTCCTATTAATAAAATTACTAGAAAATCTTTTATATATTTCAGTGACTCCTAAGATAATAGATAAAATAACTATTAAAATACTAGATCAGGAAGGTGAACTTGTCAATTTTAGGGGAGAAGTTACTACTACTTCATCTTAAAGAATTAAATGAACTACGGTAATTCTATTTTACGAGTACAAGAAACTGGACTACGAAAATTTTATTACAAAACTTAATTTAAAGAAGCTTAAAAAGAAACAGAACGATTACTCTATTAATCAAGAATACACCAGCATTTTTATATAAAGAATTGCTTGATGTTTTAAATAGTTTTACTATCGATTCTAGTCGAGATATCGGAACAACTTCTAGACTTGTAATCAAAATGAAAATGCAACGATTAAAAGATGGAAGATGGTATCCAAAAGCAAAATCAGGAGAAAATATTATACTATTGGTAAAGGAAATGTTTCTTTATGTATCACATGAAATATATGTTCGAGATTTTTTGAAAATTTCAACAAAATAATTTTGAATTCCCAACTAATTCTCATTAGAAGTTACGATGATAGTAATTCTCTAGTATCTGTTGTTGAAGATGAAAAACCTAAAATTACAATAACTTAACTTTGTTCGAGAGTTCCTCATCTTACTGTAGCCATGCCTGAAGAGCTAGCTAAACTTATTGATAGAAATATCGACATTATTATCACTTTCCGAAGTTAGGAATTACTTGAATATCCTGAATCATTAAAAACTACAAGACACAATTGGCTTGTAAAAACTTCTGCAAAAGTTGAAACTCTAGGTCATGTATTAGTTGCTTTTTAAAACAATAGACGTGATAATGTAAAAGCTAATATGCGTAAATTTGAACTCAGGAATATTGTTAAATTCTGAAAGATACCTTTATAAGGATCTCCAACCTAATATTAAAAATAATAAATTTCCCACACTACACGAAATTTCGATCAAGTATATTATAATTTGCCAATATACCCATATTTAATCCAAAAAGAATTTAAGTACAATGCACCTATTATCTATTTTAACTATTCACATCAACGAGGTTTATTACAGAGTGGTCCAGTAACAGTGACGATTGAATTCGAAAGAAAAGAAAGAATTCCAGCTCAAAACAACAGCAGTCAAATAATGCACGAAAAGATATTAAGCTACAATCACATTAAATTTTATCTACACCCTTGAATTTTAATATATTTATTACACAAATTTAAAATAATAAACAATTCTGATTATGTCTTTGACTTAAAAAGATAACTGTATTTTTTAAAACTACGGTAAACCGGCTAGTGGTTCATCAAAGGTTAAAGTGTTTTGTTAAAAAATTAGAAGAGTATTCCAGGGTCAAGAAATTTTCTAATTTAAAGATTAATTAACATAATTATGAATAAGCGAGTTGTTATGGATACACAAGGATTTATGGATGAGAAAAATAAATTTATTCCTGAAGAATTAACTACTTACATGGAGAAGAAATAAGTCAACCTTTTGCTTTAAATTTGTTTCTCCAAAATTATATAAGCAAACAATTTGGCTAATGAAATATCATCACTGCATTAACTGAAATTTAAGGTACATATCTCTTCACTGCTTTACGGATATTGTCAAGCAACTTACCAAGGATACACTACTAGCCTATGTTAAGGAAAATGAAGAAGCAGAGTATATTAAAAAGTATTCATCTAAACCTGTAACCCAACTAGATGATCAACCGACTTGAAGAGCTTTAATACCAAAATGTATTTATCACTCAAAGTCGCCGTGTATCTGGACTTTATCGAATGTATTTTTTTTTTTTGTATGATAATTTTGTTATGAACGAATAAAAAATGTTATTTTATAACATGTAATGCTACCATTATTATAACAAAATTAAAGTACTTATTTAAACATATTTTTAACTAATACGAGTACAAGGTTTTCATCTAATATTAACAATTTAAGCTCTGCCATCATTTTTTAAATTTTTTACATAATCTGTATATGCTTGTGCTTCTTCTTGATATAGTGAAATATGATGTATTAACTCAAAATATAATCACCAATCTTGAGCTTCAGTTTCTTCACCAGCCGATGAGTAGCATCGAGAACATATTCTGACATAATAAACTCTTCATACGATTCCGTCACTAATTTCTCCATTTTGATACAAAAAGTTCTAAAAGTTTTCCACATTGTTTTAGCATGTTAAAAATTCTAAAAATTTTTGTTCAGCCTCACTGACATGTCATAACACGACGGAATTTTGAATATAGTTTTTTATACTAACAACTTCTGCAAATTTTTTTCTTTTAGAAATTTTAATATGTGTAGTATTTCAAAATAACGGTCACAAGATTCTACTTCATCTAAATATAAATTTGCCGAATCCTTGTAATAATTGACCCAAACCCCCGTTAACTAATTCACAAAAATTTTATGGAATTTATTAATTTTTTGGTCGAATGTTGACATTATATTCTTATATTACTTGATGCACACAACAGTTTTGCAAGTCTCTGCTATATATAACCCTTAACTTCCCTTTCCTACTCTTCACATAGATAGAATCTGATCACTTCAAGGTTATTTTTTTGGAAGGTGCCACTCTGTGTAGGTTGGGAGGGGGTATATATTAATATTTAAAATTTATTTATTTATTTTTTTAAGAAAGAGTCACTCTCTGTATTGGGAGGAGTCACTCTCTACTTCAGAGTGTATATGTTGGGGGGAGGCAAATATTAATATTTAAAATTCATTTATATTTTTTGGGAGGAAGAGTTACTCTGTTTGTGGGAAGAGGAGCAGGAGGAGGTATTCCCACAAACTACCTACTGTCGTCCGCTAACCTACAATCACAACAACAAACATTTAAGAAAAATACCTCCAGAGATACTACTAGTCAATAAATTTTACAGCTATACTACTATATATTACTTAAACTAGAGGAAGTTAAGCAACATCTACTCTTTTACGTCCTTTCTTGAGGCGATGTCGCTCAAAAATTTGGCTTTTTTTTCTACAATAACTACCGTCTACATAATACACTTAATCTAATGTTTCCCAAGTTGTTTCATTCCAACAAAAATAATAATAGTCTGTTTGTGCCACAAAAATAACGCTACAGTTGCTTTCAACTCATTATTTGAAGAAAATTTTTCACCCCTAAGGAGAATTGACCCGTGAGGGCCTTGTGAACTATGTAACTATCACGAAACAAACATTTGGTTTTACAAGTAAATTTTTAGACCATCTGTATAAAATTTAGGATGGAAGCGAAAAGAAGGGTTACGATGTTCAAAAATATTTAAAATTACAAACATTAGTGTATTTATATTTTGCAGCGACTACAACTTTTAACCGAAAATAACAATGATGAAATCAGATTTCCCAGCTCGTCTAAAACTGACACAGTACAATTCTTTAGAATGGGTGGAAGTAACTACCTGCGAGGTTTAATCTTCTTTATCAACATCTGTTTCTGCATCTGTAGTGAATCCTGAAATTATAGGGAATAACGGCTGCCACGAATTAACCTGGGGCGTTATGTGGGACAAATTTTCTAGGTAGCTGTAGAGAAGAAACAGGAATTGTTAAAGAATAATTGTACTCCGGCTAAGAATTACAATTTCGCAACTAAGAAAAACTTTGTGAAAAAAATTATATGCGAACAAAAGCCTGGTCAGATCAATACATTCCATAGTTAGTGTACTCCAAATGATTGGAAGGGGCTTTCTATGAGCATTGTATTTTATTTTCCCCAGCTCTACTACTGTTTTGGTATGGTACAATTCCAGGAACAAATTCTGGAGAAACCGGCAGGATAATCGGCGAAACGTCAGAACCACTTATTCAATAGACACAAGAAAAATCCAGAAGAATTATACCTATATTAAAGTTAATTTTCTTCGAATCAAATAATTGTATTTCTGTCGTGGTTCGAATCAGGCAATTTTCGTATATTAAGATCAGAAACTAGCTAATGAAAGCAATAGATATTTTGGAAGAAAGTTTTAGAACATTCACGTGACGGATAACTTTCATTAAGCAAACCCAAGCGTTTTTGAAAAATACCTTCTCCTTATTCTTATGAAAGAACGACTTTCTTATATATTTTTGTTTTTAGAACTAGGCCAAATTATAAATTTAAATACTATGCTTCAATAAATCGATGTTTTATTTTATCTGAAATTACCTTATTTCAATGTCTAGTTAAGCATGACATCAGTTCTGTTTAATTTAACAACGTTTATAATATCTACCGTCTAGTTTTATCCTAGGTAAGCAAAGTTCGGTTCTTAGCAAGTTTAGAACTGGAAGCTTTGTTGATAGAAAGTAAAGTCTATAATAATATAAAATTCTAGGTACTTTATTAATAAATATTAGAATAAAAGCTGCACTTTAATCTATACATTTAATTATTTACATTTATTATTGATTCAGTGCCAAAACCATGAATGTGCTCTAATTAATCGCCTGAGTAAGAACAAAACTGTATTTTAAATTCTGATATTGGTGTATATCAACACTAGGAAATATTTTCGAACACATGCGTTTTATAAAATTGTTAAATTATTTTTATCACTGAAAAAATTATATTAGGAAACTTTTGTTTACAGAATGCAGAGGTCACATTTATATCTTTAACACTGGACATTAAGTCATGTCGTAATTTGTCTATATTCACCTGCTTCTAAACAAATTTCAAAATTATAATTAAGATTAAATTTTTACATAGAAGTTATTTAAGTTTAATTTTCAAAATGTTTTTTATAACATCTAGAACTCACTGTAACGAATTTAGAATTTTTGTCTAGACGCTATACAAATTCTTACTAAATTTGGCACACCTAAATGAGTGTCATAATTTAAATTTTTATTTTTAAAATTGTACATGTCATATATATTATATAAATTTTAAATTTGCTCATAATAAATTGTATAGGTCTAAAGGACCCCGCACATTTGTTATGGGAAGTGGCCCTAGGTGAAATTGTCTGAAATCGATACATGTTATTCCTCTCGAACTTCTGATTAAAACTTTCCATGGGCACAAAGTCAAAAAATGGACAGTTTTTCAGATATCGGGGGTAGAAAGACGATTTTCGGAGATCTTGTTGACAACAGCGTAGAGCCGTGAAGTTGTTTATGCGCCGTTCTTCGGGGTATACGGGGGTTTTTTCGTCACTGATTCCAAAAATTACATTTGGCAGTCGGCAGCTGTCAAAAAATTTTCAACTTGCCTAATTCCTAATAAAATACAATTCCGGTGTCAAAAATGATATTTGAAACTTGACAGCTACCAATAAAATGTCAACTGACCTCACTTGTAACAAAATGTTCATCAGTATATATATCAAATGGTTTTTTTTATCTACTTTTAGCATTACCTGGGAACCCACGACGTGGACGTAATAGATTTCTGTTTCCTTTGGGGTGCTTGTTTACTGCGAGTCTCCGTGCCTCTCACGATTGGGGTGCTGGATTGGGGTAAGTCCGCATACCTGTCACGACTGGGGTGCTTGATTAGGGTAAGTCCCCGTGCCTCTCACGACGGGATGCTTGATTAGGGTAAGTCCCAGTGCCTCTCACGATTGGGGTGTTTGATTAACGTGAGTCCCCTTGCTACTCACTGTAGGGTGTTATATACTATTTACCTTCATTCCGGCAGGCGATTTGCCGCACCTATGGTAGTATTCAGAAGATTTGACTGTATCTACTTCACGTTAGCTTGGTGGCGGGCATATCCCAGGTACCAAAGAATGTCAGCCACGTATGCATAGGTTCCTAGAGTCTTGGCCCCCGACTGGCAAGTACCATAATAGCCTGTGACTGTCTCATCGTCATCTTGGATTTCATTGTGGTCAATATATGAGATGAACACTTAATATACGCTAGCCCGCCTCAGTCTAGAATAGCTACGGATCCTGATTAAATTATTTTCATTGAACAGCCTATCAAATTGTAATTCCTCATCTCGCTCTCATCTTGTTTTGTCTTGGATGTAACCTGGAGCTGAACTCACCTGATAGACACCTAAAGTCAAAACTTGCAGATCTTCCAAATGACGACTAGGAAACTGGCACTTCACGGTGTAATCTTTGACATTGCGCTCGTCTCCTTAGAAGATTATCTAAATCCACGCGAACTTGTTCAAGATTGTTCACTTTATTATTTTGGTTGCCAACTCAACAGTGACGTTTCCGTTCCTAGAAGAGGTCGATATTTATTTATTAGAGCCCTTGCAATCCTGTAATACTCACCAATATGTGATGCGTTTTCAATGTGGAACTGGTGTGCGAAGAATTTGAAAATGGTTCGAATGTGGCCGTTTTTCGCTACAACTAACCATCTGGTTTTGGTTATCAGCCGTGTACTGTTGGCATCGTCAGTCGTAAGTTGACGTTGACCCTGTTCCAATAGCGCCGGCATAATACACGTTATCCCCAAACCCTCCAGCAGGAGGACCACATCTCTGTAGCCCCTATCTACTAAGAAAATATCTCCCTCTTAAATCCATTCGGATAGTACGGTTCCATCATCAAGGACAATTTGAAGGATAGCAGCATTATTATTTTAGTAAACTGAGAAATGGGGACCGAAAATGTCTAAGATTAGCCATGGGTTCCTACTATCAATGTGTGCTTCAACAGATGTCTAGTTTTGCGCATAGAAAAAGATTGCCTCAATGTACGATGATTACTTGCTTTATTAATATACGCATATGTTGCATCACAGATCAGTATCGCTCGTCGAGTGTCAGGATGAGGATTGTAGAGGGCGTTTGCGAAATGGGTTACATGTTGGTTGATAAAGACATGGCGTGTAATCGATTGCAATCCTATGCTTTCCCGTACAAACTTTGCAGTTAAGGATCTGCAAACAACGCTCATCGCCATATTGACTGACTGGGGTACTTGAAAAGCGCTTTCAAGAATTCATCAGATAGGCCTTGGCGTAATTTGCACCAAAAAGTCATAAAGTCCTTTTTACTTATGTGCCGATGAATATTTTGCTTTGGAACAGGGTCATAATAGGCAAATAAATCTTCAAACTGAACTTTTTTAATTGGAAATAAGCATTCGAATTCTGCATTATCAGAATCGTTCCCCCTTTCCAATCTGGGTTCAGATCGCTCCACCTGTTGCAACCCACGTAAAAAGGCCTATAAATGAGGTCCGCGGAATACATGCGGTCTCTTAATACTACGAACCCTCGTCATAAGGCGGGGGATGACATTACCGTTGTCATCAAGATGCTGAGGACAGATCCTAACATTTTTAGGAATGAAGATATCAAATTCGGATTAGAAATAATTGACAGTTTTTCGGCAGCTGCCAACTGTCAAATGTCATTTTTAACACCAAATTTGGAATCAGCGCGCGAAAAAAAAAAACGTATAACTCATGGAGGATGGCGCATAAACAACCTCACGCTGTTGTCGACAAGATCTTCGAAAATCGTCTTTCTACCCCTGATATTTAAAACAATGTCCATGTTCCGACTTTGTGCCCATGGGAACTTTTGATCAGGGGCTCGAGAGAAATGACATATATCGAATTCAACAATTTCACCGAGGGCCACTTCCCATAATAAATGTGCAGGGTCCTTAATAGTTCTTGTGATGTTTCCTTCTGAGGTATCGAAAAGTAGTTTTCTTATCAGAATGGCGAAAAATTCTAAAATATATAAGACAAAAAAAAATTTTCAATCTATTCATAAATAGAGGTGATTAATAATTTTATGCCGAACATACTGTTAAAATTTAAACAAACTCAGTATGTAAATTACCGAAAAATTTTGTGTACACAGTATGTTCCGCAAAAAACTAGTAATCACCTCTATTTGTGGATAGATTGAAAAATGTTTATTTAGCTCCTTATCTTTTATATTTCAGATTTTTTCACCTCAGATAGAAGTGCCAAATTTAATAAGAAGTTATATAGCACCTTAGGCATGATGTTACAAAATCACAAGATAGAAATTCTAAAATTGTTACGGTGAGTTCTACATGAAATAAGAAAATCTGAAAAATTAAACTTTACAAATTACTTCTATGTACAAATTTAGCCTCGGTTACAATTTTATAATTTGTTTAGATACTGCTGGATATAGACAAGTTGCGATATGACTTAATGTATGAAGTCTAGTGTCAAAGACATGTATTTTCTGTACAAAAGTTTCCTAATATAATTTTTTTAGTGGTAAAAATAAATAAAACAATTTTATAGCAAAAATATTTGCTAGTATTGATACACATCAATATCATAATTTAAAATATAAGTTATAATAAAAATAATAATAATAATAATCTCTTTATTGTCTAACAGATATACCATTTACAAGACAATTAAACATAAATAACATAATACAAAGGAGAGAGAGATAAAAAAGAAAAGTAAAGTACTAGTATAGAACAAAAGATACAGATAACATAAAAATCACATAGAAATTAAATAAAACCGAAAAATTAAAATTAAAATGATTCACTTGGAATAAATACCTATACATGTAGCAATTTATTTTTTAAGCATTTGGCAAATTGCGCAAATTGCAGGTTGTTCACGTCAATGTCATTACCAGTACTGTTGAAAACGCTCATAGCTTGAAACAATGGTGTTTTGATGAGAACTTTAGATGATGCTGTAGGTGAATAGAAAACAGGAGAGGTTCTGACCAATCTATTAGGAACGTGAAAGTTTACTTGAAATAATAAGTCAGGAGAGTCAATAAGAGATTTGCATAATTTTATAAGAAAACAGACCAGATGGTAATTTCTTCGATTCGTCAATAAAGGTAGCTGAAAACACTCAGTTATAATGACTTCATCGACACCCCTATCAGGGGTGTCGACCATCATATTTTAATATAAGAAATTTGGCAAACTTTTTTTGAACATTCTCTACCTGTTTAATATACTTAGCGTGTATTGGATTCCAAACAATTGCACCATATTCAAGCCGCGAAAGCACATAGCTCGAATATAAAGTTTTTAATGTTTTATTATTATGAAAAACACTCGAATTACGTATTATGAAACCCAACGTCCTCCTCGCAATAGTGCAGATCCAATTAATATGATGGGCAAATGAAAGTTCAGGATCAAAAATAATTCCAAGGTCCTTAAAGGTGTTACAACGTGTAATATCTTCATTATCTAACTTATACTGGAAGTCAATGATGCTAAATTTATTGGAGTAAGTTAAAAAGAAGCACTTACCGGTATTCAATGTCAGCCTATTCAACTCACACCATTGCTATAAGGACTCCATATCATGTTGCAATGAAAGGCAATCACTAGAGTCTCTTATGGTGCGGAAAAGCTTTAGGTCGTCAGCAAACAAAAGAAAATTACTAGTTATGTTATCACCAATGTCGTTAATGAAGAGTGAAAAAATTAAAGGTGCAAGGTTGCTACCCTGTGGTGCACCACTTGTGGCACTAAACGTTGAGGATTTATGTCCACGAATTTCGATGTACTGTAAGCGGTTACGCAAATAGGACTCGAAAAAAGTAATTAAGTTATTGCTGAAACCAAGTCTATTCAGCTTATGTAGAAATATGGAATGGTCGACCCTATCAAAGGCCTTAGAGAAATCATTGTCATCAACTTGCATTTGTTTGTCCAAAGCATTGCCTGTAAATTGAGCAAAACAAGCCAAATTAGTTATTGTACTACGTTTGCTAAAAAAACATGTTGATTTACAGAAATCAGGCTTTTAACCTATACAAAAATACATTAATATACTGACATCTAAAAGACTTTGGCGAATATCGGTAATAAAGATACCGGTCTATAATTAGATATATCATTTGCGTCACCCTTTTTAAATACGGAAATGATTTTGGCCTTCTTCCATACGTCAGGAAATATGTTCGTTTTTAGAGACAAATTGAATATATAAGATAAATGTAACAACAAAGCATGAGCACAATCCTTCACAATAAAGCTAGGAATATTATCAGGGCCACAAGTAAGTTTATCTCTCAATCCTTTTAATACCGTTAGTATAGTTTGCTCTGACAAACAATCAAGAGCGATACATAAATTAGAGGTGAAGACATCGTTTTTGAGGACGCGATTTGACGGCTAACTATATACACTCCCAAAGAAGCCGGCAAATGCATCAGCAATTTTATCTGGCTCAGAGAATTGAAGATTGCCCAATTTCGGCACATCAGGCAAATAAGGATGGATGGAATCCTCTACTTTAGAGATATAGTTTTTATACGCCAAATCGATCAATAAATTAACATTACGTCGTAGTTCATTAAACTCGCTACGGTGACAATCTGAATGAGAATATTTAAGCTTCTTAAAAATTCTGTGTTTACGCTTTATGCTTGTAATGATATCAGCTGTGAACCAGACAGGAAATGTTCTTTTACGAATGACCGATTTAGGTACACACACATCAAATATACCAAACAAATTCCGGTAGATTAAACCGCACGCCTCATCAACATCCTTCAGAATATAAAGATTTAACCAGTCGATATTTAATATCTTTTTATAAAGCTTTGGAAAGTTAGCCTTTCTGAAATTGTACTTAGTTTGTGATAAGTTGACAGGAACATTATATGATTTAACTTTGAGAGATAATGAAATATCTAAGGGTAGATGATGGCTGTCCTCATCTACCAGTGGGAATTGTTCCCTATGTACCGGGCAATTGATGTTAGAAAAAACTAAGTCCAAAACTGAATCATTTTCATTCGGTATATTATTAAACTGTTCTAGAGCTAGCAAGTTCATAAAATTTCCCAACGTTTCAGTTTTCTGATCCCCAACTGCACCCTTAGTGAAATTTGGATCGTTAAAATCACCTATAATAAACAGGTTATTACCATACATAAATGAGAGCGCCTCAACACACACATTTGTTATATGCGGAGGTATGTACAATACTAAAACATATAATGTATTATAATTTAAAAATAGTTTGCTACATACCATGTCAATTTTCACTACACTGTCGCGAACAACCTGGAGATCAACCTGTATTGGTTTTAATTTTCTCGTAATAGCCAGTATCACACCACCACCTCGTTAAACGCCCATCCCATCAAGGTTTCTATCACACCGAAATACAGAGTATCTATCGTCGAAAAGTTTTCTTGAAGATATGTTATATTGAATCCAGCTCTCGGTGATAGCTATGATGTCATATTCACTTCCACATACTGAACGATAAAAAGAATCCGTTTTTGTGTTAAGTCCTCTGACGTACTGATACATACAACTTAGACCATGAGAAGTTGTTAGGACAGATCATTTAGTGTAAATTAACAATCTTTGGGATACCACTGATATACTTAATTTTGAGGTTAGTTTCACTATTTCGCAGCCGAGAAGTGAGAGTTTCTTTCAAGATTCTGTACTCTTCAATTTGCTTGGGCGTTCTATCGAAACGTACGGAAATTCGCTTATATATTCCAATCTTCTTCAACTCTTTCACATTATGGATTTAACACCGTTAGGTGATTCCAAAATATAGCTTTCATAAACAAAGTTTTTATTTTGATCTTACTAATGCGATTAGTTGGAGCTATTTCATGGTTTTGACACTAAATCGACATATTTTACATGTATAGCCAAGAATGATTAAAATCTTTATTAGTAAAGTATTTAGAATCTTAACTATATGCTTTATTTTCTATCAACAAAATTGCTAGATAACAAACTGTGTTAATCTAGCATAAAAATAGAGAATCTTAGATCTTATAAACAATGTAAATTAAATAGAAATGATGTCACATTAAACTAGGCAATGAAACAAGGGAATTTTAGATAAAATCAAACATCGATTTATTTTCACATAGTGTTTATATTTATAACTTAACCTTCTTCTTTTTTCTTCTTGTAAACCCAAGTTTGTCCACTCCTGAACATAGGTCTCTTCTAATCTCTTCCATGCTTCCCTATCTTTTGCCACCTTTAATCACTGTTTGCCTACTATTACTCTTATATTATCCACCCATCGTTTCTGTGGACATCTCCTCCTGCTTCTCTAGGTCTCCATACTGTGACACTATATACTCATCTGTCTCGAGATGATCTAGCCACACGACGCGCCCATCGTCACTTCATTCATAAAACTTATTTCAAAAAAATAAGGAGAGATAGTACATGTAATTAAACTACTATCTGCAATGGTAAAGATAGGTTTCAATAGGTAATTTTCAAAAATGACTTGGTTTGCTTATTGAAAGTTATTCATCACGTGAATGTTTTAAAACTTTCCTCCAAAAAATATATTGCTCTCATTAGCTTCTGTTCTCAGTATAGAAGATTGTATGATCCATACCAAGGCAGAAATGCAATTATATAACTAGAGAAAAATTAACGAATAGGTATAATTATTTTGGATTTCTCCTGTGTCCAATAAATAAGTGGTGATGACGTTTCGCCGAGTATCTTTCTGGCTTTTCAGAACTTGTTCCTAGAACTGACATCTTCGGTATCTAGCATGAAATAAAATTAACATTATTTTTTGTGTAAATAATGAATTTTTTAGGTAAATAGAAAATTGCTTTTGTATGTTGGTTCTGTCGGCGGTGCTGCTCCTCTGAACTCAACATCTCTTCTACACTAGACTATGTCCTCAACTATTTACATATGTACAACTCTTGCTGAAACATTATCAGGTGAAGTAAAATTGAGTAAAACGGTAGCAATAAATCAGAAAAAAATCGGTAGACCAAAATGTAATTGGTAGATAAAATAATTGATAGTAAAACTCAACTAAGCAGAAAAAAAGAAGATAAGGGAAAAAAGAGTAATTCTGCATCATGTGGTCAAATGTGACTTGAAAGGATGCGGAAATCTAATTGGAGTTATCCCGCTTGGCATCGGTAAGTTTTCTACCTAAAACTACAGAAAAACTTGGCTTTAAAGTACAGCGTAAAAAAAGAGGTAGACAAAATAATAAAACACTGTCTCTGAAAAACTCTAATATTTCAGATAAAAAAACGAGTCCTTACTGTGCAGGAACATTACACTGGAGATTTGATCAAGCGAAAGCTGGCGAGGCTATCACCAAACTGCTGTACTATTCTGGTAAAACTTGTAGCGTGATGCAAAATAAATCTACTGTAAAGAATAAATGCTACAAATTCCTTAATTGGATGATGTAACATAATAATGCCTTAACCAAAGGTTTCGACTAGCATAACACACACACATTTTGGTGCCTAGGATTTTAGACCTGATTTTAAGTATGTTTGATAAGGTGATGTCAAAAATGTTACTTTTTTTTTTGTATTAGCTCTAGTTAATGAGCATTTTTACAAAAATATGGCTTTATTTTAACATTCTACATGAAGAAATTATTTTTAAGTGATTTTTTAGAGTGAAGTTGTCTTGGGCAATCTCGCATAAGTCCCTAGCAATAGTCTGCCATCATATGAACATCCCATCTGCCTTCATACCTGTTGTCCATTGCTTTTATATCTTGGTGGAAACGTTCTCCTTGTTCATCGTTCAAATCTCCTAGGTTATGTTGAAAATGATCTATATGACTATTAAGGTAGTATATTTTTATGCTCATATGACTGCCTAAATTTTAAAGTGATGAAGCATTTCATACTAACTGTACATAGTAATTTCCGAGAAAATTTTGTACAACCGCTACAAAATATTTCCACGCAAGACGTTCAACTTCAGTCATAGATGTCTCAAAATTAGCGGAGTCTTTAATTAATCGACGTATTCGGGGCCCATCAAAAATACCTGCTTTTAGTTTTTCAGTATTTACTCCAGGAAATTTTTGAGAAAAAAAAAACGGACACATTGACCATTTTTGTCCAGAGCTTTGACATACTGCTTCATTAGCCCTAATTTTATGTGCAAGGGTGGAAGAATGATTTTTTCTCGCGGAACCAAAGACTCGTTTATCATATTTTTTTCACCAACGACCAAAGTATCTCTTACAGGCCAATTTTTTTGGATCCAGTGTCGTGATTTGGCTCGACTGTCTCACAAACAAATAAAACATGGAAATTTTGTATAGCCACTTTGTTGTCCTAACAAAAAATTAGTCAAAGTAGACACATATCACCGATTTATGTTCAACATATTTTATTTTCTGTAAAAGTACTGAAATAACTTGATATTCTTCTTTCATACAAGTAGAATAGGCAATGGGGATAGAAGCATGTTTTATTGCCATTATGTAAAAGTATAGTTTTTAGACTTCGTCTACTGCTGTCAATAAAGAGACGCCAATCACTTGCCTGATAGGTCTCCAAGCCAATGAAAGTGAGTAAACCGGTCACATCACTACACTATACTAAATTTTCATCAGAAGAAAAAAATTGCAATAAGTTTTGTTCTCTCGTGTGTTATGAAGAAATTTTTACATCAGAGGATAGGCAATTTTTTTCTTTTAATCTTGATGTTAACAATTCGGCACGCTCTTTTAAAAGATCTAAGTCTCTGATGAGATCATTAAGCTCTTTTTGTGAAAATAAATTAGGATTCGATGTTTCTGCACAAGATTCACTTCCCTGAGAAGCACTGGATTCTTCAATTTCTTCACCCTGAAATTGTGGTAGCTGATGAAAAACTGGTACTGGAACGTTTTCTAAATGGGGTATTGGTCTTCTTGCTGAAGAAATATTGGGATACTTCCATTTATGACGATTGGTTTTATTGATGCCCACTATATTTGTCATACAAAAGTAACGGTGTTCGTGATGATTTTTTTATTCTTTCCAAATCATGGATACTCCAAATTTTAGAGATTTACGTGTACCTTTTTCCCATTATCGCACACTATGAGGCACCCACGTTTTATCTTGATTGCAAATTTCTATACGGAAGGAAGCAAAATACAAACCGGTCACAGTATCTGTTACCAATTCTCGCTGATCTTTCAAAATATATCCACCACAAATGTAACAAAACTTATCAGGATCGTTAAACACAAAATCTTAACTTAGTAGCCATTATGAAATAATAAGATTAATTTTATCAGTGTTATTGTAAAACTTGCTGTTTTCGAATAAGACGGATAAAAATAAAAAACCGGTCAAGTGCAAGTTGAACTTGCACAATTAGTGTTCCGTACGTTGATTGTTTTTAAAACAAAAATTTTTGTTAGGGTGGTATAAAATGATCAGTGACTTCACAAAACACACCTCAAATGAGTTTTCAACAAAGTTTGTTTCCAATCTTTACTGAAAACTGGTGACCTTGAAATTTTGTTTTTAGTGTTCCGTACGGAACACTTATAAGATCACTTCGGTGTCTGTCCGTCTGTCTGCCCGTCTGTCCGTCTGTCCGTCTGTCCGTCTGTCACACCCGATTTTCTCGAAACTACTTGTCATAGAAAGTTGAAATTTGGTAGCAATATAGGAATTGATGGCCTCATCAGAGCCATGTAGTTTTGAAAATTAAATTTTGACTTAAGGGGTTACTTTTGGGGGGTGAAATCGGAAATGAAAAAAAAAAAATTTTTACTAGGTAATCGAGTGTGGTGTCAAATGAAAGCTTGTGAAAACACGAGTAAAAAATATATATATAATGTAATACTTGAGCTCACTTTTCTTTGTATTATTTTTAAAAAATCGCGAAAAATCGCTGTCCACCCGCCTTATCTCGGAAAGTACTTATCAAAAAATTTTGAAAAAATTCTGGAATATTCTCCACGGGGTGTAGATTGAACGAAAATTATCACGAGTGCATTACCTGTAATAATTTATCTGTTATATAAAAAAACAGAAATTTCAAGGTCATCAATTTTCAGTAAAGATTGGAATAAACTTTGTTGAAAACTTATTTGGGGTGTGTTTTGTGAAGTCACTGATCATTTTATATCACCGTAACATAAATTTTGACTTAAGGGATTCGTTTTGAGGGGTGAAATCGGAAGTGAAAAAAAAATTTTTTTACTAGGTCATCGAATGTGGTGTCAAATGAAATATATATATATATATATATATATATATATATATATATATATATATGTATATATATGTATATATATATATATATATATATATATATATATATATATATATATATATATATATATATATATATGTATATATATATATATATATATATATATATATATATATATATATATATATAAATATATATATAATGTAATACTTGCGCACACTTTTCTTCGTATTACTTTTAAAAAAAATCGTGAAAAATCGCTGTCCCCTACCTTATCTCGAAAAGTACTGATCAAAAAATTTTGAAAAAATCCTGGAATATTCTCCACGGGGTATAGATTGAACAAAAATTATCATTACCTTTAATAATTTATCTGGTATAGAAAAAACCAATATTAAAAATTCTGGAATAATCTCCACGGGGTATAGATTGAACGAAAATTATCACGAGTGCATTACCTTTAATAATTTATTTGGTATATAAAAAAATAACCGGTCAAGTGCAAGTTGAACTTGCACAATTAGTGTTCCGTACGTTGATTGTTTTTGAAATAAAAAGTTTTGTTAGGGTGCTATAAAATGATCAGTGACTTCACAAAACACACCCCAAATGAGTTTTCAACAAAGTTTGTTTCCAATCTTTACTGAAATCTGATGACCTTGAAATTTTGGTTTTTTTTATATACCATATAAACTATTAAAGGTAATGCACTCGTGATAATTTTCGTTCAATCTACACCCCGTAGAGAATATTCCAGAATTTTTTCGAAATTTTTTGATAAGTTCTTTTTGAGATAAGGCCCGGGACAGCGATTTTTCGCGAATTTTTAAAAATAATACAAAGAAAAGTGCGCGCAAGTATAATATTATATATATATTTTTTACTCGTGTTTTCACAAGCTTTTATTTGAGACCACACTCGATGACCTAGTAAAAAATTTTTTTTTTCATTTCCGACTTCATCCCCCAAAACTAACCCCTTAAGTCAAAATTTTATTCTCAAAACTACATGGCTCTGATGAGGCCATCAATTCCTATATTACTACCAAATTTCACCTTTCTATGTCAAATAGTTTCGGAGAAAATCGGGTGTGACAGACAGACAGACAGACAGACAGACAGACAGACAGACACCGAAGTGATCTTATAAGTGTTCCGTACGGAACACTAAAAATGAGGTTAGGTAGTAAACTAGAGCTGACAGGGTAAAATAAATTTTGTCGATGTATAGTATATTACCTTCCTTATCAACTATAGACAAAAACAGAGCTGCACCAAAACAACATTTTTTTCTGTAGATTTGTGTAATGACTAAGCTAACATACAGAAATGATGTTATACAAAAATTTAGAGGACAGGAAATTTTATTTTTATTTTTAATGTTTCTATAGAGCTGCTTCATTTTTGTTTATGAATATGAATTAAATTTTATTGTCCCTGCTTATGAACATAACATAACGCGTCTGTTAATTTACATCAAACATTTTAATTTTAAATTTTAGTAATCTTGGAAACAACCATTCCTGTAATAAATTTTATAACAAATTTTTTATCTGTTTAAAAATTTACGGAGAGTAGGTTCAATAATAAAATAAAGTACTTTCTAGCACTCTCGCACATTCTATAATGTGAATGACTTCCCTAACTGACTAGCCTGATATATGTAATTTATACTTGAATATTTGTGAGCATGTCTTTTCTTAAATATTGACGACGGTAGTAGCATATTCTATAATAAGAATAACATGTTACACTTATTCACGGTTCATACATCATATTGATGCCAAAAGTGTTTATTACAGGTGTAGTCACATAAAAATACAACTTTTGTGTAATAAAATGAGAAAGAAGTAAATAAAAGTTCATAGTTTATCGTTTAAAGGATGCAGAACGTTTATAAAACTAAAGAGTTATTTATTACTCATCATTTTACTTATCCTTTTAAAACTACACTGCCTTTTTTTTTGGACAAATATAGATCCTCACTGCTTTATTGTCGTTGGTGTTAGAATCTGAAATACCCTGGATGGTAATCTATTTGCTTATTGTATGCCTCAGAACAGGAATAGATGGAGAACTATGGGCGAGGCCTATATTGAAGAGTGGATCGATAAGGGCCAATGAAGAAGAAAAAGAAGAAGATGCCTTCATTGGGTAAATTAGACAATTTAATAGAGTAGTAAATGTAAGCAGTTTGGAAGATATTTTTTGTTAATTCTTAAACGGTTTTATAATTATTAATAGTAATATTGTAAGTATACCTCCGTTCTGTGCTATACTTACATATGCATATTTTAGTGGATGCATAAAGTAACAAACAAATAAATTTAGTTTAAAAGAAATGTTCCATGTTTGGGTTTATATAGTATTATTGAGTGCTTCTGGACGTAAGTGTAAAAGAAAGGTCTTTAGTAGTATGTATATTATATAACAATTCACGAACATAGTTTACCATGTTATTGCCTAACAAGAAATATTATTTATAGAACATCTTAAAACAGCTAATTTCTATTTTTTTAACAAAAACAGATAGTTAGGTTTTCTTTAAGACGTTGCTTTCCTTAGTATAATTAAATAGTTTTTGTATGCCTTAAAAATCCCGAAATAAGACCATTGCTTCGCAACTTAATTTACTTATATGGGTATAAAAGCTCAGGAGATGTCAGATGTAAAATACTTGTTCTCGTGAAACTTTCTATGTGAAATACGACAGCATAAATCTTGATGAGATTATCTCAAAAATTACTTACTTTTTTACATTCACTAGATTGTTGCGGCTGATTTTCAAATTGATTTACAAAATGCAAAGTTGTTTCATAGACTACTGCAACATAGAGATAATACGTTGTGCCTGGCTATATTTTATGCATGTGTTACATTACCTGCGGATTGTTTACCATAAAATAGACATTGAGTTAAATCACGGTAACATAAGATGGTTTTGCTTTACTATAGGTAGCAGGTCCTTAAATAAGTACACGTATTATTATCAGGTAAGCTCATGTTTTATGTAAGTTTGATACTAAAACTTCCATAAAAAATGCAACATAAAAAGGTGTCTACTTTTTTAAGGATTTTTGATCTTTATCAGTAAAAACGGAAACTATAAAAGTGTTTTTAAGGTCGTATAATGTGGCATAAAAAAGAGGAAAAATTGGAAAGAATAATGTAGCCGTAAAACTATCCTATTTTGCCAACAAAAAGGGGTCAATCTAAAACTAATACAAGGTATTACTTGTAACTCAGCAGTAGTTTCATCAGCTAAAAATTTACTTAAACAAGGTTACAGAAGCATATATTACTATTAATTAGCCTTAATTTTTGAGAATGTTGCAATTCTTATTCGTACAGTACAAAACAATTTTTGGTGCAGGGTGTGATTTCGATAGCATTTTTCAATGCAAAAAAAACAAATTCGTTAATAAAGTTGCACTATAGTGTCTAGTTTCGGAGATTTTTGCTCTTGAACTTGCCAAAAAAAAAGGTTTTGAAGATATCGTATATAATTATTTTTAAATATTTAAAAGAAGGTATGGCACTCGATATTATATTAATAAGGATAAACTAATGAGTTCTAGGCTATACCGCTTCTACAATGAGTTATTTTCCATGTCAAGAGTAAATATGGTATGTATGAAAGAATTTTTCTAATATACTAAAATACCTTAGTTAAACACATTTAAAAAGAAGTTTTAAAAAATAGATTTACTGAATATTTACCGAAATGCTATAACGCAATTAAAGTATTGAACTAAATATAAGATATAAGTAAAAGATCCATATGACATTTAGAGATACTGAGTGTCTCATCTTGCGAGCGAACATATCGTCACTAGTAGTGTCAATAATCTATTCAAAACTCTGGATTTTTCCATCAAGTAATGTAAATTTATTTACTCATTTATACCAACTTTAAATAGAAGGTTCTTTAACCTGTTAATCAAGTGTTATGCGTTAAGATTCACCTTAAAAATTTGATCACAACCACAGATACAGGAGATTTCAATTTTTTTGAAAAATATGCTGGTAAAATTGAATTAATTAGTATAATAGTAGTAGTAATTAATTTATATATATATATATATATATATATATATATATATATATATATATATATATATATATATATATATATATATATATATATATATATATATATATATATATATATATATATATATATATATATATATATATATATATATATATATATATATATATATATGTATATATATATATATATATATATATATATATATATATATATATATATATATATATGTATATATATATAATATATATATATATATATATATATATATATATATATATATATATATATATATATATATATATATATATATATATATATATATATATATATATATACTAGCCGGCCCGCGGCTCCGCTCGCGTGGACTTGATTCAGCACTATCGTCACTTCTCATTCCTTAATTTACCCAACGTAATAAAATATCTCCCATTATTTCCCCTTATCTCTCAATATTTCTCCTCATCTCCCATTATCTCTACATAATTTCGATTATCTAGGCTTAACTCTGCTCATCTCCCATTATTTCTCCTTATCTCCCATTATTTCTCCTTATCTCACATTATTTCTCCTTATCTCACATTATTTCTACTTATCTCCCACTATTTCTCCTTATCTCCCATTATCTCACCATAGCTCCCATTATCTAGACTTATCTTTGCTTATCTCCCATTATTTGTCCTTATTTCCCATTATCTAGGCTTATATCGAATTATATAGAACATATGTTTAAATCTATAAAAACACACGTAAATCGGATAAGTGGTTCTCAAGTGATAAGCGCACTAACGGACAGACAGACAGACAGACAGAAAGACGTTGCATTTTATATATATTCTAGATAGAAGATTAAAGATAACCTGGCCAGAGAACAAATGTACGAATTAAAAAAAAAAACATGTAAATCGGATAAGGGGTTTTCGAGTTATAAGCGCACTAACGGACAGACACACAGACAGAGAGACGTTACATATTATATATATTATATTCTTTGCTACATGATATTGTTCCATATTTAATGCTTCAGGCAGTGTATTGCAAGAGAACGCGCTAGCGGCAAACTTTTCTCCGACTTGATTCACTATTATCGTCACTGCTTATTCCTTATGTCACCTAACGTAATAAAATATATCCTATAACCTGGCCAGAGAACATATGTATGTTT
>CM032449.1:104591656-104601656 GCA_019049505.1 Pachyrhynchus sulphureomaculatus | reverse complement strand
TCCCTTCGAAGTGCTTCTAACATTTCCTTGACGGGTTTTGCAACATGTTAAAGATTACTTTGTCTTGTCTTTTGGCATATTGCGATCGTTTTTCCTTCAACGCTTGGATCAATTGCATCAGTTGTGGTCAGTAATATTTTCGTTAGGCTGGAGTAGCTCATAATACACTACACTCAGTTGATCCCACCAAATACATAGCATAAGGTTGAAGCCATGAATATTCGGCTTTGGCGAAGATGTCGATGGTTCACCAAACTTCACCCATGATTTTTTGCACTTTAAATTATCGTAGCGTACCCATTTTTTATCGCTAGTCACGATACGATGCAAAAAACCTTTTCGATTGTACCGTTGAAGCAATGGTTCACACGTGAAAAATCTCCTTTCAACGTCTCTCGGTTCAGTTCGTAACGTACCAAATTTCCTTGCTTTTAAATCATTTTCAGTACATGTAAGCGCGAGATGGTTGTGAGATCAACTCCTTATGATTCACATTAGGCACTGGTTTTTATCGAGTAATATCTCCAATTCTTTATCTTTCAACTTTATCAGCTGGCCTAGAGATTATTTGCCATCTGTCTCGCAATCATCGCTTTTAAAGCATCGAAACCAGTACTTACAGGTTTTTATCGATGGAATATAATCACCATAGGTTTCCGACAGCAATCGATGGCTGACTGACAGCGTTTTTCTTCAAATTAAAGATTAAAAGTAAAATTTCCCGCAAATGGTGGTTTGCTGGCATGTAAGATAATTTGACATATTCAATGCTCAAAAAAACTATGTTGTTAAAATTTCAGCAAATTGACATATTCTAAAAATTAAAGTCTAATGATGGTGCTTCACCATGTAATAAAATTTACGCCCTCTCTTAGAAATCTCTCAAAATTAATTCATACTCCTTACATATTTATGCCTTGAGATGTGACATAAAGAAGTAATAACTTATCTTATTTTGTGGACTTCAAGGGAAAGTAATATAAGTTTTTTAGAATTTTGTCTTTAATTTTATTAGAAACAAATACCATTCTGCTAATTACTCTGTATAGTAAATAGTAATTCATCTTTCATAAAGCTTATATCACCAGTTAGACCAAGATACTTAAAAATTATATTTTTAAAATTTTTAATTTAACTTGCACTTGTTTATAAGGGTGGTAAATAAAACATTTTTATAGATCCTACCACGGACAGTGAAACTATGATTAAGAGTCAATTTTCACAATATAATTGAATGAATTACGCAACGCTGCAAGATCACTGAAGACGGATCATTCTCGGGGTGTAAATGAACTTCCAGGTTTTATTTCTGGATCTCATAAAAGTATAATTAATATTATGTAAATTCCAAATTCGCTTAATACTTCAAAATTACAGTTCAAAAAAGAAAAGAGGAGCCAATTACAACTCGAAATTAAAATCTTTCTTGAATGCCTTAATACTTTCCGAATTTAAATAAAAATCTTATCATCGTGCATTAGCAGTACTGCTCTTGAATGGCTGAAATTAACCTTATTGAAACGTACACAAATTATAAAACTTAAAAGTAGTCAGGAAACATAGTGGGGATTCCACAAGGAAGCTTTCTGTCGCCAACATTTTTCCTGATTTTTAATAACGATTTTACTGCTCTAGGTAATTCTAACACGACTTAAATATACATTGCAAAGACAAAAAATAATAAGGCATTGAACGTTTGCAATGATCTGTTGAAAATTTTTAAAACTGGTCTGATAAAAATGTCGTCGAAACTCTTAAAATTACTCTAAATAACCATTATTCCGAAAATAAAAATGATAGATAAAGTATATCTTTTCAAGACTTCTAGAAACAAAACTATACAACAAATCAATGACAAAAAATATTTAGTTTATAGATTCTCTCTTAGACTTGTAATTTAGGGTATTTTTGAAATAAGTTAATTATCTATTATTTCCGTTTCGCCATCTATAATCTGTTGTTAACCGCGTTACCCTACTGACCCTTTAATATGGTATAATATATTCAAAATTGGGCTAGAATGTTTGGGTGAGTCTTCATCAATATGTTGAGCGGCAAGAAATAATATCACATAAATCGTTGACCGTCCGCAATGAGATGTTTGTCAACCTAGATTTAAGGGTTTATGCTGACGGTTATAGCAATATATATTTTGAAATATTCAACTCATTCATAAAGTAACATTAAAAACTCTAGTCTCAGAGAACAAATACATTTATGTAATCCTAGACCAAAAAAATAATATAAATTTTCCTCAATGTTGCTTAAGCAAAACAATAAATGGTCTAGAAGTTATATCAATGTGATTAACTAGTTCCCTACCTCTCTCTCTCTCTCTCTCTCTCTCTCTCTCTCTCTCTCTCTCTATATATATATATATATATATATATATATATATATATATATATATATATATATATCTTCCTTTTCTTCTTCTTCCTTCAGCCGCTCTCTACCCACTGTCGGGTATAGGCATTTCTCAAATCTTTCCATTTTTCTCTATGTTGTGCTTGTTGATACCAGTTAAGCCCTCCGATCGTCGCTCCATCTCTGTTGGAGTCTTCCTATGCTTCGCTTTTCACCCCATGGTTTCCACCTATTGATCTTGCCACTCCACTTATACGTCGCTCTCGCTACATGGCCGGCCCAGCTCCATTTCAGAGATGTTATCCGTTTGGTGATATCATCCACCTTTGTTTGTTGTCTAATCCATTTATCAGTTTTCTTATATATATATATATATATATATATATATATATATATATATATATATATATATATATATATATATATATATATATATATATACAAGGCTTCTGGCGCTGACGGAATACCTGCCATAGTTCTCAAAAACTATGCGAGGGAACTAACACTAGTTTTCTGGAGACTTTTCAACCTATCCTACAGAAAGGGAATATTCCCTTCCTGCTGGAAATGTGCCACAGTTCAGCCGATACCCAAAAATCGCAAGAAGACCTTGCCAAATAACTATCAACCAGTCGCACTATTTTCAATAATATCGAAAGTCATGGAAAAGGTTATCAATCAGCATCTTCTAAAATATCTTGAACGACTCAACATTATTAGCGATCACCAATATGGCTTTCGTAAACATAGATCAACAGGAGATCTTCTGACTTATGTAACACATGTTTGGAACAACGCAACTGAATACTTTGAAGAATCTCGAGCGGTTGCTCTTGACATATCCAAGGAATTCGATCGTGCTTGGCACGATTGACTGTTGGCTAAGCTACGCTCTTATGGTATGTCTGAAAACTTCTGTTTGTGGGCGTCATGTTTCCTCAGAGAGCGTTCTTTACGAGTGGCGGTCGACAGATTTCTTTCACACCTTCACTATTTCATTTACATTAACGATCTGCTGGAAAAGGCCGGGAATCCAATCTACAGCTTGACAGATGACAGTATGCTTATCTCTTCATTCACTTTGAACGTTCAGACATCGGCTATCAGCAGACAGCAGGAGGTCGTTCAACTTAACAAAGACCTGAAAGAAATTCTATCTTGGGGTGACAGTAACCAAATGGAATTTAACGCTACAAAAACCCATGCCGCAGTTTTTTCTAAAAAAGTTAACGTTGCTGAACCCCACATAGTTATGTCGGGGCACTCCATTCCCCTAGCATCGTCACTCAATTTGTTGGGCGTTAATTTGGGAGCAAATATTTCATGGCATGAACATGTTGCAGGCATAGCAAAGAGCTTCTCAAAAGTTGGGAATATTATTATGAATCAGAAAGCTGTATACTCCACAATTGTTAATTCTTTACAAAACTCAAATTTGACCAACTATGGAATACTGCTCTCATGTTTGGGGCTCCGCTCCCAAACATACACTGCAATTGTTGGATTCTATTCAGAGAAGAGCTGTTCGTCTGATTGGAGACCCAGAACTGACCGGCGGCCTTGATTCGCTGGAACATCGAAGAACGATTAGCGACTTGAGTTTGTTCTACAGGTATTTTCATGGAAAGTGTTCGAAGGATGTAGCCCGCTTAATTAGAAATACACGTCGCGCTAATACTTCACATCCGTATGAAGTTCCGCTTGTTACTCCACGTACAATGCTTTTCAAGTAGTCTTTTATATGGAGAACATCATCCCTTTGGAATTATTTGCCCAGGGCTGTGTTTCCCACCGAGTGCAATTTACAGCGATTCAAGAACAACGCGAATCGCTTTTTCCGCACACATGCCGCTCCGGGAGCGCTTTAGGGACTTCCCTGCCACACTTGTGCTACACCCATAAATATATATACATATATATACATATATATATATATATATATATATATATATATATATATATATATATATATATATACATATACAGTAATACCCCGCTTAGCGCGACCCCGTTATGCGCGGTTTCACTATAACGCGAATTTCAAATTTCGCGCTCATGTAGTCATTAACTTCTCTATGGTCGCGGGGGGATCCCCGCTTTCTCTGAATATTCTCTTTGAAGAATTGGGAATTCCCTGTCCTTCGACTTTGTTCTATGGGGATTTCCTCGTTCGTTTCGTGTGTTCATTTGTTCCGTAATGTTAGTTCGGTCGGCTGGCAGTTTTGTTTTAATATTTATTGGAGATACATACATACATAATTTAACCCTACGTTAAAAATGCCGCCTGTAAAGAAAAAAGAGCGTAAAAGCGTCACTTTGGAATTGAAGATGAAAGTGTTAAGAAGAATGGAAAATGGAGGCAAAGCAACAATTGTTGGGAGAGATTTTGGACTCTCAGAATCGACTGTGAGAACGATTTATAAAAATCGGGAAAAAATTAAAATCTCCAGCGAAGGTTCAACACCTATAAGTGCAACAAAACTTTCTCGTTCGAGATCATCTATCTTAGAAAGAATGGAGAAATTACTGTCAGTCTGGATCGAAGATTTGAATAAGAAGAACACACCACTAAGTCAAGATCTCATATGCACAAAAGCAAAATCTTTGTATGAGATGCTGAAAACAAAAGAAGGAGAAGGGAGTGCCACTCCGACTTTTGCTGCCAGCAGAGGCTGGTTCCATCGGTTCAAGCAGCGTTCTAATCTTCACAATATCCACATAACAGGCGAGGCGGCCAGCGCGGACATTCAAGCTGCAGCTGAGTTTCCAGACAAGTTTCAAGACTTCGTTAGACGAGAGAAAATTCCTGCTTGTCTCATCTTCAATGTTGATGAGACCGCACTTTACTGGAAAAAATGCCATCTCGAACATTCATTTCTAAGGAAGAACGTCAAGCCAGTGGTTTCAAAGCTGCGAAAGATCGACTAACACTTCTGCTGGGTGGTAATGCCACTGGTGATTTCAAACTGAAACCTTTACTAGTGTACCATTCAGAAACACCCCGTGCAATGCGAGGCACAGACAAGACAAGTCTACCAGTTGTGTGGCGATCAAACAGAAAGGCGTGGGTTACACGGGAAATTTTTCAAGAATGGTATTCTAATAGTTTTTGCCCATCAGTCAAATCATACTGTGACAGAAATGGGCTTGAACCTAAAGTTATATTACTCTTAGACAATGCCCCAGGACATCCAACCTCACTTGATACGCCCAGAGACTTAAAAGTGTACGTAAAGTTCCTTCCACCAAACACTACGTCAATATTACAACCTATGGACCAGGGAGCAATAGCAAACTTCAAAGCTTATTACCATCGCCGCACTTTTAGCCAACTAATTCATGAAACTGACGGGGAAGGAAGACAGTCTATGCGAGAGTGGTGGAAGTCATACAACATTATGAAGTCTATTCACAACATAGAAGAGGCTTGGAAGGAAGTTAAAATGAGTTGTATGAATGGGGTGTGGCGTAATCTTTGGCCAGATGTAGTGGAAGCACCTAGAAGAATTGTCCAGATGCAGAGACAAGTGCTTGAAGACATTGCTGCAATGATTGAGGGGTCTGAACTTGAAGATGTCACGGTAGAAGATCTCGTAGAACTTGTAGCAACGCACGACGATCCTATTAGCAATGAAGATCTGATCGAGTTACAGAATAATCCTATCTACGATGAGGAAGAACAAGTAGAAGAGAAAGTTTTATCTTAAGGGGAAGAAATACAAAATGCACTTTCAAAAATTTATTCAGGTTTGGACATATTGCAGAGTATAGACAATAATGATGACCGTGTCTTGACCGTGTGTCAAACAATTAAAAACAGTGTTGGGTGTTATGAACGTATTTTACAAGAACGTAAACAAAACGTTACCCAAAAGACAATAGATGTATTTTTCCGTAAAAAATAAGAGTATGTATATAAAGTATATTATAAAGTATTGATTAAAATGATTTGTATTTTTTTATATTAAATTTATGACTATGTTTATATATAAACCTCGATATACGCGAATTTCAGTTAACGCGATTTTTTTCGGAACGTATCCCTCGCGTAAAGCGGGGTATTACTGTATATATATATATATATATATATATATATATATATATATATATATATATATATATATATATATATATATATATATATATATATATATATATATATATATATATATATATATATATATATATATATATATATAATTATTAGACGCACTGTATTTTTTTTAGTAATTTTATGTTTCTTAAGAGTTTTATGCAATAATGGTATATTTAAACTACAATATTATTGATTTTTATTTAAAAGAATTGTTGTAGACTACATATTTGTATTTATTTTTAACATATGGTAACACTGTGTTAACAAAGTGATACACGCACGTAAATAAGTACAAACCTGTATCAGTCGCGATCGGAATCGAGTCAGGTACGGACGTGATTCTGTGGCTTTATGAACTGTGATTGTTTGTTTAACAGTTTTATACTACTCAGTTTTTAGTTTATTTTGTATGCAGTGTTTTAAAAAAGTAATTGGACTATTTTCATTATGGGTAGAAAAGGCGATCTTTCACCACGTAAAAAAGCTGAAGTGAAGGCCTTTGTGATTGCGAAAACATTTACAAACCGAAAAATATCACGAAGATTGGAGGTTTCTGAAGCTAGTGTACGACGCATAAAAAAGAAAATTGAGTCAGGGAAGGAATTAAGCCCGAAAAGAAAGAAAAGATGCGATAGAAAACCAATTTTCACTCCACGGTCAGAGAGATGTTTGAAGAAAATTTGTGTAGAAAACAGATTTGCTACCACAAAGGTAATAAAATCACAACTCCAGGATGCTAGCGTAAATGCTTCTGAGCGCACTGTTCGAAGAAAATTGAAAGAATTAGATTTTAAGGCCTGTCGTCCCGCCAGGAAGCCCAAGTTAACAGCTGCAATGAAAGCAAAGCGCCTGAAGTGGGCCAAACAATGGCAAGACAAAGATGTGGACTTCTGGAGATCGGTAAGATACAGCAATTTAATCAATAATTGATACATTATTATCATTTTCAGTTAAATAAAGCAAATAAACATGGAAGTTTATATATTTTTCCTATTTTTGACAGGTCTGCTTCAGTGACGAAAGCACATTCGAAATTTTGCAGAATAAAGCTCAGTATGTGCGTCGTCGTCATGGAGAAAAGTTTCATCCTGATTGTGTCGTCCCGACGGTTAAACATCCCACCAAAGTGATGATTTGGTCAGTCATCAGCGGCAAGGTCACTGGACGTCTGTATGTCGTCAAAGGAATAATGAGGCAAGATCAGTACAAAGAAGTATTACAAAATCGGTTGATTCCGCAGCTCAGAGAATGGTTTCCAAATGGGGAACCATTCACTTTCATGCAAGATGGAGCTCCCTGCCACACTGCTCGGTCTGTTAAAGCTTTTTTGGCAGAAAAAAATATCCCTTTGTTGGATTGGCCCTGATATGAACCCATTGAAAATGTGTGGGAGCTGATGAAAAGAGAAGTGGCTAAAGATGTGATTACCAACAAAACCCAGCTCCTAGAAAAGATTATTCATGTGTGGAATCATCATCCTCAAATGCAGGAGACAGTACAATCTTGCATTGATAGCATGCCGCGCAGAATTAAAGCTTTGATAGCGGCTAAAGGTGGCTCAACTAAATATTGACTTTTACTAACATTAATTTCACTTTTCTTTAAAACTTAATAAACTTATGCTTTTCTAAATTAATGCTGTTTTATTTATGTCAAATAAATAGGTAATTGATTGGATAATATAAAAATAAAAAACAAATCAATTTAAAATAATAAAACGGTACAATATCACTCGGTAATTAATATTTTACATGAAATCTTGCAGTGCGTCTAATAATTTGGCCAGGGACTGTATATATATATATATATATATATATATATATATATATATATATATATATATATATATATATATATGTACATACATATATGTATGTATATATATTTATATATATATATATATATATATATATATATATATATATATATATATATATATACATACATATATGTATGTATATATATTTATATATATATATATATATATATATATATATATATATATATATATATATATTTTTTTTTTTTTTTTTTTTATGGGTCTAGCACACGTGCTGCAGGGAAGTCCCTAAAGCGCACCAGGAGCGGCACGAGTGCGGAAAAAGCGATTCACGTTGTTCTTGAATCGCTGTAAATTGTACTCGGTGGGAAACACAGCGCTGGGCAAATTATTCCAAAGGGATGACGTTCTCCATATAAAAGATTGCTTGAAAAGCGTTGTACGCGGAGTAACAAGCTGAACCTCATACGGATGCGAAGCACCAGCGCGACGTGTATTTCTAACATGCACCGCTTTGGGAGGAATTAAGCGGGCTACATCCTTCGAACACTTTCCATGAAAATTCTTGTAGAACAGACTCAAGTCGCCAACCGTTCTTCGATGTTCCAGCGAATTAAGGCCGCCGGTCAATTCCGGGTCCCCAATCAGACGGACCGCTCTTCTCTGAACAGAATCCAACAAATGCAGTGTATGTTTGGGAGCGGAGCCCCAAACGTGGGAGCAGTATTCCATAGTTGGTCGAATTTGGGCTTTGTAAAGAATTAACAGTTGCTGTGGGGTGTAAAGCTTTCTGGTTCTAAATAATATTCCCAACTTTTGAGAAGCTCTCCTTGCTATGCCTGCAACATGCTCATGCCAAGACATATTTGCTCCCAAACTAACGCCCAACAAATTGAGCGACGATGCTAGGGGAATGGAGTGCCCTGACATAACTATGTCGGGTTCAGCAACGTTAACTTTTTTAGAAAAAACTGCCGCTTGGGTTTTTGTAGCGTTAAATTCCACTTGGTTACTGTCACCCCAAGATAGAATTTCTTCCAGGTCTTTGTTAAGTTGAACGACCTCCTGCTGTCTGCGGATATTCGCCTGAGCAGCCGATGTCCGAGCGTTCAAGGTGAATGAAGAGACAAGCGTACTGTCATCTGCAAAGCTATAGATTGGATTCCCGGTCTTTTCCAGCAGATCGTTAATGTAAATGAGAAAGAGAGTAGGAGACAGTATGGAGCCCTGGGGTACACCGGCGTTGATAGTGAGGGTGTTAGAAAGAAATCCGCCGACCGCCACTCGTAAAGAACGCTCTCTGAGGAAACATGAGAGCCACAAACAGAACCTTTCAGACAAACCATAAGAGCGTAACTTAGCCAACAGTCCATCGTGCCAAACACGGTCGAATGCCTTGGATAAGTCAAGAGCAACCGCTCGAGATTCTCCAAAGTGTTCAATTGCGTTGTTCCAAACATGTGTTACATAAGTCAGAAGATCTCCTGTTGATCTATGTTTACGAAAACCATATTGGTGATCGCTAATAATATTGAATCGTTCAAGATATTTTAGAAGATGCTCATTGATAACCTTTTCCATGACTTTCGATATTATTGAAAGCAGTGCAACTGGTCGGTAGTTATTTGGCAAGGTCTTCTTACCTTTTTTAGGTATCGGCTGAACCGTGGCACATTTCCAGCAGGACGGAAATATTCCCTTTCTGTAGGATAGGTTAAAAAGTCTACAGAAAACTGGTGTTAGTTCCCTTGCACAGT
>CM032449.1:104421656-104586656 GCA_019049505.1 Pachyrhynchus sulphureomaculatus | reverse complement strand
TACTTTCCCTTGACGTCCACAAAATAAGAAAAGTTATTCCTTCTTTATATAAAATTTTAAGGCATAAATATATAAGGAGTTTGAATTAATCTTGAGGGATTTCTAAAAGAGGGCGTAACTTGTATTATATCGCATCGGGGTATACTGTTACTATATTTATGGTTAAGCACCATCATTAGACTTTAATATTTAGTATATGTTAATTTGCCGAAGTTTAAACAACATGTTTTTTTAAGCACTGAATATGTCAAATTATGTTACATGCCAACAAAAAAAACCATTAGCAGGAAGCGTACTTTCCTTGTTTAATTTGAAGAAAAACGCTGTTGGTCAGTCATCGATTACTGTCGGAAATCCATAGCGATTATATTCCATCGATAAAAACATGTGAGTACTGGTTTCGACGCTTTAAAAGTCGCGACACGGAAGACAAAAAATACCCAGGCCAGTCGAAAAAGTTTAAAGATGAAGAATTGGATGCATTACTCGATGAAAACTAGTGCCAAATGGAAAAAGAACTTCCAAAATCATTAGGAGTTGATCTCACAACCATCTCCAAGCGCTTACATGTACTGGGAATAATTCAAAAGCAAGGAAATTGGGTGTCGTACGAATTGAAACCGAGAGACGTTGAAAGAGGATTTTTTACGTATGAACAATTAGTTCAAAGGCACAATCGGAAAGGTTTTTTGTATCGTATCGTAAGTGGTGATGAAAAATGGATACGCTACGATAATCTAAAGAGCAAGAAATCATAGGCGAAGTTCGGTGAACCATCGCTAAAGCCGAATATTCATGCTCGCTAAAGCCGAATATTCATGGATCCCAGCTTATACTGTGTATTTGGTGGGATCAACTGGGTGTAGTGTATTATAGCTGCTCCAACCCAACCAAACTATTACTGGGGAACGTTACCAACCACAATTATTACAACTGAGCCAAGCGTTGAAGGAAAAAATGACCGCAATATGCCAAAAGACACGACAAAGTGATTTTTCAACATGTTGCCAAACCCGCCAAGGAAACGTTAGAAGCACTTCGATGGGATATCCTACCTCATTCGCCTTACTCACCAGATATTGTTCCTTCTGATTATCACTTGTTCCGATCGATGACGCACGGCCTGTCCGAACATCGCTTCCATTCTTAAAAGGATACCAAAAAATGAGTCGATTCGTGGATAGCCTTAAAAGATGAGTCGCTCATTTAACGTAGTATATATAGCCATAAAGATGGGAGAAAGTAGCGGCTAGCGATGGACAATACTTTGAATAATCAATTTGTAACTAACTATTTTTTCACAATGAAGCGATATTTTTACCTAAAAATTCCTGAAAATTAATTCACAGCCAATACAAAAATAAATTAATTGTATTCTTACGGGAATAGACTTTTTATGATTGCCAATTTTATTTAGAAGAAAGCAAATGTACTTAAGTTTTGTAACTAAAAATGTATCATGTTGACTTTACTTCATTCAGAGTGCATTTTAAAGTAAATATTAGTCATTGAATAATCTCGTATATCCATATAATATACTCTACTTAAACATTGTTACATTTAGAGTAGTTGAGTGGTCCCCTAAAACATCTGTACAATCTACACTGAAGTGTAAACACGCACTTAAGTAACGGTCCAAAACAAACGAGCTACTCTAATCAAAGTAAGTGCTGGCGCAGTTAAAATACGTTTTCTTATTTTCCATTTTAATTCCTTTTCCGTGTACCTTACTGCCCAGCTTCAGGGCTATTGCATAATAAAACATAAAATTAGAAAACTACACCTGGAAATGCTGAACAAAAACTTTTAATCAGGTTTAATATTTTATTATCTTTTTGTTTGCAATTTTATCAACGAATAAAACTAAATCATTCACCGTAAATAGGGGAATAGGCAACGCCAAGTTTAGCCGACAGATTAATTGAGGGTTAAGCTGAGACAATAAGTCAGTAAGCTGTCTCTTTCTATTAACTGCTGTCAATCGATAACATTTAATACAATTCCTAACAAGCTAAGAGATGACGCTCAGATTTGAAGCGTCGAAATTACTACATAGTAAACGGCTTGATTTCATTCGTCTGTAAAGGTATATAAAACTTAGATTAGAAATAAAAAAACATTACAAGTAGTATAAAATTAAATAAAAATCAAAATTGGTTTTTCATTTAGTGTTACGATTTTGTTCATTTTACATCTATTTCTTAGCCAGGGACCTTACTAAATAGCAATAAAATCATTTATTTAATATTATTAGTTGTTTTTGTTCAATATGTTCCTAACAGTATGACATTCATTTAGGCAACAAATATTATTTTAGTATTCTTCCTTAGTTTAGGTATACCGACTTAATTCATTTGGTTTTGAGCTCTCTGCTATTTAGTAAGAGTGTTCTAAAATATCTATTAAAATTACATACAATTGTTGCATCTCCTTCCATAATTATTACGTATTTAATTTCAGTTTGAGGTGTATGATGCAATTGCTTAATTACTCTTAAGTAGTTTTTTAATGTTCCGTATGAAACACTTATGGGATTACTTCTGTGTTCTTCCGTCTGCCACACCCGATTTTCTCCAAAACTATTTGACATAGAAAGTTGAAATTTGGAACGAATATAGGAATTGATAGCCCAAGAGCTTTGCAGTTTTGAAAGTTAAATTTTGACTTAAGGGATTAGTTTTGGGAGGTGGAATCGAAAGTAAAAAAAAAATCTTTTATTAGATCATCGAGTGGGATGTCAAATGAAAGCTTGTGAAAACACGAATTCAAAAATATATATGATGTAATTATTGCACACACACTTTTCTTCATATTATTTTTTAAAAAATGTTATTTCCCCCACCATCTTGAAAAATACTGAACAAAAAATTGTGAAAAAATTCTGGAATAGTGTTCATAAAGTATATATTAAGCGAAAATTTTCATAAGCGCACTAACTTTGATAATTTATCTAGTGCTAAAAAAAAATATTTATAGTTTTCAGTATATTACAGCTACCGCGTTGCCCGTCGCTATACTCAGAAAAAATAATTTAATTTTATTTGTTTATTAAACAAATATTTAGGTAGTAAATATTTCTTTCACATTTTTACTACTAGATTCTAGATTAAGCTAGACTGATTTATTGGCTATTAGGTATCTATGTATAATTTTTTAAAAAATGGCCCAAAATCGTTCACCCCCCACCCTATATCGAAAAGTTCTGAACAAAATATTTTGAAAACATTCTGGAATAGTTTTAATAAAGTGTAGATTAAGCGAAAATTATCATGAGTGCATTACAGTATCTGGTACACAAAAAAAATTAGTATAGCTATTATGTACCGAGAAAAAATAATTTCATTTTTTTGTGTATTAAACAAATATTTAGGCAGTAAATATTTGTTTTACTACTAGATTCTAGACTGAGCTAGACTGATTTATTGGCTATTAGGTATCTAAAATGCTATAACTATTATACATTACTGACTAAGAAAAAACCTGAAAATACATATTGACTCTTAAGATATATTCATATCAGGGACCTAATTAGCTTGACCTGGGAAAGAATTTTATCTTATTTTAAAGGTAATCACGGTACCGATTGGGCAATTCTCACTTGCGCTATTTTTTTAACTTTTACTAAATCGTGCATGTGTGGCTGCTATTAATGATTAGGTAGTACCTAAAGACAACATTATGCCTAAAAGATGATCGCAACTTTCTAGAAATACATCTTAGGCGACGAACTGGAGAGTTTAGCGCTGAACGCTCACAATGGCTTAACAGGCAAAATATGAGAACACTAGCGTTTATTCCTCATATTCCTATGATTGCAACGGATCTAACGATTCATTTTAAACAGTTGCAGTTTCCGGTGAAAGAAACGTTTACTCTCAAGTCCCAGGGACAAACTTTCAAATACGTTGGAATTGTTTTGAGACAAGAATGTTTTTCTCATTGCCAATTATATGTCGGATTATCAAGAGTCAGAACTCCAGAAAACTAATAAATTTTAGTAACAGAAAATAAAACATTAAACATAGAATACAGAGAAGCTCTAACCAATTAACACAGGTGCCTGAATTAAAAAAAACATTTAAAAAAATAACGCTTCCACGCGAACGAAGTAAAGGTCGGTTTCTAGTATATAGACACACACACATATATATATATATATATATATATATATATATATATATATATATATATATATATATGTGTGTGTCTATATACTAGAAATATATATATATATATATATATATATATATATATATATATATATATATATATATATATATATATAACAATCAGAAGTTTAACTACCGGGGAACGCCCTTATGAGAAGAAGAAATGAGCAATCAAAGATCTATAGGCTCTAGTATCTGCTTTTTTAATTCTGTTACCAAGCTATCGCTGCCTAATTGGTAGCTTCTTCTGGATACTGAAATGCAAACAAGGTACAGAAAACTAAAGTTAAGACTCTCGTTATGATATGTGATTTAGCAATTTATAAGGTTGTATAAGAAATTACTCACAAAATTCAGCAGTGAATTCGTCTATGGTGAATATAATAAAATTTGCATTTCGTTGGCCAGGTAGCAAGTATAATCACAAAAACATGACAAAAGAACACTTAGACAATTACACAGGTATCAAAAAATAAAACATTGTCAATAACATTATTTAAAAACACTTTTTGAGACAAGAAACAACTGTAAGAAAGACCATGATGTTGAAATGGTACTCCATTTTAAATTTTTTGACAACGTATTTAATAACCTTTTAGTAATATTTGAGTCCGAACCGGATATTGTTGGTAGTCTATGTCTACAGAAGGTCGACAAAAAAACCAAAACATTAAAGTCAGAAATACAGTAAATTTTGGTGGATGCTACTATTGGAAAAGTTATTTATTATTTGTTTTATTAATTCTTTAACTTTATAACAAAGGGACTCATAAAGTAATTTAAACTATTTAAAATGAATGCCATTATTGGAAAAAGGTAGCGAAAGCTTGATAACAAAAATAAAAAAGCAGATACTAATGCCTATAGATATTTGATTGCTCATAAGGGCGTCCCCCAGTAGTTAAACTTCCGATTGTTTGTTACCAGTGCCCTGTTACTGTCCTTCCTATATATATATATATATATATATATATATATATATATATATATATATATTTATATATATATATATATATATATATATATATATATATATATATATATATATATATATATATATATATATATATATATATATATATATATATATATATATATATATATATATATATATATATATATATATATATATATATATATATATATATATATATATATATATATATATATATATATATATATATATATATATATATATATATGTATATATATACATATATATTATTTAATTAAAAATCTTGGACGTCATAACACCCAGCCGAGGATTCGAACCGGCGACCATCGCGTCATTTGGCAGACTTTATACCCACCGCACTACCGAGGCCGGTACAATAAATAAATTAATGAATATTGGCACTCTGCACCATCCGCGATTTTAATATTAATTCTAATAGTAATCAAATAGTACGATCTCGTCAAATTTGAACATACTCGTTTCCATGGAGAATATTTAAATTTCACAGAAAAATGTTTAGTTGGTTTGATTCGTTTGATTGATGATTAAACTCGACCTAACATTTAGAGCTGCCTAGGCTTAAGACAATTACGAAATTAGCAGAGCAACAACAGTTTTATGGAGATAAAAAACTAAAACAACGGGGTAGTTTACACTAACATTGATTTGCTGCAGCTAAAATTAATATTTAGTTTCCTGTAGTCGGCAAGCCTTAAATGGCCGAAGACTTTCTACTATCTTATGGTTAATACCTTGTTGTATCGTAGTCGATTTACCGAAGAGAAGCAAATTAAATCTAGGACAAGCAGCAGAAAGTTAGTATATCTTGTTAATTTACTTTCAGCGTACCCAGTTCACACTGTATCATCGTAAATCTATTGTCACAATACGCCATTGACTGTGACATATTACAATTTTGGAGTTTAAAGATGGGAGTTATTTTTTTCCTGAAGTTCTAAAAGATTAATTCTTATTTTTGATTTACAAGACCAATATTTTATTTAAATTAAGATCCCATGAATGCTATATTCCATGCCTTTCCTCCTACGACTATAGTTTCTGAGCCTATACTCTTCATCAGGTAGACTTTAGGCAACGGTATCGATCGTTAAGGCCAGAGTACCAAGGACAGTTAAGTTGGAATGACTCTCAGGCTCATAATATATCCATCATAATATAGGCTCAGAAACTATAGTCGTAGGAAGAAAGGCATGGAATATAGCATTCATGAGATCTTTATTTCTTGGTCATTTTGCATTTGCAAATTACATTCACGTTAATGATGGATTTATTTAAATTATTAAAACAAAGTAATTTATTTGGTCACTCTTTTATTTATATATTTTTCTGGATTACTGGCTTTTACTTTAAATCGTAAACATATTTTTTTAATATTATTAAGTTTAGAATCTTGTGTGGTTGCTTTATATATTGAGTTATTTTTTTTATTAGGTAATATATATTATGAAATTTTTTTGATAATTTTTTTAACTATAAGAGTTTGTGAGGGGGCGCTGGGTCTTGCTTTGTTGGTATTAATGATTTTATTTTATCTTTTGATTCTTCGTTATAAAATTAACTATATGTTTGATTTTTATAATTCCTTTATGTTCTTATTTAAATTATTGATTAATTTTATTAATATTATAAATATTATCTTTTATGGTCTTAGGGGGAATTAGTAGTACTTCTTTACTTACTTATTAATTGGTCTTATTTTTATGGTGTCGATTTATTATCTTTTACCTTAATTTTGTTGAGACTTCGGATTTGTAGATTAATAATTCTTACCAGTGAGAAGATTTTTAAATTAGATAATTATTATCAATTATTTATAGTTATAAATTAAGTTTTATTATTGAGATTGTTATTATTAAATTACCATATTTTTGAGGAGAGATCATGCCAGTTGCGGAAAATGTCCTATGTATTTACTGGAATTTTGCGTCTTTGTCAACAAGGGGTTTCGAAGCTAATAATTTTGATATAGTACTTCTAGATAGAACAATCAAAATTTATGTAATTTTCTTTTCGGCACCTGCTGAAACAAATATAATATTTAAAGAAGAGGAAAAATGCTAGTACAAGGATTTACACTATGAACTTCATGCTTTGTTACCATTCAGTAACAATGCTGGCTCTAGTCATCGAAGTTTTAGAATAAATTAAGAAACATTCCTAAAAAACTCTGAAGGCTATATCTCAGGGTTTCACTTGCAATGATGATACAAAGAGCAGCTCTCTGTGGCTTGGTCGATTATCAGTAAGTAAACGGATATAAAGCGTGACCATCACTTGCCATACCGCGATGCAGCTCCTGTGGTTCGGGGTCTCAAGAATTCTGTTGCAGGATTTTTCTTATCAGATAGAAATAACATTAGTAACGATAATATTAAAACTAATTATAGCAATAATAATAATCACAGCATTAAGTTTCAAAAGTAAGGGTCTTGATGTAATACTGTAAAATCGTTATAGTAATAACTTAAGAGACAATTTTTCATCCCATTTTAAACGTAAACATTTCCATAAATAACGATCCAAAACAAATACACTGCTTTAATCAAAGTAAGTGCAAGCACCATTAGAATATTTTATTTTATCGATCAGTTGTATTTTCTAGTGTAATTTCTTTTCCGATACGTTGAATATAATCCATTATCTAATTTTATGACCATGCACGGAATTCAAAAATCCGGAAAAGAGCCATGCAAAATAAAGGAAATAGGTTTTTGTATACTTTAATACGATTATGAAACATCATAGATTACAACTCTTTAATATATGATAATTATGATTATTTGTCGTCAGCATATTTGTCCCCAACTGATGTAAGAGTTTAATTAAAGATGAAAATATATTGTACCTAATTCACTAACGAGATGTAACTTTGTCTAATTTTGCAATTAAATAGTTAAATTAAAAGAAAAACAGCCAACTAAAGTTAGCAATCCGAGCAGTAAAAGACCAGAAGTACAATACCAGAAAATTTCTTTTTATTAATAATTGAACGAATAAAAATTAGGAATTATAAAAAAAATCTTTAAAACTATTAACTTGTGTACCTCTAGCGAGATCTTTTTACCCAATAATTATTGCAAATATCAAATGGAAAACAATATGCAAAAAGTTCGGAGAGAGCAAATCAGGAATTCAAGAATCCGTTGTTTAATTAATAAATTTGTTGTCAAAAACCAAGAAATTCCAATAAAGCAAATTAAATCCTCTGGTAAGGCTCTAGGATACGATAGTTTATTTGTCCTGTCTTATAATTAAATAAACAAAATTATACACGTGTAAAACAAAAACCCTATTGACTAAGTAAGCAACCTCAGACTATTGACAAGTTAGAACTGTTTTAAAAGTATAAACCAAGCTGTTTGAGTAAAAAAAATTCGCTGCCTCAAAAGATTGGTTGAAGCCGTTACTTTGATCGAAGACAATGGAATCAGTATTCAAATATCAAAAAAACAAGTTCTCGTGTGCCGCACCACACTCTACAGATTACACGAAATATAAGTATTTGTTTATAATTGAAATCATCCCATAGGAATCAATTAGATCGAATAAGATAATTAATTTATTTTAAACATTTAAGTTTATTATGAAAATTTATTGTAGTTAAGTGTTAAGTAAAATAAATATAGTTGTATATGTTTCTTAAGTAAAAACTTTTCTATTACTCATATTACCCCGTCGTGGGCCATTCCGATAAAATAAAGCGTGACAAGTTTGGGTATTGCAGTGCATTACTAGAAAAAAATCGCAAAAAAAACACACATACACACATACATACACACACATACACACACACACTGATACACTATTATACGCATCAGTAAATTTTTGATAACTTTTTTTTTGATATGTATTTAGTATAAAAGTTTCTTTTTAAATACGAAGCAATGCCAATTATCGTCATATAACATTTCAGTCGGTAGTTACACTTCTATTTTTCAAAAGCTATATAAATTAACATTGAATAAAATCAATGGTATATCTTCATTCTTCTTGGAACCTACTTAAACCCAATAAAAATGCCTTTCTCGAAATACTAAATACGATATCAAATTTTTTCAATGGATCTTTGCTTTTCTGAACCGAACTATTTTACAGATGGTCACTGGACTTGCCAGATCAAATCTCTATCTTCACTGAAGAATAACACCAAAACGACTTCCTTGTAGTGTATGACTTACTTAATTATTACCATGGGCAGAGCAGTGTACCTCCTTCGCTCTCGCTGGTTCGTTTGTAGGTGTTATCTTTCGTGTAATGGGCGCATAAAACCAACATTTCCAAAAACCCAAGGTCAACTCTAAATGCTTAGCCAGCGATTAGCCCACTCCTTCATTTTTGGGAAAAATATCGACACGTCCTTCTAGTGTAACATTGGCTGGAAAAAATCTTACCAGAGCCATTGGCAAAATTTCTAAAAGACAAGAACTAACTTAAAGGTATCTTTATGTCACGTCGCTCTAGCTCTAAAGTTATTTACTTCCCAGAAAAAGTCAAAATCAGACATCATAGCATCTGCCACCAGCCAAGTCTGACAAACATTTATATTAGACTTTATTTCTATTATGATGTCTCGGACTGCATACTCCGTGTGATTCTTTAATGCTAAAAATAACTACCAGCTTGAAAGTTTTGTACCAAGGCTTTCGCTTTAATAGCAATTACCGGTCGAGAGATATTCTATCCCGCTGTCCCATGGGGATTATATATATATATATATATATATATATATATATATATATATATATATATATATATATATATATATATATATATATATATATATATATATATATATATATATATATATATATATATATATGTATATAAATATATCTATATATATATATATATATATATATATATATATATATATATATATATATATATATATATATATATATATATATGTACGAGGCTGGTTTGAAAAGTCCGTGCAAAAATAAAAAACTACTTATGTGTTTGGGGTAAACCTTTTTTATTTTTCGACATAGTCTTCTTTTAGGCTTATACACTTCGTCCAACGATGTTCTAGTTTGTTGATCCCTTCCGAATAATAGGATTTGTCCAAGTCTGCAAAATATCCATTACCTCCTCGTTTGAATAAAATCTTTGTCCCGCCAGCCATTTCTTCAAATTGTTAAACAAATAGTAGTCCGAGGGAGCCAAGTCTGTAGAATAGGAGGGATGTGAAACGAGTTGGAATCCTATTTCCATTAATTTTGCGACCACAACTGCTGAGGTGTGTGCTGGTGCGTTGTCGTGATGGAAAAAGGACTTTCTTGTGGGCCAATCGCGGGCGTTTTTCTTGCAGCTCGGTTTTCAAACGGTCCAATAACGATGAATAATATTCACTTGTAATAGTTTTACCCTTTTCCAGATAGTCGATGAGGATTATCCCTTGCGAAACCCAAAAGACAGTCGCCATAACCTTTCCGGCCGAAGGAACGGTCTTCGCCTTTTTTGGTGCAGATTTCCCCTTGGTAACCCATTGTTTAGATTGTTGTTTGGTCTCAGGAGTATAGTAATGTATCCATGTTTCATCCACAGTGACGAAACGACGCTTAAAGTTTCTCCGGATTCTTCTGGAACAGCTGCAAACCATCCTTGCAACACTTCACACGATTCCGTTTTTGGTCAAGCGTGAGCAATCGCGGCACCCATCTTGCGGATAGCTTTCTCATGTCCAAATGTTTATGCAAAATATTATGTACCCGTTCAGTCGAGATGCCCACAGCACTAGCAATCTCACGCACCTTAACTCTTCTGTCATCCATCACCATATCATGGATTTGATCAATGATTTCTAGAGTCGTAACCTCCACAGGCCGTCCAGAACATTCAGCGTCACTTGTGCCCATATGGCCAGCCGAAAATTTTGAAACCACTTATAAACTGTTCTAATCGAAGATGCAGAGTGATCATAATGTTTATCAAGCTTCTCTTTAGTCTCCTGAGGCGTTTTGCCTTTCATAAAGTAATGTTTAATCACCACACGAAATTCTTTTTCGTCCATTTCTTGAAAATCAGTCGACTTCCTTGATTCACACGAATGCCAAACACAAAGAAATAGACCAATATGGCTGAAACTTGGTGTGCGTTCATTCAAGAGATGCTACTAAGTAAACATGACCTCGATACGCGCCGGTGGTGCCATCTCTCGGACTTCGCACGGACTTTTCAAACCAGCCTCGTATATAAATATATCTATATATATATATACAGATACTCAACCATGTCACTAATAATTACTCTATATTGCCGACAGACATCCGGCAGATATTGTAGATTGTTGCTCGCCAACTAACATTTTTAATCTTTTGGTTATAAGAAGAAACTAAAGAAAAAGTCGTTTTGTTGGTTCTAATTTAGATTCAGTTAAATATTTTATATGATACAAAATTAAAGTTATGTATTTAGATAAAAATGCTACCAGCAAAATTTATTATTATATTCTGGAATAAATTATTTTCTGTAGCAAATTTTATATAAAATGTCGTATTAGAAAATCTTAGAAGAATCTTCTAATATATTTTAACATATTTTTAGATCACTAATAAATCAGTACTCTTATTGTCCTATTTATACCAATATTGATTGTAGTATTTATATCGATATGTTGGAAATTAAACAACATTTTTTGAACCGAATTTTCGTTTTTTAAATAGTTGTACAATACACGTTTTTATAGTACACCCAAATTTGAAAGAAAAATTAATACTATTTCAGTTAACTTAATATCCAACCGTTTGGCACATTTGCCTTTGAAAGATGTAAAGAATTATTGTGGGTACAATTAGATTTAGTTCTGCACTAAATACAAATATAAGTAGAAGAAATGTGATTTGTTAAATTATTGGAGTACATACATGAGTGTGTCAGAACATTACGGATTGATAGATAATAAAATAAGATGAAGAATAATAATAGAATTCAGATTTCAAATAAAATTAAGTCCAAAGAAATATTCTAATAAGCGATAATGGTTGTTCTCGATTGCATCTGTACATTTCACAGAATCTGATAAAATATGATATACAAAACAGTAACCAGCAAAACCACAAACTACTAGGAAGTCGATAACAGTAAAAATTACTAGTTACAGACTTATCAGTTGTGAGCTGATGACATGAATCATTGTATTATTATTGTTAATATGAAATTCAATATCAATATCATATATATATATATATATATATATATATATATATATATATATATATATATATATATATATATATATATACATATATATATATATATATATATATATATATATATACATATATATATATATATATATATATATATATATATATATATATATATATATATATATATATATATGTATATATATATATATATATATATATATATATATGTATATATATATATATATATAGATTGCTTGAAAAGGGTTGTACGAGGAGTAACAAGCTGAACCTCATACGGATGTGAAGTATTAACATGACGTGTATTTCTAGCATGCACCGCTCTGAAAGGAGTTAAGTGGGCTACATCCATCGAATATTTTCCGTGAACATACTTGTAGAATAGACTCAAGTCGCTAACAGTTCTTCAACGTTCCAACAATTCAAGGCCGCCAGTCTGTTCCAGGTCTCCAATTAGGCGAACAGCTATTTTCTGAATAGAATCCAACAAATACAGTGTATGTTTGGAAGCAGAACCCCCAAACATGGGACCAGTATTCCATAGTTGGTGTAAAACTTTCCAGTTCGAAATAATATTCCTAGCTTTCGAAAAGTTCTCTTTGCTAGGCTTGCAACATATTCATGCCAAGACATATTTGCTCCCAAATTAACGCCCAACAAATTGAATGACGATGCTAGAGGAATGGAGTGCCCCGACATAACTATGTCGGGTTCAGCAACGTTAACATTTTTAGAAAAAACTGCCGGCTGGATTTTGGTAGCTTTAAATTCCACTTGGTTACTGTCACTGCAAGATAGAATTTCCTCCAGGCCTTCGTTAACTTGAATAACTTCCTGCTGTCTCCGGATGTTCAATCGTTCAAAGTGAACGAAGAAATAAGCGTACTGTCCTCTGCAAAGCTGTAGATTAGATTCCCAGTCTTTTCCAGCAGATCGTTAATATAAATAAGAAAGAGAGTAGGAGACAGCATGGAGCCCTGGGCACACTGGCGTTGATAGTGAAGGTGTCAGAAAGAAATCCGTCGACTGTCACTCGTAAAGAACGTTCTTTGAGGAAACATGAGAGCCACAAACAGAACTTTTCAGACATACCAGAAGAGCGTAGCTTAGCCAACAATCCGTCGTGTCACACACGGTCGAATGCCTTGGATATATTAAGAGCAACAGCTCGAAATTCTCAATATTGTCTTCAGACAGCATATCATAAAACGTATTTTAATGAAGCTAGACACCAAAAAAGCTCCTGGCATTGACGGAATACCTGCCACAGTTCTCAAAAACTGTGAGAGGAAACTAACACCATTTTTCTGCAGACTATCCTACAGAAAGGGCATATTTCCTTCCTGCTGGAAATTTGCGACAGTTCAGCCGATACCTGAAAAAGGCAAGAAGACCTTGCCAAATAACTACCGACCAGTCGCACTGCTTTCAATAATATCGAAAGTCATGAAAAAAGCTATCAATCAGCATCTTCTAAAATATCTTGAAGCATTCAACATTATTAGAGTTCACCAGTATGGCTTTCGTAAACATAGATCAACGGGAGATCTTCTGACTTATGTAACAAATGTTTGGAACAACGCAACTGAACACCTTGGAGAATCTCGAGCGGTTTCTCTTGACATATCCCAGGCATTCGACCGTGTTTGACACGATGGACTGTTGGCTAAGCTACACATTCACTATCAACGCCGATGTGCCCCAAGGCCACAAACTGTCTCACTTTCTCATTTACATTAACGATCTGCTGGAAAAGGCCGGGAATTCAATCTACAGCTTTCCAGATGACAGTACGCTTATTTCTTCATTCATGCTCGGAAATCGGCTACTTGGACAAATATTTACAGACAGCAGGAAGTCATTCAACTTAATAAAGACCTGGAAGAAATTTTATCATGGGGTGACAATAACGAAGTGGAAATTTAACGCTACAAAAACCCAGGCGGCAGTTTTTTCTAAAAAAGTTAACGTTGCTGAACCCAGCATAGTTATGGCGGGTCACTCCATTCCTCTAACATCGTCACTCAATTTGTTGGGCGTTAATTTGGGAGCAAATAAATAAAAAAGAATTGACACTCTTGTGAATAGATATAAAGCGGCTGGAGTCTGGTCTGTGGACAAAAAACATCTTTCCCGAACATTTGTTTAAAGCAGCTGAAAATATAAATACTCTCTCTCTCTTAAACAAACTAAAGTAATGGAAGGACATGGATCTTACATGACGCTTCTATTATTATAAATAATAAAAACAAGCAATTACTCAGCCGATGTTTCCAAATAGCCACATTTAAATAGTGAACTGTCTACTTCAGGATTTAATACTAGAGCTTTAAAAAAAATTGTAAAATATTTATGCCCAATATTATAAAAAGTACTGTACAAAAAACTGTTTCAACAATTCTTGAGAAAAATATAGAAGAAACAATAAACATCAATAAACCAAAGAAAGACACCAATAACAAAAATAATACGCTATTATCCACCCTCTGTTAAACTGAAACAAAAAGCTAGCGACCGGCTGCAGATACCGCAAATAAACTTTTGTTGCTCGCCGTTCTCAACCATAATAAAGGAAGAATTTTTTGTCGACTTCTGACAAAAAAATCCTTTGTAGTCTTCAAACGTATAACGCCGAACAAAGTCAATGACCTACTTCAGTACTGTTTTAATAGACTATCTTTTTTACAATGAATCAAATAAAATTTTGGTGAATTACATGTGTTAAAATTAAGATCAAATGTTGAAATATAAAATTTGTGTAATTAATATTGTTTTAGGAAGCAAATATTTTAAAAGTTAACAATTTTTATAATATTTTTCTATTATTAAATTTGTTTAGTAAAAATCTATTCACCCTAATTTTAACAACAACTGCCACAGTACCTTCACAAAAAAACACAAATAATAATAGTCATTAAAGGATAAATAACCGGAAAAGACTAAAAAAATTATCGGGTACATAAGGACTGGTATACCAACTATGCAACAGACCAACAAGCCGCAAGGCCTTACAGTGGATGAATGTATTAAAAAGCACCCTATGTCCACTGAACTCAAGAACTGTAAACCAACCTTGTAGTAGTATTAATAAACCTTTTTTGAAGTTGACATTAACACAGGAAATTGTGCAGTTTTATGGTACACTAGTGGCGGGGTGAAAAAAATATTCATGACGTATTTCTTTATTATTGCAATCCAATACTTGAGATGAATTTTCTGCATATATATATATATATATATATATTATATATATATATATATATATATATATATATATATATATATATATATATATATTATATTATATATATATATATATATATATATATATATATATATATATATATATATATATATATATATATATATATATACATACTAGAAGACCCGGCGAACTTCGTACCGCCTAACAGTCAATGAACGTCGTGTTAACTTTTAGCTAAGTTCAATAGCTTATTAGGATAATATATATAAAGAAAATAAAAATTCAATAAAAGTACAAAAATCGAGTATTTCAATGGCGTGTCAGCAAGACTTTGCTTTATTGAAGCTACGTATTTTGTTGCATGGGTTGCACTCGGGTTTATTCTCTTCAGTGAAGCACCTTGTGATATACGACATTTTTCGTTTTGTTATCAGGCGCAAGAACAAATAAAGCGGAAGGTTTGCCGACACGTGAACATGCCACGTACAATTGACCATGAGAAAAACATGCATTTTCTAGATTCAGACCACAAACACTCAAGGTTGGCCTTGTGATTTGTTAATCGTCATGGCGAATGCAAGACGAATCGGAAATTGAAATCGTTTAAACTCAAAGGGCATATCGGTTGGGATCATCGGAATCCTCGGAATGAGAACTTCCTCACCTTCGAATTTTCCTTTGAGTATCGTCGCGTGAATCACATTGATCATCAGTTTTCTTATCACCAAACGCGTTTTGGTTGGTTTAGATTTCGAAGCATGATGACTACCGAGCCAACCTTCAGTTGTAAATTGTGCGGTGGTAAGCCAGGCACATCCAAGGAGTTTAAAAATTCAGTTGGATAGTTGGTGGCTTCGTCTTCGTTTGTTACACAGTCAATAGATTTGAATGAATGGGGAGTACCAACGATTTGATTTTGAATTACGAAGTTTAAGTCATCCACATCTTTGTTCTTAGCCGCCAAAATTGCTCGCTCACTCAACCATTTGTTATTTTTGTGGTTAGCAATGATGTTCGGGAACACTTTGTTGTTGAGCTCGTCTTTCGAGGAGACGAAATTGCAAAAGTTCGGAGGAAATGAAATCAATCCGCTCGATTCGTCGGCAGGAACACGGCCATTACCGATAGTCAGCAATTGCTTGGAGAAATCTTCAGCAGATGGATCGTTCAGCAATGCAACTCTCATGTTTGCTGCCAGCTGAAATTTCTTCACATAGCGCCACAGATTTGATGATTTGAGGCAAGCGTTTATTTCATCGGCAGCAGTCGATCTTGGAATGACTGGCAGTGTTTGGCAGAAATCGCCAGACAGTAAAATCATTGCGCCTCCAAAACATCTCGAGTCATTGCGCAGATCTTTCAATGTTCGGTCAAGTGCTTCCAATGCGCGTCCCAGATGATGATTTGATAGCGCGTAATTTCATCGTTGGTATTGGAGGTTTGGATGCCGAAAACCGCCATATCGCTGCCTTTCGTGACATATTTGCAGATGTATTTGATGGATTTCACCGAACTGCAATACTCAACGTTGTTGTAATATGTCTTGAATGTTTTGGAAAGAAGTGTCGAATATGGAACAATCCATCTGTTGTCGACCACGAAATCGTTTCCTTTCACTTTCGTTGTGATAGTTGGACCGTTATCATCGGGTGATCGACGCCGATACAGTGGATAACCATCGTTGCCAGTGATGGTCTCCGCCGTTAATTTTCGTGGATAACGTTTGGAACACTTGCCGTCGATCATGCACGGTGATTGGGGGTTGATGGCGCCACACGGTCCATGAATCATATTCGTAATTACAACATCATGTAGGTCTGGATCGGTTTCGGGATCAGGAATCTCGGAACATATGATATCATCTATTTGGTCTGGTCGAATTCTTTCGACTAACCAAATAAGAATGTGTGCATTCGGCAAGCCTTGTTTTTGCCATTCGACTGAATACATCCAGCATCGAGTATCCCCAAAGACGCGTTGCTTAACAATGTAGTTTATCAGTGACCGGATTTTTTGCTTGAAGACACGTGCGGTGATGTCGTGCCGATCACATGATGTTTGTCCGGGAAGCAGGATTTAAACAATTTCTATCCATTTCGGATTACACGTAAAGGTAATTAATAGATCTGGCCGACCGTAATGACGAACATATGTCATTGTATCTTGCGCATATTCATGCATATGACGCGGGCTACCTGTGTACGTCGCTGGTAGAATAGTCAATTGACCAACATTAGCTGCATCTCCTTCGGTGCTAATTGCATCGCGTAAATGGATATACTCCTCCGAACGCAGTTTGGCTTGGTTCAACCTAATGAAAGTTAGGCGCTCCGTTTCGATTTTGACGTACATGTCGACGCAATATTGCTGAAGCAATCGACGAAATCACAGCAAATATTTGTCAGCATTTTGACGAATCATCAAACGATATGCGTAATAATTCATCGAGCTAATCTTCTTGGTAGTTTCCTCACCTGAAATAAAAACAGTAAAATTAGTATCTTAGAAGTAAAGGTCACGTCCGTATTCCCTGAAGGGGTGGACAGAACCGCGTGATCACTAAATCCCCGAAGGTCACTTTTAGCATATTTAAAATGGGTTAAGATAAATGATATAAGATTAGTTACCAGCCCTTTGCCCAATATTCTCCAAAAACAGCCCCTCATCCCTTAGTCGACTCTTACGACTTTCTGGGAAATTAGGAGTGGTTCTACTTTTTTTTGGAAACTTTATGTCATGTTGAAATGAAAACTATGATATTGATATTCACCATTCAATGGATTTATCATCTTGATATTGAAGTGATATCCATCGTCTCCTTGCCAAAACATCAGCGGGTATTGCAACGTGTCATATGAACGGTGTGTTTCATATATTTGTTGCAGTTGCTCAGTATCGCGACGTGTAAGCACAATATCGCGTGTTCCAAGTTTTCACCAACAATCAGGATTGCAACTTCATCTATTGTTGGAGCGTTAAATGTTCGTTCGTGTGTTCCAGCTGGTCGTTTATCCGCTCTGATCACGACTCTGTAGTCATCATTTGGCATGCGCTCCAACGCCGTCTTGAACAGCCTGACTAATGCATGATGTTCGTGAAGTAGTTGCTGCAGATCTTGAAGAATTGCTCTTTTCATTGCTGTGTTGATCTCTTGACGCCGATCAAGTTGTTCCTCCATATTGCCCATGAAGTATATTTGTAAGAATTTATGCTGTGCATCTTCAAGAGGTTGCAATGATCCAATTCGATGGTGAATCTGGCCTTGAATCTGTGAAGTCGAAAGCGAAGTCCGTATTACTGATTTATAATCACAAATTTTTTAAAATGTTAGCATGCCTTATTTATTTTAGAGGCAAATACAGAGACCTAACAAAACTTTTCCATCTATAATTGAACCTACATTTGAGCAAAATTTTTTATCTTAAATCTTATCTTTTAAAGAAAATGAACATTTACTCTCTTCAACATAAATTACCTTGAATGTCGGATTAAATCCGTATTCTTCGATAATGTCTGCCCCAAATGAAGTAATTTGAAAACGGTCATTGTATTTTTGAGTGTTCGCTAGAAAATGTCGTGATTCTGATGTTTCGACACGAAGCAATGAATGCAATGGCTCAGGTGGCGGAGTCAATAATGGCAATTTCACTTTGCCATTAAGACAGCACAATCCAGGCGTTTCTCCAGCAAACTTCAATGAGCCACAATGCTTGCAAACAACGTCCATTGGACCAATGCGAACGAAAGGATGCGAGCTGTAATCAATTGTGCAATCGTATAGAAACGCTGCTCGATTCAAATCAACACTTGAAGCATTTCTTCTTGCGCGTCCAAGATTATCTCGTTGTTGATCTGTGCGATGAGCTCGACGATTTCTGATTGCCAACCGAGCCGTTTCATGGGCTGCCTTTCTTTGTTTGAGAAGCACGAAGTAGGGCCATACTAACGCGGCGCTCTTCTCTTGCGATTTCTCGTTCTTCTTCAGTGGATTGATTCGCAATGTTCCGAAGCCTAATTGCATTACGGCTTTGTTGGGAAAGATTAGATCTTCTGGGTCACGGCATTGTTAATAATAATACTCGCACAATAAGATTTATTAATAACACTCGCACAAAACAAACAAATCGAGCGGTAACCTTTATATGCTTTTTTCAAAACAAATCACAGACAACATGAAACAAAAAAAAATTACACTTTCGCGACTTACAGCTTATATACTGACAGGCAGCTGCACTGGAATGTACCGAGAGTTTCTCATACATTCTGTGTTGTCAATCTTGTGGTACGGATGACTGATTGACCGAATGATCTGGAATGATTGAGACCAATCTATTTGACGGTTGTTGTCATTTGTTCTCTATATTTTTGTTTTACATTTCGATTCGAATATTTTCTATATATTTCAATATCTTTCTAGATTTGAATATGCTATTTTCCCACTATTTTAATAAATTTTTTAGTATTCATTTTATTACGTTAATAAAATCCTAAATAAAGTTTAGCTAAAAGTTAACACGACGTTCATTGACTGTTAGGCGGTACGAAGTTCGCCGGGTCATCTAGTAAGCTAAATCAGAGATCATTAAAATCGGTACAGCCGTTCTTGAGTTATAAATGGTGTAACTAACCCGACTTTGTTTTATATATATATATATATATATATATATATATATATATATATATATATATATATATATATATATATATATAATGTAATATATATATATATATATATATATATATATATATATATATATATAACTATACTATTTTGGCTTTAAAAATTAAACTTCTTGCAAAGATACGTTAAAATTGTTAGAAAAGTGCTAGGGTGAGGATTGTTGAGGAAAATCAAATGTTGTCAAGTAGTACCAATCGTTTAAAGGGGACAGTGAGTAGTTTAAAACGAACCTCGCTCTGGAAAACCATTCACCACAACCACAGAAGGAAACTCCAAAAATCAATGATCTTGTATTTATTAATCGCCTTTTAATTACTCCAAATCTTGTAAATCTCACTAAAATATTTATGGGTTGAATAAACTCGATTTTAAAGAAGTATTTGTGTTATATATATATATATATATATATATATATATATATATATATATATATATATATATATATATATAGATATATACATATTTATATATATATATATATATATATATATATATATATATATATATATATATATGTATATATATATATATATATATATATATATATATATATATATATATATATCTATATATATATATATATATATATATATATATACATACATATATATATATATATATTATATATATATATATATATATATATATATATATATATATATATATATAGATAGATAGATATTTATATATGAATGAGAATATTTTTTCCTGTATTTGCTAAAATGGAAAAATTGCCCTTTAGCAATTTTGTTTACTAACTAAACTGTTAAATGTTGGTTGATATAAAATAAACTATATACTGATTTAGAATATATCTCTAAATTAAAATAAATGCAAACACAGGTTTTCCTTACATTTCGCCATTACTTATTTAGGGTTGCTTAGAAATTCTTGTTTTTATTCGTCTCTTTTTACATAATGCCGCTGTGCGTGGGATTAGGTACCTTAATCTTGCAAAAAGAGCTTACGAACGAACTTTAATCCGTGCAAAACTGAAAATGCCGGCTTTAGTAATTTTCCATCCAGGTATAGTATACATAAGCCTACAATATAGCTTAAATATTTAACGTGCGGTCACAAAATATAATAGACGGTAACATTATTTATTTATTCGCTACCTCGAGGTAGACTTTTATTTTAAAACCTCTAAAATAATTAGAATAATTATTTGATGATAATTATTGTATTATACACACGAAAATGGTGCGAAACATTATAATAACAAAAATGAAGTGATAATGATTGAGATGTTATGAACTGTTGATTAACCAAAGCTTGATTATGAATTTTGCACTCAAAGGTAAAAATCTTTTGGAAATAAGTTAACTCCTTTATATATGATAACAGTATTTTAAAAATATTTGAACAATTCGACAGGCTCTTCTAGACATTAACGTAACGACGGGTCAGAGCTATGATACAAATGCTTTGAGTATTACGAAGTACTACCTACTATCAATTGGGAATGTTTGATTATATTTAATAAAAAAATATTAGACAGTTCATGTCTCAATTCTCGATTTCTGTTGTTACTCGTCACTCTTCAGCTATTATTATAATTATTTATTTTTATTATGGGTTTCTTACTAAATTACGCCAAATAACTTATCAAATCTGAAGGAAATTTAACAGACAAATGGTCGGTTACTGAAAATAGGCTATATATTATTAACTTTAACATTATATCAATTAAAATACATATCTTCTTAACGCAGTGTTTTACATGACCTAATTTTAGTGACTCGAGCTGAGAGTCCGATACAACAAAGGCGGAGCAGGTCAATTCGCCTTACAGGCAACTCTAAAAAACCAGAGGAAGTAGAAACGATCACTACAACCCTAAAGTAAAATGGATATAAACAACACACAATAAACAGGGCTGTAATTCAACAACAAAATCTATGAAGAAATCCAATAAAGACACAACTCAGACTCAACAATGCATCAAAGAGACAACCTACAGGATTGGACGCCTTGTGCGTAGACACAAAATATCAGCTGTATACAAACCTCTGTGGATAATAAGATTTATCATAGGAAATCTCAAATATAAAATTCAACTAGAACAACGGGATGTATACATGGTATCAAGTGGAACTTGCAGCAAAGCATCCGTTGTACGCTTTGCTGCAAGTGTTTTTCCATACATATGTCGTATGTATGGACAAATTTCAATCAAGTATAAACGGTATCTTCTGTAAAAATCATTAATAGGTATTATTAGATAAACATAAGATCAAAATAGTCAATTGTAATGTTTGAAATATATATCTGTTCTCGCATCATAGAAAACTAGACTCTTTGGCTAAGTTTTGCACGAGATATTCTAGTATTGCATTATAGGCTATATTTTATCTCGATAAAGCGAATCACAATAATATCTTCCACAATACAAAGTTTTTAATTATATACGTGTTGAATGATATAGCACTAATATAAACCATAATAATGACCCATTATTTTTAATAAGCGAATTCGAAACATTCTTTTACATTCGTTGAAGTAGCATATATTATTTCATTTCTTTATGAATGATATATATATATATATATATATATATATATATATATATATATATATATATATATATATATATATATATATATGTATTATCAATATTAGCCGATAGCAAAAGTGACAAACGTACGATGTAAAAGCTAATATTAAATTAATTCTTGTTTTCGAAGTTGTTTTTTTTTTGGTTTTTATTTTTATTCTCTAAAAACTCCAAGGAGTGTGAGATGATATGAAAATATTCCTTAGTACTTTTTTTGGAACTTACGATTTTAACCTAATTTTGGTCCAAGATCAAATACCATAGGTTATAGTTCCACAAAGAAAAAATTATCCCAAATGTGTAACAATTAAATTACACATAAGTAATACCACTGTTGTTTTGTAATTACTTATCAAACTGACCTCGACATTTTTTTTTCAGTTGACCTATTGTATTAGTATACATCAAACAGGAAATTGCTATTAAGCATCTATAGCATTACTAATTAACTCGAATGGTGAAACATACCGGATAGTTTAAGCTCCTTATTTAATTATTTTTATTTTCTAATATATAATTAATGAAATTAATATTTATATATATATATATATATATATATATATATATATATATATATATATATATATATATATACTCCTGGACAAAATTAACGCAACAATATATTAAATCATACAAATCTTTATAATGAATTAATTTTAATAATTTTTTTATGAACATTGGTTACATTAAAAGTTAGAAAAAACTTATTCGGATACTTTAAAAGTGAATTAGCTACCAAATTTCTCTATAAGGTTTGAATTAAAATTATTCTTAAGACCTAATAACAAAATCGTTGAAATTATGTAATAATGAAAACAATAAACTGGGACACTAGTAGCAAAATTAATGGTGTAACTGGGATACTAGTAGCGTGTGTTGCCTCCTCTACTTCGGATGACAGCGTTTATGCGCCTAGGCATGCTTCTAATTAAATTTTGGATAAAATCTTGAGGAATTTGCTCCCATTCTGTGACAACTGCATTTTCAAGTTCCCTCAGGTTTCTAGGTGCAGGTATATGACGTTTCACATTTTTCTTAAGGTGATCCCATACATGTTCTATCGGATTCAGATCCGGGCTTTTTGGTGGCCATTGCATAATCGGTATATCAACTTGATTAAGATAATCGAGTACCTCCTTAGCCACGTGAGGTCGAGCGTTGTCTTGCATAAACAGGAAATTGGGCCCCACAAAATGACCAAAATACATCACATGTTCTATTACAATATTCTCAAGATAGTAGTCAGCATTCATGGATCTCGTACGGACAGGAACTAACTCTGTGCGAGCATCAAAGCAGATGCCACCCCAGAACATAACAGAGCCACCGCCGAATGGAGTCTTTGCAGAGATATTGCAAGGAGCAAATCTCTCTCCTGGTCTTCGCCATACTCGCTCACGACCATCTGGATGTTTTAGACTAACCCTAGTTTCATCTGTGAAGAAAACTTGTTTCCAATCATCCACAGACCAGTTTTCGTGATTTCGAGCAAAACGTAACCTGGCAACTCTGTTCTCTCTAGTAAGCAAGGGCGCAGTGGCTGGTCTCCTACAGTTTAATCCAGCTTCATTTAACCGTCTTCTAACTGTTTTAGAAGAAATTGTGACATTGCGAACAGCTTCGAGTTCGTTTTTTATTATAGAACTAGTGACAGTCCTGTTTCTTAAAGCATATTGTCTTATAAAACATCCATCTAGGTCTCTAGTGCATCGTTTTCGCCCTTGCCCTAGCCTTCTAGAATAAGTTCTTACTTCATTCAAGCGTCTAACCATACGACTTATTGTGGAACGATGTTTGCCTAACAAATTGGTAACATAACCCTCGTCCAATAAAACTGAGGCTCGCACTACCTCGTGTTCAGTTAAATTCCATGTTCGATTCATTTTTCTAATTCTTCGGGGTCAAAAATAAAACAGTCTAACACAAAAACCGTATTACTTTGAAAAAGGGAACAATTTATAAGCGTACTTTTAAAGAAAATCTATCGCATTATTACAGAAAATTGTTTATCTTCTAAAAAATTCTTTAAAACTGTAAATCTAAACGAATTGTTTTGATTTCTGTCATGAACAACGAAAGAAAATATGCATAGCCTACTATTCAAATACTCGATAAACTTTAAAACTGACATAAGAAAGAGATATATTAATTTTCAGATTGTTGCGTTAATTTTGTCCAGGAGTTTATATATATATATATATATATATATATATATATATATATATATATATATATATATATATATATATATATGGAGGAACTGAACAGAAAGCATGACACTTTTAATATGTATAAAAAACTAAAAGAGGTAGCAGGGCTGCATAAAGAGTAACCACCCTCTGTGCTTATAGACAATAGAGACAAAATCATCACTGACGAGGAAGAGATTTCTGAGACATAGTGTGCTTATTTGAAAGAGGTGTTCCGAGATGAGAGACCAATTATAGCGGATTGGCCAAACCGAAAATCTCTGTTGGACCCGATGTCATTCCTTCCGAGTTCCTTAAGATGATGGAGGAAGATAATATTCAGTTACTTGTAAAATATTCAATGATATTTATGCCACCGTCGAATTTCCTGACGACTGGCTAAAATCAGTGTTGGTACCCATTCCGAAGAAACAAGGAGCAAGATGCTGTAATGACTATAGACTGATAAGCTTACGGTATCATACCTTGGACGTGTTTCTTAGAATCATTCATGGCAGAATCAGAAGCAAGTGCGAAGAAGAGCTGGACAACTCACAATTCAGATTCTGAAATAATCTTGGAACACGAGAGGCACTCTTTGCTTTGAACGTTTTGCTCTAGAAGTGCAGAGACCAACGCCGGTTTGTCTGCTTTATAGATTATGAGAAGGCGTTCGATAGGGTAAAGCATACACAATTAATCGAAATACTACAGAACACAGGAGTTGACAACAGACATCCGCATAATCAGAAATCTGTATTGGAGACAAACGGCATCGATGAAATTTGAAGAGATCAGGTCGGAGGATGTTGTCATCCAACGAGGAGTGAGACAGGGCTATATACTTTCGTCATTACTGTTTAGCCTTTACTCCGACCAAATATTCAAATCAGCTTTATATGAACAATCATATGGAGTAAAGGTGAATGGAGAGTTCATTAATACAGTCAGATATACGGACGACACTGTTATCTTGAGTGACAGGTTTGAAGACCTTCAACGCCTTCACATCAATTTATCTAAAACCAACTTCATGGTCTTTAACCGCCAATAATGTACAGATGTTGATCTCCATCTCAACGGTCAAGCGATAGAGAGAGTTCACCATTTTAAATAACTTGGAAGCTACATTACTAACCAGTTAGTCCCTGACAAAGAAATTAAGTGCAGAATAGAAGCAGCCAGAACAACCTTCATTAAAATGAAGTCTCTCTTTTGCAGTGATAGCATTAACCTGAAGCTGCATCAGAGAATGCTAAAATGCTATATTTGGTCGGTTTTGTTGTACGACACAGAGGTATGAATATTGAAGGTTGCGACAGTTAACCGCTTGGAGGCTTTCAAGATGTGGCTGAACGGAAGGATTTTCCCTATTCCGTGGAAAAGTTATGTCACCAATCAGGAAGTACTGCAGAGAGCTAATGCAGAAGCAGCAGTGCAGAAAACTGGAGTATTTGGACATGTTTTTCGTGGCAAACATTATGAGTTATTGGAGCTCAAATGATGGGAAAGATTGAGGGCAGGCACGGCGTTGGTAGAAAGCAGGCATCTTGGCTCAGAATGAGATTGGACGGGAATCCACAGCGTCAAAAAGTTATTCCGAGTCGCAGGGACGCAGGGACCAGGTATGAATATGCTACATATAAAAATAATAATAATTAATATATATAAACATATATATATATATATATATATATATATATATATATATATATATATATATATATATATATATTAATTATAATTGCATTTTGTTCTAATTTGGTATCTTATGGGCTATTATTTGTCATTAATAAATTTATCACCAAAACAATTTAATCGGTTATTTTTGAAAGAAGATATGTGTCTATGGGGTCAAATTTTTCTCTTCTCCACATAAGAGTAAGCGCACACTGGGGAAAAAACTGGCGACTGTCTGCCGACTATCTACCAGTGTGAAAGACACTTGGAGGGCACGACAATGTTGTCGCCACGCCTCCGCACTCTAGAGACAAGACAGTCGCGTATCTGGTATCTGGCGAAATGGATCTTGTAGAAATTACTGCAATTACTATAGTTGTTCACCGAAAAAGGAGATTGAAGCATAGAAATTGACTGTAGTGGGTACACCCTCTATACAGCACTAGATTACTAAAAGAACAATTTTACACTTTGTATGATATTTTATGAGAGCATCCAACTTTTTTCTTACTTTCGGATGAGTGGAACATCGTTTGATGAGTTAATAGCTTAAGTTGGGGGAGGTATAACGTATCAGAACAAAACCTTCCGATTGTGTATACCTGTAGAAGCAAGAGTTGCAGTGACATTAAAAAATGTTATATTATTGCAAAGGTAGTAATTCAGAATTGTCAGACTAGTCAGTAGAATTGCTGATTAATGAATGTACTGATTCTTCACTTTGTGGCGACACTGCAGATATGAATATCTGGCTGGGACTTCTCCTTTGGTAACTATGTCATCCATGCTGATGTGGAGTTGAAGTCATAGAAAAGTGGACCGGGATGTATCTAGGTGGAGGTGGTTGAGTCTTAAAATAAGATGCCATTTCTGGAATACTCAGTGGGTTGTGACGTGGTTACTTTATGGACTTTAAAAACATCGATAATTTGAAATTTTGCATCCATTTTTTCATAATCGCTTAGTAACTGCAACATGGGGACCAGTGAAAGAGCAAAATTTACGTCTTCATCTGTGTTCACGGTCCTTTTCCCTTTTAATATTGTGAGGAGTGACTCCTTAAATGAATTCTTTGTCGAAGCACAAGGTCGCTTTCTACCTACTCTGACACGTTCTTCTGTACAGGGCTCAGGAGTAGGAACTCCTACATCATTATCAGCATCGGACGTATTCGCTTCATCGTCAAGATTACTATTGGTGTCTCTGTTCCCAATGAATTCGAGAAGAAACAACAGCCTATCTATATATATATATATATATATATATATATATATATATATATATATATATATATATATATATATATATATATATGTCCTCCTTTTGCTAGGACTTGGACGTTTTTCCTCCCTTTTGCCATTTTGCCTATTAAATTTTCAATCTGTTCGTCCAACATATTTAATGCAACCTTGTAACTTTCATTTTTTCCTAGATTTTAAGATCATGTTACGACACTGTTTTTCTCCCTATAATTTATATTTTATTACATTTGTATATTTATTTTAGTGATTTCAACTTTTGAGCAGTGTAGCTTAATTAGTGTTTTGAATTTTTGAGCAGTTTAATTTAAACCGGCAGTGTGTAACGCGTGTTGCCGATTTGACTTATTAAGCTTGCATTAATTTTGCCCCAGGAAGTGAGCCATTTTAAAGACGTCACTTTGAAGAAGGGGCAAAAGATATATAAACGGCCATTTCCAATTTTTAAAGGCTTTTTCCACCATGAAGCAGTAACAGTTTTTTTCCGCCCGTAGGCCGTAGTGGCTTTCTTCTCCAGCACGCCAGAGTGGTTTTTTAGTGAAACAGTAGTGCAGTAACGGTTTCTAGTTCTCAAGTTTAAGGCCTTTTTCTTTTCTTAAAATATCCTGCTCATCATCGGGCATTTCGGGTCAAAAAGTGTTTAGCAACCCAAATGAAACTAGGATGGTAATGGCTGAGACAATATTTTTATGAATCTCACCAGGAGAGGCCAAGTAACTTATGGACCACGGACCCACGAGGCGAAACCAGTTAAGTCATAAGCACACTAGTATAAATATCTCACTTTCCGTCTACAAGTGCGTTTCCAACGACTACTCAACACGTGTAACTCGCGGAGTTAATTTCACAAACTTTTAATATCGTGTTTTATCAAGCCTTTTATTAAAAACTTAGTAATCCTAATTAAAAACTCTATGTAATAGTGTACACTCTTCTAGCTTAAGGGTTTTTATTTAGTAGAAGTAATTTTTAAAAGTGTAATAAAGTTAGGAATTTTTAGTTTGTTAATAATATACCCTTCTGTATCTAAATATGTAGTGTTTCACTGAATCACCCGCTTTACCTTTCAGAACGCAACGGTTGTACTCAATTTAATTTTATTTCAACAACTAATTAATTCTTCAGTATTTTTTCATTTTTAGAGCTTAACTTAGAATCTTTCATTCTAAAATGAATGGTGCCCAAATCTGTACAACCAAATTTTTAAACAATTATAGAGACTATTTTCAAAAGACGTACAAAAATTATCTCTTATCCATAATCTCTCCAAACAAAATGAGCTAGCTGATATTCTAATTCTGTCCTCTATCAGTATTAATATCCACTCAATCCATTCTCAAAATTAAGATATACATAAGGGGCAAATAATGGCTTCTATTTAATAAATAAGATATTTATTAAAAATAAAGAAAGTTGGGGCTATACAAAATAGCGCTCCAGCATGAGGCTTTAAAAATGGCCCCACTTGTAAAGGTTATAACTTTTCACAAAATGAACATAAAAATGGAAACATCTTTACAAAAAAATTAAAAAGCTAGACAGAGATATACAAGATGGTACGCAGTTTGACAGAGAGAATATTTGGTAGAAGACAGTTTTGCCCCAGTCTGTACAGGCACATGTACTTCTATTGTCCTACCTTAAGCCTGCCGACAGTCTGCAGACAGAAAAGTCGCCAGGTGTCTGCCAGGCTCGACGACACTTTTGTCTTGCCCCCGTCTTGTCTTCTAATGTGCGCACTCTCATATGCTGTATAAGTTCTCGGCATGGCGACCAAACTGTCTGCGGGCAAAGAGGGACCAATGTGCGCTAGGCATAACTGACGTAAAGGCAGCATTCAGAATTAAACCATGGCATATGTTGAAGAAGACGACAATGGAAGTATTTTGTTATGAGAAGTTTAGTTCAGTGTCGAAAGAGGACATGTGATTTACATGTTTACGTTTTTTTCAATTTGCCAAAAGTCTGAGTTTTGTAACATGCTTGTCGTAACATGTCGTAACATGTTAAAAATTTTGCTTTAAAATATATGATGTCTCTCTACTAATTGGGAAGGGTTAATGGAAGCTTGGAGGAAAACTATAGAACTACAAGCATTTAAAATCGAAACGATATTTGTTCTTAATTTTTTATAAAGCTCCAATTAGAGGTATCAGTTTTGTCATCTTCAAGAACTGAGACATTTCACCAATAATTTTTTTACCCTATGTATACTGTCAATATGAATATTACTTATTAAAATATTCTCCACATTAGTAAGAAAAAAAAATCTACAAAGATGGTGACCAAAATAGAATTTTTCTTAAAACTGTAACTGTTCTGCAATTTGTGAAAGGTGGATTGAAGGAAATAGAAAGATTTTCTTCCATTTGTTTTCGATTTGTGGCCATTTTTTATTTATTAGTATTCAAGACTAACTTTTTGGTTGTTTTCATTGACTGTGATGGCAATTTGTTTCTGATATAGACGAGAACATTATATGTAATTAATATTAGATACATTTGTATTTTTCGGTATTATTTATAAGATGACTTCGGTGTCTGTCTGTCCGTCTGCCTGTCTGTCACACCCGATTTTCTCCGAAATTATTTATCATAGAAAGTTGAAATTTGGTAATGATATAGGAATTGATGGCCTCATCAGAGCCGTGTAGTTTTGAAAGTTAAATTTTGACTTAAGGGGTTAGTTTTGGGGGGTGAAATCGGAAGTGAAAAAAAATTTTTTACTAGGTCATCGAGTGTGGTGTCAAATGAAAGCTTGTAAAAACACGAGTGAAAAAATATGTATATAATTTAATACTTGCGCATACGTTTCTTTGCATTATTTTTAAAAATCGCGAAAAATCGCTGTCCTCCCACCTTCTCTTGAAAAGTACTGATTAAAAAATTTTGAAAAAATTCTGGAATATTCTCCACGGGGTGTAGATTGAATGAAAATTAGCACGAGTGCATTATCTTTAATAATTTATCTGGTATATAAAAAAAAACAAAAATTTCAAGTTCACCAGTTTTCAGTAAAGCTTGGAAACAAACTTTGGAGTGTGTTTTATAAAGTACCTGGTCATTTTATACCACGGTAACAATGTTTTTTTAAAAGCCATCAGTTAGGAGCACTAATTGTGCAAGTTTAACTTGCACTTGACCGGTTTTTTCTTATATAAAATAAATACAAAAATATTCAAAATCAAAATAACCACTAATAAGTTAAAATTTCAAAAATCATGTTCCATGAATATTACTGTTCTATAGTTATTACAAAGTCACCTGATAGATATCATGATATAAAAATAATATAACTGGTTCCAAAAATGTTTTTCCCAAAATTTAAAAAGCAGGTGCTAAAAAATACTATTTTATTTAGCTCACGCAACACACATTTGTTAAGTTAATGTCTCTTCGGTCTTTTACTTTAAGTACATTTTTATTATCTAGCCCCGTGGTACTTTTATTAGTTTTTATACCGACTAAAAATCTATTGCAGAATTCAATAAAACCTGGTATCCAAAGGACTCATTTCAATAAAAATCAGAAAGTGTTATTCGAAAATTCATGGCAAGTCTCTTGAAATTGCGGCCGGGTAATCGTGGTGAATAACTCCGGGGATTCAAATAAAATTTCTCTATCTGGTAAGGCATGTCGCAATAATGTTTACTGCTTCAGACGTATTCGTATAATTGGCAAATGGAACATAAAATATGAATATTTAGGTTGGAGTGTATGTATACGTGTAGTTTATTATTGACTAGGGAAGGCACAAATATATTTTTTAAATATTTAATTTTTTTGTTAATACCGTAGCAAACGAAAAAAATTAAATTTCTGGTATTTGTGACTGAATATTTACTTAATCAAAGCTTGAAAATTTTATTAAATCTTATTGCTTAAAGCTTTGTGTTAACATTATTGTGCCAAATTAGTGCTAACCTCATTATTCAGATAAACTTGAAGTATAAGAATGGGTTGAGTCTGGGAAAATGAAATAAAATCTTCTGTGGTCTAGCTAAACAACCAAAAATTATACAAATTAGAACTTTCTTTATACTCTCTTATACTCAAATAAGTTAGGTAACACTGAAGTAATAATTTTAAAAGAACAAAATTAGAGAATTTAATATTTTGGCCAGATTTTAAAAATTATAATTTGAGTAGTATTTTAAATAGTTTCCTAAATTCTGTGATAAATTTTTTTACATCTTTTGTATTGTAAGGTAGTCGTACCAGTTATACAGCTAGGTCAACCCTGTTATCCAATTCTGTTATCAACTCTTACTTAGAAGAAATGAGTACAAATAGAAATTTAAACTAATCATAAGTTAGGTAAATAGCTTTAAAAATTATGTTTTTTTTATGGGTTTAGCACACGTGCTGCAGGAAAGTCCCTAAAGCTCTCTAGGAGCCGCTTGTGTACGGAAAAAAACCGATTCACGTTGTTCTTGAATCGTTGTAAATTGTACTCGGTGGGAAACACAGCGCTGGGCAAATTATTCCAAAGGGATGATGTTCTCCATGTAAAAGATTGCTTGAAAAGCGTTGTACGTGGAGTAACAAGCTGAACCTCATACGGATGTGAAGCACCAGCGCGACGTGTATTTCTAACATGCACCGCTTTGGGAGGAATTAAGCGGGCTACATCCTTCGAACACTTTCCATGAAAATACTTGTAGAACAGACTCAAGTCGCCAACCGTTCTTCGATGTTCCAGCGAATCAAGGCCGTCGGTTAATTCCGGGTCTCCAATCAGACGGACAGCTCTTCTCTGAACAGAATACAACAAATTCAGTGTATGTTTGGGAGCGGAGCCCCAAACGTGGGAGCAGTATTCCATAGTTGATCGGATTTGAGCTTTGTAAAGAATTAACAGTTGTTGTGGGGTGTAAAGCTTTCTGGTTCGAAATAATATTCCCAATTTTTGAAAAGCTCTCCTTGCTATGCCTGCAACATGTTCATGCCAGGACATATTTGCTCCCAAACTAACGCCCAACAAATTGAGCGACGATACTAGGGGAATGGAGTGCCCCGACATAACTATGTCGGGTTCAGCAACGTTAACCTTTTTAGAAAAAAACTGCCGCCTGGGTTTTTGTAGCGTTAAATTCCACTTGGTTACTGTCACCCCAAGATAGAATTTCTTCCAGATCTTTGTTAAGTTGAACGACCTTCTGCTGTCTGCGGATATTCGCCTGAGCAGCCGATGTCCGGGCGTTCAAGGTGAATGAAGAGACAAGATGGTGAGTTAAGATTGTTAAAGTCATTATTAGTTTAGCATTCATAGTGCAAGATTTGTTAATTGTCTATTTTAGTAATAAAACTGTTGAGACATATAATTCGCTCTGCGAATGGTACATCGCTATAATTAGTTCGAATTTTATATTATTAGTAACCTAAGAATAAGGTCTCTGCCTAAAAATTTAGACAGCAGGTACGTTGTAAGAAAAAACTATGAATTACCTGTAAATTACTAGGAGAACATTCTACTATTCTAAATAACCCCAAAAATTGCCCCATATCAGTTATCCAAAAACGTTTCACAAAAAAAATGTCTACTTTAAATTCGAACGAACCCAAAGTATATAATAATACTAAAAGTAATTCGTTAGAAAATCCTTCATTTATCGACATTTCTCAATCAAACTATATGAACACCAAACTTGTACCAACACTCGATATTAACTCAGATGATTTAGAATCTTTTATTACAAATAATGGCGAATTTCAGATAAACTCTTTTTTTACGAATCACAGATTCAAAAGCACTGGATCAAATTAATTTATGTTAACCCTGTAGATTGGATGACTTTTATTATATTAAAACGATTTATGCAAACAATCTTTACCCAAATTCAAAATACTCTAACGAAAATATTATGGAAGAATTTACTTTGCAAACAAAGAAAGCAGATAACACGCATAAGTAACCCACTAGATATTTTAAGATCATATTTACTAACAGTGACAGATTAGATACATGAAATTGGAACAATTAATGATAGGAAAATTTATATATAGTAATTTAGATACTCCCCTTCAATACTGAATAAAATACAAAATTCAATTTAAAAGTCACTTAACAACCTCCTTCTTATTTATCCTTTGTATTAAAAGCTTCTAAAAAGCTATTGATTCTACTTTTTCAATACAAAAATTTTGAATATCGAAAAAAATTATTCCAAAATATTGATTTTACAGTCATGCTTTAAACAATAATTTGATAATGTTAATAAACAACTGGACCGTAACTATCGTACAAATTTCCTATTCCATTTTTTACTTCTTTTTAATTATAGAAACTCAATTATATAATGTAACAAGTAAAAATCAATAACTACTAAATTTTTTCTCGACGTAGCATTTGGAATGGTGTCGCCTTCAGTTCTTTTACATTACCATACCAATTATTGTTACCAACGTCTTCTTTTTTACCTGCTAGTGCAGTATAGGGTCCCCGAAAACTTAATTTTTACTTACATAATTACAGTGAAGCTCCTTGCACTGTCGTTGCGTCGTATTTCACTTTTACTAACATCTTTAATGGATAGCATCGTCTAAAATCCATACCGACTAAATAACCTTCAAATTATTATTCTCACCTCTGCTCCAGCTGCTTAAGAGTGCATTATTTATAATTTAAAATTTTATTTTTATCTCTACTGAAATATTTTGTTCTCCTCAAACTTGGAAAATACTTCAGAAAGCTTTTTTAATATAACTTCGATAAAATTACAAAGCTGCTTACCTAATTTTCATTAATTACAAAATCCTAAACAATTTTCTTGGTACGCTTATTGGATGAATCGTTAATTGTGTGGCAAACTATGTCACTTCTATTTGTAATATTATTGAGGTAGAATAAGCCTTAAATAAAGAGGCGAGACGTTCCTAAAGAAACATGAACATGAAGAATGAAATGACAAAATTATTTTCTTTAATAAATTGGAAGAATTTGTTTCGGCTACACTATTTGGTTGTTTTTTTCCCGAATTTTGGGAAAACTCTAACACAACCTTTTAAATAAATTGTAGTAAAGTAGGATTTGTTCAAGAAAGCAATAATAATGCAATTTTGGTTATTAGGATTCCAATATTTTCCAAGTGTCTGTGTAAATTACTAGTCGTGGACCCACTACCAACAAATACTAAATAAAACATTAATTTCAGTACTTCCAATCAAATACTATTATTATAATTGTAGTATGATAATTAGGAAAATAATTAACGCTGTTGTACTTCTCGAGTAATTAATTTTTAAACAAAAGAATGTACTTATGTTTTATTAAATAACAATTATATTATACTGATACAGAAATCATAAATTATTTTATTCTACAAGCAAGTCCACAGAGGCAAAAGAAAATTGTAAAATTATTTCGAGGAAAGTTATGCTCTAATTTTTAGTTATTACAATATAATTATAAAGTAACTTAATATCTAAAATATATTAATTTTCAACCTGAAACAAAGAAAAATATTATTTTAAAATTGCATCACTTACACGAGTCAGTAAGAATTGTGAATGATCTCAATAAACCTACTAAATTCAATAACTTTTTTACAAAAACAAACTATAATTCTGCTTTTAAATTTATTGTATGAGTTACTGTAATTGGTATAGTCAATGCAATGGTTTAGAGAAGAAAGATTAAAAAACTTATATCCAAGAAAATACTGCAGTCAGTGCTCAATAAGGATGTTGAAACTTCTAAGGAAGGAGGGGTTATGGACCCCGACTAACCCTGATACCTAATTCTGTTATCAACGGTTGTTCAAGTAATTTAAATAGATAATGACGGTGTGATAAATGTAAGATAGTTAACCTTTAAAGGAATGTGTTAAGTTAGTTAAAGTATTCATTTTAGTAATAAAACCTTTTTAACATACTTGAGAAATATTTTCACGGACGTAAAATATGCCACTTTTCATTAAAAAATTTGTCAAATGTGACTTTTACCAAATTTCTAAATGTTGACAATACATTTTTTTTATTTTTTAATATGCAAATTAACAACACAACACATTGTTTTTTCAGACAATTATACCAAATAATTTAATAAATTTAAATTAAGCGATAAAATTAATATATTTTGCTTTGTATGAATATTTATTCAATTATTGAAATAATAAATCAAGAGACAGTAAAATATATAGTAAATAGCACCAGATACTCTAATGTAAAAGAAATAGAATTAACGCTTTTAGGTATGTAATTATAGTTTCCGAATTAAAATTTAGAATACTTGAAATAAATAATTAAATTTCAATCCATCACGTGTTACCCATTTCGAGCAGCATTTGGCTTTCCCATATTTATTATTATATTTAGGACAATTTGGCTTTAATAGCGAAAATACATCTTTTTGTTTTAAAATAGACTGTATAGTTAAAAAGCTGCAGTAACTATGTAATGTATTTTAAAACTTTACACACTTTTCGCGCTATAACCGAATCTACAATTTAGAAAGGAGCGTGACGGATATTAGGGATTATAATATTGTCCGAGGTAATATTTATAACATTAGGTAAATTTAGCTCTTTTCATGCAGAAAACATGCATTAGGATATGCCGTGGTTAGAAAATCTATGTAATAATAATTTCATAAAAAAAAATCTTCTGAAAATTGCACACTCAATTGAATCTAATTACAAATGCTCAATTATCGAAAATATATTACTTGATGGTAGTATATTAAATTTTCTCATTTTACGTTCAGCAGGTGGCATTTTCACACAAAATAATGAGTAATGTTAAAAAACTAACTCATAAGGCTGCGGTATTCTATCGATCGGTTTGTATACGACAAAGAATACACAACTTATAAACTTACATAGCTACTAAATATGTTCAACAAAAATAACAATTAATCACATAAAATACAAGCTGTTATTTTCGCTGGGATATTTTTGGTTCAACCTACACAGTATACTCTGTAATCTTTATAATATTTCACAATTTCAGTTTTAATTTGTGTCAGTAAAAATATTATTTATAGGTCGGCAACATTATGGTAAAATTAGCAAGAACTGTATTAGTTTCTGAGGTAATAATCTCTCTTTTAAACGTAAATAACCGTCCTCCGTAATTCAGTATGTTTCACATTACGAATAGAAAACTATACTACATTTAACATGCTTTTTCTAGTAATCCACAATTACTTTGGAGAGCTTTTAATGGTTACAGTTTTACACATCAAGGATTAATTAAACCAGTTGACAGAACTGTCCTTAAAATATTCTTCTGCTGTCACCTTCATTGTCCTCTTTCTCTCAGATTAACACAAATTGCCATTATAATATCCGAAAAATACGACAAAGTTCACCTTCTATTCCAAAATCTAGACTAAAGTATTTGTATGCAAAACGATGATACCTCTGTAGCTAACATGTACATACTTGAATGGACACCCTCCCCTAAATTTGTTTTTGTGTTTAGTTATTTTATATATTTAAGAAGAATTTATGTTTTTACATCTCATCCTAAGGAAAAGAATCTTCCCACATTTCTTTATGTATGCCCCTAGATCACGAGAAACACAGTTGTTCAATTATGTTGGTTAATCTGTTAGTTTGTCCACCTGTTAATATGATAACTCTTGAACAAGATGATATGTAGAAAGGAATTTGAAAAAAGAGAATAGAAAATGCTTGTTTACAGGCTTGCACTTTTCACTTATTCTTAAGTTTTAATCAGGAAAGTGAATTAGATAATTACAAAATATACTTGACGAATGTGTAACGTTTTGTAATCACGATTCTAAAACTCGACAGTAGCACGAAACATTTTAAATAAACTGAATAATACACCAACTAGCTACACATAAAATTCAAAATCCCTTTACGACTTAAGCTATGTTTCTACAAAAGTCTTCCACTTCTGTCAAATTCATAAGGAAAAAATTAATTTTTTTCTAGTTTCCTCTACTTTGTACAACATATTCCTGCTTGCATGACTCAGGACTCTACAAAAAGCCACCAAATTTGAATAATCAAATGAATAATTTTTGTTTTATTCAGTGTTTCAAAATTTAAATATCCAGCTAGGTTATACACAGGAACAAATTGACAGTACAAATTGTCACACATTAATTTTTTTTGCACTAAAGTTACTCAAAAACTTTAATATAATGACATCAAAAATATAGAAGCCAAATCGCGGCGCTTTCGTAGTCACGTGATTTTTTTTTAAATTTTATAAATTTTAATTCATTAATATATTTATTATTATATATTATTAATATACTAACTGTAAAAAAAAATTTAAACGTTTTTTTTGTACCGATTATCAATATTATCTGCGATAAAGTTTTACAATAAAGTAAAAAAAAAAATTATTATTTTTTATTCAAAAACCCAATTTGGCAATTTACTTTTATTTTGAAAGTAAAAAAATAGACAATAAAAAGTTCACAAATACTCTCAAAATAAGGGAAGGTGAAACTACATTTATATTACATATTCAATGCTCAATATAATTTGTTCTCATTTTTAGTTGTGGGAAACTTAAAAAATAAAAATATGAAAAACATAGAAATGTTTGTTTGCCTAACTAGGGATTAATTGTTTTCGCGAAAAATTCATCTTACAAAATTTTTGTAATTCTTTACGTTTCAGGGACCCTAGATCACGAAATACATAGTTTCCAATCTTCATTAGTATATCTGTAATATATTTTTATTTTAAAAGTAAAAAAGTAGACAATAAAAAAAATACGTGTACTTTTAAATACCAAAAAAAGTTTATCTTAATATATTACAAAAAAATTTATTCTTGATTAAAAGTTTTGCACCACATGAAAATCTATAATCAAGCATAAAAAATTTAAAGTATTTGATGGTATACCGGGAAAATAAAAACAATGATTTATAATGAAGAGTAAAGTGTGTTTAAATTTAAGTACAGAGCAAAATATTAATTGAAAATCTTAATAAGAACTAATATTATTGACAGTTGTTAAGTGTTTCCAAAGATATGTTCATTTATTTTCAGCCTAAAATTTGTAGTAATTTCGTTTTCTTGTATTTAATAAATAATCCAACAATTACTGACGTGTTTACTGGAGTTTTTTTGAATTTTTAACTAGGAAGGCCACAAATCTAAACGTGAGCATAATTTTTAGTTCCTGTTAACATTTTCTTTATTGAAAATGTTACGTTATTATGCTCTGTATTTAAATTTAAACACACTTCACTTTTCATTATAAATCATTATTTTTTCATTTTCTCTGTATACCATCAAATATTTTAAACTTTTGATGCTTGATATAAATTACATAATATGTAATATAAACTTTTTCTCCATTACTCAGTATATATCACCACGGACGTTTTGTGTTCGATCCGACGACCCATTTGACTGCGCCAGGGAGGTTTCCGATGTTATTTTGGCGGTATGGAGGCTTACATCCCTTTTCGAAGAAATGCCCTTCCAACGGCAAGCCTTGGTTTGACCGAAAATGCAAAGAAGCTGTTGCTTGTAAACATCTTGCATACCGACAATGGCGTGAAAATCCTAACACCATAAACCGTAACACCTTTGTTCGTGCCAGGAACAGATGCAAAGAAATTATCGACGAAACCAAGGAGACACACAATCAACGGATTAGAAACAAACTTCTCGCTTATTTCTACAATTCCAGGTCCTTTTGGTCAGTCGCTAAGGCAGTTAGTCAAAATTTCACCAAATCCATTATACCACCACTCACACGGCCAGATAATTCTATTGCAACGACACCTGTTGAGAAAGCGAACTTATTGGCTGAACTCTTTGCTTCACATTCTACTGTCGATTTCCAAGGAAAAACATCACCTATTATTCCCATAGTGCAGTCAAGGATGCCCGATATTGTCTTCAGACAGCGTATCATAAAACGTATTTTGATGAAGCTACACACCAAAAAGGCTTCTGGCGCTGACGGAATACCTGCCATAGTTCTCAAAAACTGTGCGAGGAAACTAACACCAGTTTTTTGTAGACTTTTCAACCTATGCTGTAGAAAGGGAATATTTCCTTCCTGCTTGAAATGTGCCCCAGTTCACCCGATACCTAAAAAAGGCAAGAAGTCCTTGCCAAATAACTACCGACCAATCGCACTGCTTTCAATAATATCAAAAGTCATGGAAAAGGCTATCAATCAGCATCTTCTAAAATATCTTGAAGGATTCAACATTATTAGCGGTCACCAATATGGCTTTCGTAAAAATAGATCAGCAGGAGATCTTCTGACTTATGTAACACATGTTTCGAACAACGCAATTGAACACTTTGGAGATTCTCGAGCGGGTACTCTTGACATATCCAAGGCATTCGACCGTGTTTGGCACGATGGGCTGATGGCTAAGCTACGTTTTTATGGTATGTCTGAAAAGTTCTGTTTGTGGCTCTCATGTCTCCTCAGAGAGCGTTCTTTACTAGTGGCAGTCGACGGATTTCTTTCTAACACCTTCACTATCAACCCCAGTGTACCCCAAGGCTCCATACTGTCTCCTACTCTCTTTCTCATTTATATTAACGATCTGCTAGAAAAGGCCGAGAATCCAATCTACAGCTTTGCAGATGACGTACACTTATCTCTTCATTCACTTTGAACGCTCGGACATCGGCTACTCAGACGAATATCCGCAGACAGCAGAAAGTCATTCAACTTAACAAAGACCTGGAAGAAATTCTATCTTGGGGTGTGACAGTAACCAAGTGGAATTTAACGCTACAAAAACTCAGGCGGCAGTTTTTTGTAAAAAAGTTAATGTTGCTGAACCCGACATAGTTATGTCGGGGCACTCCATTCCTCTAACATCGTCACTCAACTTGTTGGGCGTTAATTTGGGAGCAAATATGTCTTGGCATGAACATGTTGCAGGCATAACAAGGAGAGCTTCTCAAAAGTTGGGAATATTATTTCGAACCAGAAAACTTTACTCTCCACAACAACTGTTAATTCTTTACAAAGCTCAAATTCGACCAACTATGGAATACTGCTCCCATGTTTGGGGCTCCGCTCCCAAACATACACTGCATTTGTTTGATTCTGATCAGATACCCGGAACTGACAGGCGGCCTTGATTCGCTGGAACATCGAAGAACGGTTGGCGACTTGAGCCTATTCTACAAGTATTTTCATGGAAAGTGTTCGAAGGATGTGGCCCGCTTAATTCCTCCCAGAGCGGTGCATGTTATAAGTACACGTCACGCTAATACTTCACATCCGTATGAGGTTCAGCTTGTTACTCCTCGTACAACGCTTTTCAGCAGTCATTTATATGGAGAATATCATCCCTTTGGAATAATTTTCCCAGGACTGTGTTTCCCACCGAGTACAATTTACAGCGATTCAAGAACAACGTGAATCGCTTTCTCCGCGCACGTTTCGCTCCTGTAGCACTTTAGGGACTTCCCTGTAGCACATGTGCTAGACCCATAGAAAAAAAAAATTAAAATTAAAAAAAAATATATCAACACTACACCAAATACATTATTTTTGCACTCGACGAGCGTCTCGCTAACCATGTTAGCTTCATCAGGAGCGATGATTGACTGTCTTGGTTAGCGAGACGAGCGTCGAGTGCAAAAATAAAGTATTTGGAGTAGTGGCGATATATACTGAGTAGTGTTATTTTGCCAAGGATTCCACATTTCCAACATATTTTTCTCCATTTGAATAAAACTTTTTGGGACACACTTGGTTTATATTACATACTCATTTCTCAATATAATTTGTGGTATTTTCATTAAAAAAAATAATGCTTACATCTGGGAAACTTACAAAATAAAAAAATAAAAAGTATAACATTTTTATTTGCGTTACTAGGGATCTATGATTTTGAAATTTTTTTACGTTTCAGGGACCCTAGATCACGAAACACATAATTTCCAAATTCGGTTAGTCTATCTCTCTGTCTGTTGGTACAACGAAACCATTTTTTTTTCTGAACTGGGCATTTAGCTGTTATTTTAAAACTAGAAAACAATACTAAAACGTCTACACATACTTTTAAATACCAAAATAAGGTAAGATTATATTTATAATATATATTAGGAGCACAGGTTTAGTACTCTAAACTGTATTTTTTATATGCATGTGTGAAAAAAATTATTATCTGAAAGAAATAAAAGAAGAGGCAGCTCTATTTATTTACGTAAGTAACCAAATCATTTTGATAACACAGCCCCACAAAAAAAAAGTGGGGTATACTTTTGATGCGATATATCAGATCCGTAGTATTTTTGCCCGCTGATCACGAATCTGACGTCAGAATATCGCCATCACATTTCAATTTTTTTCTAACCTCGAAAAATAGGTAAAAATTAGTAAAAATTAAGAAAAATATACTCCTAAAAAATTAATTCAAGCTTTTTCATGAATCCAAAGATGTATTAATATGTATTCGGACACGCTAAGCTAATATTCATCGGTTAGATTAAGCCATACAGTTCTGTTTTCTTTCTAACCTCAATAAATCAGACAGATATAGTGCTTCTCGAATGCAAAAACGAATTCAAATTAAAATTCAACCGATTCTTACCAAATTTGGTACACGGGGGTTTTTTGGCTTGCTGATCATGAATCTGAGGTCGGATTTGCAAAATTCAAAATGGCGGATCCAAGATGGCGGACAAAATTTTTGAAAACCAACCGATTCCTACCAAATTTGGTATACAGTTGGGGAATCCTCAAACCTGATACTCTTAAACCCTAAACCCTGAAACCTTAGACTCCCACACCCTGTAACCTCAAAAAATAGACCTCAACAACCCTGTAACTTTAAAAATGAGACCCAATAAACTTAAAACCAGGACTTTTAAACCATATACTCTCAAATAGTAGACCCTTAAGCCCTAGAATTGCGAAGGTTAGACCCGCGCATAACTTTCCTTTTTTTGGCTGTATCTTGTTCTTTTTTTCCGCGAATGATCTATTCAAAGGCTTTCTGCCCAAACGCTTTTGAGGATTTGTTTCTCTTTTTAGCGACCAGCAATAGTCCGCTAGCATATGGTCATCCCATCGTCCTTGATACCGATTTTCTATGACTTTCAGATCTTGGTGAAAACGTTCCCCTTGCTCCTCACTGTAGTCACCCAGATTATCTGGGAAATCATCGATGTGGGAGTCCAGGAAATGTAATTTTAGATTCATTAAGCAACCTAATGATTGAAAATTTTTTACCATTTTCTCGACTATTTCTTTGTACTTAGGACATTTATTATTTCCCAAAAAGTTTGTTGCGACTTCTTTAAAACTAAGCCAAGCAGCTTTTTCGACTTTATTCATTTTAGTAACAAATAATGAATCTTGAAACAATTTTCTTATTTGTGGCCCGTCAAATACGCCTGCCTTAATTTTAGCTTCAGAAAATTTCGGAAATATTTTATGCAAATATTTGAAACATGAGTATCTAATGCTCTCGTGAATTGCTTCATAAGTCCAAGCTTAATGTGAAGCGGGGGAATAAAAACTTTTCCTGGATCTACCAATGGTGGAAACAATACATTATTTTCACCAGGAGTGAACGATTCTCTTGTTGGCCTTATAATGACGTTCCCTGTCTCCGCTATTCCACAGACATTTATAACAGGGATAAAATGTAAACCCTGACTGTTGGCCAAGCAATATTGTTACAATTTTCAGATCTCCACAAATTTTCCAGTTATGATCAGCATATTTTATCTTTATCAAAAGCTGCTTCATTTTTTCATATTGCTCTTCCATAACTGTGGAATGAGCAATCGGAATGGGAGCGTAAACGTTGGTATTATGCAGCAAAACTGCCTTAATGCTCCGTTTAGAAGAATCAATGAACAGTCTCCATTCTTCAGGATCGTATGAATTATTTTGAAATTCATCCATTAGACCTTTTACATCGGTACAATATGAAAGTGACAATTCCTCGTCCATTGTGAAATATTTTCGAAATTCTTCATTTCTGTTTCTATAATAAGAAATCGTAGCTTCTGGCTTAAGTAAATGTCTTTTCTTTAAAACGGAAGCAAGATGCTCTGAACCATCTTTGGATAAGCCTAAATCTCTGACTAGATCACTAAGTTCTGACTGTGATACGAGTATTGGTTCTGGTTTACGGTTGTATGGTAGAAATTCTTTATCTGTGTCACTAGTATATAATAGGTTGTCACTAGAACATTCATTAATAACAGTGTTTGAATCTTTTTCGACAGTCTCAATGTTTTCGGCATGAACTGATAAGGCGAAATCATTTATTTCCATAACATCAGCATCAAGTGGTTCAGGAGGTGGAATTAGTTTAGTTGGTCTTGTTACTGTCGAAACATCGTTATAAGTAATAGTGCTTTTATTTTTTTCGGTTATGCCTAGATACAACATTCATACAAAAGTAGCAATCATTTTCACTGTATGGTCTATTCCATATTGCTGGTCTGGAATATTTAATCGCCTTCTTATTGATGTACAACATTATTTTGCAAGAACTGCAAATGATGTGGGGAACCCAATCTGTATCCTGGTGCTGTATTTCAATGTTAAAACAATCCTTATATAAGGGTTTAATCTTATCCGTTATTGGTGACCCCATTTTACTCAATACGTGTTGACAGCAAATATAACAAAATGAATCACTGTTTTTATCGCACTTATGAAAAGTCCTTGTACCGTGAGACCGTTTTCTTGTAGCATTATACTCTACATGAGCCAAGTCACCCACACATGAAGAGCTACGGTCGCTGGATGACGACGGCTGCGGGCCCGCTTTCCCACCCTGACCAACCGCCGATACTGGGTTTCCGAGTCCCTGCATCGTAATTCTCTTTCTTCTACCTGCCATGACGGCATCTAAGCCGTTATCCAGGGACTCTGCCGGCTAGTGGAGTAACACCGTTGCCCACCGTCACCACGTGGAGGTGCCCTGGATGCAGGTAGAAGAATAAAAATCGACCGATGAATTTTCTCGGCGTTCAAAATGGCGCGAAAACATCTGCCATCTTGAATTTTGCAAATCCAACCTCAGATTCGTTATCAGCGACCCAAAAAATCCCCGTGTACCAAATTTGGTAAGGATCGGTTGAATTTTAATTTGAATTCGTTTTTGCATTCGAGAAGCACTATATCTGTCTGATTTATTGAGGTTAGAAAGAAAACAGAGCTGTATGGCTCAATCCAACCGATGAATATTAGCTTAGCGTGTCCGAATACATATTAATACATCTTTGGATTCATGAAAAAGCTTGAATCAATTTTTTAGGAGTATATTTTTCTTAATTTTTACTAATTTTTACCTATTTTTTGAGGTTAGAAAAAAACTGAGATGTGATGGCGATATTCTGACGTCAGATTCGTGATCAGCGGGCAAAAATACTACGGATCTGATATATCGCATCAAAAGTATACCCCACTTTTTTTTTGTGGGGCTGTGTAATTAACGAGGTTTTTTAGACTGACTGATGCTGTTATCCGATTTTGTTTGCAACAACAACAAACTAAACCTCTACGGACGTAGTTATAGTTCTACCTTTGTTAAAGTATGTTTATGAAATTGTTTTTAAGTTCTGCATTTTCTCTAACAAGTGTGATTCTTATAGAACGAGAGAAATGAAATCCAGCAGATTCAACGAATTAAACATTTTTGAGGAAAATTTGTTTTACAAAATGTCGTAAGCTATTTTCTTTTCCAAATTTTTAGGTAAGATTCCGTGTATCTTATTGAGTAGGAAATTTTTTAACTATTTTTTTCCCAACTAGCTTCGAAATAGTACTCAAAACTTTTGCTAGTTCTCCAACAATATTGCAAAATTTTAGAAAAATGTTTTCTTTTTAATTTTAGACCCTATTTATAATATTCAATCATATCGTAAGTAAATGATTTGTTATTATTTCAGTAAGGATTAAGTGACCTGCATGCTCTCTTGTATTAACTTAACCATCTACACTTATTCTTTAAGAATTATTTAACCACAGCGAAGAGTGCTCCAAAAAATATGTTAGTCTAGAATTCTCTCTCCACTCTCCTTTGAGGATATTTTGCATTAGAATAGTTCAAAATATTTACAAGGTTTTTATAACAGAGAATAATAAAAGAGAAAAACACTAAACTAGCTGAGCTAAAAACTTTAATATAAAACAGCATTTAGTGGTTAAATTTACATCCAGTTTTCAAACTTTTAAATAATGCAATTAAAATGTCGGATAAACTTTAGTCGACGTAAAAGTATTAACTACTTTTAGCTATACGGCAAAATATAAGTTTAAAAAGTTTTAAAGTGTTTCCTAAAACTTCTGACTTTTTGCAATATACCAGAGTAATACTTTTACAAGATGACCCATTAGTGAGTTGATGAATTTTATAATTGATAGAGTTGGAAAATTTCGAGACACAGGTACTTGCGCAATTAGTGTTCCGTACGTTGAATGCTTTTAAAATAAAAATTTTTGTTATGGAGGTATAAAACAATGACTTCATAAACACACCCCAAATGAGTTTTCAACAAAGTTTTTTCCGATCTTTGGTGAAAACTGATGACCTTGAAATTTTTGTTTTTTTTTTATATACCAGAAAAATTAATAAAGGTAATGCACTCGTGATAATTTTTGTTCAATCTGCACCCTGTAGAGAATATTCCAGAATTTTTTCAAAATTCTTTATTCAGTACTTTTTGAGATACGGAAGGGGACAGCGATTTTTCGCTATTTTTCAAAAATAATACAAAGAAAAATGTACGTAAGTAATACATTATATATATTTTTGAACTCGTGTTTTTACAATCTTTCATTAGACACCCCACTCGATAGCCTAGGAATTTTTTTTTTTTTCGATTTCACCCTTAAGTCAAAGTTTAATTATATTACTACTAGATTTTTAACTTTCTATGTCAAAGAGTTTTGGAGAAAATCGGGCGGACGGACAAACGGACAGACACCGAAGTCATCTTATAAGTGTTCCGTACGGAAGAATAAAAAAAAAATTGAGTCGGTACCAGTTTTCTTAAAACAACTTTTCGTATCCGCCTTCCCCACTCTAAGGGACTACTCTCTATAATATGATATTAATGATATTCATTTTACGTAGCTTAAACTTTATTTGTTCGATATTCTGAACAATTATTTTATCACTTTCTTAGGTTTTATTTTAATTATATGAAATTATTCAAGAAAATTTTTAAACTGCCCACATCTTATGTTTGGAAAAGTGTTTATTTTTTTACAAATATTTAAAAAATGAGAACTTAGATACTTATTATAACTGAGGCACCGGATTGTAGAACTGCCTCTACGCGTGACCTCTGCTTCCCTAGTAGGCAGGAGAGAGCACAACGCTGTGAACACGTCGATCAACGTACAGTGGACCAGGAATCTGATTTTTCATTCAAAACTGTGCAGAGCCCTCAATTATTAACTAAATCAGACATTTTTTTAAACACTAGTAAGCGAATTCCGAACAAACTTAAGGAAGTTAATTTGCAAAATATAACTTCAAAATTTTTTAAAATTGTGAGCACGGAACCGGGAAGTAAAATTTCGAAGTTCACGTAATTTTAAGTTTACAGTTTCAAAACGAATTCATCGGGGGTTTCAGGGGCCGCTGAATCTATTTTAATCATATGCCTCATTTTAAGGGGTAAAAATGGGAGATGGAGGGGAAGAAATTACGATATTCACCTGAATTAGAGTTTCACGTTCAAAATTGGTTCCTCGGGGGTTTCTGAGGTCGCTGAATCTATTTTGCAATCCCCATTTTCACGTCTCAAAAGGGTGCGTATAATCGAAATGACCCTGAAAATAGATTCAGCCACCCCTGAAACCCCTGAGGAACTAGTTTTAAACGTGAAACTCTAATTCAGGAGAATATTGTAATTTCTCCCCCTCCAACCGCCATTTTCATACCTCAAAAGGGTGAATATGATAAAAATGACCCCGAAAATAGATTCAGCGACACCAGAAACCATCGATGAAACAGTTTTGAACGCGTAAACTTGAAATCACGTGAACTTCAAAATTTCACCTCCCGGTTCCGTGCTGCTTTTTGCAATTTTTAAAAATTTTAGGGTTGTATTTTGCAAATCGGCTTCTTTACGTTTGTTCGGAATTCGCTTATGAATATTTAAAAATAATTCTCTGATTTCGTTAATAATTGAGGGCTTTACACAATTTTGAACGAAGAATCAGATTCCATGCCCGCAGTGCGTGTTAATAATTAACGAATCAAGTTGATTTCTACGCAGAAACACTCTTTAGGTTTGTGTGCTTCTTATTGACATAATCATTTGATAAAATTATTTGTTTAATTTGTTATATAACAATGAATGAACGCTGAAAAATTTCAATAATAATTAAATAATTGGCCAAAATGACCAATGTCGGCTTATTAGTGTTCCGTCTGTCTGTCTGTCAACTATTTGACTTGGATAGTTGAGATTTGGCATTCGGTGTCTGTCCGTCTGTCTGTCCGTCTGTCACACCCGATTTTCTCCGAAACTATTTGTCATAGAAAGTTGAAATTTGGTAGTAATATAGGAATTGATGGCCTCATCAGAGCCGTGTAGTTTTGAAAGTTAAATTTTGAGTTAAGGGGTTAGTTTTGGGGGTGAAATCGGAAGTCAATTTTTTTTTTTACCAGGTCATCGAGAGGGTGTCAAACGAAAGTTTATAAAAACACGAGTTCAAAAATATATATAATGTAATACTTGCCCACAATTATCTTTCTATTATATTTAAAAAAGTGCGAAAATCGCTGTCCCCCACCTCGAAAAGTAGTGATCGAAAAAATTTTGAAAAAATTCTGGAATATTCTCTACAGAGTGTAGATTGAACGAAAATTATCACGTGTGTATTACTTTTAGTAAGTTATCTGGTATATAAAAAAAAATAAAAATTTCAAAGTCATCAATTTTCAGTAAAGTTCGGAAAAATCTTTATTGAAAACTCATCTAGGATGTGTTTTGTGAAGTCACTGATCATTTTACACTTCCGTAACGAAAATTTTTATTTTTAAAGCAATCAAACGCACGGAACACTAATTGCGCAAGTCCAACTTGTACTTCACCAGCTATTTTATCCATTTGTAAATATTATATCAAAAATTTAGGTCAGTATGTTACTTTTTGCAGCAATAATGTAGATAAATAAACAAGCGCGCACGAGCTTTTAGCGCACGCACGCGTTTTCGTGCAGCTAAACGCTGTGAAATTTTTTTTTCGTAGTATAACATTAAAGTTAAGTGTTTTTCGCAAGGAAAAACACTCAAGTTGAGTTTACGAAAGGACGCTCAATTAGTTACGTGTTTTTGGAGTGTTTTTTTTTAGTGTTTTTATGTAATGGTATGTAGATATAAAATTTTTCAAGTAAAAATAATAAAAAGATATATTCACGCTTTAAAATAGTTGTAACAATTTTTCAACTCAAAATTCAAAAACCATTTGGTTTTTACAAGAGTTGAGTACAGATGAAATCTAATACTGAAGAAACTTTTATAGAAAAAATTTGATCCTTTGAAAAATGGTAACCATTCTTGTAAACGTTGTGGAAACTCAGAGAAATAGGGCCTATTGACTATTTGATTCTCCAATTTGGTTTTCATAATAGTTTAACCAAACGGAAAAGCCAAATTGTAAAACCAAACGGTTTTTCAATTTTAGAGTTAAAAATTGTAAAAACGATTTTGAAGCGTGCATATACGTTTTTATTATTTTTGCTTTGAAAATTTATATCTACACACCATTTCATTTTGCTACGATAAATTACCAAAGTAACAATAATATTTAGCAATTTCATTTTCAAATGAACCAACCAACGACTATATCCATAAGAAGCGCACAAGCCGAAAAAGTATTTCTGTTGATTCATTAATTATTAACAGAAAAACGACGAGTTGATTAATGTGTCGTAAATTGATTTTGTCCGTCGATCGATACGTTCGCAGCATATCTTCCCTCCTGCATACTAGGGAAACAGGGGTCACTCGTAGAAGCAGTTCTGCGATCTGGTGCCTCAATTTGTGAAGTAGGTATCTCGTCCCTTGCAAACACAATTTTGGTTGTTGCATGCGGTCTGAATAACAAACAGTAAATGATTTTATCTAGGAGGGTTTATTTCTAAATAAAATATATAAACAAGGTATATTAAATAAAAGAATTGTATATATTTCCCGGTGAACACTTCGATTATTATCTACATTAAAAACTACCATAGTCGTTTAGTAAGTTATTAATATGAGCATAACAATTAAATCCAATAATGAAATACTATTCGTTATTTTTTAGTGCCTTGCCTTCAACACACTTGGTGCACATCGCTTCTAGTGTTCGAATACCCTCTGCTTAAAAGAAAAAATCTTGGTTGTCTAGAAGTACCATTATAGATTCCTTGACTGTGTTATCGCCAGGAATTGGTCGCTTACGACGAAATTTCATCAAAGAGCAAAACACAAAATTAGTTTGTGATGTAGGGCAGATTGTTAAACTCTTTGAATATTCTGTAATTTACGACTTACGTGGAGGCGCATTGTAGTGGAGCAGCAACAAATTAGCGGACAACTTTCCACGGTATTTTTGGTTCACAGCCTTGCAGTGAATTATCATTGTGGAAATAGTAAATGTATATTTTGTTAAAAATTAAAGGGATACTTGCGTTTCCATACCAGAAACTTCGTCAACATTTCTAAAAAGAAGTTATTTGGATTATTCCCAAGCATGTCAGTATTCTCTTGGGAACATTGCTGGTGTAATGCTTTCTGCTCAGGAGTCAAGATTAGTGGCACTCATCTGAATTGACCCTTTACATTATCAGTACCGAATATACTGTGAATTTTGCCATTATAAATGCTCAATTCATATACTATAGCACTGAACTTGACACATTGATATATGGCCTTCACTTCTAAAATTATTAGATGCCATATATTTGAACCTATTTATTGATTTAAACCAAGTGTAAACATAGAAAACACTAGGTTCTAAAAATGATGGGAAGGATTGTAAAAAATGGTATTTTATAAACTATGAAATAAAACAAAAGATTGTAGTTAAAATAAAGAATAGTTTATTCAAATTCAAACTTAATCTCCTTAAATATATGTACAAAACATACTCTTTTGTTGGTATCTGAAAACAATATTACAGAAAAAAAAATGAAAACAGTCTTTTTATTGATAGTTTACTATATTGCTAAACTGTAGGAGTATGTAAATTTTGACACTATATATGTAAGTTTTGTTCATTACTTTCGGTTTTAAAAACAAACTTATTTACTTTTACTATGATTTGAGTCGAACTTATTTAGATTGTCGAAATTTTTCGCTACCAATGTCCAATTGTGTAGTTTGACTGTAACTACCTCCATAATTTCCCTACTTAGCTCTACCACGTAGTGTAAATTAGAGATTTTCTTTTATATTGGTGGGTAAGGTGTACGGAGTGGTTGAAATAAACCCACATTTATGTTTCTGTCATTGAGCTAAAAGTCTTACAAAATATATGTTATATGTAAATCAAAATTATGACCATAGATATTTCATTCTTTGTGACGTTTTCAAAGCATGCATGCATGTCAGCAAATATATTACATCGATTATAATTAGTTATTACTCACAGAAAAGTGACTACAATTTAAATAGTAAAAAATATATTTATAAATGTCTTTATTAGAACAAGCAAGTGAAACGACACTCGTGCATTAAGCCTTCTTCCAAATATCTTTAAATATAAATAGTTCTTTTGATGGTAAAAATTGAAACAGAAACTTGATGGTAAAAAAATTGCGAAAATAAAATCATATAAAAAATTATCGAAGATCTGGTGAAAAAAAACTTTCCAAAGTAAAAAAAAACTTGCGAAAGTAAAAAAAAACTTGCGAAAGTAAAAAAAAAACTTGCCAAAGTAAAAGAAAACTTTAAAAAAAGTACAAAGAAAAAATTATACTATTCACATGAATAGTCACTCAAAATAACTTTTCATTTCTTAGTAACCCGTTATTTCAACTATGGTTAATGGAGCCAAAAAATAATGATTTTTTATTAAAAATTGCTAAATCAAATAGTTTAAAAAATATTGACCTTAGCTAGTTTTAATGAGCCGAATTACAGACCCTGGACTGTAAAACCAACTAGATGAAAGGCAAAAAGCAGGTGAACCGTCATCGATCATTCGCAGGAAAATTCTGGAAATACGAGCAGCTAGATGCTTTCAAAAAAAGAGATGGTTGTAAATATTGTTTTGAAAAGATTAGTTATATAATATTTGATGGCAAGTCCAGACTATGAAGGTACGTCCAGCAACTATTATCTGCCCTCTTGCATGTATTATAGTTTAGGCTGGAAAGTCGACATAAGAAGACTGAGGTCAAAAAAGGCAATCTAAATATTATATTATCGCGTTTCGCTGCTCCATATCGTTGGTACAGAGAAATCGCACGATTCAGAAGAAACAATTTGTAAGTGAGTCATTTAAATATTCTTCATAGCATAAAAAGCCTGTATTGCCGTTTTCTCTCAGTTCTAGAGTCCTCTTTGACTTCGTTGGTTTCAGGGCTGTTCTGGATATAAAATGTAATTAAAGGGCGATTTCAAGCAAAGAAACATTTTAACCTAATTTGACCAGTCAAATTATTCGCTATCAAAGTAGTTAAATTGACTGATAATTTAGTGGTTGGTCTATAATTAACTCTATATCACTCTCGTCTAGCCCTACCACGTGGTATAAACACGATATCGAGAATTTTTTTTAAGTGTTAATGAGGTCGTTGAAATAAATCCACATTTATATTTTCCTATTGGGGTAAAAGTCTCATAAAATATATTTTTTTTCATATTTCTATTAAGTAGTTAAAAAATATAAAACGATTTTATAATACATTCAGTTTGTTTACTTTAAAATAGGTGGAAATTAAATAATTAAAGGAGTTCAGGTTCGAAATGGACACGAATATTTTTACAGCAGAGAAATGAAAAATAATAACTGTTTTCTATGACTATTTAGCCTAATTCCATTTTAATTAATTGCTCTCTCCAGTAAAGAGGAGTAAATTATCGTTATAGTTTCTATCAAAATTTTACCAACAATAATGATAAAAAAGATTTTTTGCGTTGTTGTAGAAACTATTTATTCTTATAAATTTTGGCACGATAATTATAATTATCCTAGAAAGGCCTTATCATATCATTGTTTTAAAAGTATATTTATTATATACAAACATTTTTTTAACCGAGATATATTAAAATGATGTTGATATTTAAATGTATGCTATATAGATTTAAATATACCTCAATTCCACTAGCCCTTTCACTTTTTATGTGACGCCATCATTTATAAAAATTATAAGCGCCTAATATGTAATTCTTTTAAAAGAAAAACTATTTTGTAGGTTATTTAAAAACTTGATGAGAATAGAATTTTAATTACAGTATGACTTAAAATTTAGTTTTACAAGTCGCGCATGACAAATCGATGAACTGTTAGTTAATTTGATTTTTTAAGAGTGACTTAAATTATGTACTTTAATTAGTCAAAAACCTAACTATCTATTATCGAGACTGCTAAACTACCGTTAAAATTAGTACAATGAGAGTAAATGGAATTGTAGGTTCTAGATCATACTTTCATGTTTATACTCGTACATACATATATTTGCTAGTTTTTATTCAATTCTAAAAGTGGAAATAAAAAGTTTTCAAATTTTCACTTGAAAAAATATTCTTTATTATATATATATATATATATATATATATATATATATATATATATATATATATATATATATATATATATATATATGAATAGTACATAACATATACGCAGCACTCCTACTTTATCAAATGTAGCAAAGTAGCAGTGCTACGAAACATGTCATGTACTATTCATCAATATAATAACAAAAGAAGATTTTTTTGAAGTGAAAATCTGAAAATTTTATATTTCCAATATCAGAATTGAATAAAATGAATTTTCATGAAGTAACGATCAAGATGATGAGATTCTCGTTTTCAGTATGAGTTAAAATTACTATAACTTTAACCATGTCAATAAAAGAGAAATCACACTTGAATAATGTAAGCTTTATTATTAATAGAGAATATAATATTGGATTTAGAGGATGTTCCATAGTAAATTAATCATATTGTTAGATATTTTTCAATTAAAATATTTGTGAATTCCAAGATGGTTTCCTTTTTAATTCTAATGGAATACTAAAGAACAACGAAATTACTAGATTCTCGAATTTTAGGATGTTCCCAAGAATACTTTTCATTTCTCACTCGCTGGTATGAGTCCTTGTATGAGTCCTAAATTATAAAACCTGAGGGGACGAACTTGCTAAACTTATTTTACTGACACCTATATCGCTAACCCTATTATTTCTTCTTAGAGGAGCATTCATTGTTTGGTATGGAAGCTAATATTACCATCTACGAAAAAAAAACATATATTATAGAAAATATCAGAGTAATATTAATAATAATATTAGTATTAATGCAAGTATTATTGTTTTTATTATTGTTAAATATAAATATCAATATTAATAATATTAATGAATAAATATGCTGCCTCATTTACTCAAAGGCTTTAAGACTTTAAAACTGGTTTAATTTTACAATTAAAGTTATGATTATTGGTAGTACAAGAGATTTTTTTTTAAATTAAACCGATAAAACATATTTTATAATTTTAAAAACTATTAAGTTTTCCAGTTGTTCTCAATGTTTTATTTTTTGATTTTTACGTTAAATTTTCTTGTAGAAAGGTTTTTTGTTAATCTTTACCTCATAAAGTAGACGACTAGAAGTTTTTAGTAATTACCGGATTTAGTTAGTTGTAATCCTTTTAGTGAATTTGTCTGGTGATATTTTATTACTGTAATGACAGGTAGTTTTCCGGTTATTTATAAAATAGCTTAGTTAACTGATTAATTCAGTTAATAAGTTTAATTTTTTTTCTGAAATATTATTGACGAGGAAGTTAATATCATGTAATAAAAGGGTAAAACTAAGGTTAAAATAGTGCCTTGAGGTTTTCATAGTCAGACAATGTAAAATATTTTCAGAAAGTTGCTCTTCAGCTTTTTTCTAAACGGGATTTTAATTTCCACTTCTACCTTTAATAATAGTCTTTTAATTGCTATCATATTCTAACCAATTTTTCGAGTCAACCTTAACTATGAAACAAGGTGATGGAGGATATATATACGTCGTTGCAGGGACTGTAAAAACTAAAATTTATTCCGTCTTTAAAACCCCCTTATTCTGAGATATTGACCGATATAAAAGATTCCATGAAAATTTATAAGGCTATTTTAAGTTTACTAGTGGATAACAAAAAAATTGGTCCTTATCTCTAACTCAGAGTCAATTAATGCTCTCTTCTAATAATTTAGCAAAGGACACTTCTCTGTCTACTTTATATTTGTGCCATATTTCACATCATATTCACATTGTCCCTGTGATTTTACTGAAATCGGCTCTGAAATGAACGTCACATAAATAAATTATTACAAACCTCCACAAATTTATTAGTGAAAATTTCGAATATGTTTTTTTAAAATTGTTTTTTAAGAGACAATTCAACAATATCATAGTTGACATATTTTAACTAATATCAAATAACTGGATTACATCTTGTTTGAACCTAAACCAAATTAATGCATTCTATGACAATACTACATTACAATATATATGTATATATCTATATTATGTAACAAGCCTTGAAGCACAGTCTTGGGACTAGCAACAAATGTCTACGACTCATGACACAAAAACTGTCATATTAATGTTTACTAGTTTGTTGTTTATTAGACACTATTTAATGCTTGCATAACCTTCATTTAGTATATAGAATATATTTCTATTGTTACTGGTTTTAAGAAAAAGTAAAAAAAAATTCTAGATGTAATCAAATTTGACTTGTTGCAGTTAGGTTTTTAAAAAAAAAAAACAATACATGAGTTATAAAAACAAATATTTCAAATTTTTGGCACTGAAAATAGAACCTATTCTAAATTAAGAAAAATAGATAAAGTGATTAATTTAATAGTTCCCTTGCAAATACCCAGTTTTAAAAGTAGTACTGACTTAAGTTTTTCATACTAAAGAATAACTTCATCCAAACACCAGAAGACGATACTTTTAATAATAAGAGCTTTGTATATTTAATATTATTCGCAACAAATTGTGCAAAGGAATTTACAATTGAAAACTGGCATTTCCCCTTTTAATAATATTTATTTTAAGGTTAAAAATAATGTACAAATACAACAATTTTTAGATTCCTAGCATTCCAGAATCCCGACAAGAATGTATAACCTCCCCCTTTTATACTTATGTATGTTAAATAATAAAACTAATGAAAATAAAATACGATCTTTAGATTCATAGACCCCAAGAACCCTAAAAATGACATTAAACGATATATATAAAGCAAATCCTCGAACTTCCTACTCCTAATAACTTTATACATGTGTAGTAAAATCTAATTTTTAAATAATGAAAACAAAATGCAACTTTCGGATTCCTCGACTCCAAGAACTCTGAAAAAGACATAAAATACGACATATACAACTCTTTAAGACTAGTTTCACTATAAATAAATATGCTTAACAAACACTATAAAACTCTTGTGCTAAGTATTCAATATTTATTGGCTCAAACCCATTTTACCATAATCCCTTACAGTGATATCGCTCAGAAGGGTTACATTCTTATGTCAAATATTACATATGTATCAACATTTGCATTTGACATACCGTTCGAGATTTATAGTGCCAACAGATATACACACAAATAGAATGACGGAAATGGTGGCCTACATTTTCCGTGATCTAGTAACCCTACAAAATACAAAAATACAAAAATTTTGGAAGTATGATTTTTTTACGAATACATACCTCGCTTTAGCAAGAGAAGTAAAAAAATTAAACAAAAATTTTATTGAACACTCTGTTATTACGAAGAAACTTGAAATAAAACAGAACAAATGCAACTTTAGCCATAATTATATATATATATATATATATATATATATATATATATATATATATATATATATATATATATATATATATATCTATATATATATATATATATATATATATATATATATATATATATATATATATATATATATATATATATATATATATATATATATATATATATATATATATATATATATATAATATATATATATATATATGTATATGTATATATATATATATATATATATATATATATATATATATATATATATATTTGGAGGATTTTTTTTGTGTACGTGTGCAAATTTGAAAATTTTAAATTTTCAGATTTTTTCAGTCATATTTTGTTACTTTTCAGACACTCTAAATTCAAAAATCCTTCGCATCAATATTTTGTATGCTTCTGCCTACATTTGGCAAAAACCGTATTAAAGGTGAATGTCAATTAATAAAATTTTAAAATGAAGTACTATCTAACTATTGCACTTACGGAACAGTTTACAGTTAATTGAAGCACAATTGACTTTTCCGAGATGGCCATAAAAAATAGGTAAAAAAATTTTTTTTTTCACCGAAAGCATAGTTTTTGAAAATGGATAAAATTTAAAATGTTTAATTTTTAAGCTCGAAATCAGGAATGCGGGTAAAAAGTTACCAGACTTTCCTACTTACATAGTTACGTCCAGAATGTACTTCGTTGGAATATCAGTTTAGGTTTTTATAGGAATTTAATGTTACTTTGTACATATTTGTAATTTATTTTCGTTATTATAAACCAGCACATATATAACAAGAAGTAGTGAAATATTATAAATGTTATAAAATATCATTTTCTTGATATTTTTTACTACGTTCTGTAAAGCTGAGGAACACAAATTTACTTTATACGGAAATCCTAAATTTCAGAGATTTATTTTTATTTTGTTTCTCATTCTTTCCGGTTGTATTTTTCAAAAGCTTGTGGAAATACATTATGAACTCTTCCATACGACATTTAATAAAACTTTTATTGCAGCCATTTTGCTGAAAACATTTCCCTTCCTAATAATACAACATTATTGTCTTGGGTGAGTATTTTATTATAGCAGGTTATAGTTAAAATGGAAACGGCATTTGAATTTTTTACCTATTAAATTTGAATATTTAATATTTTCTTTTTCTAACAATACATATATTTTATTTATTTTTAAAATAAACAGTGAAGAAAGTTTACATTTTAGCGGTTCCCAAACTAACATCAAGATAAATAACACAAGGTAATTTTAGTTACTGCTAAAAATCTTTGTTTTAATGAGTAGATGCCTACTTGGAGTTTTAGTTATATTATTTGGTAGAAATTTACTACAAAATGTTGAATATCCCGATAGAAATGGGCTGATCGTTAGAATTTTCTTAGCGACAAGGTCCAAATATGAATTTTCAATTTAATAAAGATATTCCGCTTCCATTAATTTATAACGCTTTAAGCACGTTACTTTCATATTCAATTCGGCTAGTTTTTGAATAAGCGATATACAAGACGCTGACTTCTAGAGATACTTTTTTAATGAACTTCAATTCAAAGATGGATTGAGTAATACCTCTTAGTAATTTCATTAGACACACTTTTCTACCTAACTTTTAAAATTTTATTATTCTATTCTTATAACTTATAAAACTCATAACTTGCACTTATATCAGCCACAGGATTGATAGTTCCTGGTATATATAAAAAAAAACCGGTCAAGTGCAAGTTGAACTTGCACAATTAGTGTTCCGTACGTTAATTGTTTTTAAAATAAAAAATTTTGTTAGGGTGGTATAAAATGATCAGTGACTTCACAAAACACACCCCAAATGAGTTTTCAACAAAGTTTGTTTCCAATCTTTACTGAAAACTGGTGACCTTGAAATTTTGGTTTTTTTCTATACCAGATAAATTATTAAAGGTAATGATAATTTTCGTTCAATCTATACCCCGTGGAGAATATTTCAGGGTTTTTTCAAAATTTTTTGATCAGTACTTTTCGAGATAAGGTAGGGGACAGCGATTTTTCAGGATTTTTTAAAAGTAATACGAAGAAAAGTGTGCGCAAGTTTTACATTATATATATATATATATATATATATATATATATATATATATATATATATATATATATATATTGTATATATATATATATATATATATATATATATATATATATATATATATATATATATATATATATGTATATAATATATATATATATATATTTTACTCGTGTTTTCACAAGCTTTCATTTGACACCACACTCGATGACCTAGTAAAAAAATTTTTTTTTTCACTTCCGATTTCACCCCTCAAAACGAAAATTTATGTTACGGTGATATAAAATGATCAGTGACTTCACAAAACACACCCCAAATAAGTTTTCAACAAAGTTTATTTCCAATCTTTACTGAAAATTGATGACCTTGAAATTTCTGTTTTTTTTTTATATACCAGATAAATTATTACAAGTAATGCACTCGTGATAATTTTCGTTCAATCTACACCCCGTGGAGAATATTCCAGAATTTTTTCAAAATTTTTTGATAAGTACTTTCCGAGATAAGGCGGGTGGAGAGCGATTTGTCGCGATTTTTTAAAAATAATACAAAGAAAAGTGCGCGCAAGTATTACATTATTTATATATTTTTATTCGTGTTTTCACAAGCTTTCATTTGTCACCACACTCGATTACCTAGTAAAAAAATTTTTTTTTTCACTTCCGATTTCACCCCCCAAAACTAACCCCCCCTTAAGTCAAAATTTAACTTTCAAAATTACATGGCTCTGATGAGGCCATCAATTCCTATATTACTACCAAATTTCAACTTTCTATGACAAATAGTTTCGGAGAAAATCGGGTGTGACAGACGGACAGACAGACGGACAGACACCGAAGTGATCTTATAAGTGTTCCGTACGGAACACTAAAAATGATAAAGTGTGTTACCTAATATTTCACTAAAATAAATACTTAATTTAACTTCCTAACACTAAAAGGCCGGTCAAGTGCAAATTGAACTTGCGCAATTAGTATTCCGTATGTTTCTTTTAAAATAAAAATTTTTGTTACGGAGATATAAAATGATCAGTGACTTCATAAAACATCCCAAATGAGTTTTCAACAAAGTTTTTTTCCGTCTTTACTGAAAACTTGAAATTTTGATTTTTTGTATATACCAGATAAATTATTAAAGGTAAAGTACTAGTGATAATTTTCGTTCAGTTTACACCCTGTAAAAAATATTAACGGATTTTTTCAAAATTTTTTAATAAGTACTTTTCGAGATAAGGGGGGACAGCAATTTTTCGCGATTTTTTAAAATTAATGAGAAGAAAAGTGTGCACAAGTATTACATTATATATATATATATATATATATATATATATATATATATATATACATATATATATATATATATATATATATATATATATATATATATATATGTATATATATATATATATATATATATATATATATATATATATATATATATATATATATATATATTTCAGTTTCGATTTCATCCCCCAAAACTAGCCCCTTATGTCAAAATTTAACTTTCAAAACTACACGGCTGTGATGAGGCCATCAATTCCTATGTTAGCACCAAATTTCAACTTTCTATATCAAATGATTTCGGAGAAAATCTGGTGTGACTGACATATCGACAGACAGACACGGAAATGACCTTATAAATGTTCCGTACGGAACACTAAAAAGTTAATTCAAGCAATTCAATATTTGATGATACATGAGGAACGTTTATTAAAATTGAGTATACTGATTCCTCTACGTCAAGAACCCTGGAAAGGACACAAAAAGCGATATATACGAAGCGACCCCAGTAACCCGGTCCACCATTTCTCTTGACTTTCATACAAGGGTGTATTGTCTGGAAAATTTTTGCGAAATGGCGGGAAATTTTATTAAGTGCAATTCTTCTAACGTTTATTATCATAGTTTCAAACAAATGCAATGTTGTTTGTTGGCAGCTATCGTAAGTGACCGATGATACACGTAGAAATAAATAAAGCCGAGTATCGGGTAGTGATAAAACATTTTTAATTAAAAAAGTGAAGGAAGTTTATGGGAACTCTGCACAAGCACTCAAGAGCTGGATTACTGGATAAATAAATTTAAACGTGACCGTACGGTACGGTAGATCCTACATGTTGAGAACGCCCGATTGAGGTTTCTTTTGAAGAAATGGTCGATGAAATTTTAGTATCGTGATGGAAGATCCTCGCATTGAGTTTCGTAAGATTGTTGAGATGGCAGGCCTCTCATATGAATGGGTACAAAATATCTTGCCTGAAGCCCTAAAAATTAAAAAGCTGCGTTTGTTTACACTTGATCAAAACCGCCGGGGAAAGCACATTTTAAAATCGTGTCTGGAAAAGTTTCAGCTAAGTCCGAAGGAATTCTGGCATCTGTAGACGAAACGCGGATCCACTATTATAGTCTCGAGTCAAAACAACAGTCAAAATAGTGGGTTGGCGAAGATGAACATACACCGAAAAAAATGAAAACAGTTTTATTGGTGGGAAAGTGATGGCAACTGTTTTTTTGGAACTAGCAAGATATCATTAGGATTGACTATTTGGAAAAGGGTAAAACAGTGACTGGCTCTAATTACGTAACGTTATTGGACCGTTTGTATAGTGAGTTGAAGCACAAGTAACCAAGATTAGCCCGCATAAAAGTACTTTTTCGCCAGAATAATGCTTACACATCGGCCGTTGCAATGGCAAAAGTGCACGAGCTGGGCTTCAAAATAGTTCGGCATTCATCTTTTTCCCTGAACTTGGACTCAACTGACTTTATTATGTTTTCTAACACCAAGCTTAAGAGGAGGAAATTTTCCTCGAAGGATTAGGCTATCTGTGCTATAAACGAGTAATATGCCCGTTCGAAATTATCTTGTTTCTGAGGCATTAAAAAAATTAGAATCTCATTAGACCAAATGTATCGATAAAATTACTTAATTACTTTGTCAACTGTCACTAAATATATTTGTAAATATTTTACAATTGCGTTATCGCGATTTCGTAGTACAACTACATTTTCAAACGCTTAACCAAGACTAAAACAGATTTTTGGAATTTTATGTTTATATGACCAACAGATGTGGGTCTATTATGTACTAAAACAGTTGGAACAGAACGAAATTTGCTATGTCTAATTGACTATTCAGTAAATTTATATTATGGTCCTTTGAATGTTTGTAAATTTCTATGGATTCTAAGAAATTGAGTTTTGTCCCTTTAGGTGCCTTATGGAGTATTTGTAAACAATTGACATTGGGAAAAGTATGGCCTGTTTCTAAGAGAGCAAAGTGTGATTTTTCATTTTTTAGCCTATAAGAGGCTTTGTATTCTGCGAATCTTGTTTTGAAATTCCGTCCCGTTTGGCCCACGTAACAGCTATTGCACTCTTGACAATTAAGTTTTATAAACTCCTGATTTATTGTGTTTATTAGTTTTATCTTTGGCGATAAAAAATATAATGGATAATTTTTAAGAGGGTTTTAAAGCTATGCTTGTTTTTTCGGTCTTGGTCATTTTATCGGAGATGGGACCAAAATATGTCAGAGGTATGAATGTTTTCTTTTCTCAGTATTCTTTTACGGGGTAGATTAAGCTAAAAGTGAATTGTTTTCGTTTACGGCTTATTAAGATATTAGTTATTTTAGGTTGGAAGCTGTTATTGAGTGTTAAATTTTTGATTGTTCTTTTTTTAAATAGTTTTTACTAATAGGAATATTGATGGCTTTATGGATCATAGATCTATAGGCTGCCAGTTTATGGGAGTTAGGGTGTATTGAGTCAGTTGGGATGGTGACATCTGAAAAGGTGGTTTGCGAAAGATATCGAATACTAGTCTATTTCCCTTCTTTGAAATTGTAACATCTAAGAAATTTATTTTATTATCTGTTTCTAAATATATAATAAAAGACTGTTTTTAGTCAATTTCCACTGGTTTATTTAAATTGCGATGACGCGTTTCGCTGTCGATGCAGCTTCTTCAGATCTACATTTTACACAGCTGCATCGACAGCGAAACGCGTCATCGCAATTTAAATAAACCAGTGGAAATTGACTAAAAACAGTCTTTTATTATATATTTATAATGAATTTCCATCAAGTAGAAGCTACAACCATCCAAAATTATCTGTTTCCTTTTCCAGTGTGAATTTTATATTGGAGTGTATATTATTTAGATAATTTAAAGTGGACCATAATACAAATTTACTGAATAGTGAATTAGACGTAACAAATTCCGTTCTGTTCCAACTGTTTTAGTACATAATAGACCCACATCTGTTCATTATATAAACATAAAATACCAAAAATCTGTTTTAGTCTTAGTTAAGCGTTTGACATTGTAGTTGTACTACCAAATTGCGATAACGCAATTGTAAAAATCTTTACAAATATATTTAGTAACAATTAACAAAGCAATTAAGTAATTTTATTGTTAAAATGTACTGTCACAAAGTAACGGACCAATCGATCAACTCCTCAAATGTATACGGTTTAATGATGTTTTGTTTAGAAATGAATTTTTTGTTTTTACAAAAATGCTGTTCACCATTTCTCTTACAAGTCTGTTTAATCCACCCTCGTATATTGCACTATAAAGAATTTTCATAATAGTAATGAAAGTACACAATATTTGGCTACCTCTACCACTTAGCTATTGTAAATATCAAATTTGAAATTTATAACTCATTTCGTCATCGTGCCAACAAACCGACGGATCGATGGAAATGGAAACTATATTTTTTGGGCTCTATGGCCTCTGAGACGTGAATAAACGCAAAAATTTCAGAAGATGATTTTTCTCCATTTAACAAGGAGAATAAAAACTGAAATCATTTCGAAGCTATCTAATACACACTATAAATATGTACTCATTTATTCATATGTAAAGCCTAGGAACAATTTAGCTATGTCTGTTTTAGCTCTTAAGCGAAATTTGATAAAATTAAAAGAAAATAAGGTTTTCTCAAGCAACCACCTTCATTTAGTTAGTCTGTTACTTTGTTATGTTATTAAATCAAACTTTGTATTTATTTAACAGAGAATACTCTTTTTCGTAATAAAATGAAATCATTTTCTTTTACACTTATCGGGTTATATAGATTTTTCTTATTCTAACGTGAAAGATTTTTGTGTTATGGCAATTTTGTCTCTTTTTTTTTGTTTTTGTAAACGTATTTTTATAATTTACCGTAATACAAAAACAAATAAAGTAAGTAAATTATTATTTTGTCTCAAACGAAAAAAGGTAAAGGTAAGTAAATTATTGATGAAAGAATGTCAGTAAGTTTTGCCCCTGCAATAATAGTACAGGAATTCAAGGACAATAAACCACACAGCTGTTCCATCTTTTAATAACCTAATTGGAATATACCATGACTTAAGACTTATGTCCCCAACGATACTAATTGCTAATAAACTTCAACTTCAGCTGATGGGAAACACCAAAATTTTTAATCCAAAAAGTGAATAATGGTGCAGCTATCACTAGAGATAAATATTTTTATTCAACTGAAATACTGAAAAACCCAGTTTACAGTTAGATATTAGTACTGTCAATCTTCGATATATTACTTCCTATTAGGGCAGGGAAAACTAACTGACTTACTGGGGATTCTTCTAACATGCCGTAAGTCTACTTTTTCTGCATATTTTTAACAGATTCTCAATCTAGATTTCATTTATTTTTAAAATGATTTTATGTCATGTAATATTCAGTAATTTGCAACCAAGCAATTTTTTGCATGACAGTTATGGCTTCAACTGAAAAACAACCTTTTATTGAATAAAGCCATGAAAGTCATACAAAAAATTGCTTGATTGCAAATTAGTATTTCTGTTCTAAATATTTTGACGAAATTTTATATGAGTTCGTTACGTTTTACAGTTTTTTCGATTTTTTTTCTTACTTTTGCAAAATATGTTAAAGTAATTTGAAGCATCGGGCAACAATATTTCTCACTAAAGAGGAAAATTGATCAAAAGTTATGGATTCAGTTTAGAATGACTTCAGATTAGAAAGATTGGTTCAGCCAAAAACTCAGTAAACCACCAGGCTTGTTGTGGATTTGTTACTGTCAGATCGACGATTAACAATTTCAGTGGTTGCTAAAAAAGTTTAAGTATCCGAAATTACTATTATACACAAAAATTTGTGGAATATATTTTCTGCGTTATGAATCCCTACATTTCTTACACCAAAGTCAAAACTGGCAAGGAAAGGAATTTTCTAAAGGTCGCTTTTAAGGACGCGAATTGTCACCGGCGACAAAACTCGAGTGTTCTATTAGAATCCTATCACATGCTAGTAGTCGATGCAATAGGTTTCTAAGTTCTCTCTACTTCCACAGAAGGCGAGAACTCGTTTTCTAGAAAGTTGCTGACCATGGTTCTTTGGGTCTACGAAGGAATTTTCCTTATTAAGCATATAGACAACGATCTACAATTAATGGAGAGGTTTACGAAAAAAAAACGATCCAACACCTAAAACAGATCATTAGAGAAAAAACAATTGAATTCATGGAGAACCAACATTTCGCTGTTTCAACAAAACTGCAGGGTCCACAAAGCACGCAATGTTGAAGCCATTACCAAAAGTTATCGATTTTTTACAATATTCACCTTATACTCCTGATTAAGCTCTCTTCAACTTCTTTCTGATCAATGACCTAAGGAGTAGAAAATTTTCCTTAGGTGATGAGTTAAAGGCCACTGTAGTGCCTTTTTTGGGGCTTAAACAAAAGAGATTTTATTTTGAATGGCACAAAACAACTCGAGAAACGGTGAACTAAAGTAGTTCAGTAAAAAAATATTTTTTTCGTTCATAGCTAAGCAGATAATTTCAAAAAATACCCTCGTATTTATTATATGTAGTTATATCTTAACTATAAGAGAAGCTTTTTAAGTTATTTATGCTGGAATAAAAAATCAAGTCTTGGTTCTTAAACAGTACGGACAAATTAGATATTGCAATAAGCAAGTAACATAATTATGAGTTGGTCTTTGAGATAATACAGAAAGCAACATTGCAAATCAAAAGTGTCAAATTGAAGTGGCTTACTGAGACTTCACATAAAGTTGTTTGAAGGATCTCTAGTATTTTTAATTTTACCACCAAATTAACCCCTAGTAGAACAAACTAAATATTCCGGTAAGTCTAATGATCGTTTCCTACGCATGAAACCAATGGTAACTCACATCTCCAGTAATCTTATTCCCTAATTATTGTCTAAAAAACATGAGCACCATACAGGATACACCACAATATAAATCAAATCAGAGTTATTTTTTCTACCTTTAGTCTCTAAAAAAAAAATTAAATAATCAATCAAAACACTCTGGTAAAAATAAAGGTTGTTATTTATTTTTTAATCTGAATACCTTGTCCCAATAATTTTTCAAAAATAAATACGATAATATGATAATGGTTTTTGAATTGTATAATATATATTACAATATAATGGTTCATAAATTTTTGAGAGTAACTTTGAATACCTGTCAGTTTTAGCAAATTTGAATTGAATTTGTTTAGTGAGCCGAAAATGTGATAATGAAAATCAAAATACTTTTTATAACTAAATCCAAATCTGTTGCCAACTGGATCTGGGTGTAGCCAATTCAGGAATTTGCAAATGTATTCAATAAGGAAGCTCCTATATAAGACTTTTTTAATTAACTACAAAAGTATTTAGTACTTTAAAAAATATATATTATAGTTTATATGTCTATTTAAAGGCACGAATACCATTTGAAATGAATTAGAACAGAGATCTCTTACACTACTGGACTCCAATCTACTAAAATTTTATCGATTGGACTGACACTGTTTAGGCTTTCGAAAATAATCCAGTTGTGAAAAATGTCCAATTTATTAACAATTTACCGGATTGTTTTTAAACAAAAATTATGCTCAATATATAAACTATAATATATATAAAATGCGACGTCTGTCTTTCTGTCTGTCTATCTGTCTGTTAGTGCGCTTTTTACTCGAGAACCACTTATCCGATTTACGTGTTTTTTTTAAAAAAAAAACATCTCTAGCCGGGTTATAGGCTATATTTTATTACGTTAGGTAACATAAGGAATAAGCAGTGACGATATTCATAAATCAAGTCGGAAAAAAGTTTGCCGCTAGCGCGTTCTCTTACAATCCACTGCCTAACCTTTAAATATGGAACAATATCATATAGCAAAGAATATAATATATAAAATGCAACGTCTCTCTGTCTGTCCGTTAGTGCGCTTATGACTTGAGAACCAGTTATCTGATTTACATGTTTTTTTAGTTCATACGCTTGTTCTCTGAAAAGATTATCTATAATCTTCTACAATATATATAAAATGCAACGTGTCACTGTCTATCTGTCTGTCTGTCCGTTAGTGCGCTTGTCATTCGAGAACCACTTATCCGATTTACGTGTGCTTTTTTAATTCATATTTTTGTTCTCTGTCCAGGTTATATATAATCTTCTATAATATATATAAAATGCGATATCTCTCTGTCTGTCTGTCCGTTAGTGCGCTTGTGACTTGAGAATCAGTTGTCCGATTTACATGTTTTTTTTAGTTCTTACATTTGTTCTCTGACAAAGTTATCTATAATCTTCTATAATATATATAAAATGCAACATCTCACTGTCTATCTGCCTGTCTGCCTGTTAGTGCGCTTATCATTCGAGAACCACTTATCCGTTTTACGTGTGTTTTTTTTAATTCATATATTTGTTCTCTGGTCAGGTTATCTATAATCTTCTATAATATATATAAAATGCAACGTCTCTCTCTGTCTGTCCGTTAGTGCGCTTTTCACTCTAGAATCACTTATCCGATTTACGTGTGTTTTTTTTTCAATTCATACATTTGTTCTCTGTCCAGGTTATCTATATTCTTCTATAATAAATATAAAATGCAATGTCTCTCTGTCTGTCTGTCTGTCCGTTAGTGCGCTTATTACTCGAGAACCACTTATCCGATTTACATGCTTTTTTTTAAACTATTAAATATGGGACAATATCATGCAGCAAAGAATAGAATATATATAAAATGCAACGTCTCTCTGTCTGTCTGTCCGTTAGTCCGCTTAGCACTCAAGAACCACTTATTCGATTTACGTGTATTTTTATAAAACACACATTTTCTATGATACGTTAGATAACATAAGGAATAAGCAGTGGCGATAATAGTGAATCAAGCCAACGCGAGCACATACAGAGTTTTCAAAAATCAAGTTTGACACAAAGAATTATTCTATAAATGACGGAGGTACAATGTTCTGTTAGATTACATAACAAAAATTTCTTATCATGTTTCTTGATGCTCTATTTGGTTACAATATTTTACAACAAAATAACTTTGATTCTACTTAGGAGCTGGTTTAAGAAATTACCTCTAAATTTACCAGGTACAATCTTATGGGTCAAAAAAATGCACATATTTTTCATCAAATAATTATAATATTAACTATATAATTATATAATACAGTAGAGTTTCCTAGCGTGCCATGACAATTTGGGTTCATTTAATGATGAATTCATTACAGGTTAATTCAGGTCAGCTGCGTAAATAATGATAACACAAACTCACGATTATATTAGGATTGAAGTAGGATTTTTTCACCTTTTAAGAAAACTGTAGCCACAAATCCAAGAAACAAAATGTCCAAACATTTAATGAAAAGTTTTTTAAAAAGTAAAAATGATTCTTCATATGCCAAACATTTAATAGAAGAGAATCATGTATTTGATAATAATTTCCATATTTTACACTTTCAGAACAAATTGTATGAAAAATTTATTTAAGACTCCCGGGGTCAGGAAATGAAAGAATACAAACACCCAGTTAAATGACCAATTGGACCTCGGAAATTCCCCATTGTTGAATTTATTTAATGGACAGATAGTTTGTATAGTTATTAAGTTTAGTTATTATTCTTTAATTACAACCTACCGGTAAATATTTACTTATAAAAACCATTGAAAAATATTATTTTATGCTAAACACATACTTTTGATAAAGCTAATGTCTTAGCGAATCACGTGTCAAGTGTAAAAATTTAATAAAAGTGGAAATTTTACTAAAAATTTAGTGTTTTATTCTCATTTATTATGACAATAAACTTAACTGACTGCTTAAGCCAATTTCTTGTTATTCTTCGGTCAAAGTCCCAAGGTCTGGTTAGCTTAATATTGGTTAAAATATCTTAAGAAACCCAACATCTGTTAATTTAAATTACGTTATAGGTATGAAGTCATCATCATTCATGAACATTTAGTTTAAAATCCTTATATTATAAAAATACCTACGAGGTTTCTAAACACTATAATTTAATCCATATTCAATGATGAATTTTAAAGTTATCAATTCAATACTTTGTTTTAAGAAATATTGCTTTTTTGAAAAAACTCCACAAATCATACTAGCCCAAACATTTGTATCATCAGAAGCTTATCAATCAAAAACAGGGTAGATTTTGTTTTACAATTAGCTTATACATTTTCCTATTTTTGGTGTAAATCTGCTTTTATAACAAAGCAAATAAGAGACCCTTTATTAATTTTTTTTTTATCAGAACCAAAAAGTAACATAAAGAGAAAATTATTTACTTATTCCTTAACTACATATCAGAATATTTTTCTGCAAAATATACTACTGTGGTGATTTATTTCTATTTTAATTTGGATTTTTCCACTCTTATACTCAAAAGCTTGTAAAAATAAACACATGAAAAGCTTTTTCCAGCGTCATCGTTTCTGAAGTTTAGTCTTTTAGTTTGTTTTGTCCTTTGATGAAACTTTTATTGCGGCCATTTAACACCGGACATTTATTTCATCAATAAAATATTTTACTTTTTGAGAGACCTGTTGATTTATAAAGGTTCTATACAAATATTTTCAACATTATTTCGTTTTATTTATCTTATATTTAAAAACAAGAATCTGAAATTTTTATGTATTTTCTAATTCCTTGTTATGTGCTTTACTACTTTATAAAATTGCACTATGTACGCTGATGGTTGTCTCGAATTCTAACAATTAACCAGGCTGTACTTAAAATAAAAGATTTGTTATCTTTTATTATAACATTTCAAAAAAATTCTATTTTTTCAATTTAAAAACTGCTATAAAAATTAAATACATTGTTGAGTGATTTAAAAATAATTATCAGCCAAAAAATAATACTCACAAACATTATAGTTCAAACATTATTTACCGTTTACTGAAATTTTATTATTAATGCAACACAGTGTAAATTTATGTAAAACGAAATTGTTCATGAATAACTCCTACACCAAAAAAAATACTCAGTAGAGCACACTGCCCAAAATCTATGAAAAACAGGAAATAAAAACACTCTCTACAAGAAATAAGTGTTTTAATGTCTACTATTTATTTTTAAATTTACAAAATGGTAAATTTGTATCTAAGTAGTAGAAAGTTTAACTTCTAAAGAAAATTTAGCATCGGATATCATAACAACGCTAACGGCCAATCATAGGTAAATATATTTATAAAGACGTAGAGTAGATTTTCTACCTAAAACTTTATTTCTGCGTGTGTGTTTTTGTATGCAGTAATTTTACAGTCATATATTTATTAGTGTAACATCGTCCATATTATACAGTTATATACTACTATATATATATATATATATATATATATATATATATATATATATATATATATATACGTTGTTGTTATTGGGTGTTAACTTGAATTTTTTTGTTTGCTTTAAACTGAACATTTAATAATATTGCATCTGAATGGACAAATAATAATGGGACTAACCATAATTTAAATATATTCAAATTGAGAAAATACACTCCTGGACAAAATTAACGCAACAATATATTAAATCATACAAATCTCTATAATGAATTAATTTTAATAATTTTTTATGAACATTGGTTACACTAAAAGTTAGAATAAACTGGGACACTAGTAGCAAAATTAATGGTGTAACTGGGACACTAGTAGCGTGTGTTGCCTCCCCTACTTCGGATGACAGCATTTATGCGCCTAGGCATGCTTCTAATTAAATTTTGGATAAAATCTTGAGGAATTTGCTCCCATTCTGTGATAACTGCATTTTCAAGCTCCCTCAGGTTTCTAGGTGCAGATATATAACGTTTCACATTTTTCTTAAGGTGATCCCATACATGTTCTATCGGATTCAGATCCGGGCTTTTTGGTGGCCATGCATAATCGGTTTATCAACTTGATTAAGATAATCGAATACCTCCCTAGTCACGTGAGGTCGAGCGTTGTCTTGCATAAACAGGAAATTGGGCCCCACAAAATGACCAAAAGGCATCACATGTTCTATTACAATATTCTCAAGATAGTAGTCAGCATTCATGGATCTCTTACGGACAGGAACTAACTCTGTGCGAGCATCAAAGCAGATGCCACCCCAGAAAATAACAGAGCCACCGCCGAATGGAATCCTTGCAGACATATTGCAAGGAGCAAACCCCTCTCCTGGTCTTCGCCATACTCGCTCACGACCATCTGGATGTTTTAGACTAACCCTAGTTTCATCTGTGAAGAAAACTTGTTTCCAATCTTCCACAGACCAGTTTTCGTGATTTCGAGCAAAACGTAACCTAGCAACTCTGTTCTCTCTAGTAAGCAAGGGCGCAGTGGCTGGTCTCCTACTATTTAATCCAGCTTCATTTAACCGTCTTCTAACTGTTTCAGAAGAAATTGCGACATTGCGAACAGCTTCGAGTTCGTTTCTTATTATAAAACTAGTGACAGTCCTGTTTCTTAAAGCATATTGTCTTATAAAACGTTCATCTAGATCGCTAGTGCATCGTTTTCGCCCTTGCCCTAGCCTTCTAGAATAAGTTCCTACTTCATTCAAGCGTCTTACCATACGACTTATTGTGGAACGATGTTTGCCTAACAAATTGACAACATAACTCTGACAATATCCCTCGGCCAATAAAACTGAGGGTCGCACTACCTCGTGTTCAGTTAAATTCCTTGTTCGATTCATTTTTCTAATTATTTGGGGTCAAAAATAAAACAGGTTGCCACAAAAACGTATTCCTTTGAAAAGGGGAACAATTTATAAGCTTACTTTTAAAGACAATCTATCGCATTATTACAGAAAATTGTTTATCTTCTAAAAAATTCTTTAAAAAACTGTAAATCTAAACGAATTGTTTTGATTTCTATCATGAACAACGAAACAAAATATGCATAGCCTACTATTCAAATACTCGATAAACTTTAAAACTGACATAAGAAAAAGATAAATTAATTTTCAGATTGTTCCGTTAATTTTGTCCAGGAGTTTATATAGAAGAATGTTTTTTTTGCTTGAAGGAAACAAATACAACAGTAAATATTTGAATACATATTACTAAAATCAAAAATAAAAATTTAAATACATTATCTTAAAAGATAGTTTTAGGATTGGTCTAATAGGGTAGCCAGGAGTTCCAATTAACAAAAACAACACAAGTTTTGATGTTGTTAGTACAAATTGAAAAACTTATTTTCATCTATACTCAAACCAATAAAAATTTTGTATATGTTCTAATGCCTTATGTACCTCATAATTTTGGATTAAGCTTTCTTATAATTATATATATATATATATATATATATATATATATATATATATATATATATATATATATATATTTATGTATATATATATATATATATATATATATATATATATATATATATATATATATATTATGTATATTTATATATATGTATATGTATATATGGTAACTTTTAAATTAAAATCAAATATTCTTTAAAAAGTTCAAACTGTTAGAGTTCAAAAAAAGAATTTTTTATTTTTTCGAACATCCTTGTTTTCCTACATATTTAGGACATCAAAACTCTACAATTACCTTAAACAGGATGTTTTAAAAAATATGACATGTCAAATCCTACAGAAACATCGTAAGTACCCAAAAGCCATTTGATGTAGAAGAAAATAATTCTGTGGTACATTTTGAAAAGCTAGAGAGATGACTATACTGATCGATTTTTTTTTTATATTCTAAGTGAAAGTCAAATTTTTGAGAAAGAGTTTCCTGATAGATTAAGGTAATTTAATTTATTGATTGATCTGTATTAAGGTTTATGAATTCACGAATAATGGAGATTTTTATTTGTAATATTGAAACCTACTTCAAACCATAAATTTATTTCTAATAGAAACTTAACATTTAGCATGCAGTAAATTGAAATCAAAAGTTTTTAATAATTTTGTTTCAAAACAATACCGTAAATAAAATTAGCATTACCATCTTCTTTTCAAGGATTTGCTTAATAATGTTTTGTTTGAGTTTCTGCCTATTCTTTTCTAACACGATTCATTTTTATTTCAAAGGGAAAGTAAATATTTGAATACATATTACTGAAATCAAAAATAAAAATTTAAATACGACATTATCTTAAAAGATAGTTGTAAGATTGGTTTAATAGGGTAGCCAGGAGTTCCAATTAACAAAAACAACACAAGTTTAGATGTTGTTAGTACAAATTGAAAAATTTATTTTCATCTATACTCAAACCAATAAAAATTTTGTATATGTTCTATCTGTTCTAACGCCTTGTGTACCTCTTAAATTTTGTATTAAGCTTTCTTATAAAATTGTTTGTTGGTTAATATTTACAATACTGAATATCACGTTGTCAAAAACAAAAGTTAACTGGACCGCTAAGAGTTATAAATTCAATTGAAACTAGACCACTTCTAACTTATATCAAAAACTATGAAATTCAAAGTTACTTTTAAGACCATAAGAATCCCTAAGCATATCCATCCAACAATATTAATGTGTTATTACTAAAATACTGATAGTTTTTAAGGTCATAACGATTTATTGTACCAAATACGGTTCAGGAATCAAATTAACCAATAACTTATAAAATAAAATCCATCTATCGCCTAATAAGAAAATCATATAAAAACAATTTTGCCATTTTCGCCAATTTTGTTGTGATATCTTTTCCAAATCAAGAATATAAAGTGACTTATGTTATGGGAAACTAGTTTCTAGATTTAAAATTTTAGTATTTCACGAGATAATTTGACAGTCCATCCGCTTGTATATCTTTATGACTTAAAAGAAAATTCTACAAGACTTTCTAGATAAACTTATTGCTCCTGAGTAACCAAGCTCGAAACCAAATCTCATCTTGATCGCATTGTCACTTTAGCCTCGAAAGCCTATTCTAAGCATGGCTTTTTCCATTGCTGCCATCTGAGTGGTTTGGAGTTTGTTAGCCGACTTGCGAGCTAGTACCATAGTTTTTAGACCATAAATAAGAATGGGCATTATACAGCTGTTAAATGATTTTCTTTTAAGATTTATTGGAATAACTGGTCACTTCGTTACATGTCAGATCTATGTCTCGGAGACTCATTATTTTAATCTTATTTGCGTTCATTTCTAGTTCAACCTTTAAAAAAGCTTCGTTGAGTTCTTGCAACATGATGCCTAGTTCCTCTTCTGCGAACCCTAAGTGATTGAGTCATACACCATCTATATTAATTCGTTTGTCATGAAAGTTCAGGTTTTTAAACACATCTCCCCGCGCTAAGGTGAACAGTTTGGGTGAAATCGTGTCCTCTTGACGGACTCCTCTTTTCGTATAGATATTATCAGTCCTTGTGTTCTCGTCAGTGGTTATTTGCATGATTTGATAGGATATATATATATATATATATATATATATATATATATATATATATATATATATATATATATATGTATGTATATATTTATATATATATATATATATATATATATATATATATATATATATACATATATATATTTAATTAGGTTTGAGTATAGAGTCTATCCTTGCACTCTCTATAGCTTTTAGAATTGCCCTGGTTTCTATCAAATCAAGAGCCTTGCGGCAATCAACAAAGGCCAGATATATTATATTCTGTACCCTTCTCGATAAGAATACGGAGTATCTGAAGATGGTCCACATACCTATAACCCTTCTGAATCCCGCTTGTTCCAAGAGCTGATATTGATCTAACCTGCTTGATAATTTGTTTGTTATTATTTTTGTCAGTAGCTTATATAAATGGGACAGCAAACTAATTGGTCGATAGTTTTCTATGTTATCTCAATAATTTTTTTTGTACAATAAGATAACTTTCGCCTTCCGCCACCTATCTGAGATTCTTGCTTGCATTAGACACTTATCAAGTAAAATTCTTACACTTCCGAATTCACTTACTATCTTTAACGTGTCATTGCTGATCCGACTTTCGCTTCGGCATTTTCCGTTCTTCATTTGTTGCAGCGCAGCCTTTAGTTCTTCTGAGCTTATTTCAAGTATTTCTTCTGATCCTGTGTTTTGAATAGTTCTCCTACGTTACTGTTCTCTTGGGATCCAGAACTGTATAGTTTTTACAGAACTCCTGCATGGTCGTAATATCATCGTGACTATTGACTGTGATACCTTGTTCGTTTTTTATTTTTGTAATCTTTGTTCTACCTCCTGAGAATTTGGATTGTAAAATCCTCATGTTCTTATTTTCCTCTGTGGTATTTCTTATAAGTTCCGTAATAAATTCACGTACATCCTTTCGGATATTACTATTAATTTTTTTTTTCCTTAAATAGTTATATATATACATATATATATATATATATATATATATATATATATATATATATATATATATATATATACATTCCACCGCCGGTTTCTGAAGGAAGCTCGACGGTGCCCCACTTACTACATAATTTTAATCAGAACTTATTTAATTTTATACCTCATTCGATTTTACTCGATTATAGTTTACATATTCATGAATTGATTTGATGATATGGCGAGGTGCCCTTCCACAATGTGGGACATTGGACATGGTAAGGTGCATTAAATGGTAGCTAAAGTTAAATCACATATCTGCCCTCGAAAGTCATCTACAGCTACAAATCTCACAGAAAATTGGTCAGCATGCATTTGTGATTCAATGTAAAACCACTGAAAATGTACAAAGTCCATGTTTCAGCAATCTACCCACAGTCCTCTTATTGGTCAATCCATCTTGAGACGCGTTTTAATGTGTCACGGCTTATTAGTAGACCTAGGATCGGTAAATAAGAGAACAGAACTTTGAGTACTTATTCCCGTACTGGCGTAATATGGTGATAAGATTCAATAAATTGTACATAAAACTGAAGTGCATAGCTGCACTTGATCGGAAGCCGTCTACGGCCGCAAACCGACAATTAAATGGCCACCAGATTACCAACATTCACCGCAGGCAGCGCGATTCGTTGAAGTTTCCACCTAATGCATACGTGGTTCGATGTAAAACTATTGAAAATGGACCAATTCCATATTTTAGATGTGTCATGAGTTAAATACGATGACACCTTGATTTTCATAGAGAGAAATAATGCCTGCATTATCTTGTGTTATTTCAGATTTTTTTTATTATAGAAAATTTTTATGTAATTTCTAGGTCGGCTGATTAATTGAATGGTGTATTGCTCACATTTAAACAAACGTTTATTATAGGTATCTTACTTCCATTTGTATAGGTATTCACTAAAACATATTTTATTATCTCATAATAGTATTTTTGTGGCTTTCTAATTCCCTTTGGATCTAAAAATATTTTATTTAAAAATTATAAAGGATTACCTTACTAGGGTAGAAATTCAATTTAAAATATACCTTGATCTTTCCAATATCTCCACTGAATTTATATATTTTGAAATTACTTTACATTAAAAAACTTCACATGACTCCTTTTAACTGGTTAGTATTGGATTGTAACGTTTATATCTAAACAAAATTGGCACTATTTTATGTATTGTAGGCTATTTTTTATTTGTTTCTCTTATATTTATAAGATACAAATAAGCAAAATAAAAGAAGATAAACTACCTATTGAACTTGATTGTAAACCATGAGTTCTGTTCACATCATCTTTCAAATATACCATTTAGTAATATCTCTAACAACCAACATCTTAATGAACCGTCTACAGTCAATCAATATAACAAACATGGTTAATAATTTAACGTACGTACGGGCATTACAAATAATAATAGGAACCAGCTCGATACTTTTCACACTTACTAGTAGATGACAATTTAGGGCAATCTTTCAAATGTATCAGAAAACTTGGTACAAACGGACAAAATGAAATTTTTTAATTCAAAAATTGAACATTTTTATACCATTAAATCATTCTCTTACTTTCATTGTTGAGTGCTGTCTTTACTTTAATAAAAACCGCTCAGTAAAGTAAATCCCAAGATATAAGATCCTGCCTTTTTGCTTTTTCAATGGAGCAATAAACGCCCTATTACGGTTTTGTGTATAGTTGCCAGGTATTACGATAAACGTATTTTTATTTTACCTGCTTTGTATACCGCCCTCACTTGCACCTGTAATTATATTGGATCTATTTTTACCTTTATATTTACTTCCTAACAACCTTGTTTGGAGCCCTTTAAGTATTTGATAATATAGGTCTAATGACCACAGATCCCCATCAATATTCGAAAGATACTTTTTATTATTTTAATTATGTGGCGTTCGTGGGAAAATTGCAATAGTGGCTATCGTACGAGAAAATAATTATCACTTGACGCTAAACAAATAGTGAAAAATGTTTACGACAGTTTGGCAAAAAGAAATTGAATAAACAAAGTGCTTTGCAAGAAACCAGTGAACTAACAAAAATCCCAATTTCTACGATTAAGGGTATTGTAGGAAAACCATCATTTAGGAACAGGAAAAACGGAAAGATATTCAAATGTAGACGATTGTGAAAAAGACGTCATTAGGAGAAAAATATATTCTATGTATGAAGAGCAGTTGGTGCCGACACTAGACAAAATAAAATTAAGACTGGTGCAGGACTAATATACATTGTGGCCGATCAACCCTTCACACAATTCTCTTAAGAATGGGATTCACGCTCCGAAAAATCAACAAAAGGCAAGTAGTGATGGAGTCACAAAGATTAAGAATCTTGCGACATACTTATTTACAAGAAATTAAAAAGTATCGATCAGAGAATTGGCCAATAATTTACCTTGACGAAACATGACACTGTGCAAAAAGAGTGGGTTGACAGCAGTACAAAATGTTAGACTAACGCACCTTCAAATAAAGGTAAACGAATAACCATTTTGCACGCTGGATCTGAAAAGAGCTGGGTTTCAAATTGTCTACTATTATCTGCAAAAAACAGAAAAAAATTCTAGTTTGGACTATCACGAAGACACCACCGCAGAACATTTTGAAAATTGGTTTCAAAATTCTCTTTTGCCAAATGTTCCCGAACAGAGTGTTATAGTTATGGACAATGCAAGTTACCATAGTCGCGTACTAAATAAGGTTCCTAATGCAGCCGACACCAAATCGGAAATACAGGAATATATGTTCGAAAATAACATTTATTTTGACTTTAGTTATACAAAAGTGATCTTTTGGAAGCTTTGAAAGACTATAAATTGAAAAAGAAATATATTTGATCTGGGTTGGTTAAGAAAATGGGTCACACTATTTTGCAACTTCCTCTGTATTATTGTGTGTTTAATCCAATTGAACATATCTGGTATCAAGTTAAATAAAACATAAGGGTACAAAATGTGTCTCCTACTTTAAGCGTGTCAGTGGTTGAATTGTTAAAAAAAAGTTATAAATAATATACCTTGTGAAAGCTGGAAGAATTCCATTGAGCACGTTGTTAAAGTTGAAGATTCATATATTTATGTAAATAATATAAAACCACCGATAATTACCTCAGCTGATGACAGTGATAGTGAAACCGAATTAGGCTTAAGTTAAAATATGTTTTTATTTATACAATATGTCCCCTCTTATAAACCCCATCCATGAATCTTTATATTGTCCACTTAAAACGGCAAAAATCACGATCTTATATTTTGGGACAAGCGATACTTTCATTGTTTATTGCTGTCTTTACTTTAATAAAAACCGCTCAGAACCAAAATAACTGTTATGAGTAGTAAATTGTATACCACAACCAAAAATTAACATAAATCTACAAAAAGTTTAGGAACTATTTTCAGAAAAATTGAAAATTTCTGACTCGTTTATCAAATCATTAAGTATCAGAATATTATTTTGCAAAGTATACAACCGTGGTGATTTATTTCCATTTTATTTTGTATTTTTCCACTCTTACGCTCAAAAGCTTGCAGAAATAACATTATAAACTTTTTCCAGAGGCATAGTTTCTGAAAGTTAGCCTTTAGTCTTTCAGTTTGTTTGTAGTTTGATGAAACTTTTATTGCGGCCATTTAACACAGGACATTTATTTCCTCCATAAAATATTTTAATCTTTAAAAGGCCTGTTGAGTTATAAAGGTTTTATAACAATATTTCAAATTTAATTGGCTATTTATTTATTGATATTTATTTTATATTTAAAAACAAGAAACTGAAATTTTTGAGAATTTTTGAAGTTCTCGTTATGTATTTTACTACTTTTTATTAGAATATTAGCTTCTTTCAATTAAATATACAGAGTGTTATGAAGATGTTTTAATATATTTATTTACTTACTTAAGCCTTATGCCTTTCTACCCCTTGTTAGGAGTGTAAGGCCCGTGGAGTTGAGTTATTCTATAGCTGTCTTTTCCATATTTCCTTCTATATCCTTCCATCCTGTTTAAATTGCCGATTGCCTCTTTTGTTTCTTCTGTATTAATTTCTTCTGTTTGTATGAGTTCTGTATCTTGTTCCGGTATTATGTCTGTATATTGATTTTTGTATGCTTTTCCTTCTAATTTTTTGCATCCATTTCTTTTCCTCTCTGTTTCAGTGATTCCTACATAATGCATTTGTTGTTCTTCTGTCAGTTCATCCTCTTTTCCGTTTATACCCCTATTATTCCGTGTTGTCAATCTAAAAACTCGATAATTATTTCCCATTTCTTTCTTCCTATCTATTTGTTTGATTATCTTCTTATTTGTATTCATTTTACTAGTCCTCTCTTCCGTATCCTTTATCTTTGCCAAGGCCGTCGTCAATCTACCCATCTCTCTCCTTTTTCTCAGTTTTTCTTCCTCAATGTCCCATTTATATTCTCTTCCTTATGCTTCAATTTCTTTTGAATTTCGCGTTCATCTTTTGTTAAATCGCTGTTTATATAATTCTCTCTCTTAGGTTTCTCAGTTTGTTTTTATTTTTCATTACAGCTTCCTTATCTCCCGTGTTTCCAAGTTCTATCTTGTATATAGTCGTTCCTATTTTTATCACATCTTTAATCTGTACTTTTGTGTCCATACTCCTCGCCATAAAATGTTCTACACCTATTTTCAAATCTGGTTGGCTATTCGCTTCAAAACTCATTCCCGATATTACAATATTATTCCTTACGTTGTTTTTTCCAGTCTACTCATCTTCAAATCCATATTTCTCATGTTTTCTCTAATTATCTTATTTTCTTCTTTCAATACTTCATTCTCCTTTCTTAGTTCCTTCAACTCTTGTTGGTATCTCTTCTGATCTTGTTTTATATCCTTTATATCTGACATTAGCTCTCTGATCATTTCTATCAAATTGTCTATCTTATCTACTCTTTCGTTTTTCTCTTTCTGTGGTGTTCTTATCAACTTTTTACTCTTCTTGAATAATCCCATTGTCTCTTCTTTTTCTTCGACTCTTTCTCTTTTCGAGTCTCCTGAGGTATAATCATCGCTATCCATTGTTCTTTCTGTTATAAAAATTTTACGTGTGTTCCTCGTATATTCCATTTTCAAACACGGAAGAAAAAGGAAAAAATTTTTATATTTCTTATTATCGTAAACAGTAAAATGATCAAAGACGTCGCTTATCGTTTCGTTAGTTTAATACAATTTCATAAAGTTATTCTCATAAATCTCCAAATTTTTTACTTATTTTCTTAATCTAACACTACACTCTGCTTTATTTCTAATCCCTCTCGTTTGCAATCGACAAAATAATTAAATACATCGGAACGCTACCGTAATAATGCTCGTTGAACGAGTTGACTATTGCCGGGCGTTCGATTCACGTGTACGTACATCGCGATCCGAAACTCAACTTTCTTCTAATATCTTTAAACCGGCAAAGTTTCATATCAAATGCGAAAAATAATGATAAGTGGTCCTCTTGAAAAATCGAACCTAAAATTATTGAGTTTTCAGCATATACGCTATTGTTGTTCTGGATTCTTAGTCGTGTCATAAGGTAAATTGAAAACTCTCAAATCACTCTTATTAACTGGCTAGTATTAGATTGTATCGTCATATCTAAACAAAGTATGCATTATTTTACGTACTGCAGATTATTGCCTCTATATTTTTCTCATTTACCTATCGAATGTGTCATTCAATAATATCTCTAACAACCATCCTCACAATGAGGGATATTTAGTCAATAGATAAAACAAATATCTATAATTATTTAACGTACCTACGAGATTTACAAAATTAATTGAAACCAGCGTGATACTTTTCATACTTATTGGGATATGGCAACATAACGTCATGTTTGAAAAATACCGGGTAACCCTGCTAAAAAATAACATGATAGGGCTTATAGATCTGTAAGATCAAATTATTATTTATTCAGTGACTGGATTTAGTTAACTATTCTAGAACTGTTAAATAATACACTTTAATGCAAATTTATATTGTCAAATACATATTATGAACTTTTCCCCCACTTAACTTAAAAGACGTAAAATAGAAGAATACAAGTGGAAATTATTAACATAGAGTTTATATTTATACTAAGAGTAAATGTTTTGAAGATTCTACAATGCTCGAATTTTCCAGAAACAAGGCGTAGTGAGATGAAGAAAATGGAATGGTATGGTTTCCCGTTATATGCATAACATAAGAAAATTAACTTTATTTTAATTGCAAAGTCGATTTTTTTATACAATTAGATCGCTCTCCTACTTTTATGGGTTACTACCGTCTTTACTTCAATAAATGTCGCTCAATACCAAAATATATATTGTAACCAGTAAATTGTTTATAACAAAAATAAATAGACACTAACTAATAATATTGCTTATCAGGGAAGACGGGAGTATCAAAAAATGTTTGAAGTTAAAAATTAATGTGTACAACTACCAAAGAGAAATCGTAACTCTAATATTCTAACTAGACAACGAGTAATCATTAAATAATTAAGTATTCCTTGACTTCCTATAGGCCCTACTGCTTACCTGACCTACTTGTCCACTTCTCTCAAAGCAGTAGGAGTATGGGTAGGTCTAATTGTGATTTTATAATTTCGTAACTTCTTTTCGGTGCTTAGATGTTTGTATCGTTTAAGCGAACGGCTGATTCCGTTACGTCTTCGGCTTGGTTTCTCACTCCTGTGTCAATATCATCAAAACTCGATGTATCTGGGCTGAGATGTTTAAACTTTATCTAATGTTGTAAAATGCCGTAGTTAACAAAAAGCTTACATCCCAATTGTGTATATATTGTCATGAACTTTGTTTTTATTGCTAATATTGTCATGTAAAATTTGTACGCTGTTTTGTTAAATTGGTAAAGTAGTATCTAAGGATTATCTTCTTTCTTTGCACAGCATGGTGTTATTATTTCATTATTTTCCTATTGCGATTTCCCAGTTCATGCAACTGTCTAATGATTTCATTCGTTATTATATTGCAAAGTTAAAGGGTTAAAGGGTCTCCGTGGCGAATTCTTCTTTATACTGGTAGTGTCGCTGTAATTCCACCATTTATTTTAGTTACGATGTCGCACATTGGGACCAAATGCCGAGAAGGTGGCCATAAGTCCCTAAAATGAATGTTCGATTGGGGGGACTTTTCAGGCTCTAGGTATGTGGGTTGCTACCTGCACTGTTCGAAAAGACCGGTTATAATAATCAAGTGTGCACACGTGACTCTTAACACCTATTGTTTTTAGAGCATTGAGCAGGTCAGATTCTGAGTTTATTCTGTTTGAGTTAGATAGGTAGATTTAATTGCGCTCAAATGTTTTGTATTTGAAGTTTTTAAAGAATTTAATTTCGTGAAATGGATTCTCCGAATAAAAGTGAGTACATTTAAACGATATAAATTGATTACAATAAAATTTGATTATGATTTAATTATTGTAAGGTTTAAAATTCACTTTTTTAGAACTTTTAATTTGAAACGTCAAAATTAAAATATACATAAGTTAAAAGTCCCACGACATCCCACTGTCAAACCAATTTTATCGTGTTTTCTATTTTTTAAAAATATAGAAGCAAGATCAGCTGCCCGCACTTGGCACATTTTTTTAAAATAAATTTTATGTAAAAAAGATCAACAGAAAGAGGGATACGGAAGTACAAGTGACGGAAATACTGCGCGTCGTTTCGTCGAAAATTCGACAATTACGGCAACTATAAGTGAACTAGACGAAACGTTAGTTAAGAAATTTTACGTTGTGTTACAAGTTATTACTTGTGGCTTTGATATTGATGTTCCGAGATATGACGAATACTGCCTAGAAACAGCTCGTTTATATGTAAGTTTATATCCCTGGTTTTACATGCCAACGACAGTTCACAAGATTTTGATTCACAGCGGACGCATTATTCAAGCTTCGATTTTACCAATCGAACAAATGTCTGAAGAGGCCCAAGAATCTAGTAACAAATTTATAAAAAAAATCGGCAGAACTTTGCGCGAAAATGTAATCATGTTAAGAATATGAAAGATGTATTTCAGAGGCTTTTGGTATCATCAGATCCGCTAATATCAAGCCTGCGAAAATTACCAGCGAAAAAATTGAAAACGTTGGACTCTGAAGCAGTACAATTGCTAAAAGCTGCCTGTTCTGAGATTTAGAGCAGTGATGATGAGTCAACACTTTCATCAGATGTAGAATATTGATGTTTTCTTGTAATAACATGTTTATATAGTTTACATTGTCATTATATATTAATAACAAACAGTTTCACTTTAAAACATTAACTTATTTTTTTCAAGCCGCCATATTGAATCCTCCATTTTGTTTTTCACTTTTTTAATTTCGGATCCTTATCAGCGACATCGAAAAGCCCTATAGTCGAAATTTCATGAAAATATGACAAAAATTATCATTTTTGCCCGCATATCAGATCCGTCATTTTGTTTTTCACATTTTTAACTTCAGATTCTTCATCAGCTACCTCGAAGAGCCCTATAGTCGAAATTTCATGAAAATATGACAATTTTTATCAATTTTGTTATTTACATTTTTTGTGTCAGATTCTTAATCAGCGACCTCAAAAAACCAGATATGCAAATTTTCATATAATTCGAATAACACCTTCATATTTTGGCCACGTTTTCGGGTTTTGGTCCCAATGTGTGTCGTTTTAATTATGTTTTGCAATCAGTGTCTTTCATAAAGGCTGTACAGTTTCTAATTATAGTTTCTCTAAGTAAATAAAATATAAACTAGCAAACATTTCAATAATTTTTCTCATGTCATGACGGAGGTGTCATCCCTGCAAGACTTCTCTGATCTTAACATTTGTAGTTTCTCTAGCAGTGCAAGGTGCTCACTCTTTATCAATATCTTAGTTGTTAGTTATGTATCTGTAGTAAGAATCTTATTACTCTATAGTATGTTGGTACCTTTTTACCTTCTTTCTTAAACAACGAAATTGAACTGCTTGTTCTCTGTTCTCTTAAAATTTTATTTTGGTTAAATATTTTGCTAATTAAAGTTGTTATTGTTAAGTCAGTTTGCCCCCAACGTGTCTGCATAGCCCATTGATAATACTATTTTGGCCTGAAATATTTTTAGTTTTAAATTTTTAAAGTGATATTTATTCCTTTTTTGTCTATCGAAACTTCATCCTTTATTACTATCTCTAATATTTATATTTCATTGTTCTTATTTCTTTTGACTTCTAATCAAATGCTTGTAAAACCCTTAAAAGTTTTTTTTTTTCTTGTGACTCTACTATCGCTTGTTTCTGATTTGCCTGACTAACGATATGGTTTGCGTTATAGATTCTTTTATAATTATCTTATGATTTTGCAGTTTGTGTGTTCAGATTTTATATATCCATTTTTTACTTTCTGCAGAAACGTGATATTTTGTTTTAGTCGTGGATTTGTTGGTTTATGTAACGTTGTTCTATTATTTCAACTACTGCTTGTTTCACATTTATTTTCAATTTTTCTTAGCTAGTATTTTTAATCGATGTTAATATACTTGTTTGAATGTTGTGTCCTAAACTAACTCAATGCTAGTGTTTTGTACAGATTGTGTGAATCTTATTTTTCCTTTGTTATTGGCCTTTATTTTAATTTTCGCCAATAGTAAGCAGTGGTCGCGACTTAGACTGACAAAGTCTAGAAATTTGACTATAAAGTGTGGATGTGTCTCGGAGTTACAATGTAGTCAATTGTAGATCTTTGTAATGGAATATTAGCAAGTATGATTTTTGGGCAAAGCATGTATTATTTATTCGTAGTTTAATAGGTGTGCAGGGCTTGAGTATTAATTTATATTATTATTATTGCTTTTGTTCTTCTTTCTCACATTTAGTCAATATGGTTCCAAGTTTGGCTGACGGGCCTAAGCCAAGTCAGCACAAATGCTCTTATCATTGTGCATTAAGGAATAATCTGAAAATGTTACATGTTTTCAAAATCACTGACTTTTGAATGTTTCTGTGTATGTTTGCGTTGGGTCCTAATTATACCAAGTGTGATGTGAATGTTGTTAGTATAAGGCCTGTGGCTGATATGACGAGGGGAACAATTGGTGGCGGTGTTGTAACAGCACATTACTGTTCTGTTCATTTAATCTGTCCACTTTAACCGCTGCCTTGGTTTGTTAGCCTTGGTAGTTGCATGTTCTCCTTGCAAAACATACGTGGCTTGGTTTGGCTTTCGTGGTTGCGTTTGTCGTGCATCTGTGTCGGTCGTGTTTGGGATTGATTTCGGTTGGTCCAGGCGGCGAGTAATTTTTTTTCTTAGTGATTTTCTTGTCAGGTTTTGTGATTTTATTATAGCAACGCATGACGTGTTCGTTTATTTCTGTGGTGCAACTCATGCGTTGCTTTAATTTTCCAGCCTTGGTGGGAGTCGGCTTACTCACCGGAACAACACTTTTGGCAGGTCCATTTTCTTTTGCGGGGTCTTCATCGTTTTGGCCGAGCTGCCTTTCCCGCGAAGTCCTCGACACTTACGTCGCTCATCCGATGCTTCTTTTGTTGGTTTACTGTTGTTTGGGGTATTTTCAGTGTTCTATGGTGTCAGAAGCTCAAAGCATCCCGATATTGGGTTGCCTGTTAGTAGAAGGTAAATAGTTTTGGTCTATTTTCTTGTACTTATTATTGTTGATCTGTCCCTAAAAGTTATTTTTTTATCTCTTGTTCTTAGTTGTTTTGAGAATATATGAAAGTTGCTATTTTGGATTTCCGAGGGGGCGAGAATCTCTAGGCTCGTTCTGTAGGTCCCAAATAATCTGGACAACACAAGACAGCACAACATAACTCAGGTACCTCGATATCGTTAATGCCCGTAATAGGAGAGTCCTGGGATTCCCCTAACTCCTGAAGACTTATTATTATATTATTATATATTTTTAATTGAAAATATCGCTCGCAATTTTGGTAAATTAAGTATACTTTATTATTTTTCTTAGTTTTGTCATTTCACATGATTATCTAGGACGTTTGAAATCCGAGAAAAATTTTCAAAAATCTTTCTATAAAAATATACAGAGTGCTGTTGTAAAACTTAAAATACAAAATCAAATTGATATTTAGCTATAATATTTATTTATTGTGTATTTTAATTAAATTAAGAATGATATAAGAAAATTATTATTACTCACTAAATAAAAAGAAGACACTTTTTCCACTATATAAGTAAAAGAGATCAGAGAATCTTTCATAAAGAAAAAAGCACTTTTCTGTAGTAACTTTACTAGTATAGTAGTGAAACTTATCTATCTTTTATAAACTCTATTTTTTAAAATCCAAAAAAATATTCAAAAATGGCATCTATGTGAATTTGCTTTTATGTTAGTCAAAGTCATTATTATTCATTTATGTTAGGTGATAAATAAATATATTTAATGGTCTTATTCTTAAATATTTCTAATAATTGAATAATAATTTTCTTTTTCTTACATAATAGATTTAATTACTTTTTTATAACTGCTATGGCGTGTTGCGAGGCGGGGCCCATCCGAATCTCGAATACTATCTCAAAGGACAATAAACTACAGGCAGTGGTATAATGAATTATAGAACATTTTTCACAATATGACTTCCAAGATGTCTAGTAAAGTTTTTTTTATATGTTCTGCATTCAGCTTTGTTTAAAATGTCTTGCATACAAAAAATACTATAACAGCTCTATACAAAAGGGGAGGGAGCCATAGTGTAGTGAGTAAGGTATCTGCTTTCTACGCCGGCGACCCGGGTTCGTATCTCGGCGTGGAAAAAATAATAACAAAAAACTTCTATAACGTGACGGCCACCTCTCTCTGGAAGGCAATGGCAAACCACCCGTAGTATCATGCCTAGTAAAGCCGAACCTGCATTAAATTGTAAGTCCCCTTTGTCGGTGGACCACTTAAAAAGGCACCAACCCAAGGCAAAGTCGAGAGGGTCGCCTACGTCCATATCGGATATGGCATTTCAAGAAGGAGATACAAAAGGATTTTCAAGCGAAATTGAAAATATTGGAGAGAAATTGAGCTGAGAAAAAGCCTCAAAGATATTTACAACTGATACCTGACATTTCTCCCTACATATCGGTTCTGTTAAAATTTAAAAAATAAAATATTCATTTTTAGATTTCTCTATTAAAAAACTGACGTGATACGATAATGAATAACACACTTTTCAGGTCCCTAGACTTCAATAACCGTGAAATGAACGTATACAATGACAAGTAATCCCTTTACTCCATCTCATTAACCTATTATATGTTATAGCGTAGTTGATAGGGTGACTGCTTTCTACGCCTGAGACCCGAGTTCGAATCTCGGCTCGAAACATAATAAAATTAAAAAAAAAAAACTTTACAACGTGACGCCTCTCCCATGAAGACAATTCCAAACCACTATTACTATCATGCCTGGTAAAGCCTCCTCTCACTTTTGGCCTTTTGGAACCGGCATTAAAACTGTAGGTTCGTTTTGTCTGTGGAACATTTAGAAAGGCACCAGATGCCACGAATAAAGATGAGAGGATCGCCTACGTCCGTATCGGATATGGTTCTTCAATAAAAAATCTCAAAATTCCTAGACCTTAAGAATACTAATCAAGTCCTTTAATACGCTATATAGAAAGCAACCAATATAACCCGAACACCACATTATTTATTCCATATATCTTCGTAAATTATTAAATATAATCAAATAAAACGTAATTCAATTTTCAGATTCCAGAACCTATAACGAACATTTCACGCGATATATACGAAGCATACCTTCTAATTTCCTCATCATCTCATTAATCTCATAAGCATTTGACTACTGGAAATATTGATAAAATGACACAATTTTTAGATTTCTCGTCTCTAAAATCCCTGGAAAATAACTGGATACATACGAAGCAACCCTCCCCGACTGCTTTAACTACTTTTATGGTTGCCTATAAATAATTATATTTAAAATTTGTTCATAATTTTCTAAAAAACTAAAACCAATTTCATAGTATATTGCAAATATACAAAATTTGTCGATTACCTCCCGTTTCCCCTTTCCCCTATACGGATGCTCTTCAAAAACTTGAAGTTTACATCAACCAACTTTGAAATTTATATATCAGGCAGATCGACAGACCGACTATGTTTCTCTTAATCGGGAAGCCTAAAACGTGAGGAAATGCAAAAATCTCAGGAAGTAACTTTTTGCGAATACAATACTCGCTTTTAACCAGAAAAAATTTGACAACTTTATTTACCCAACCCAGTTCGCAAATGTTAACTTATTCTTCTCATACTAATGATTACCCAAACCCAAACATTATTGTTTTATATCAGAGAAACTGAAATATTATATTATAGAATAAGTCGGTTTCACAACAGATCTATTTTTGGGCACTATAGAACAAGTATTATAAACAGCAGCTGACTCGAAAATTTCGAGGTTCGGTAATGAAAAGATTATTTATTTATTTATTTATTTTTTTCTGATCTTTCGCTCAATTTTTTAAGCATTTGTAAAGCCTCATACTTTACAGTCCTAAAAACAAACAGAATTGTCTAACACACAAAATTTTCCCTATCGTTAACGTTGTATACAATTTATATAAAACCTTATAAATTTATATATATATATATATATATATATATATATATATATATATATATATATATATATATATATATATATATTTAGGATTATTCAGAGGACTAAACCTGTTGAGTTAGTAAAGTTAATATATTTGGTTTATTCTTCAATCTAAAAAGTTCGAGTCTGCTACTGCTTATAATACTTGCTCTATAGTGCTTAATATATATATATATATATATATATATATATATATATATATATATATATATATATATATATATATATATATATGCCTTGACTAATCCTTATTGCTAATAGGATAGCAAAATATAATTTGGAAAATATTTTGTATTATCGGATGAAGGAAAGGGGCAGTCGGTAGAGATCAACATAGATCTATTACAAAATTCATAATTATATGATAACAAACACAAGAAATATGTAAACAGTTGCACACGATTCCATTCTAAACAAAAATATGTATATATCGTTAAAATTAGGAACACTGCACTATAATAGGTATAAAAATTTTACTCACAGATTCTCTTTGAGCAATAGACTGCTATTTATATGATTTGAATAAAACTCAGACATATGAAGAAATTGTCGAGAAATCTGTACTTAACACAGATTACAATAAAGACAGAGGGAAAAAGAGAAGACCTAAATTCTGGAAGCATCCTACTTAAACGATAGAGAGGCGGCAGTGCCAATGTCATAAAGTTTGCTCAACATTCTATAATTAGTTATAATTTAAAAATTTAATGATTCAACTGATGGTATTTCGAGATTTAGAAACTAAGTATTTTAAGTGAAATGTATTTAGAATAGACGATATCTGAATTCACATATACATTTCTATATCTATGGACTAGCTCAGGTAATGATATTTTGGAAATATATGTCTTACGGTTCCAAAGATATAAACTGTGCTTTTTAGCGGGTAGGTGATTTCGATTAGTTCATGATGTAGTGTTTAGTGTGCTTTTTATCCTATATCAAAGAAAGGGTTCAACAAGCTGAAAAGTAAATTGACACGAGAAGTGTACCGTTACTTTGTTTTAATTTTTACCCGCAGTATGATTCTTCTTAAAATCTAGGTTACATACAATAAAACTCTAAGGGTTCGTGTTCTCCCAAAAATTCTCATCAAAACTTTGTTTCTATTAACGCTAAAGCCCTCAGTTTTAATCCCTTCAATTAGGATACATAAACATATAATAGGCTTGGTGAAAACAACACTAATAAAGGGAACAGAGAAGTGCAAAGGTCTTAGTAAGGCCGAAAATATACATTTGGAGTAAACCTTCTATCAAGTTGCCGAATTTATTAGGGTCCGTGTGTTTATTATTAATATACGCTAACCTAAATTTTGATTGTCCTTATTGCCACTAAATCTGCTGTCATAATGATTTAATTTACTGCTATTTATAATTCTTTTTTGCAGATTAAAAGAAGCAAAGCTTGCACATGACCACTGGTAAGTAAAATTTTATTTTACCAATTATTTTGGCTCAAAAATAACAATAAGAAAATCATATTCTCTGTTCTCTAGATCTAAAGGAATTAATTTAATGTAGATAAAGAGATATGATCTTTTAATTAAACACGGCCAAGAACAGTAAAGTGTTTAAAATGTATTATTTGGTCGGCAAATCTCACTTCGTAATGGTAAATATTGAAGAAAATCAGTACGTTCATAAGGCGTCGTTAAGGCAAGCAATCTGTGTAGAACATCTTCTTTAGTTGGTGATTCACTGCTTAGATCAGGAAAAGAGAAGACAATCATTGCTTTTCAACTCTGTAAAGGCTGGAAGCTCGGTCAGTGAGCTGTCAGTTTTCTCCAGTCAGCTGATTGTTTGACATTATTGAAGCAATCCCTTCTATCGGCAAAAGAAACTCAGAGTTTCAATAAAAATTCAATATTTTGATATTTTGCTCACTGTTTTTCTCCTATTTGTATGCATTAAATGATTAAATTACTTATTGAAAAGGTCTATTTTTGGGCACAATAGAACAAGTATTATTACCTCTAAAAATTTGAGTCAGTTACTGCAAAAAATACTTGTTCTATTGTGCCCAGTAATAAACTTGCTAATACAGCACAATGCCATTTTATAGTAACTTATATAAAATAAATAAAAGATAATTTAAAATTAATATAATAAATAGTTATATATATATATATATATATATATATATATATATATATATATATATATATATATATATATATGTATATATACGAGGCTGGTTTGAAAAGTCCGTGCAAAATCCGAGAGATGGCACCACCGGCGCGTATCGAGGTCATGTTTAGTTAGTAGCATCTCTTGAATGAACGCACACCAAGTTTCAGCCATATTGGTCTATTTCTTTGTGTTTGGCATTCGTGTGAATCAAGGAAGTCGAGTGATTTTCAAGAAATGGACGAAAAAGAATTTCGTGTGGTGATTAAACATTACTTTATGAAAGGCAAAACGCCTCAGGAGACTAAAGAGAAGCTTTATAAACATTATGGTGACTCTGCACCTTAGATTAGAACAGTTTATAAGTGGTTTCAAAATTTTCGGACTGGCCATATGGGCACAAGTGGCGCTGAACGTTCTGGACGGAATGTGGAGGTTACGACTCCAGAAATCATTGATCAAATCCATGATATGGTGATGGATGACAGAAGAGTTAAGGTGCGTGAGATTGCTAGTGCTGTGCTTGCATAAACATTTGGACGTGAGAAAGCTATCCGCAAGATGGGTGCCGCGATTGCTCATGCTTGACCAAAAACGGAATGGTGTGAAGTGTTGCAAGGATGGTTTGCAGCTGTTCCAGAAGAATCGAGAGGACTTTAAGCGTCGTTTCGTCACTGTGGATGAAACATGGATACATTACTATACTCCTGAGACCAAACAACAATCTAAACAATGGGTTACCAAGGGGGAATCTGCACCAAAAAAGGCGAAGACCGTTCCTTCGGCCGGAAAGGTTATGGCGACTGTCTTTTGGGATTCGCAAGGGATAATCCTCTTCGACTATCTGGAAAAGGGTAAAACTATTACAGGTGAATGCAAGAAAAAGGCCCGCGATTGGCCCACAAGAAAGTTCTTTTCCATCACGACAACGCACCAGCACACACCTCAGGAGTTGTGGTCGCAAAATTAATGGAAATAGGATTCCAACTCGTTTCACATCCCCCCTATTCTCTAGACTTGGCTCCCTCGGACTACTATTTGTTCCCCAATTTGAAGAAATGGCTGGCGGGACAAAGATTTTATTCAAACGAGGAGGTGATTGCAGACACTAATAGATATTTTGCAGACTTGGACAAATCCTATTATTCGGAAGGAATCAACAAACTAGAACATCGTTGGACGAAGTGTATAAGCCTAAAAGGAGACTATGTCGAAAAATAAAAACGGTTTACCCCAAACACATAAGTAGTTTTTATTTTTGCACGGACTTTTCAAACCAGCCTCGTATATATATATATATATATATATATATATATATATATATATATATATATATATATATATATATATATATATATATATATATACATATATATATATATATATATATATATATATATATATATATATATATATATATATATATATATATATATATATATATAGATGTATGTATGCATGTATATTAATGGGCTATGACTATTCTTTACTGTTGATAGTATACTCAAAATGACAACAAACACAAGAAATATCTAAACAGCTGCACATGATTCCATACTAAATAAAAACATGTATATGTCATTAAGAGTAGAAAGACACCCAGATTCTGTCTGGGCAATAGAGTGACATGTATACGATTTGAATAAAACTGGAACATATAGAGAGAGTTTAAAGAAATCTGTACTTAATGTTGATTACAAAAAAGTCAGAGAAGAAAAAAGAGAATATTTAAATTCTGAAAGCATCTCGTTAAACGACGTAGGGACGGCAGTTTTTCCTTTGACTTGTTTTACATACGATATATTTTTAACATATCTTATTGCTTGATAAAGTCTCTATTTCCGCTTTGGTTAGTCTCGTTTTTATACTGTGTTCGAAGTGACTCATTGCTTCCGTGATGGCTCGGTTGAAATATGTTCGCAGTTATCGAGTAACTTTTTAAAGTATGTGTCATCGCTGTAGATTGTGTAACACTGCTTGTTCTACATCTAGGAAATGAAATCTAATAATAGAAGCATGTAGTAGTTTAGCATTTAATAAATATACGGACCCAAAGAAGCTCCACTTTTTTTATTTACACTTAGCCTAACATCTGAATTACTTAAGCGGAGCTAAACGTATGGGCAGGGCCATCAGTTCTAGTTCAGTAACCAATAGAGAGGACTACAAGGAATAGGCCCTCTGTCTCTATTTAAACTACTATTAGATTTTATAATTTCCATACTTTCATATGAGCTCAACAATCGCCTATCAGATACATCTTTAATTAATCTTAGATTACCTAATGTTACAGTATGTTCAGCTTCAAGGGCATATTCGGCAATGCTAGACTTTACTATTCTAGCGCATCTTAAATGTGCTAAGTGTTGTTTTAACATTGCCCTGCCCCTGCCCTTAGTTCCGCTTGAGTAATTCAGATGTTAGGCTAAGTATAAATTAAGTGTAGTTGTAGTTTATGGTAGCTTTAGTCAATCGTCGCTCCTAATGAAGCTAACATGATTAGCTAAACAGAGATCGAGTTCAAAAATAAAGTGTTTTGTGTAGTGATGATATATGCTGAATAGTCTTGTTAGCTATTTAACCAATAACTTACATTATTAAAGAATGCAACATTATCGATTCTTTAAAATATGAGATAATATTTACTAGACCTAAACATACTATCAGTAATTGGCTAATTATCTATCATAAAGAAATCACATAACAAAAACTTCAACCCAGTATGTGGTCAATATTATACATTTTTTTACCATCAATAAAAATTATCATTTAAGGATCCGTTCTTGTTCCATTATTATCTGTACTATCCGCTTTTCACTCTTATTTCTCAATCTAAATTGGAAGTATTTTAGCTTTTAAAGAATTTCCCACCCATCTAACCAAGATGAGTTAAGAAATTGTGAATCTTCAACTAATGTTAATCTTTTTAATGGTTCTACAACTAAAACTGACTGGCTAAAAAGTAATTGAAACAAAATCAAATTTCCTTTTAACACGTTCAGAAGTACTACTCAGTATATATCACCACTACACCAAACACTTTATTTTTGCACTCGACGCGCGTTTCGCTAACCATGTTAGCTTCATCAGGAGTGATGATTGACTAAAGCTAAACTACAAATCTACCCTATTTATACTTAGCCTAACCCTTGAATTACTCAAGCTGAACTAATGACATAGGCAAGGCCATCAATTCCGGTCAAGTAACCAGTAGAGGGGACTATAAGGAATAGGCCCTCTGTCCTTATTTAAACTACTTTTACATTTTATGATTTCCATACTTTCGTATGCGTTTAACAATCTCCTATCAGATACATTTTTTATCAGTCTTAGATTATCTAATGTTACAGTATGATCAGCTTCAAGGGCATGTTCGGAAATGCTAGACTTTTCTGTTCTATTGTATTTTAAGTGTGCTAAATGTTCTTTAAATCGTGTTTTAATTGACCTTTTAGTTTGCCTAACATACTTTTTGTCACAATCATTACAACTAATTTCATAAATTCCACTTTTCTCACAATTAGGAATCTTATCTTTGGGATTTCCTAAGATATTCCTCAGATTGTCTGATGACTTATAGACTAAGGTGAGGCCTACCTAAGGTATTAAATAAAAGTGGAATTTATGAAATTAGTTGTAATGATTGTGACAAAAAGTATGTTGGGCAAACTAAAAGGTCAATTAAAACACCATTTAAAGAACATTTAGCACACTTAAAATACAATAGAACAGAAAAGTCTAGCATTGCCGAACATGCCCTTGAAGCTGATCATGCTGTAACATTAGATAATCTAAAATTGATAAAAAATGTATCTGATAGGAGATTGTTAAACGCATACGAAAGTATGGAAATCATAAAATGTAAAAGTAGTTTAAATAAAGACAGAGGGCCTATTCCTTATAGTCCCCTCTACTGGTTACTTGACCGGAATTGATGGCCTTGCCTATGTCATTGATTCCGCTTGAGTAAATCAAGGGTTAGGCTAAGTATAAATAGGGTAGATTTGTAGTTTAGCTTTAGTCAATCATCGCTCCTGATGAAGCTAACATGGTTAGCGAAACGCGCGTCGAGTGCAAAAATACAGTGTTTGGTGTAGTGGTGATATATACTGAGTAGTATCATTGTGCCAAAGATTCCATATTCCCAACTTACCTTCAGAAGTATTAAACACGAAAACAAAAGATTATTTTAATGGCTATTTCAAAACACTAATAATACAATCTGGAAAAAAAAACGCTGTAACTTGTGATCGGTATTTAAGTTTTGATGAACAAATAAAGTATTGAACCTAAAACAAGCATTCGATAGAATACATCTATGCGTCATCGTAGCCATTCTACAGCATCATAACGTCGACCACAAATATATCAGAATAATAAAATACCTTAATAACAACAACGAAACATACATCAAAATCAACCAAAAACTAACGGATGAAATAAACATCAACACATCAAAAGGCGCAGAATACCGAATGTCCAACAAATTACTAACACTAACAGCAGAGAATCAGGATGATTTACAACGCCTAGTATTTACATTTAAAAAGATAGCGGAAAAGTACAACATGATCATTTTCACAGAAAAAATCAAATCCCTGGTTATACCAAAAAAACCCCTTCAGTGTAAGTGTGCAGTGAACGGCAACATGATAGAGCAAGTGATGGAACTAGACTACCTTGGATCAGAAATTTCAAGTAATAAAAATCTAATTGAAGAAACGAGAGCGAACACGATGAAAACATCAAAAATTTCGGAAAGCCCAAGAGACCTCATCTGGAAAAATAGATGCATGTTAACTGAAAGTAAGGTGAGGATCTACAAGACTTTTGTGAAACCAATCTTGAATATTGAGCAGAAACCGGAGCAGAATCGTCCAAAACCAAACAACTAATGAGAAGTACTAAAATAAAGATTCTAAGAACAATAAAAAGAGTAACACTATGAGATCAAATAAGAAACACACCACAAGAGAAGAACTGCAAGTAGAAGATATAGTCAGATGGATCAGATCCAGGAGACGACAATGGAGAGACCACGTAGACAGAATGGATCAGAACAGAATCGCAAAGTTGATTAAAGATCACATGCCCCACAGTAGTAGACCTCCAGGTTGACCACCGAAGAGGTGGCAAAAAAGCTGGACAGCCAGCTCAGTTGAAGGATAGTAGCAGAAGTAACAGATCAAAGCCTTAAAATCAAGAATACGAAGAAGAAGAAATAAAGTGTTTGGTAAAAATAAAGGTTTGGTCTTTTAAGGTAAAGCTTTAATATAAATTTAAAGATTATTTATTTTCATTTGTATTATGTTGAGTGGACTAGATTACAGTGATATTATTTACCATTAAAACATCAGTTGTAAAGAGAAATAATAACTACAAATTCTACAAAAGTATTATATAAGATTTTCACCTCTGAGCTCAAAAAATACATTTATGCATAAGTTAATTTTGACGAAGAAACCTAAATACCTATTTAATAGATTTCAATGTAGAAATAACATTTGTTCTCTTAACAGAAGAACGCCAAATTATTTGGAAATACCTATGGGTCAAACTAAAAAAAATATTAATTTTCATTTAAATATATTTGTTCAATAATTTATAATAGCATACCATCTAATCTAAAAAATTTAAGGTACGTTACCTAAAATATACGGTGAAATTAATCTACGCGAGATCAGATTGAAAATAATTAATTATTAATCAAAATCTTATCCATTTATATCTAGAAGTTTGTTGGCTTGTAGAAGTCTTGTTACTATAAAGGTAAAATTGCAGTAAATGCGACTTAATCTCTCCCGAAAATTACGACAGATCGGGAACATCATTAATACAACTGCAATTCAATAAAATATTAATAACGCCACGCTAATACGCTAGTAGAAATCCCATAGTCACCGACTATAGAAAATGAAATGTTAGCGTTTTGAACAGTTGAAGTGAAACGATGTTTCTGTAAATCGCTCCATATGGAGCCTTTTCTGTATGCAACCTATAAAGTTGTTGATCTGTTATTTCAATAACTGTCTTAATTCTAGGCGCGTGTAAACCTAGAATGTTAATCTGTCCAGTTTGTTGTTCAATGACGCCAGATCAATTTCAGCATAATATTAGTAGCAGCAATTTTATTACGTCCTGAAACTTATGAAGATCAGATCTTTTTTAGACGTTTCCTATACTGAATGCGGAGTATGGTTTTGATAATTTTTGTATCCTGCATGCAATGTTATATCCTGCCCAGATAGTTCTAGATTTCCTGGTCATTTAAATTATGTAGAATCTTCAATCTGATAGCTGCATGTTCTCTGGATATTCCCAAGGTCGTCGTCTGTAAAAGTTGATAACGTCATATTTATCAAATCCAAATTCCATACCAATATCCCGCCTGTATTTTTCAACTACTGTAAATAATTGGTTTAGATCTCGTTCTAAAGCAAAATAAAATTTGAGGGGTTACATCACCTTGGCGCTCGGAAAAATAGGTATAAAAATAAAAAGTTTTTTGACGCAGCTATTAAATATATGAAATAATTTTTTTTTACACGTATACATAGTAATTTTATGAGTAATTTGAAATAATAACGAATAAAAAAAAATAAAAATGACGGAGATATGAGCCATCAAGAGGACCCTCTTTTGAAAATCCTTGCTGATGGTGTTCTTATTTTCTCTGAAAAATAATTTTTTTTTCTTATTTAGAAAGGTAATAGCTGAGATGTAGCACAGAAAAAAAATTTTTTTAATTTTTTTGTAGAAATGACAGCTGTTTGAAAAAAACTCTGGTTTTATCGAAATTTTGAGTTTAAAAAATTTGTAACTTATGAACGTGGCACCCAATCAAAAAATCCTATGCTACTTCTTAGATAATATTATAGAGAATATGTGTTGTAAATTTTAACAAAATCGGTTAAGTAGATCTTAAAATATCTTCTACACCAGTTTGAAAAAAGTAGTTTCGAAAAAAGCGCAGAAGAAAAAACAATACAGCGTCAGCGTCTTAAAACCAAGCATTTTTTTAAATTACCTTCAGTCTGCGATTCCTGCACCGTACATGAGGTATTCCATTGTTGCTGCGATGTCCTCTGACTCCTTTTGAGCAGCTTTTTTCAATTTCCTGGTTTCTTTAGTCTCCTGTTGGGCTCTCATGTGGGCTATATGGTAGATATTCATTGAGAATTCAAATTCTCTGTAAATAGCAGCGCGCTTGAGCCAATTACAAGGTCTAATAATTGCATCATTTATAATACACTAGAATATCCATCATTAGCTGCAATATAAGATGCAACTTCAACAATTTTTGTGCCACTGTAATGCACTTTTGGAGCCATAGACCAAATGACAGCGTTTAGACTTTCGTGGTTATTCTGAGTGTATCCTTCTAAAAAGCGTTCTTATAAAGGACTGATTAAAAAAACAATACCCTTTCTCAAGGCTTTGACCGCTTGTGCCGGTCTGATCGCTACCTGAGTTTCGGGCCGACTCTTTGCCGCGCTCACTTCTAATTGCTGTAGCTTAGGAACTAATTTTGAAATGATTAAACATTTAAAATATTTATGCCATTAATCAAGGGAAATCCCACTTCTTAACTGGTGAAAGATCAATTCGTAAGATATTGTGTCAAAGAGTGTCCCATAGTCCATCCATACCAGAGGCAGACTTCCTTGACCGAATCCTTGGTGATATATCTATCGATCAGAAGATTCTCATTACAAACTTACAAACATATATTTAAGCAGGAGATCGGTATACTATTTTTGGGATAAGTCGATTAACTTTTTTTTAACAAATACCGTTTTTTTCTTGACAAACCACTAAGAAATGCCCGTCATTGAGTCAAGTACTAAATATTCTAGCTAGATATTCGTAGCCACTGAGACAATTTTTCCACCAAAAATTGATATCACCTCGTTCTAGAGTGGTAATACGATTTGAAACCTCTTCTTTTGTGATATTCTGACTCATTTCGTTCTATTATTTGAAACTTCATTCCTTACGTTTCAAACAATGTCTTGTCTCATAAACATCCTTTTAGAATTTAGTTCCTGTTTCAGTGGATAGCGTTGCCTTAACTTTTGTGTCTTGTTTCCGTGTCTAAGGGAGATGTTTATGTGAGAAAAATCTTATTATCGATAATAGATTTTATTTTCTTGGCAAAGCGTTTCTTTATATTCCATAGAGCTCGTATTCATTCTACACCGTGTTGTTTGATGATGTATAATGAGTTTTTAAAAACATATGTGGTGAGTAGAGTGAAGATTCTGAACTGTTTTCATCAACTTTCGTATAAACTTAATCGGTTACTGAATACGCTCGGTATATATTGTAATATGGTTCATTTTAGGGTCCTCTCTGTCGAGAAATTTAATAGTTGTGATATTTTTTCATTACTTCCCATTATTTATATTTATACATATAAAAGCTTAAATAAGTAAGTTAGAGGAGTTATTTAATACGGGACCTGTTATACGTTCTTTTCAGGTTTCTTGGAGTCGACGCATCCAAAAATGTTATTTTGTCATTATTTTCAGTTAATTTTAGTACAACATACAAAGATCAGAACACATACCTAAGATAAGTAAGGCGGAGGTCACATGTGCCCTACGGAATATGAAAAATAATAAGGCGCCAGGAGGAGATAACGGAAATAACAAAAAGGGGTGAAGAGATTATAATACCGAGGTTAAAAATACTGTTTAAACTGATTGTATGTTATCCTTCCATGTTAGCTTTCTGTCTAAAAGAATACCAAATATTTTGTAGTAATTTTGTAGGCACTGGGTACGTTTTCAATTAAAATTTGATTGTATATGTTAAACCTCAGGTATCAGCTTAATGAGTACGGTACTTGTTCACTAAAATCTTGGCAGAAGAAATAGTGTTAACCAGAATCTGTGAAGAACAGTAAGGGTTCAGAAAGAACAGGTCTCCTATAGACGCCATATTTATAATCCGCCAAATTACCGAAAAAGCCATAGAGTTTAATAAGATAGCCTTTACGTGTTTCATTGATCTTACCCAGGCATTCGATAGGGTACGGTTAACTGATGTCATAACCCTACTACCAAAAAGGGGAATTCACCCGAATATAATAAAAACTATCGAAGAGTTGAACACCAACAACCACACATATGTAAGAGCGGCAAATAAATTAAGCAATAAAATATCTATGACAACCGAAATCAGACAAGGAGATAGCCTAAGCCCAATCTTATTTAACATCATAATGCATGAAATTATAAACGAATTAAAAAAAACTGGGAGAGGATATTGATTCGGAGACAAAGAAATAAAAATAATATGGTACGCCGACCATGCAGTAATCATATCAGAAGACGAAGATAACTTACAGAGACTCCTAAATAAGTTCCAACAAACAGGAAAAGTGTTACTACTCAGTATATATCACCACTACACCAAACACTTTATTTTTGCACTCGACGCGCGTTTCGCTGACCATGTTAGCTTCATCAGGAGCGATGATATATATATATATATATATATATATATATATATATATATATATATATATATATATATATATATATATATATATATGTTCTCAATCATCGCTCCTGATGAAGCTAACATAGTTAGCGAAACGCGCGTCGAGTGCAAAAATAAAGTGTTTGGTGTAGTGGTGATATATTCTGAGTAGTATCATTGTGCCAAAGATTCCACATTCCCAACTTAGTAGGAAAAGTGTTTAATATGCAAATATCTGTAAAGAAAACAAAATCCCTTACAATATCTAAAGAACCGAAAAGATGCAAACTCGCGATTTATGATCAGAGTGTAGAACAAGTGATGTCCTTCAAATATCTAAGGGCAAACATAACAAGTACCAGGAACCTTAAAGAGGAAGTAAAAACTCAAACAACAAAGGCATCATTAATATCAGGATACTTAAGAGATATAATTTGGAGAAACAAATATATGAGCACTAGGTGCAAAGTAAGAATAAACAAAACATGCGTAAGACCGATCATGACGTACGCGATAGAAACCAGAGCGGAGAACACAATAACAAAACGACTCCTAAGAACAACAGAAATGCGAACACTTAGATCGATAACAGTACATACCTTATTTGACCGGAAGAGATGTGAAGAAATAAGGAAAATGTGCGAAATACAGGTTGTGGTGAGATGGGCAAGGAATAGGAGAAGAGAATGGAGAGACCATGTGGACAGAATGCCAAATGACCGGTTGGCTAAGGTTGCAAAAGAGAAGCGGCCAAACACACCTCGACCGCTTGGAAGACCACCAATAAGGTGGTATGAGAGCTGGTCTTCATTATCGCAATTGTCTGAAAAACCTTTGAAGTGAACACAGGACATGGTCCTAACGTAGGAAAAAGAAGAAGAAGATATTAAACCTAGTCCCTAAATATATGCATAATACTATTTTTTTTAGTTGATAGCTACAAATTCTGATTATTTGCCTAATTTTTACTTTCAGTAAATTTAGTTTTAAATTAATGATGGTAATTAGTATAGCTTTATCCGTAGAGTATGGGCAAACATCGTCTGCAAATTATAATATTATGGTATATCAATTCTAAGCCGTTTGTGTAAATGATGAACAAAACGAGACTTAGTATACTCCCATGGGGCATACCCATCCTTGCTGTTTCCGAATATGTTAGTCCATCACTTGTTAAAATAAATAATCTGCGATTATGATAGAAGTTATAGATGTTTCTTACTACTTGTTTTGAAATGTATTTCATTCTCTTTATGTATAGTACTCGTATATTATCAGAGAGTAGATTATCGTAGGCTCCTTTTAGACCCTAAAAAATTTGAAGTAATATAGCTTTTGATAAATCCCAACTAAATATCTGTGACTGTATTTGCGATCACTTTTTGTATCAATTATTCTTCACGAAATCTATAACTTGTTTTGGGAAAATCATTTTTTTCTGTCCCTAGTTCTCACCTCTTTGTTAGCATTATTTCATATGTTTTATATGTCAGTGCAGATTTTATTGTTGGAACATATATATATATATATATATATATATATATATATATATATATATATATATATATATATATATATATATATATATATATATATATATTTATTCGTTCTTATCTGCCAGTATTTAATATTTTCCTGTGACTCTGTCATTAAAAATTACAAGTACTGGTTTTTGTGCCTTCTGGTGATATAACATGGTGTTAAAAATATTATCCTTGTCGGGTGCAGAGATGTTACTTTCAAGAGCTCTGGAAAGTTCTGTCACTTTAAAATTTTAGATTAAATCAACGGCCTTATTATTATTTGATGTTTCGGGACAGGATGGGTTAGCACTAATCAAAGGAGCTACCTTTTCTGAAAATTGATCTATCCAGGGGTCACATACAGATATTGGAGTATAGTTTGCTTGTTTTATGTTTCTTGTAACTATTGACATTTTGCCAGACGTTTTATATTAAAGTATTTTTATTTATGAACATGCAATAATAATTTCCATCCCTATTCTTTCATTTATTTCTAAAATTTTAATACATTTGAGATACTCAGATCCAATTTACACTGTAAATATCAATTTTTTCTTTTATTTACAATATTTTGACATTTTTTGACTTCATCAAGTTTTACCCCTTTCTAGAAATATTATTACTACTGCTAATTACCATGTATTTCTTTAAAATTTTATTTATTTTGTCATTAAAGTTTCATCATGTTTAAGAACTATTAAAGAGATTCTAAGTAGACTGAATCCCAGGTTTGCCGACTTTATACTCCATTTTTTGTGAATATTATTTATAGGTTTTAACTCAGGTTTAAAATAACAATTTATGATAATTAATACATGATCAGATTCACAAGTATCTGTCAGCGTGTTTCATTCTAGTTCAACACGAGCAATTAGGGTTGTCAGAGTCAGATCTATAGTAGAGTTTTTTCCTTCCGATGGATGCGCGTCATTACTTAAAATTATTATATTATTTTAATCTACCCCAAGGGACATAATGGACATTAAAATCTATGCATAATAGAAATAGCTGTTTAAAAGTGTTGAATGGAAGATAAGATTTTGATGATTTGACAGTTATCCTAATTTGAGGTGTAATATACAAAGAGGTGCCTTAATACAAATATAAAAAATAGTTTCTAAATATTTGATTTGAGCTTCAATCTATTTTATGTTTGATTTTATTAAAATGCCGTCCTTGCCACCTAGGCGATTTTTTCCAACGGTTTTGTAATCTAAAAATGAAAGATAGCTACCTGGTTTAAACCAGGTTTCACTTAAACGAGTAATTTTTATATTATTTTTATTTAAGAGGTATTTAAGATTAACTTTGTTGGCCACAGCCGACCGATAATTCCACTGACATGTTTAAAAATTATTCATAATAAAAGTAAAAAAAAAATGAAAGCGAACAAAAATATAGATGTATAACTTGTATTAGTTACTGTTAGTTTCTGTTTGATAATATATCAGCCTTTCAGTTTTAAATTTGTTTTTTTGTATTTTGCCTTTAAATTTACTGACACAACTAATTCTATCAATTCGTTTGTACTTATGAGTTTATTACTCTTACTGTTATAAGCAAACGGGTTAATAAAATTATTCGTTGCATTTCTTTGCTTATAAATTGGGTCATTTTGAAGGTTTCTGCCGTTGATTTAGATTTTATGTTGATAGATTATTTCTTTATGTTGTGTTACTATATCAGAAGTTGGAGGGAAAGCTCTATTTCTTTTTACGGGAACTTTTTTATAAGTAAATCTGGTTCACTAGTTTTCAAAATTATTCTGATTTCTAAATTATGAAAAGTCAACAATATGGCCTATATGACCAAGTTCCATCTTTGATTGCCTTGAGCTATGACTGTTTGTTGTTACTGTTGCATAAGAGAGTTTGGTGTGATACTTCACGGCATCTCTCTACGACATGTTTTTCTCAGCTATCACCTTTTCAATATTTTTTCCCTAAAAAAAACTCAGCACATTTTTACTTTCGCTGGTTTTATAGTTAGCTTCTTTGTAATTTATACGTTTAACGTCTGCAATGTTCTCGTTGCAGTTATTGGCAGTACGTTTCCCGCATAATTGGGGCATTTAAGATTTAAGATACAGTGTTTATTAATATGAAAGTATCTGTACCAGTTATAACATAAAATCATCCTCGGCGATAACTGAGCTAGTTTTGACAATTCTCTTTTTTTTTGGTAGTTTCATCTACTACTTTTTTTGTAACCCTCTTAGTGGAAAAAATTGTGTAAACGATACAACGAAAATCATATTGTCTAATTTTATTTTTAATATTTAATCAGTTAAATCCGTTTCTAAACCCAATATTACACCTTTACTAAAAATATTAAATATTGGTATATACGAGGCAAAACGCCTCAGGAGACTAAAGAGAAGCTTAATAAACATTATGGTGACTCTGCACCTTCGATTAGAACAGTTTATAAGTGGTTTCAAAATTTTCGGACTGGCCATATGGGCACAAGTGACGCTGAACGTTCTGGACGGCCTGTGGAGGTTACGACTCCAGAAATCATTGATCAAATCCATGATATGGTGATGGATGACAGAAGAGTTAAGGTGCGTGAGATTGCTAGTGCTGTGGGCATCTCGACTGAACGGGTACATAATATTTTGCATAAACATTTGGACATGAGAAAGCTATCCGCAAGATGGGTGCCGCGATTGCTCACGCTTGACCAAAAACGGAATCGTGTGAAGTGTTGCAAGGATGGCTTGCAGCTGTTCCAGAAGAATCCGGAGGACTTTAAGCGTCGTTTCGTCACTGTGGATGAAACATGGATACATTACTATACTCCTAAGACCAAACAACAATCTAAACCATGGGTTACCAAGGCGAAGATCGTTCCTTCGGCCGGAAAGGTTATGGCGACTGTCTTTTGGGATTCGCAGGAAAACTGAGCTGCAAGAAAAACGCCCGCGATTGGCCCACAAGAAAGTCCTTTTCCATCACGACAACGCACCAGCAGACACCTCAGCAGTTGTGGTCGCAACATTAATGGAAATAGGATTCCAACTCGTTTCACATCCCCCCTATTCTCCAGACTTGGCTCCCTCGGACTACTATTTGTTCCCCAATTTGAAGAAATGGCTGGCGGGACAAAGATTTTATTCAAACGAGGAGGTGATTGCAGACTCTAATGGATATTTTGCAGACTTGGACAAATCCTATTATTCGGAAGGGATCAACAAACTAGAACATCGTTGGACGAAGTGTATAAGCCTAAAAGGAGACTATCTCGAAAAATAAAAAAGGTTTACCCCAAACACATAAGTAGTTTTTTATTTTTGCACGGACTTTTCAAGCCAGCCTCGTAGCTAGTTAAACGCATTTAAAACTTCTGAATTGAGTAAACTATTGATTTACTGGTTTGCTTTCTTGAAATTTCATCCGAATTCGGTTTCGTTCTATCAAGTCGATTTTCTTTATTTTATTATCAAGTTCAGGATATAGTTTGTATATAATATCGTTAATTTTAATGGCACCTTTAAAAGCATAGATAGTGTTTTTGATATATACACGAAAAGATAAAAAATGATTTTTTGGTCAGTATTTTCTGATCAATTATCTATTTTTCCAATTCAATTCTCTTTTATCTTGTGAAAAATCTTCAAACATCTTATTATCAAAATTGTCCGTTAAGTTATTTAAATCGGTTCCGAGTGCCGTAGTTGTTCCCGAGGGTAGACCTATATCAGGGGGATACCCCCACTGTCTAGTTCCATTTTATAAAAATGAAGTAAACAAAACTTTTTTCTTTTTATGGACACTGTAAACTTTTTTCGTTATTTTCGATTTCGGATTTGTCTATACAAAAAATTTTTAGCTGAAATAAATCGATAGTTCGATATGATAGCGATGTAAAAATTGGGCAATCTAGTTAAAATGACGAATTACGTGAGATATGTTCGTTTACCTTAACCTGTATATATTTCTACCTCAAATTTTTAAAATAGCAAAGAGTAAACTAACAAAACCTTACCTTTTTACGGTCAAATTGTAAATAAAATTATTAAAAGTTAATAAAATTACATAAGGGTATGACATTTGAATTTTTATGTAGCTTACTATGATAATATATAACATTTATATTATAAAATGTATAAACCACTTAATAAGCCATGTAAACACAAGCGATTGAGGCATTTGGCCCACTTCGTACATAAGCTTAGTGTATCTTTCAGTTTTGTATATATTTTTATGTTAATTTTTATTATGTCTACCGGCTTGGGTGTATTTTAATTTTCTTATTCCTTTATCAGTTTATATAACATAACAAAATCTATATAGTTTAATGGCTAAATGTTTCTATAAATAATGGAATTTTACGTAAATTTATAGATTTTATTACATATTTTTTTGTGGTTTATTTGATATATCTATGTAATCTTGTTTACTCAATTTTTATGGAAATATACACGAAAGCTTGAAAGACCTCAGAAATTTGTGAATAATTATTCACATTGACAAATGATTGCTACAAATGGACGCATGCAATGTTTTGCTGCAGTATGAAAAATATTTCACGAAAAGCCATTTATTTGAAATTAGTAATGGTTCTGCAATATTTGGAAAAATTTATCAGTTTTTTTTACGACTGATCCTAGTTTATTTAAAATTGTTATAGTACAAAAAGTGAGATAAATATATGTAAATTTTACACAAATAAATTCGCTTAAGTTAAAATATTTGAAACCGTAATAATTCAAGCAAAACTATATTCAGTTACATTTTAAGTATGAGAATAGATGTTAATAATTTAAATTTTGTGAAAATGAGAACATTAGTGTTTGTACAATATTAAAAATCCACCCTCTCAAACAGTAACAATTGTAAGCCAGTTTCCTGATAACTTTCTGTGCCAATCAGTGCAGAACAAGCAAGATGCTTATAAGTTTTGCTATCAGTTTATCCGATCTTTACCATAAAGCGTGGGCTTTCTACCCACGCTTCGTTTAATTTATGTTATTTAGGGTGGTGTCAAAAATACTTTGTTATCTACTGCGTCATTTGCGCATTAAATGAAATGATAAATTTATTAAAATTAATAAAAAGACACCCTTTTGCGAAAACGGTGACAAGCTAAAATGAGTAAATTTTATAGATAGAAAAGAAAATTACCCAATCTTTTAAATTATACTATATTAAAATATTAAACTGAAATAATTTTACATCAAATGGTAGCAACCATAAATCTTTTTACTTATCTATATAATCTTGTAATACGTTATACGGCCAAAACTTTATTACCTTTTTCACCGCTGCCGTTTTTGCCGCGTTCCTTTTATAAATTTCGAAATCTGTGATACTAAAAAACACATTAAAGTAAGACGCTAGTTTTTGTTACAATTTATCAATAATTATTCAACAGAAATATTTGTTTCAAAAATAGATAAAAAGTTAGTAACTGTGAAAACATATAAAAACGAAAAAGTACCACAACAAAATATTCGTCAATCCTTTGAATCATACATAGAATTAATAATTGTTAAATTTATTATTATTTCCTAAGATAATTGCAGGCTTAGTAATTTTGCAAAGATATTTGGAGGCTGTCGTAAAGCCTCGTAAACCTTATATTTTCTGTGAAAAAAAGAGTAAGAGAGTAATAATGCAACTTTCGATAAAACAGGGGTCACATGTTTTATCAAGAAATGTTATAAGGAAAGTAACACATAACCTGTTTGCTTATTTTAAACTAAAAACACACAGACAGCTCATAAAAAATAACAAAAAACGCAACTTAACAACTAAAGAAGTTTCAAAATTTTAGATTTTCAAAGTTAGGCTATTATTAGTTTCATAAGTCGTAAATAAATACTTATTTTATAGTCTTATATTGCACAACCGCATAACTTTAATTGACTTATTGGTGCTCTTATCAATCTAAACTCCTACTTGCAAAACCAGACTAGTGTTAAATTTAGATATTCCTGGTGAACCAGGCTGCTAAAATTTATTTTATATTATTGCTTTAATTTTGGGAGCTATAGCCTATTTTTTTGGTAACTTGTGCAATTAATTCATATTTTCGTAATGGCAACTGCTTTTTGTAACCGATATACAGAACATCGACCTTTTTAAACTTTAAAATCATGTGAAAATTTGCTTTCTAGGTGTTTACTAAAGAAGGGTCAGGGTCATATTTTACAGTTTTGCATCCTCTGTAAATCGTATCCTATAGGTACGCATATTAGGCCATGTGACAAAAGAGGGAATATTGGATTTATTTTGATGTATATTTTAATGAATTATGAACCAATACCAAAAAAGATATATTTCAGCTCCTATTGTTTTAAGAATCCATAATATCTCAGAAATCAGTTATACGAGATAAGCAATTTCGGTATGGAATTTATACCCAAAAATGTACGTCTGTGTGAGACATTTGCTATTTATCAATAAACCGATCCATTATAGTGCAATTTTTCAGGTTATTTTATACATTATAGTGTAATATTTTACTTTATTATCTTTCTAATATAAATATTAAAATAACTACCATATATATGGCACGTTTTCCGTAAATGATATGTTACCATGTAATTTAGATGTCCCGCACGAATAATATAACAGTTTGTTTCATATGCTTTTCTTGATATTTTGACTTATCTAAAAGTAATATGATTATATTAATTAACATTGTCATCTCCACCTAGGCTAGCTGACGATCTTTAAAATGGAATGGAACATGGCCCGCCAGGTTTGTTATTTATTCTGATACACCCACGCATAGGCAAGACTTAAGGTATTAATCCAGCGAGCCACTATATATGGCTTATTATATAGTAATGACTATATTCTAGTGAATAAACGTTTTAGTAATAGTGTCGTATCTATCAAAACATATGTTAGTGCTGATATAAACTCGGATCACGATGTCCTGGTAGGTTTCTAAAAATTATCTTGAAAAAGTTAAAAAGAAAACATAAAAACATATACGATATGCGACAACTTAAAGACGAAAATGTAACAAACCTAAATAAAAAAGATCTTAATAAAGAAGAACAAGACACAGATCTAACCGAAGACATAGAATCTGAAATAGAAAACTTAAATGAAATAACAAGGGGCTAAAGATTAAGTATCTAACTATAAAAACAACACATAAAATGAAGAAATGGATGACAGATGACATTGTAAGACTAATGGAGTAAATACGGTTACACAAAAACAGAGGTAACAAAAGAGAATATAGCAGACTACACACACAAATACAGAAAGAAATTCGAACAGCTAAAGATAGGTGGAATGGTGAAAGATGTAAAGAGATAGAGGAGTTGCGGGGGAAGTATGATAGCTTTAATATCTATCGAAAAATCAAAGACTTAACTGATGAACGGAGAACGAAATCAAATGAACGTTTAATGGATCATCAAGGAAATGTTGTTATCGATAAAGAAGAGAAACTGAAGATATGGCAAGACTATATCACAGAGTTATTTTCTGATGCAAAATCAAATCAACCACAATGCTCAATAGACTTGTTTGGGCCCTGTATTACCGCGGATTAAGTGCGCATTGCAATAAATCAACTAAAAAATGGAAAAGCCGCCGGTCCCTATGAATTCCATGGGGAGTTTCTTAAGCTCTTAGATGAGGATGCGATTAAGTGGCTTACGGTGATCTACAATAAAATGATTTAGGCAGAATACCAGAAAGCTGGCGCTAAAAAATGCGGAGAATATCGAACAAGTAGTGTCATAAGCCATCTTGTAGAAACATTTTTGAAAATCATTCACAGAAGAATATACAAGTTGTGTGAAGAAAACATGTCAGCTACACAATTCGGCTTTCGTGATGCCATGGGAACCAGAGAGACCTTGTTTTTTATGCAGGTTTTGATTCAGCGATGTAGAGACGTCAAATGTGACTTATATTTGTACCTGATCAACTACCAAAAGGCCTTTAATAGAGTCCAACATCACAAAAAGGTCGAAATTCTGAAAGACCTTGGGCTTGATAGAAAGGATCTGCGAATTATTGGCAACCTCTACTGGAACCAGATGACATTTATTAAAGCAGAAGGGGAGCGCTCAGAAGCAATATCGATTGACCGTGGAGTAAGAGAGGGCTGTGTTTTGCGTCCACTATTGTTTAATGGGGAGAGAATAAATAACATTCGTTATGCTGATACGGCGGTTATGGCTGATAACTTAAAGGGTCTACAACATCTTATGACAAAAATAAACGAAGTCAGTAATCGATACGGCTTCGAACTTAATATCAGTAAAACAAAGTGATAGTAATCAGTAAGTCTCCGGTTTCTGCTACCTTGTTAATGGTTAACAATCAACAAATACAAAGAACTTCACAATATTTATATCTAGGTATCATTATAAATGAGCAATGGGATCATTCACAGGAAATTCATGGCCGTATCGAAAAAGAGAGAGCGGCGTTCCTCAAAATGACATCACTTTTCAAAAGCTCAGCAATAAAATTAAGCACGAAAATAAGACTGCTAAGATGTTATGTCTTCAGTGTCCTTATTGTAAAGCAACTGAAAATAGACAGAAGTCCATATTCCAGCAGCTTACTAGCTGTTCTCTTGTCTGTCAAATCCATCCTGAGACGCGTTTCGCCGTATCACGGCTCGTCAGTCAGGCTAGGATTGACAAACAAGAGAACGGTATCAAGTGGTACTTATCCCAGAAGTTACGGAGCAGTGTCCTTCTTTATGATGTGGAATCTTGGACGCTGACTGAAGCCACTTCTAAGAAACTTGAGGCATTTAAATTATGGCTATATCGCCGAATTTTGAAAATTTCTTATACTGACCATATTACGAACGAGGATGTCTTACATCGCATGAACAAGAAACTGGAAATTATGGGAACTGTAAAGTAGGAAAATTTATTTAGGACACATAATGAGCAATCCCCACAGATATGGATTACTACAGCAAATATTCCAAGGAAAGGTATTTGGAAAAAGAGGACCAGGACGCAGACGTATTTCCTGGTTAAACAATCTGCGAAATTGGTTCTCAACAAATACTACCGGTCTTTTCAGAGCTGCAGTGGATAAAATAATAATAGCCAGAATGATTGTTGATGATGCTAAGTTTTTTTACTTATTTCGATGACAAAAGAACACAGTCTACTAAGTACCTAGGCCAAATTTATCGGCTTAGCTTCTATATTCAATTGAAAATAATGACGTGTACAATATTTACCATACAGTATGAGTTTCTTTCATGAAGTTATGGCAGTCATCTATTTAATTCGGTGACGACAACGTAATCAACGTATTAATATTGTTCCATGAACCAATGAACGGGGTGTGCAAAATTAAGTGGTTAGCAATGGTATCGTGTAAAGAGTAATAGCTAGAACATCCATTAACAAAGAAACCTTGTGCAGTTCAATGCTTAATCGAAATAAGAAATAACCGGTCAAGTGGAAGTTTGACTTGCACATTTAGTATTCTGTACAGTGATTGCAGAAGTATTTTATGAAATTCAGTCACACAAGCATCTTCAATATGAGGATTACCAAGAATAAGCGAGACATCTTTTGTACTAGTTTAAAGTTTAAAACACATATTTACTACCTAAAGATTTGTTTAATTGTAAACAGATTAAATATAATAATTTTTTTAGCGGTGCCTATCCGTTGATCAACAATCATCATGCTATTACTGATTGCACCGAATAGGTATTGATATGTGTAGCTCTTAATCCCGGTTGAATTCACAACTTTCCACGAAAAACAACTCCACCGTATTGTCACGATGAATAGTTTTTTCTAATAATAGATCATTTATCATATGTAATGCCTTCGTGATAATTTTCGCACAATCTGAAATTTATGAAGAATATTCCAGAATTTTTTCAAAATTTTTTGATTAATATTTTCCGAGATAGTCGGGAGGCAGCGATTTTTGGCCATTTTTGTAAAATAATATGAAGGAAAGTTTGCACTTCCCTAACTAAACCCTTAATTCAAAGTTTGACTTTCAAAACTACACAGCTCTGATTTGGCCATCAATTCCTATATTTGTGCCAAATTTCAACTTTCAACGTCAAATAGAAAGTCGGGTGTGGCAGACAGACGGACACCAAGGTGATCCCATAAGTATTCTGTACGGAACACAAAAAATCTATATGCGTCCCTAGAAATCTAAACTAAACAATATCTTGTTTCTTATTAGTTTAAGGATTTATTTCATTTATCCATAAAAATACATCGTAAAGCCTGAAGATACCTATTATGACTCTTGTTATAGAGTGATTACTATTCCAACTTGACATTTTGTCATGAATATATATAGACCAAGAGCTACGGTAAAAAAATTGGCGTGGGCAGTAGCAACTTGCCCCTTTGACAGGTTCATCTAGCACAGAAACTGTTCACCTTTTAGATATTTTGGGCCGTCGCTACTGGCCCATTATCCAATAAGGCCCAATTCGAATATATCATCCTTGGCGTGAATGGTAGCACCGTTGAGTCAAGAAAAAAGGGCCCCTTGGGCCCCCAGACCAACATCGACTTCTGCCAATCGTTGAATGCAAGTCCTACTGAACTGGTTAATGATACTGTATCACACGTACGGTGCTATCGCTCACGTTAAAAATGGCATATTCGAATTGGGCATTATTGGATAATATCTGGAAGGGGAACAGTTTCTGTGCCAGATCAACCCATCACAGAGGCAAGTTGCTACTGCCCACGCCATTTTTTTTCTCGTAGTTCTTGATCTTATATCATCGCTAGGTCAAATATTTTCAGTATAAACTTCTTATTTTGTTGATAAGTTTTTGCAGCCCTTTAATACAGTAAAGAACAATGGTTTTTATTTTAACGAACAATAAAATATGTTTCCATTTAATTTATTAGTTATATATATAAAAACAAATAAAAGAAGATTTACTTACTTATCATGTAATATCAAAAAAAAATAGCTATCGTCAATACGACACAGTTTATATTAATTCAAGAATGATATTTTTCTTGCCATACACTAGAAAATTTAGAAGCGACATTGTTGGTGGTTATTTTAAAAAATACGATAATTGAGTAAATAAACCTTAAAATAAATAATTTTTGGTATTCTGTACGGAACACTTGAACGAAACTATTTGACGCCTAAAGTTGAAATTTGGCACAAATATAATAATTGATGGCTTAATCAGAGCCGTGTAATTTTAAAAGTTTGACTTAGTTAGCTCATGGGGAGAAGTGATATTTTTTCTAAGGTGTGGGGTGTCAAATGAAAGCTGGTGAAACACGAGTTGAAAAATATATATGATGTAATTCTTGCGAACGCTTTTCTTTGTATAAATTGCCAAAAATCTATGCCCCCCATCCTGCCTTGAAAAGTACTGCTTAAAAAATTTTGAAAAAATTCTGGACTATTTTCCATAAAAGTGTAGATTGACCGAAAATTATCACGAGTGCATTACGTTTAATGTTCTTCCTGGTATAAAAAAAGTATGATGCGAGACAGAATGGTGAAGGTTTAGAGAGCGGGACTAAGAGCTACAAAATATCAATACGTATTCTGTGCAATCAATAATATCATGATGACTGGTTACCAACGGATAGGTACCGAAGACAAAATAATTTTATTTTATTTGTTTGTAACTATTTGTTTCAAATTTTTACTACTAGTTTCTAGACTGAGCTAGATTTATTCATTGGCTGTTAGGTAGCTAATTTTTATTTTAAAGGTAAGTAAATACGGAACGCTAATTGCGCAAGTCCAACTTGCACTTGACCGGTTATTTATTTTTGACAAAAATCTTTTGTTTCATATGAACCTTATCATTTTTTTATTATTTCAAAAAAATCTGACGTCTTGTTCCTTCTTCAAGCTGCTAGCCCTAATTGGGACTCAGAGGTTAAGCTCTCATACCAACGCTTCGTTGGTCTTCCGCGTGGTCTGTGTGAATCTGGTTTGCTCTGCTTCTGGTTCTGGACCATCTCACTACATTCTGGATGTTGCAGTTGTCCCTTACATCATTACTTCTGACCCTATCGTGTAGCGTATGTCCCGCAATCGACCTTAATGCTTTCATTTCCGTGATCTCAAAAGTTGTTTGATGGCTGATGTTTCTGCTCTTGTCTCGGTGGCATACGTTATGATGGGTTTTACGCAAGTCTTGTAGATCCTCGCCTTGCTCTCGTTGCTGTTGTGTTTTTTTCTCCATATTACATCTTGTAGGCATCCTGATGTCATTGTCGCTTTGATTGTTTGCGTCTTTACTTCTTCCCTCATCTTTCTGGTACCGGTGATGTTGATGCCTAGGTATTTAAAAGACCTGACCTGTTCTACACTCTTGTTGTAGATGGCCAGCTTGCACTTTTTTGGTTCTCTAGAGATTGCGAGTGAGTACGTTTTAGCCACAGATATTGTCATATTAAACTTTTTTGCTACCGTTTCGAAACGAAAGAGCATTCTTTACAGATCATCGTCATCTTCCGAAATTAATACGGCGTCATCAGCGTAGCATATTATTTTGAATTCTTGTCTCCCCATTCTGTAGCCTTAACTGCCGCCTTCACTTCTTCAATGATTTTGTCCATTATGACATTGAATAGTATTGGGCTAAGACTGTCACTTTGTCTTATTCCCTTGGATACAGATATTTTATTCGATAGGTTATTAGTCACTTTTATAAAGGTGGAATTTCCTATATTAATTTCTTTAATGACAGCTAGTATATTAAGATGTAGGTATCTGTCTTTCAGTAATTTAAGCACGTCTTCAAGTTTAATTCTGTCGAAGGCTTGTTGAAGGTCTTTGAAACACATAAAAGCAATTTTGTTGAATTCAATGGCCTTTTCCGCTATCAGTCTTATGATGAAAATAGCGTCGATGGTGAATCTATTCTGGCGAAGACCTTGTTATTCCCCACTAATTCCGCTCTCCGCTACTTCTTCAGATATTGTTTTCGTAAGCAGCTTGGCTGTTGTGCTTAATAAACATATTCCCCTATAGTTGTTTAGATCCTTTTTAGTTCCTTTTTTAGAGATTGGCATGGTTATACTTTGTTTTCACTGTTAAGGGGCCATTTTCTGCTTAAATATTGTATTGAATAAGATTGCTAGCTCTTCCTGCAGTGCATTCCCGCCATATTTTAGCGGTTTATTAGAGATATTATCCAGCCCCAGGGACTTTCGATTCTTTAGCTTCGGTAGTGTTGTCTTTATTCTGTCTCTTGTTATTAAGATCTCGTCGTCGCTACTATTTGGGTGTTACCGAATCCTACTCCCATTTGAGTTTCCTAGTTGGTTCTACTGTACAGGGATTGAAAATGATTTTCCCATTCTTCCATTGTTATGGTGGTGGTATGCACATATTCATTAATTGTTTTTTTAAGATTTCTTAACATGTTCCTCTTTTGACCGCCGTACAGGTCGTACTCGAGGTCTAGAGAGTATTTTTCCCAAAACTGTCTTTTGATTATCTGAATTCCCATGTTCACCCTATTTCTCACCAATGTATTCATCATATGTGATGGATTTGCTTCGGAATTGGAGATATGACTCCCTTTTTTCCAGAGCGAGCGATTTTATTTCCTTTGTGAACCACGGTTTTGTATTATGTCTTCCACCATTTTTCACTTCTCGTGTGCCCAGTGCCTCTTTTGCTGCTTTCTGTATGTTGGAGTGCAATTTTGCCCATACTGTTTCCACGTCATCTTTGGTTGATATTCCGTTTTCACTAATCGATTTAGAGAGCCTTTGCTTATAGAGTTCTTTTCTAGAATCATTAGAGAGAGATTCTGAATTTATGGTTCATTTCCGTTTTCATGAATTCTCTTTTTTTGCCCCCAGGATCGTAGTTTTGCCATGACCATATTGTGGTTCGTTCCTGTATTTGCGGAGCTCTCTACGCTGACATCCAAGATCTTTAATGGATGGATATTTCGATGAGTGATGACTTAATTTATTATGAACTTTTGCCCTCTCGTGTTCTCAAATGTATTTGTGTGTTGTTGCTTATGAGGATAGAAAGTGTTATTAATTATGAGTTCATTGAAGGCGCAGAATGGAATTAGTTTTTCTCCGTTGCTATTAATAATTTCCTTATTGAATCGGTTTTTAATGCCACTGATGACGTCGTTGCCTATTTTTGCATTGATATCTCCTAATATAATAACTTCATCTTGTTTTGCTATACCATCCAGGGGATTTTGTAGCTGATCGTAGAATGTTTCGGTGTCTTCCTTTGGTTTATTAGTATCGGGCGCATATGTGCTGAAAATATGGGTGTTTTCGTGGATTTAAACTTGAATGTGGTCTTCAGCATCCTGTCGTTAATGTACGGTATATCTGTAATGTCGTCTTTGGATTTATTGTGTACTAATAGACCTACTCCCGTCGTCGCTCTCTCACTTTTTCCCTTCCCACTGTATATGAACAGGTATTCTGCTATGTTAATATTTGCCTTGCCCTTCTTTTTTGTTTCAGACAGTGCGCATATATCTATTTTGTGTGAGCTCCAGTATTACTTCTTGATCTTTACTGGTGAATGTTGTGATGTTCCAAATTGGAATTCACAATGGCTTTTGCTTCTGAAATCATTTCTTCCTTAATCTCGTCGAGTCGTCATAATTGTGATCCATCCTATCTGAGGCTACATTCCTAGTTCCATGAGCGTAGGGTGTTTTTTTTCCTAGGCAGGTTGCTAGCCTTACCTAGGAACCCTCTTCCTTTATCCGGGCTTGGGACCGGCAACACCGATTCACGAGGTACTCAATCCCCTCAAAATGGTGCAGATGGAGTTTTAAAAAAATCATTATTCTTAAAATAATATCAAAATTTTCACAAGAACTATGTTGTTCTGATAATTACTACCACAATGAAAGGAAATTTCGCCTGCGAGTACTATAGTGGTAAGGGTTAAATTATTATAGTGTTTTATTAGGTACTATTCGATAGTGTTACACACAAATTACTTTAATTAAAGTAGTTTTTATTTTATTTCTTTATACGAAAGCAAATATAACTTTCTCAATATAAAATGATAACAATTTTTACTTTTCTTGCTAAAGAATAGTATTGGAAAAAAATTACCTTCCGGGATATAATGAAACTCGCAGTTTTTTGGCGATATCGTTTTAGGGAAAGTGCGTTGAGGAGGCGGCGATTTTGTATTTTTCAGTAACACTAAGAGAATTTTTCTTTCTTTCTGGTTGAGATATTGAATAAATTTAAGACATAATCTATAATATATATAAAATGCAACGTCTCTCTGTCTGTCTGTCCGTTAGTGCGCTTATCACTGGAGAACCACTTATCCGATTTACGTACTTTTTTTTCTAAACATACATATGTTCTCTGGCCAGGTTATAGGCTATATTTTATTACAATAGGTAGCAAAGTTACAAAAGTTCGCCGCTAGCGCGTTCCGTTGCAATACACAGCCTAAACCATTAAATATGGAACAATATTATGTAGCAGAGAATATCTATAATCTATAATATATATAAAATGCAATGTCTCTCTGCCTGTCTGTCTGTCCATTAGTGCGTTTATCACGCGAGAACCACTTATCCGATGTACGTGTCTTTTTTTAAATTCATACATATATTCTTTGGTTAGGTCATATAATAATAATAATAATCTATATCTATAATATATATAAAATGCAACGTCTCTCTGTCTGTCTGTATGGCCGTTAATGCGCTTATCCCTCGAGAACCACTTATCCGATTTACGTGATTTTTTAAATTCATACATATGTTCTCTGACCAGGTTATAGATATTTATTTTATTACATCTATAATATATATAAAATGCAACGTATCTCTGTCTGTCTATCTGTCCGTTAGTGCGCTTATAACTGGAGAACCACTTATCCGATTTAGATACTTTTTTTTAAAAACATACATATGTTCTCTGGCCAGGTTATAGGCTATATTTTATTACGACAGGTAGCATAAGGAATGAAGAGTGACGATAATAGTGAATAAAGTCGGTAAAAAGTTTGCCGCTAGCGCGTTCTCTTGCAATACACAGCCTAAATCATTAAATATGGAACAATATTATGTAGCAAGGAATATCTATAATCTTTAATATATATAAAATGCAATGTCTCTATGTCTGTCTGTCTGTCTGTCCATTAGTGCGTTTATCACGCAAGAACCACTTATCCAATGTACGTGCCCTTTTTTAAATTCATACATATATTCTTTGACCAGGTTATATAATAATAATAATGTATATCTATAATATATATAAAATGCAGCGTCTCTCTGTCTGTCTGTCTGTCTGTCCGTTAGTCCGCTTATTACTGGAGAACCACTTATCCGATTTACGTGTTTTTTTTTTTAAAACACTGGGAGATAAGGAGAAATAATTGGAGATAATGAGAAATAATGGGAGATAATAGCGCGTTCTCTTGCAATACACAGCCTAAATCATTAAATATGGAACAATATTATGTAGCAAGGAATATCTATAATCTTTAATATATATAAAATGCAATGTCTCTATGTCTGTCTGTCTGTCTGTCCATTAGTGCGTTTATCACGCAAGAACCACTTATCCAATGTACGTGCCCTTTTTTAAATTCATACATATATTCTTTGACCAGGTTATATAATAATAATAATGTATATCTATAATATATATAAAATGCAGCGTCTCTCTGTCTGTCTGTCTGTCTGTCCGTTAGTCCGCTTATTACTGGAGAACCACTTATCCGATTTACGTGTTTTTTTTTTAAAACACTGGGAGATAAGGAGAAATAATGGGAGATAATGAGAAATAATGGGAGATAAAGGGAAATAATGGCAGATATTTTATTACGTTAGGTAACATAAGGAATAAGCAGTAACGATAGTAGTGAATCAAGTCCACGCGAGCGGATCCGCGGGCACGGCTAGTTATTTATAATTTAATCTATAAGACCTTAAAGTTATCACGATTGGTATTAGAGAAATTGCTTCATATATATATATATATATATATATATATATATATATATATATATATATATATATATATATATATATATATATATATATATATATATATGTATATATGTATATGTATATATATATATATATATATATATATATATATACATATATATTTAAACGATCACTAACCGCCATTTTGGTGAAAAAAATACCCTGTTTGATATTCTTTAAGGACACAGGCTACGAAAAAAAAATATTTGAAATTTTCGTCGGTTTTTCTATATCTCATTATAATTGCCGAATAAAACAAGATATGGATTTAAAATTCGGCAATTTATATTAGTTACGGTAGACCCTTTTAACTCCCACCTTGCTTCTTTCACCGTAAATATTTTGCTATAGAAAAATTATTTTATATTAAATATCTAATATCCCAGACCAGAAATACTTCTCATAATACTCTTGAAAGGATATAATGACTCCCACCCCTCAGATCCTTTTCTTATATTAACAGTGAAAATAACAAAAAAAAGTAATTTTTCGATTTCTTGACTGAAGAGACCCCTGAAAAAGACTTATAACAAAACAACTACGAAGTCAATCCTCGACGTCCTTTCTGCACATTATATATTTTATTATAAATGATTTTGCTAAAAATTCATCCACTTACAAATCCAAAAAAAAACGGGAAAAAATCTCATAATACTATTAAAACTACATAAGATTTTTTATATCATTGATGATTGATTTCATGAAATTGATAATAATAAAAAAAATAAATTAATTTTCATTTTCCTACAATCCAAGAACCCTGAAAAGGATCTATAAGACGTTATATCTGCAACAACAATTCTAACCTCCCACCCTACCGCATTAACGCGCTATATATGTTAGTACCAATAATAGTTTACTCATATTATAATTACATAAAAAAAAAGAGCGGAAAACTTCTGAAAATACTATTAAGACTATATAATATTTACGTCCTCCACCCCGTTTACCATCTTTTTGTGTTAAAATTAAAAGTAAACCTAAATTTTGAACTTTTCGAATCCAAAAACCTCAAGACGCTTAATAAACGAAACAATTCTTCTTCCACCGGTTTCCTCCCTTTTATGCTAAATATTTTCACAAAATATTTGTTTATTATCTTAACAAAAAAAAAAACAGAGAAAATTGCCATATTATTATTAAAACTATAAAAAATGTATCTACCCCCACCATGTTCACCTTCTTCGCCTTAGCGACATCGCTCAAGAATTATAGGCTTCAATCCCTTATTAGGTATTATGTATATACCAAGTGTAAAATTGATATCTCATTGTACTCGAGAGTTATAATGCCAACAGACCTCTAAACCGAAAAAAAAACCGACAAACCGATAATGAGTGATTATGTTTTTCGTTATGTAGGAACCCTGAAACGTGAAAAAAGCAAAAATCTCGGGTTGTGATTTTTTCACGAATACGAAGGAAAGTAAAAAGTTTTTAAGTCTAACTTTTTATCACGCATATAAGAGATACGACGGATTTGGGAGGAGAGGATAGATGTTAATGTTTTGTGATTAATGTCTGACCATAAGGAAATAATTCTTTCTTTAAAATGTAAAAGTCATGTTTAGATTTAGAAAGTAAAATTTAATATTTATTTTGCAAGTTATGTTGACAGTGGAAGTAAAGGGTAAAAATTTGACTAAACGTCTTAAATTTGTAATCGCTAAATAAATATAAAACTTTGATTCCTTGTTTTATCATATATTTTTTATTATAAGTTTCTTTTTAAAGTAGTTTTGGGGAAAAATACCGGTAAAATCGTATTTTGCACAAACTTCGTTTTAAAATATTTTGAATAAATAAATTTGAGTTTCTTAAGTAAAGAGTAAGTAAATTCCTATCTCTTTCACACCCTTTCCCTAAAACAAAATGAATTAAAAACCATAGGTTTCATCAATACCTCAAGTATTTAACCAATATACCAATACCAAAAGGTATAACCAAAAACCTTGAAAAGGACGTATAACGCTATGCATACAACTCCTCTAATTACCTTCTCCATTCCTACTTTGATTCACTATAAATAATTGTTTACAATATTTACTACTTACCATATCTATAATATATATAAAAATGCAACGTCTCTCTGTCTGTCTGTCTGTCCGTTAGTGCGCTTATCACTGGAGAACCAGTTATCCGATTTATGTACTTTTTTTTAAAACATACATATGTTCTCTGGCCAGGTTATAGGCTATATTTTATTACAATAAGTAGCATAAGGAATGAGCAGTGACGATAATAGTGAATGAAGTCGGAAAAAAGTTTGCCGCTAGCGCGTTCCCTTGCAATACACAGCCTAAACCATTAAATATAGAACAATATTATGTAGCAGAGAATATCTATAATCTATAATATATATAAAATGCAATGTCTCACTGTCTGTCTTTATCACGCAAGAACCACTTATCCGATTTACGTGTCTTTTTTTAAATTCATACATATATTCTTTGGCCAAGTTATATAATAATAATAATAATAATAATAATAATCTACCCTCAGGGGCTAGGGGAATCCCAGGATTCTCCTAGTACGGGCATTGACGATCCCGAGGTACCTGAGTCATGTTGTGCTGTCTTGTGTTGTCCAGATTATGTGTAATAAAAAACGCAATCTTAAGGTGTTTACCGTGCCGAGAAGATGAATGGCTCAGCGTTTATGAGTCGCGAACGGTTCCCCCGGATACCGGGCGCCCTCCGGGAGTAAGTAGCCTTGCTGTGGCATCCAGGCTCTGCCGCAGTCGACCTTTCTTTCCTAGGATACTCGTGGGAATACTATGTTAAACAATAATAATTATAATAATGAAAATGGAAGGGTGTTGCGGAGGCGGACCCCTGTCGTACAAACAGCTACAGCAACACCACAACAACAACTACAGACGAACCAAACAACCGCCTCAGTCGAAACTACTCCCGATAGTTTTACCAGATCCGACATTGTAGGTGATGGAAATTGCCTTTTCCGTGCAGTTAGCTTATACTTATATGGCCACCAGAACCATCATGAGAAACTCCGAGAGATTGCTCTAAGATATTTACAACAAAACTGGTCGGAACTTCACACATTTTCATTAATTGAAGTCGACGATATAAAAGACTTCAATAACTATTATAATTATATGCGGAAAAATGGCACCTATGGAACGAGCCTAGAGATACTTGCCCTCTCGGAAACACAAAAATAGCAACTTTCATATCTTCTCAAAACAACGAAGAACAAGACATACAAAAATAACTTTTACGGACAGACCAACAATAATAAGCACGGGAAAATACAACAAAACCATTTACCTTCTACTAACAGGCAACCCAATGTCGGGACACTTTGAGCTTCTGACACCACAAAACACTGAAAACATTCCAGAGAACAACAGACCAATAAAAGAAGCATCGGGCGAGCGACGTAACGGTCGAGGACGTCGCGGGAAATGGCAGCTCGACCAAAACGATGAAGACCAGGCAACCGAAAATGGACCTGCCAAAAGTGTTGTGTTGGCGACTAAGCCGACACCCACCAAGGCGGGAAAATCACAGCAGCGCATGAGTTGCACCACAGGAATCAACGAACACGCCATGCGTTGCTGTAATGAAAACACAAAACCTGACAAAGAAATCACTGAGAAGAGAATCACTCGCCGCTTGGACCTACCAACATCAATCCCAAGCGCAACCGACGTAGATACGGGACAAACACAACCACCAAAGCCAGGCCAAGGCCCGTATGTATTGCAAGGACAACATGCAACTACCAAGGCTGGAAAACCAAGACAGCGGTTAAAGTGGACGGATGAGATGAATAGGACGGTGATGCGCTGTTACTACACCGCCACCAAACTCGAAACAATAACATCGGGCTACAGACAGCAACTGCACAGACTTTTCTTGACCGAATATCCACATCTGCAATTACTTGTTTCAGAACAGAGAGTAGTAGACCAAAAAAGAGTTATTACCAAGAACAATCGTCTCACACCTCTCGAATTGCAAACCATCAAGGACACAGTGGCTGTTGAACTGAACACAGACCAACCAAACAATAGAAACAATAAAGCAGATTCCGAACCAGCCTCACACACACAACCACCCAGTCGAACACAACAATACCCACCACCCAGGAGGAGCATAACGCAAAATAATATTGCGAGTACCGCGCAACACCATATCACAGACAACAACATGAATCACTCGCCACCCTCAACGACATCCACACAACATCACCCCGAATCACCTCTCATACAAACACTTAAAGCAAAAATGGAGTCACATCTAGCTCGATGGTCAGGCACCGACCCCACAACAAGAAATCCCATCCCTCGTTTAATCTTCAGACAGAGCACGCAACCAATCCTCAACACACTAAACAAGCACATAATACCTCAGTATATAACAGACTCAAGCACAATCGAAGACATTCACACAATAATATACGCAGCAGCAATCACCACTCTAACACAAAATAATCAAAAACTCCCTCAACGACAAGGAAACCCCAACAGGACAATACCAAAATTCAAATGGCAAATAAGAATAGAAAACAAAATCAACAACATCAGGAGAGATCTAGGACATCTTACCCAGTTTATAAGCGGGAACGCGTCCAAACGTGTCACACAGGGGGCAAACAAGATCAAATCTAAGTCTCCCAACAGAACACTGCCAGAAATCCTCGATACCTTGAAACAAAAACTATCTGTATATGCCGCAAGACTCCGTAGATACAAAGAATCAAATGAGAGGAAAGACACCAACAACCTCTTCCGAAGAAGCGAAAAACAGTTCTACCGGAAAACTATGTACAACAAACAGATAGCAGTGACTGAACCACCAAACAAACAAGAACTCACAGATTATTGGAAAAGTATCTGGTCAGAACCCAAACAACACAATAGTAACACCCACTGGATCAAAGCCGAAGAAGACAAACATAAACATGTGGCAGAACAAGAAAATACCACATTTAATACACAAGAAATTACAGAAACTATCAAACACACACACAACTGGAAATGTCCTGGAATAGATAATATGCAAAACTTCTGGTACAAACAGTTTACCACCACACACGAAGCACTCACACACCAAATCAACAAAGCCATTCTACAACCACACACATTTCCCACTTTCCTCACACAAGGAATAACATACGTTAAACTCAAAAGCTCAGACACCACAAACCCGTCAAACTACCGACCTATCACCTGTCTTCCAACCCTATACAAGATCATCACAGCCACAATATCGAAGAAGATAGAACAACACCTAACAGACAACAATATCCTCACAGAAGAGCAGAAGGGATGCAGGAAAAAATAGTCGAGGATGCAAAGAGCAGCTGATTATAGATAGCGTGATTATGGGACAAACCAGAAAAGAACACAGAAACCTTCACATCGGTTACATAGACTATAAAAAAGCCTTCGACTCCATACCCCACAGCTGGTTAATCAGGGCCCTAGAAATCTATAAAATCAACCAACACCTCAGGCAGTTTCTCGCGCAAATTATGAAAACATGGAAAACCAAAATACGCCTAGAAACACAAACCGAACGGATCCAAACAGAAGAGCTGTACATCAGACGGGGTATATTTCAGGGAGACTCGCTCAGTGCTCTATGGTTTTGCCTCTGTCTCAATCCACTCTCAAATATACTAAACAGAACAGAGCATGGCTTCAATATCAGACACCAAAAAGAGAATCAACATAAAATAAACCACCTCCTATATATGGACGACATAAAACTCTACGCTGCCACACAAACACAGCTGAAAGAACTCCTCAAAATCACAGAAATATTCACCTTAGATGTCAATATGGAATTTGGTATAAGTAAATGCAAAGTGCTCCACATCAACAAAGGCCAATGGAAGCACCACCATGAGACAGAAACCATCAACAATGAAACGCTCGATAACATGTTCGATAAAGAAACATACAAATATCTAGGCTTCCAACAAAGCACCAAACTCAACCACACTCACATCAAAACAGAGCTCAGAACCGAATTCAAAAACAGACTGACGAAACTTTTGCAAACAAAACTCAACTCTAAGAATCTCACTAAAGCCATCAACACGTTCGCTATACCTATACTCACATATTCATTTGGTATCATCAAATGGTCACAAACAGACATAGAAAATATTCACATCCTTATACGATCTCAATTCACCAAATACAGGAAATTACACCCCAACGCATGCAAAGAAAGACTTACCATCGAGAGGCAGGCAGGAGGAAGAGGAATTATAGACATCAGATCATTACACACAAAACAAATACAAACACTTAGGAAATTCTTTCACAGCAAGCAAACCAGCCTCCACACAGCGACAGTGAAAGCAGACAAAAACTACACACCTCTCGACTTAGCCCGGGCAGACCACTCAGCAGACACACACAGTCACACCCAATTACAACAGGAAAAGATGAAAACGTGGTCAGAGAAAACACTCCACGGAAAACACAGATACCACATAGAACAAGACCACGTAAATAAAAAACAATCATACACCTGGTTACGGGATGGGCAGCTATTCCCTGAGACTGAAGGCTTCTTACTTGCCATCCAGGATAAAGTCATATTAACCAGAAACTACCAAAAGCATATCATCAAAGACCCGACTATTGCAGAGGACAGATGTAGGAAATGCCACCAGCAGAAAGAAACGATCGAACACATAACGAGCGGATGTAAAATATTGGCCGGAACGGAGTACACAGCCAGGCATGATTCAGCTGCCAAAGTGGTTCACCAAGCACTAGCCACAACATACAGACTCATAGAAAACACAGATCCCTACTACAAATACACGCCAACATCCATACTTGAAAATGAAGATTACAAGCTCTACTGGGATATCGGTATCCATACAGATAAAACAGTCTCCGCCAATAGACCCGATATTACTTTTCAGTGCAAAAAAGGAAAAGTCACCTATCTGATTGACATAGCTGTCCCCAACGACACAAACATCCAAGCGAAATACACAGAAAAAATTTCCAAATACACAGACCTTGCAACGGAAATAAAAAGGCTATGGAGACAGGAAAAAGTCATCATTGTCCCCCTCATTATATCAGCCACAGGCCTTACACCAATAACATTCACACCACATTTAGTGCAATTGGGACTCAACACGGACATACACAGAAACATTCAGAAGTCAGTGATTTTGAAAACATGTAACATTGTCAGGTCATTCCTTAATACGGAATGGTAATAGCGTTTGTGCTGACTTGGTTTTGGCCCGTCAGCCAAACATGGAACTACATTGATCAAATGTGAGAAAGAAGAACTTTTTGTAATAAATAATAATAATCTATATCTATAATATATATAAAATGCAACGTCTGTCTGTCTGTCTGTCCGCTAGTGCGCTTATCCCTTGAGAACCACTTATCCGATTTACGTGATTTTTTAAATTCATACATATGTTCTCTGACCAGGTTAAATATATATATATATATATATATATATATATATATATATATATATATATATATATTATTATACATCTATAATATATATAAAATGCAACGTATCTCTGTCGGTCTGTCTGTCCGTTAGTGCGTTTATCACTCGAGGTCCACTTATCCGATTTAGGTGTTTTTTTTCTAATTCATAGGTTCTCTGACCAAGTTATCTATAATTTTTCTTTTTATAATTTATACAAAATGCAACGTCTCTCTGTCTGTCTGTCTGCCTGTCTTTCTGCCTGTCTGTCTGTCTGTCCGTTAGTGCGCTTATCACTGGAGAACCACTTATACGATTTACGTGCTTTTTTTTTAAAACATACTCTGGCCAGGTTATAGGATATATTTTATTGCGTTAGGTAACATAAAGAATAAGCAGTGACGATAATAGTGAATCAAGTCGGAAAAAAGGTTACCGTTAGAGCGTTCTCTTGCATACACTGCCTAAACCATTAAATATGGAACAATGTTGCAAAGAATATAATATATATAAAATGCAACGTCTCTCTGTCTGTCTGTCTGTCCGTTAGTGTGCTTATCATTTGAGAACCATTTATCCGATTTACGTGTTTTTATAAATTTATACATATGTTCTATATAATTCGATATAAGCCTAGATAATGTGAGATAAGGTGAGATAACGGGAGATAAGAATAAATAATGGGAGATAAGGAGAAATAATGGGAGATCAGCAGAGAAAAGTCTAGATAATGGGATTTATGGTGATATAATGGGAGAAATAATGGGAGATAAGTAGAGATAAACCTAGATAATCGAAATTATGTAGAGATAATGGGAGATAAGGAAAAATAATGGGAGATAAGGGGAAATAATGGCAGATATTTTATTATGTTAGGTAACATAAGGAATAAGCAGTGACAATAGTAGTGAATCAAGTCCACGCGAGCGGAGCCGCGGGCACGGCTAGTTACTAATAAAACCATAAAAAATTTATCGACCCAGACCCCTTTCACCTCCTTCACCTTAAGCGATATCGCTCAAAAATCAAAGACTTTATCACCTTATCAGGTATTAAGTATGAAATTGATATCTCATTTCGTTCGAGAGTTATCGTGCCAACAGTCCGACAGACAGATTGAAGGAAAAATTATTAAAAAGTCGCCCAGCCAAATAACGCAAACACAGAATGTTTTATTAATCTGGTTCAATTAAATGGCTTATATTTCTTTTTACTAAGGAATAAAATATTCAAATTTTAATATTTTTTATATTCAGCTTGCATATTATTTAATGTTTTTTTGTTAAAAAAAAAATAATTAAATTTAATTTCATAATTTATTCCGATCAAGTAGGCGTCTATCACAAGAACAAGTAAAATAGATGTAAAGGTATATTTTTAAATAAAATTGAAAGTTCCAAAGTTTCTTTCAATTCCGTTATGCCAGATTTTAGCTTTATTGTGTATGCATATATCCATTTAATATACGAGCTAGCTTGTGGTAATGGAACCGAAGAGGCACGATTATATGGTATCGATTTCCTAATCGCGAATTACCCGATCGTATAACTTTTAAACGTGTTATTCGAAACCTGTGGGAAACAGGTAGGTTTGGTCTGTCTTATGCAGACTGTAAGCTTAAACTGCAGTTGAATATTTCGTACGTAATATTGTACCAAAATCAAGCGAAGTGGATTGTTCAAGAAATGCTCTTGCTATTGAAATGGAAATAAATATTTTAGTTTTATTGGCAGACGACCAAATAAATAATATAAGAAAATCTGCGGCATCAGTTCATACCTCAAAATTTTTGGTACATAACGTAACTCAAGAGCAACTGCTCCAGCCACATCACTTCTAAAAACTTCACTCTATGTCCATAGATGATTATCCAGCAAGATGAAAATACGCTAATTGGGTTTTGAAAAAACAAAGAGGAAATAATACGTTTCTGACTTTATTTCAACTTAATCTACTCAATCTTAAACAATTGACTACCATTTCTATAATGATTTAAATGAACGGTGGTTCATGGTTTTTCAGATGTTTTCGTGTTCACAAAAAATGCTTAGAACACAAAAACTTTGAACACAGAAATAATACAAGTTTTCGTTATTTTTATATTATTTTTTACAATATTTGAAAGAAAATAAGAATTTTACACAAAATAATTTTTAAAATTGTGGAAAATATTCAGTTACTATTTTATTTATTAAGAAATCTAACTTTTAAACTAATCTAATTTGCAGAAGATTCTGAGGCTTATCATGACTAAACCTATAGAAATGAAATATAGTTTTAAAATTCTATATTCTCTACATATTCCTGGGACTTAAATACATTTACATAATATTAAATTTTCTTATAACAACATTTATTCGGTGACATTTACAATATAAAATATTACATTATCAAAAACAAAAATCAACTGAGTAGCTAAAGGTTTTAGATTCTATGGAAACTAAATCGGGTGTAACATAGACCACCTTTGCAAATCTGACAATTAACAACTAAGTCTACCTATGATACAATAAGTAATTAGTATTTTAGCAAATAATATACAAAATAACTAATCTCTAACTCAAATTAGTTCCCTAGAAAAGATATAATATCTACAAATGAACGTTTTATTTCTTTCAAGTTACAGTTCATTTTGTCAAAAGAAACTTACAAGATCGTTGCTAATTGCTGTTATACACGAGTTATAAATGTTACGCTTTCTAACATATCGAAATAAATAGGTTTATAAAAGCCTTTAACAGCGCTAAATATAAAATAACTGCAATAACAATTACGAGTATAACAAATATTATCACATTGAAATAAAAATACTTCGTGGAAATTTGAAAATTTTTCATTTGGACCATCCTTATCTTAATTTTTCTATTAACTTGAAAAATATTTATTGCTTACATTTTAACTGGATCTTGTGTCACCACCTCTGTTGTGGGTAGCTTACAAGAAAAATGATTATTTATATTTTTTCCAATAATTTCTTTTAAAATAAATTTTATATTACTTTTGTGACATAATTTAGGTCTACTTATTTACCTAGTTACAATGTTTACAATTTCTTGAAATACTCGTAATAGTCAAAACATTTGTAATGAATATACCAATAATTTTCTATTGCCTACCTGTCGACATATGACAAGGAATGACGTTTTATCATTTAATTGATTTCTAGGTCCTGTACAATCTTTGTGACATACGTTTGTTTTTAAATGTCTTTTTAAAATATACCAGGATTAATATTCCGCAACATATGATAACCTATCAGCCTGCAAAAGCGCAGTTTCAGATACAGGTTCAGGTAAGATCCCATCAGAAACTTTAAAAGACAAACAAGACTGCTGAGGAGCTGTGGCCAATTATATTGAATTAAGAGCTACAGTATTGTCAGTTTTACAATTTGCGCCAAGAGAATGAGTAGATGTAAGGTTACGAATTAGCAATGTTTTAAAGGGATGTAGAAAATAGTGTGAGGTAGGGTTGACGTTCCTAATACCTTGACTTGAAAAAAGTTTTGGTTGAAATTTGAATCTTTCATTATTTAACGTATTCCATAAATAATAATATGCATTCAGTGTGTGGACTCAATTATTTACAGATGTTGACGTATACTCTTGTCCATTTGTCCTAATAAATTTTACGGACTGGCAGACTTTGGAGCCAGCAGTCTTGATATTTAGAATTTTTGGTGACCACACATCGAAAGTCATTCTCTGATTTAAACTTGGTTCTATTTGTACCATTAACGATTTTGTCAAAAAATATAACAAACTTTGCAGTACAGCTTCTTCTGGCATATGTTCCGAAGCTAGAAATAAAAAGAAAAATATTAAGTTATTATTTTAAAAAGGTGATCTAGGGGCACAAATAATTTTTTTTCATATTAGACACTTAATACTTTATTTTAAAAATTTAAGGGCTTTTATAAGGCTAAACAAGCAAGAAATTAAGAATTGATTTATTACAAAATCTGATGACTTCAGCTCGAAATTTGATTTGGGGTTCTCCAAAAAAATAAAATAATATACAATATGTGTGAGGGTAATCATCAAGCTGAAATTTTACATATAAAGATTTAAGTATTTTAGTCAGCGGTTAGGTCTAAAAAATATTAAAAACTCCTTTTAAATTCACGGAAATGTCAACTGAATATTAAATAGATGTTCTTTATACTATATTATAAAAAATCTAAGTTATATTTTGTATTGCCACACTAGATTCCTTCTTTAATGTATAGTTGCTAAACACAGACTAATTTATATTTTAATTTTTTACCTTAAGAGTGATCAAAATTAGTTAAAATTTGAACAACATTCAATATTAGTTTTATACCTCTTCTGCCCTGCTCAATAACGTGTTCAAACCCAAAATGATCGTTACAAACTCTATAAATTTTTGGGAGAATGCCATATAGTGGAGCAGTTTTTTATTTGTTTATTTATTTATTTACCACATTCTGCAGTAGTCCAATCACAAAAGGGAAGTTACATAATATAATGTAATCAACAAAATTTAAATCGAAAGACTTATTTTAAAACTGCATACGTTTGATTGTAACTACTCTGCAGTTTAAAATATCGAGTTGGTTCTGCATTCTGTTTCTCGCATTGAGTCTTAGAGTTGGTAGCCTAAAAGTTACTAAATTACGTACGGTAGGTTTAGGCACACGAAAAGATAGTGACTTCAGGATTTTACTTGTATGAATTTTATTAGATATTATTTTATGTAAAAATACAATTTGTGTCTTATTTTACTTTCCATTGAAAATCTAATCAGGACACTTTCAAAATGATAACCTATTTCGGGTTATATGCCATCAAGTTTAGAACTTGCGTACTTTATTTTTGAATTTTTTCAAAACTTTAAATGTGTTTGTGATAAAAAGGGCACCAAACAACCACTGAGTATTCCAGCGGCAATGTTACAAAACTATTAAAAAGCAACTTCGGTGTGTCATATTCTACGAAGTCTGTAGCATTACGTGTTATAAACTCACTAGTTTAAAACTATTCGCCGTAAAGAGCATAACAACCAAGCCACACAGTGACTTACATCGCTCGAGAACCTGGCCATTCATACTATAGTTTTATTGTATGAACTAAATTTTTTGGCATAGGTGATAACATGGCATTTGGATATATTTAAAAGTAGCCTGTTGTCGTTACGACAATCATTCATAGGACTAAAGCCGTTCTGTAGTCTTACGTATTCGTTTAGATTTTGATTCTGCAATATAACTTTACGTCATCCGTGTCAAGTAGGTATTCAACACCCGCCGTAACAGCAAGATCATTTATAAATATGTTAAAAAGTAGTTAGACTAAAGGTTATCCCTATGGCACACGTCATGTGGAAATACAGATAGTAGAGTTCTGACCATGATACTGTACACACTGCATCCGATTTACTAAATATGATTAGAAAAAAGACAATAACTTACCTAAAAAGCCAATTACGAACTGTTTGTCTAACAAAATCCCATGGTCCAGCCGATCGAAAGCTTTAGAGCAATCGGTGTAACCTACATCAGTTTGTTCACTCACATCAAGCGATTCCGCGAGATCCTGCGTAAGACAAAATAAATTTGAGACCGTGGATCTGCTTTTTATGAAACCGTTTTGCTGCCTTGAAATCTGAGTACTAAATGAGTTATACAGATAATTATGTCATTTAATTTTGAAAACTTTTGAACAATTTTTTATAATGCTGATTGATCTATGGTTAGTTACACAACTATTGTCACTTTTTTTGAAAATAGGCATTATACGCGATGTTTTTCATATTTCTGGAAAAATATATGTGTCAAGTGGTAAATTAAATAATATTGTAAGAGAATTAGCAAAATTAGACCGCAGTCTTTGAACAAGGATGCAGACATCGAGACCATCAGTACCAGTAGGTATAAACTTTTTTAACACTGTAAAAGCAAGTTGTTGAGATTCTGTTACAGAAACGAATCAATCTCTACATTGCTTTGTTTCTGAGAAGATATTCAAAAGAACCTTGAAAAAGGATATAAGACTATATTTTGGTATAACTTGAGAGTTTTCTTGTCTTTAACAGAGTACCAGAATTTTTTAGAAATGTATAGTAGTCATACAGTTCTAAGAGTATTTATTCGCTATTAATAACACTAAAATAAGCATTTTAATGGAACTTCTTATCTGGTTTTTAATATAATATATTTTAATTATGCATTTATTTGCAATTAAAACAGCAACTTTGGTTAAACATTTTTTGAAGGCTTTTTCAAACTACAGAAAATTTACTATACTTACATCTTCATTTTTGAGAAATCTGTGTATTTTATTGCCCTTTCCACTTCCCGTTTTACAATCCGCATATCGACAGTATATCACCAACGGAACACTTATAAGATGTCTTCGGTGCCTGTCTGTCTGTCTGTCCGTCTGTCTGTCTATCTGCCGCACTCGATTTTCTTCGAAGCTATTTGTCATAGAAAGCTGAAATTTGGTAATAATATAGGAATTGATGGCCTCATTAGAGCTATGTAGTTTTGAAAGTTAAATTTTGACTTAAGAGGTTAGTTTTGGAGGGTGAAATCGGAAGTGAAAAAAAAAATTTACTATATATATATATATATATATATATATATATATATATATATATATATATACACGTATATATATATATATATATATATATATATATATATATATATATATATATATATATATGGTGATCAATAATTCAAACTATTCATTGAAAGGTGTTATACGAAAGCTAATTTACAACAAATTTATTCCTATGAGTCGGGGGTCTGACCGCAGTGGTTTTTCAGTTAATGCAGGTTTTAAATTTTTTTAAAAATTTTCCGACTTTTGACCAAGAACTACCAATTATGGAAAAACAACTCCACTTTGGGCAGTGAATTGACACTTTTCTAATAACTGCCATAATCTTAGAAAAAATAGGTCATGATTTTTTTTAAAGATACATCTGGGTTCGACTATACAATCATACAACCATAGGTTGGCTTTCCAATCCGAGTCTCCATTTCATAAGCCATCTTCTCTTCCAAGTCTCGATCTCTCGTGGTTCGTCGAATTCCATCATTCCAGGAACGTCGTGTACTTCCTTTTTTGTTCTTCCCTTCTGGTTTCCACGTAAAAACGCGTCTTAGCCATCTGTTTTCGTCCATACGAGGTAAATGTCCACACCACTTTAAATTTCTCTTTTCAATTCTATCTAGTACTGTTTCTGTTGGTGCATTAGAGAAACGTCTTCTAATTTCTTCATTCCTTATGTGTTCTGTTCTCGACTTCCCTGCATTTCGTCTTAGATAGTCCATCTCAACAGCATTTATTCTTCTTTTGTCGTCTTCCTTCAATACCCACACCTCACTTCCGTTACAAAACACTGTCTCCACCATGGTTTGACCTATTATTTTTTTGTTGTTCCTCCTGATGTTTTTATCCCACCATACAGAGTTGAGTGAGCCTCCTATTTTTTCTGCATTTTGTAATCTTTGTTTGATTTCTTGCTTTCCTATACCATCCTTATCCACCATTATTCCCCAGTACTTGAATCTATTTACTTGCGAATACAGGTGTCATCGTTATGACTAACCCCCATTTTTTGTATTCTTGGTAAAGCCTATGAAGCATAAATTCCATATCAAACGCATCTTGAGCTAATACTGCTTGATCGTCAGCAATGTTTAAAATAAAAAGGTGCGATCTAATAATTGGGATTCCCATTCCTTCACATGCTCGTTTCCAGTTTTTAAGTGTTAATTCTACGTAAATGTTAAAATGTAACGGAAAGTTTGGTTCACTATACATCATCACGACTTTATCAATACCATTACACGCCAGTGAATGCTGTTGAGGAGCAAGATGCTGTCATCAGGATGGATGGATTACCTGAAAAAAATTCTATTGACTGACGAGTAAAAATTTGATGGTATTACGAATTACCATAATGCCCCATTTTAGGCCCCTAGGGGTCAAAATCCAAGAAAATCACAAGAAGATTCTCCTTGAATGCGTAGATGAGAATCGTCCCCAATCGTTTGATAGGGCCATTCCTTTTGCCGCAAGACCTAAACGGGATCACGTACGAAAACTTTATAAGGGAAGAATTGACGTCGCTGCTGGAGGACATACCGCTAACCAAAAGAAGAAGTATGATTTACCAGTATGAAGGCTGCCCAGCCCACTATTTCTTAGGCATGCTACAGTGGCTGGACGACAAATATCCAACGCGCTGCGTTGGTTGAGAAGGCCCGGACCTCCTGGCCGGCAAAGAGTCTTAATTTGACATCATGTGACTTCTACATTTAGGGTCGCATAAAGGATTTAGTGTGTAGTACGCTAGTTTAATGCGAAGATGACTTGACATAGAGGATTTTGACAATTTCAACGCGAGTGGCTGTATCTGAAGCACGCCGTAGACTACTTGCTTACATACGTAACCGAGGGAGACCACATTTGAACATAATTTGTAATTTTTTGTTACGGTTAATTGAAAAAGATAATGGTAATTAAAAAAGAATTCTTTCCTTTTTTTCTTTTTAAATTTATTTTTAAAAATCGGCAAAATTTAATTCTATTTACAAAGAGAACCGCTGATTCTGCTCATTTATTAGGATTTTCTCCAAACCCTTGCGAATGTTGACAACATATATTTTTGAGAGCTTATGAAACAAGTAAGTTATTTCCGTTATTTGTACGCCAAAATTTTTTTTGAGTAATCCCTACGATTTAAACGATATTTGAAATCATGATATGTGAATTATGACGATTTATTTCTGAGGTTACGAAAATTTAGGCCATGATTTTTTTTAAGTAGTCATTTTTCGTCAAGTATTAGAAAAGTGTAAATCCAATTCCAAGAGTGGAGTAGTTTTTCCCAATTGGCAGTTTTTGGTAAATAGTGGGGAAATTTTTAAAAAATCTAAAAACTGCAATATTTCAGAAACCATTGATTTCAGACCGCTAGTACATAGAAACAAATTTATGGCAAATTAGCTATAGTATAACACTTTTCAAGGAATAGGTCATTTACCAATCACCCATTCACTCTATATATGGTTTCTTGCGGTAATGTCGACATTTTTGGTTATTAGAGTAGTTTATATATCGAAGAGTCCTTTTGATGTCTAAAAATAACTTCATTTTATTGTGCAGTATGTGGCAAAATAAAATATTTATGTATTTATACGAGTCATATTATCAAAACATTTTTACTCTTTATATTTCCTTTATGCCAAATAAAGTCAATAATATACTTTGCCGCGAGTTAAGATCGAGCTTAAAACTCAACCTAAGTTAGTTTAATAATCTCGTATAAGCAATCTATTCACTACGCGATAGAATATACAAAAACTTAAAGTAATACTTTCTACTACGCTTCCTCTTAGAAATGAAACGTAATATTAAATAAACAACTCAGAATTAGATGCCAGCATAAGTCTGCCACTGACGGCATTAAAATATTTGAGAAGATATTTTAGGAAAATTATAGTTTAAATTACATGAATTATATGAATCAGGGTTTAGAAATTTTCCTAAAGCAAACGTGACGTTTGCTTCCGTTTCATACATATACAATTTATTGAATTACCATACATCAAAAATGATTTATTCCCTTCTTATTTTTTTATAAGTAAAAATATGTCCGTCAAAACCATTCAAGATGCTTTTTAATAATATAGAGGAATACCATATTATATACCGACAAATTTTTTTGTCTTGCTAAAGTTAATAACATATGAACCTAATAACACAATATTAATTTTTGATTATATCTATGCAAAGTTGAATAAATTTGTGATTTTGTAAAAAAGATATTTTATTGCGGAGTTTATAATAGGAAATATGTGATAAGATAATGAGTTCATAACTTTGTGAACTATTATCGTATAAAATCTAGGACATAAAAGTTAGAACTAATGTTAAACATCTATTCTAGGACAATGTATTTAAAAGAAAGTTTTTTTTTCCTGTACTTTATTTATAAATACGAGTTGCAAAATACTACCTAATTTGACTTTCTTATACCAAATAATAATGTAAACAATAAAACTCGATATTTTAAAGGAGAAAATGATATTATAGAGTGAGCCATTAATCACAAAATACTAAAACAAACCCCCACCTCTCAAATCTGTTACAACGGTTATATGTATAAACAAAACAGTTAGACTTAAAAACCCAGTGGTAGAGGAAAAGACATAGAAGAGAGTTGGAGAAAGATCAAGGATAACATCATAAACGCAGCAAAGGAAGCACTCGGGGAACGTAAAATAACCGGAACATCAAGAAGACCAAATAATACACCTTGGTTCTGCGAGGAAGTGAAATTAAAATGCCAAGAAAAAACAAAAGCCTATCTTTAATATAGATCAAGAAAAACCAGAGAAACATATCAAGAATATAAGACAGTCCGCAATAAAACAAACCCATTAGTAAGAAAAAAGAAAATGGAAGACTGGGAAAAATGGAACATGACTTTTATGGTATGCAAAAGAAGATTTACAGAATGATACGTGGACAGTGAAAGCAAATGAAAGAATTAACAGAAGTAAGATATATCGAAAAAGATATATGGATAAATTGTATAAAGCAATTGTATAAAACAACAGAAAATTTAGCACCCGAAACACCAGAAATAATAATCAATGAAACATCAGAAATAGATTATAAACAGGTGGAGGAAGCTCTCAAAAAATTAAAAAACCGAAAATCAGCTGGTAAGGATGAAATACAAAATGAACTATTAAAGTACGGAGGAGTGAAACGAACTAAAGAGTTGACAAAACTCATAAACAAAATAATACAGGGATCGCGAATATCCAGAAGAATGGAGAACAAGCATATTGATACCACTTTTTAAAAGAAACCGATCCGAATAATTATCGAGGAATTAACCTCTTGTTCACAACGTTAAGACTAACGACAAAAATTGTTACCAATAAAATACCTCCACTTATACAGCTTTCCGAAGAACAACAAGGATTCAGGAGCGGAAGATCCTGTAACGACGCAGTATTTTTAATCAGACAAATTACTGAAAAAACAATTGAGTATAATAGACCAGCGTTCTTATGCTTTATAGATTTGGTAAAAGCATTTGATAGAGTATAGCTGCAAGACGTAGTGCACACACTTTATGACAGACTATCCCATTGGATATAATAAAACTAATTGCGAACATTTATGAAAGAAATAAAATAGAAGCGAGAGTAAGTTCGGAGTGACAGAGGAATTGAACAGATAGAGGTAACAACTGGTATTAGACAAATAATTAAAACAGTAGAAACAAAAAAGGGCTATAAAATGGGCAATAAAGACATATAAATATTGTGTTACGCCGACGATACTGTTCTAGTCACTGAGAATGAAGATGACTTGCGGAGATTATTACATCGGTTTAATACAACATCAAAGGAATTTAATATGAAAATATCAGCTGAAAAAAAACAAATCAATAGTTATATCCAAAGAACCAATTAAATTCAAGCTGGAAATCGATAATCAGATTATAGAGCAGGTGATGACAATTAAATATTTAGGAATTAAATTATTAGATAACAACAACATAGAAGAAGAAATAAAAGAACAAATAGTAAAAGCAAATAGAACAGCAGGATCCTTGAATGACACTATTTGGATAAATAAATACTTGAGAACAGAAGTAAAATTTCGTATATATCAATCTGTAGTTCGACCAGTTATGACCTACACAGCAGAGACAAGACCAGAAATACGCAAAACACAGAGATACTTACAACCAAGTGAAATGAAAACATTAAGAATAATTGCAGGAAGAACACTTTGGGATAGAGAAACAAATGACAACATAAGGCACATATGTGAAGTAGGGGACATTAACACGTGACTAAGAAACAGAAAACAAGAATGAAACCAACAGATAAATAAAATGTCCGAAAGATGATTAGTGAAGATAGCTGGAGATAAATCACCGGTGGGCCGAAGGATTATAGGACGCCCACCAAAAAAATGCAACAACGACCTGTAGCGACCATACATTAAAGAAAAACAGGCAGAAATGCCTAATATAAAGAAGAAAAAGAAAATTTGAATTGCCTGCCATTTTATGCTGTTTGGTCTAAAATGGATCTTTTTTCCTTTAAAATTCAAGCTTTGACACCAGGTTTCCAATGGCATTAAAAAAAAATTTTTGTAGTGTTATTTTAACCGTTTTTTTTAATTTGTTTGTTAATCAAATAAAAACGAATGCGTTTTTACGGTTATTTTGAAAACAAAAAAATGAAAAATCACACATCTGGTAGAGAATCGCGAGACCTTTATTTAAAAAAAGAGTTTATTTTCGTTAACATTTTTTTTTTCAAAATGTCAATTGTTATTTGATTCATAAACCAATGTAAAAAACGGAAAGCTGACGTCGAGACCTAAATTTTGAAAAAAAAGATCCATTTTGGACTAAATGGTATAAAATGGCGGGCAATTTAAATTTTAAATAACAAATTCAGTTGTGTCCACTGAGTTCAATTTTTTTGTTCCAAAATTTCAGGGTGTGTGTACTATAACAAAAGGAATATTTTTCTGAAAGTTTCAAGCCGATCGTTTTACTTAGTCGACCTGTACAATAAAATGACAAAAAAAAACAGATTTTTGCCTGTTTTTTTCAATTTTCTAGGTTATGTACATATTTGGGCGATTTAAATTTCATTACGAAGAGTTTAATTTCTTGTTTCTGTCAATCCTACTGATATAACTGGAGTTATTCACATTTTAAGCTTAGAACACGCGTTTTGAAAATCTCAATTGTTTATAAACAAAAGAGCACAAGTTTTTCGAGGTCCAAAACTCAGGACAACACTCCCGATGATATCCCAGAGAGGATAAAATTATAGTATTGCTGTATCTAAACTATACCTATCTTATTATTTTGACCTTTTTTTTTTACTGTACTATAAATAATATATATTCATAAATGATGCGTTAAGTTAGGAAACGAGTTAAAAAAAGGGACAATAGAGGATTTTGACTGCTTTGACTTACTATGCTAATATCATTTTTTTGATAAAGGAATAAGGCTCATCTTATTCAGAGTGCAATATCAAAACTGTAGTGTTTATGTATTATAAACTTGAATGAATGTTATAAACTGAAAGAGGTAACTTAAGAACAAATGAAAATACGTTGACATGTAAAATTTTATCTCCTTAAAGTTTACTGTTATGTTGAACATTTTTCTAGATACTTTTCTAAATCTGATGATTAATTTATCATAGCATCTCTAGCATTGTCTAATATAGTAGCAGTGATTTCTTCTAATTAATTTTTATGTTAGCCGGTGAATATAACACAAAATACTGGTGAATAAAAATATAATAATTTACTCGTTTACGATATACCCCTTTTAACGGTGTTGCGGATTCGATCCTCAACCTTAGAATTTCACAAATATTAAAAAATAATAAATAATTTAACTTAGGATAAAGTCGCATAATTTAGTGTTTAATTTTATGTCGTTCCGAAGCTTGAAAAAATTGTTTTCGTTCTTTTTTTATGAACTTATTTCAAAGTAGCAGAAGTACGCCGATTTTGTAAAAATTTCAAAGTTCAATTCCTATTAATACGTCCATTCTAATTTTTAAGTAACGGTAGCATGATTTTAAGCCGATTAAAAATTATGCTTCATTAGATTAATCCATCAATGTTCATTCACGGTTCGCAGAGTATTGAAATTATACAGAAAGTTATCAGTAAAGTTGGCCGTTATATTCTATTGAGAGTTATACTTAACGAAACATCTTTTAAACCTGCGAAAGTAATAAGTAATTTATATTAATATATTACACTGTTGTAATTTAATATTGGTGTATGTCCATCTACAAATACTGGATCACTTATCATATCGTCTCATTTTATGAGTGAATATAACACCAAACTAAAACAAATACTTTTTTGCACTAAATAGTAACATTACCAAGCATTAAAACTCGTTAAAGTTAAAAGAGAAAAAAAAGTTAAGCAGAGAAAATATTTTTGCAAAAATTGTAAATGATAATGAACTAATGCATATCCCGTCTTTTTTAATTCAAAAAAACCCTTAAAAAGAGGTATAATGCAATATATTCGTAGAAAACCTGTTAATCCCCTCCTTCAACTCTCTTTTACATATTATGTTATATGTGTATCAAATTTAAAATTGATATCGTATTTCGTTTGCGAGTTATCTTACCGATAGAGCGATAAACCGACATCGACATACCGAAAACATTTAAATATAGTAAATATCTATCTGCTTTTATGGAGTGGAGACATGGACCCTGACAGAGACAACAAGTAAAAGATTGGAAGCCTTTGTTATGTAGCTGTATCGTAGGATGCTGAGAGTATATATGGATGTACCAAGTGACGAGTGAAAGAATTCCTCAACGAATGAATAAAGAAATAGAAGTTTTAGTTACCATCAAGCAACGTAAACTCCAATGCTTCGGTCACATTATGAGGAATGAGAGCAGATTCCATCCGCTACAGAATATACTGCAAGTAAAGTGTGTAGAAAGAGAAGTGTGATAACAAGAAGGATTTTGAGGCTCAAAAATTTTCGCACTTGGTTTTCAGTGACCACCACGTAGCTGTTTAGGGCCGCAGTCAACAAGGTGATGATAGCTAATATGGTTGTCAACATTCGGAACGGATAGGAACCGAGAGAAAAAAAAGAAAATATCTGTAGATACGTTTATCAATTTCATGAAACCAAAATTTTCAAGAAAAACCTACATCGAAAATTGTCAGAGAAAATTTTTAGTTATTCTTACCAAGTTACAACAACCTCTGAAAGAACGAGGTTCTCTCGGCATCATGGGGGCAGGGATCTGGTGGATATAAGTAAGTAACTGGACCGACAAATAATAAACAGATGTACATGCTTCCGTAGCCTTGCCAAACCTTCCTTACTCTACCGGCAAATATGTGAAATAGAGGATTCTACACTATTACAGTTAAAAAAACCAGTCAAGTGCAAGTAGAACTTGGGCAATTAGTGTTCCGTACATTGATTGCTTTTAAAATAAAAAATTTTGTTACAGAGGTATAAAATGATCAATGACTTCACAAAACACACCCCAAATGAGTTTTCAACAAAGTTTGTTTCCGATTTTTACTGAAAACTGATAAATTTGAAATTTTCATTTTTTTTTCATATACCAGATAAAATTATTAAAGGAATGCACTCCTTATAATTTTCGTTCAATCTACACCGTGGAGAATATTCTAGAATTTTTTCAAAATTTTTTGATCAATACTTTTCGAAACGCGATTTTTTTAAAAATAATACAAAGAAAAGTGTGCGCAAGTAATACAGTATATATATTTTTGAACTCTTGTTTTTACAGGATTTCATTTGACACCCCACTCGATGACTTAGTAAAAAAAATTTTTTCACTTCTGGTTTCATCCCCCACAACTAGCCTCTTAAGTCAAAATTTAACTTTCAAAACTACACGGCTCTGACGGGACCATCATTTCAACATTCAAATAGTTTCGGAGAAAATCGGGTGTGGCAGATGGACGGACGGACGGACACCGAAGTGATCTTATAAGTGTTCCAGACGGAATCCTAAAAACATAAAATGTATTATCACCACTGAACAGACCAACAGTGATCTGGTAGTACAAATAATAAGAGAAAGGGGAATATACAAAATATTAGCAATACTCATATAGTATTAATGGTACGGTATTGATGAGGATCTAAGGTTTTAATACTATCCAGGAGAAGAACGAATTATTTAAAGAAATTAGCAGATGTCTACAAGCCTGATACAGGTTTCGCCAATAAGGGAACAACAAATATTTTTATTAATTTCTATTCAAATCCTACAGCTTAATTGCTAATGGTGTCTATTATGTAATATCTTCATTTTTCATTAGTGTTATCCTATTATCACTTTATTTTGTTTTTCTTTCTTACATTTGGTCTATGTGGTTCCATGTTTGACTGACGGGCGTATGCCAAGTCAACACAAACGCTATTGCCATTGTGTATTAAGGAATTATCTCATAATGTTACATGTTTTCAAAATCACTGGATGTTTTTGTGTATGTTTGTGTTGAGTCCTAATTGTATTAAGTGTGGTGTGAATGTTGTTGGTGTAAGGCCTGTGGCTGATATGATGAGGGGAATAAGTGGTGGCAATGTAGTTACATCGCATCACTGTTCCGTTCATTTCATCTGTCCACTTTAACCGCTGTCTTGGTTTGCCAGCCTTGGTAGTTGCATGTTGTCCTTGCAAAACGTAGGTGTCTTAGTCTGGCTTTGGTGGTTGTGTTTGTTCCGCATCTGCATCGGTTGTGTTTGGGATTGATTTCGGTAGGTCCAGGCGGCGAGTAATTTTTTCCTTAGTGATTTCTTTGTCAGATTTTGTGATTTTATTATAGCAACGCATGACGTACTCGTTGATTTCTATGGTGCAATTCATACATTGCTTTGATTTTTTCCGCCTTGATGCGTGTCGGCTTACTCGCCTGCACAACACTTTGGCAAGGTCCATTTTCTTTTGCCCGGTATTCATCGTTTTGGTCGAGCTGCCATTTCCCGCGACGTGCTCGACCGTTACGTCGCTCATCCGATGCTTCTTTTGTTGGTTTAATGTTGTTTGGTGTGTTTTCAGTGTTCTGTGGTGTCAGAAGCTCAAACTGTCCCGATATTGGGTTGCTTGTTAGTAGAAGGTAAATAGTTTGGTGTGTTCAATTTAGTTTATTATTAATATTGTTCTTATTATAGGCTGAAAACAAATCACAGAAGCTACAATACCGTAGAGTATTATGCGTTATTTCTGGTTAGTGATTATCGACCAAACTCATTTGCCTGAGCAGTCTGAAAAAACCAAGGATAACGACTGCCAGTAATTTACTATATCTTAGCTAAGTTACTTTAAATAACTAAGTGACTTCTGAAATATAACGTGCCACAACCTTTTTCAAGCTCTCTAGGAAAGTGTTGTTAATTTTTCCTAAAGCTCCAATAATAATGAATGCCATTGTTAACGGTGAGAGTACACAGCTCGTATTGCCAAACGTACTTAGAAAGGTTATCTTCCTTTTAAATTACTATACTTGTCCGAGCGCAACTGTTCAGCTTGCAACTATAATCATATTTGTTCTTCCGTTATTATCGAAACCTGTGTCAGGCTTGTTGACATCTGCCAATTTCTTCAAATTATTCACCCTTACCAATACCATACTATTAATACTATGTGAATATTGCCAATATTTGTCTTATTATTTGTAACACCAGATCAGCGTTGATCTGTTTGAAGGAATAATATATTTCATGTCCCTTTAACTCTAGTAGTGTTGAACCCTCTATTTCACATATTGGCCGGTAGACTAAGGATGATTTGGAAAAGTTAGGGAAATATGTAGATCTATTTTTTTTTTATGGGTCTAACACACGTGCTACAGGGAAGTCCCTAAAGCGCTACAGTAGCAACACGTATGCGGAGAAAGCGATTCACGTTGTTCTTGAATAGCTGCAATTTGTACTAGGTGGGAAACACAGTCCTGGGCAAATTATTTCAAAGGGATGATGTTCTCCATATAAAAGACTGCTTGAAAAGCGTTGTACGAGGAGTAACAAGCTGAACCTCATACGGATCTGAAGTATTAGCGCGACGAATACTTCTAACATGCACCGCTGTGGGAGGAATTAAGCGGGCCACTTCCTTCGAACACTTTCCATGAAAATACTTGTAGAACAGACTCAAGTCGCCGACCGTTCTGCGATGTTCCAGCGAATCAAGGCCGCCTGTCAATTCCGGGTCTCCAATCAGACGGACAGCTCTTCTCTGAATAGAATCCAACAAATGCAGTGTATGTTTGGGAGTAGAGCTCCAAACATGGGAGCAGTATTCCATAGTTGGTCGAATTTGAGCTTTGTAAAGAATTAACAGTTGTTGTGGAGGGTAAAGCTTTCTGGTTCGAAATAATATTCCCAACTTTTGAGAAGCTCTCCTTGCTATGCCTGCAACATGCTTATGTCAGGACATATTTGCTCCCAAATTAACGCCCAACAAATTGAGTGACGATGTTAGAGGAATGGAGTGCCTCGACATAACTATGTCGGGTTCAGCAACGTTAACTTTTTTAGAAAAAACTGCCGCCTGTTTTTGTAGCGTTAAATTCCACTTGGTTACTGTCACCCCAAGATAGAATTTCTTCCAGGTCTTTGTTAAGTTGAATGACTTCCTTCTGTCTGCGATATTCGTCTGAGTAGCCGATGTCCGAGCGTTCAAAGTGAAAGAAGAGATAAGAGTACTGTCACCTGCAAAGCTGTAGATTGGATTCTCAGTCTTTTCCAGCAGATTTTTAATATAAATGTGAAAGATAGTAGGCGACAGTATGGAGCCTTGGGGTACACCGGCGTTGATAATGAAGGTGTTAGAAAGAAATCCGTCGATTGCCACTCGTAAAGAACGCTCTCTGAGGAAACATGAGAGCCACAAACAGAATTTTTCAGAGATACCATAAGAACGTAGCTTAGCCAACAGCCCATCGTGCCAAACACAGTCGAATGCCTTGGATATGTCAAGAGCAACCACTCGAGATTCTCCAAAGTGTTTAATTGCGTTGTTCCAAACATGTGTTACATAAGTCAGAAGATCTCTTGTTGATCTATTTTTACGAAAGCCATATTGGTGATCGCTAATAATGTAGAATCCTTCAAGATATTTTTAGAAGATGCTGATTCATAGCCTTTTCCATGACTTTCGATATTATTGGAAGCAGTGCGATTTGTCGGTAGTTTATTATCTGTCGGTACAGTTACTTATTTATATCCACCAGACCTCTGCCCCCACGATGCATAGAGTACTATCACTGGTTAGTGTGAATTGGTAAGAAGAAACCAAAATTTTCGATATAGGCTTTGTTTAAAAATCTTGGTTTCATGAAATGGTAAAAGTGTTTATTGGTATATATATATATATATATATATATATATATATATATATATATATATATATTCATATATATATTCTCGGTCTGTATCTATTGTCAAGATATACTTTATATATAACATATATATAATATTATATATATTCTCGGTCTGTCACTCTATTGTCAAGATAACTTTCAAACGAAACATGGCATCAATTTCAAATTTGGTACACATATAATTGGCGAGAGAGTGTTGAAGGAAGGATTAAGTTTACTTCAGATATATTGTATTGTATGTCCTTTTAAGGGTTTTTTTAATTAAAAAAACACTGGAAATACATGAGTTCATTGTTATCTACAATTTTTGCAAAAACATTTTTTCTGTTTCACTTTTTGATGATATTCCACCATAAAGCACCTATCTTTTAAAATAGGGGTGTAATGCTTAGACAAGTTATTATTTCAGTCAAGAATGTCATAGTGGATATATTTTTTTAAAGTTTGGTATTGAATTAGCTCATAAAATGATCCAGTATGATAAATAATCCAGCATGTGTAGCTAAACATGCACTAATATTAAATTACAACAGTGTTATATATTAATATAAATTACTTATTAACTTTAACAGACTTAAAAGATGTTTCGATAAACATAACTCTCAGTAAAATGTAATGGCCAACTTTGTTGACAACTTTCTATATAATTTCAATACTCTGCCAACCGTATATGAATATTGATGGATTAATCTAATGAAGCTTAATTTTTGATCGGTTTAAAATCATGGTATCATTATTTAAATATTATAACAAACATTTAATGGGAATTAGATTATGAGAGATGTTACAAATTTATTGTCGTCATAGGTTAAATTGATACGAAGTTACGTAATTTAAATTTATACACTTTGAAATTTTTGCAGAATCGGGCACTTCTGCTGCTTTGAAATAAGTTCGTAAACAAAGAACGAAAACAATTTTTTTCAGGCTTCCGGACGCCATAAAATTAAACACTAAATTATGCGACTGTGTCCTAAGTTAAAGGATTTGTTATTTTTTATTATTGGCGAACTTCTAAGGCTAAGCGTTAAATCTAAAATATCTTGAACGATTCAATATTATTAGCGATCACCAATATAGCTTTCGTAAAACATAGATCAACAAGAGGTCTTCTGACTTATGTAACACATGTTTGGAACAACGCAATTGAACACTTTGGAGAATCTCGAACGATTTCTCTTGACATATCCAAGGCATTCGACCGTGTTTGGCACGATGGACTGTTGGCTAAGCTACACTCTTGTGATATGTCTGAAAAGTTCTGTTATAGCTCTCATGTTTCCTCAGAGAGCGTTCTTTACGAGTGGCGGTCGACGGATTTCTTTCTAACACCTTCACAATCAACGCCGGTGTGCCCCAAGGCTTCATACTGTCTCCTACTCTCTTTCTCATTTACATTAATGATCTGCTGGAAAAGTCTTATCTCTTCATTCACTTTGAACGCTCGGAAATCGGCTGCCCAGGCGAATATCCGCAGACAGCAGGAGGTCGTTCAACTTAACAAAAACCTGGAAGAAACTCTATATTGGGGTAACAGTAACCAGGTGGAATTTAACGCTACAAAAACCCAGGCGGCAGTTTTTTCTAAAAAAGTTAACGTTGCAGAACCCGACATAGTTATGTCGGGGCACTCCATTCCCCTAGCATCGTCGCTTAATTTGTTGGGCGTTAGTTTGGGAGCAAATATGTCCTGCCATGAACATGTTGCAGGCATAGCAAGAAGAACTTCTGAAAAGTTAGGAATATTATTTCGAACCAGAAAGCTTTACTCTCCACAACAACCATTAATTCTTTACAAAGCTCAAATTCGACTAACTATGGAATACTGCTCCCATGTTGGGGGCTCCGCTCCCAAACATACACTGCATTTGTTGGATTCCCTTCAGAGAAGAGCTGTTCATCTGAATGGAGACCCGGAACTGACCGGCGTCCTTAATTCGCTGGAACATCGAAGAACGGTTGGCGACTTGAGTTTGTTCTGCAAGTATTTTCATGGAAAGTGTTCGAAGGATGTAGCCCGCTTAATTTCTTGTTTTTCAGCTTGTTACTCCGCGTACAACGCTTTTCAAGCACTCGTTTATATGGAGAACAATATCCCTTTGGAATAATTTGCCCAGCGCTGTGTTTCCCACCGAGTACAATTTACAGCGATTCAAGAACAACGTGAATCGCTTTTTCCGTACACATGCCGCTCCTGGAGCGCTTTAGGGACTCCCCTGCAGCACGTGTGCTAAACCCATAAAAAATCCACAACACCGTTATAAGGAGTATATTGTAAACTTAAGTCCGTTTGTTTGGAGTTGATAGCACAGAACATGGGTTATAAACATTAAAATGTCATAAACCATAAGCGTCCAAAATTTCTCTACCAATTATTTGCATTTTAAGTTTTAATCACCTTTATTTTCTATTTCTATACAACAGTGCTACCTTTTTCTAAAAAGTATTTTTTTTACGCTTCACGGCAGAGAATCATCTTTACATGCCTTCTAAACTCTACAATAAGCTATATAAATCAATGCATTTCAAAATTTATTTTAATGAGTAAATGATGAAACTAAAAATCTTATTGGTATGATAAAGGCCTAAACGAGTACAATTAAAAATTCTTAAGAACTAGAAATCTACAGTGCTAAAAAGTTTAATGATAATAGGTACAATAAAATTATTTGAGGTTTTAGCAGTTATCGGAATATAATTAACCAAAGTACTTATCGGTAGGTAGGTGCCTAATTACCTAAGTAAGCAATAAAAATATTCTGTGTAAGTATAAAAATAAAGCAGAAACCTATAATAGGCTCAACTTTCAGTTTTGCCCCGGTCAAACTTCGCGGAGTCTGTAAATCTGCATTTTCCCTGCGAGAAAAAACAATGATACTTAACTTCCACGATGCCCTAGTGCATCAACAGCCAACAAGCCAAGTCCATGAAATTGTGAAAACCTGTGCCAACATGACAGAAGTTGGATCAGCAACTATTTATAGATTTCTAAAAGGAATAAAACGCTGTACTTGCAACGAACCTCAGACTCACAATGGAAAGGAGCCCTTCGAGGCCGCTGAAGACTTTAAAAACGCAATAAGAAGAAAAGTACACCATTTTATTATTAAGAGAAAAATACTCGTACCTACTCTACATAAAGTTTTGCAAGAAATCAGAGAAAACCAGGACCTACCAAATTTAAAAAAAAAATGGAAATTATGGAAAATCCTTCATAACCCAAATTTTCGTTGGGAAAAACACAACAGAAAATCTGTTCTTATCGAGCAATCAGAAAATTTCTAGCCGAAGAAAGAAATATTTTTTATTTAGATGAGACTTGGGTTAATGAGGGACAGACAGTAAAAAGATTCTGGATTGACAAAAATATTAAGAGTGCAGAACAAGCTTTTGAGGAAAGTTGGTCAACTGGATTACAAATCTCTTCAGAAGAAGGTCGCAGGCTAATTATAGCACATATTAGTAACGAAAACGGATTTCTCGACAGCGGCTAGTTGAAATTCGAATCAAAGTCAACTAAAGATTACCATGACCGCCGATGTTTTGAGGAGTACTCCCAACAAATGATTGAATGTACACCAGCAGAATCCGTTATAGTATTAGACAATGCCACATACCATTCTGGATTATTAGAACGACTTCCCACAAATTCATGGAAGAAAGCGGATATTCTTCAATGGATAAGAGACAAAAATCTCAAACATAAAGATGGTATGTTAAAAGCGGAACTTCTCAAAATTGCGAAACAAAATAAGGCACAGTTCAAGAAATACGCAGTCGATGAGATCGCAAAGGAATAGAATATTACAGTGCTTATATTACCTCCATATTATTGCGAATTGAATCCCATAGAGCTAATTTGGGCACAAATGAAAGGTTTCGTTGCAAGGGAACAAACCATGTTCAAACTTCAAGACGTAAAGCAATTATTACTCGTCGGAATAGATATGATCAAAGAGGATAATTGGAAAAATGCCATTCGACATGTTATGCAAAAAGGAAATAAAATTGGAAATTTGACGAATGCATCGAACTGTGGAAATAGAACCCTTAATTATCAATTTAAGAGAAGCCGAGTCTTCAGATTTTGAAGATGATGATTGTTTTTGATTGTAATTAAAATACTTATATATCGTGAATCGTGAATATGTATATATACATAGATCAATAGAATAAAAAAATTTTGATAAAAAATCTTATATTTCTATAACTTTATTTTCAAGATATTATTATTAAACACTAAAAGCAGGTTACGCTCGGACGGCTATGCTACCGATGAACCCTCATTTACATTTTATGACTCTATTGTATAGCAGAAGTTTTCTGCCTAAAAAATAATTCAGGTAAAACAGGTAGCAAAATCCAGTAAACTGCATGAGAAATCTCTTTTTTTTTGGGCGCACCCCAACATATATTTGCATCTACAATGAGAGAATTCTGCTATCAACTTTAAACAAATATACTTTAGCAAATTATTAGGGAATTTTAGTATGTTACTCACCAGTATTTTTGTGGTATATTCACCGGCTAACATGAAAATTAAATAGAATAAATTACTGCTACAATATTACCAAACAACATAGACGCTAGAGAATCAACAATACGATAAATTAACCACCAGATGTTGAAAAGTATCTAGAATAATGTTCAATATAACAGCAAGCTTAAAAAAGATACAATTTTAAGCGTTAACGTATTTCCAGTTGTTCTTAGGTTACCCTTTTCAGTTTATAAAATTCATTCAAGTTGATATTGTGGTTTAAATAAGATGAGTATTAGTCTTTATCAAATGAATAATATTAGAATAGTGAAGTCAAAATAGCCCAAATCCACTTCCATTAATTTGTGTTATTAGGTTCCTAACTCGAAGCATGATTTTATGAATATCTTTTAAAAGAAATATTTAAATATTTTTTTAAAATAATTTTTGTACTGTTTTAATTTTTTAAAATAAACTTTTTGTAGCTGAGTCAGCTTTACTTTTAAGCCCTTTTTATTAAATACTTGAGATAATATGCCCCACGTGTGGTATTCTACCTTCTTTTTCAATTTATTATTGTTTTTTTTTTTATGGCTGAATAAAAAGTATGCACTTCTAAATTTTTGGGCTAGAAAATATTACTTTTTAGACTTAGGCCCGAAAGTATGCCAAATAGTTTAGTAATTCTTCATGCGCAGTTAAATTTTCAAGGCCGTCATTAACTATTGGTCGGTTATATAAAAATATTTTACGCTTCACGGCAGAGAATCATCTTTGCAGACCTCACTAACTTTTAGGCATCCCCTCTAACGTTTTTCTTACCGGTTTTATACCGAAAGGAAATATTTCGTTACAAAATATATTGCCAGAAAAAGAAAAATGAGTAAAACAGTAACGAATGCGTCAGTTTGTGACAGTCGTGCTTTAAAACGCACTTATGTCTATGATTTGGCACATTAAAACAATGAATCTAGATGAAAATACAAAAAAAAAAAATTTCTTGGAAGTCAACAATATCATACCTGTTTTATTCTGGTAATTTAATTCAATTCGAGATCTCGTAGTATACATATTCTTAATAATCAGTTAATTTTAGTGTTTCTACTAAAGCTTAAGTGTTTTTTTATATATATAAAAGCGACTAAAAAGGGTAAACTGGATTTTGAAAAACGAATAGAAATGCAGTTTCTTTTTAAAAGTGGAAAAAATAAATCATGGCATGAAAAATTAATGAAATATCCTCATAATATGATATGAAATGCTATAAAAAGGAAGAACATACGAAGATTTAAATAAAAGTGGCCGAACACACATTACAAATGCCAGAGAAGGCCGGCAATTGATGCATGCTTTTTTGAAAAAAATCGGAAAAAAAAATCTTGGTCTTGATTTTTTCGAAAAACAAATTTCTGGCCGGACAGTTACAAGAAGACTTCAAAATGTTAGGCTCAAGTTCTATAAAGCTAGAATAAACCCTTTCTCTCCGAAAAGAATAAAAATATGCCCTTGACATGGGCCGTAAAACATTGGAGGATTGGTCTAATGTTGTGTGGTCGGACGAGTCTAACAAGATATGTATTGTTAATTAAACCTGGATATTGTTTAAATCATTTATTTTAGTAAATGGAAAACCCGAAAATATTTTTCTCTAATGTTTGCTTTCCCCTTGTTTTAAATTTTTAGTACTCCTGGTGCTACCTACGTGAGGTGTCGAATAACTTCTATTGAGTAGCACCCATTGTAAAACCAGAGGGCGGCAGTATTAGGGTGTGGGGGGTTCATGTCAACAAGTGGATTACGATGGTCGAATGAAACTCATGAAAGTACCTAGAATTTCTAAATACTCCACTTGAATGATCATTTGTAAATTTTATGGTGACAAAGACTTGAAAAAAATGTGTGTATCTAGCAATATAACGCACCATGTCACAAAAACGGCAGCAACAATGAAGTTGAATAACTTCATATATATATATATATATTATATATAATATATATATATATATATATATATATATATATATATATATATATATATATTATATACATATATATATATGAAATATATATATATAATATATATATAATAATATATATTAATATAATATAATATATATATATATGTATATTTATATATATATATACATATATATATATATATATATATATATATTATATATATATATATATATATATATATAACCTGAACCAACCTGAAAATACACATACAATATAAAAACAAGGGTCTTATTCTGAGGTTTTTTTTTTTTTTTTTTTTTTTTTTTTTGTACTAATAAATTTGTTTGTTCAACTTAACAAAAATTAAATAATTATCATTTTTAAATACTTGTTATGCATATTTAAAACCTAAATATATTTTGGGTAAAAATGTTAACTATTATCAATATATTAAAAAGATTTTTTTTTATTTTTTAACTTGAAAAATCCGGGTTTAATTATAAATATATTTTTGACAAAAAAAAGTTTAGGCGGTGTAATTACTTTAAGAAAGAAATTTATATATTGCAACATTAATCAGACGTCAGAATAGGGTAGAAAATGGTAATTTTACCAAATTCTATATGTTCAAATTAAAAAAAAAGCTTTGAACTGTGGTCTACGTGATAGAGGGAATTATTTTAAATAATATATTAAAACAATTTTCATAACAACATATATATATATATATATATATATATATACCTATATATATATATATATATATATATATATATATATATATCAACAATAACAAAACTTTTCGGGGTTTTTGTCTAAATCTTTAATGTAAGGTCGTTAAAATATATTTAGGTCAGCATTGATCTTCTTAAAAAAAAGACCAGAACTAACAAAGAAAAACTTCTCATTAAACAACATATATTTCTATAGATTTTCGTTAATAATAAAAATGCTCCAACGAACAAATTATTCTGTTGTGTAGATTTTCCGTCCTGAAATATATAAAAAAGAGTCAAGAAAATAAATATTATTCTGTCTGATATTTATTGAGAAAAATGTGTGTACAATATGTTGAATGGCAGATAAAGGAACTATTTTGCCTCTAAAATTTATTTCTCGTCTGTTATGTGAGTTAGGGTGAGTAAAATTAAAATATGCAGATATATTTTGACAACATGGAGCAGGGAAAAAATGCTATTAGTGTTATTATTGTTATTCTTAATAATTATTATTATATTTCTCTGTTCCCACCATATGTGCATTTGCGCTCATGTGATGGGCTATTACCAAGTCGCATGTTCCTTTGTTGCAGCAAGTTTTAGAAACTTTCTGACTATTGTTGTTATTTCGAGTATAAGTGATTTTAGGATTAGACTATGTATTTGTAGTTCTACGCCTGCGTTCATGAAATTTTGTATGAAATTGTTTGTGATACTGTGATATTATTGTTGGAAAAATTATGAGTATTTTTTGTTTCCAGATTTCCATCAGTTTGATTGCCAATGGCTTATATTTTGTAATATATACAATTTCTATTAGTGTGATGCTCTGATCCTTTGCTATTATTTTTAATATTATTATCTGAAAGAGAAAAAGGAATCCGACGTAACAAATCCTGTGGCTGCGACCCACACAGGCTGTCATGCGGTGCAGTCCGAAAATGATGATCATGCCTCACGTCCGTTCGGTTAGTGACCATCGACTAAATTCATTTGCGTGAGTAATCTGAGCGATTCAAGGATAATTGCTCCCTGAATCTTCATTATTAAGAATCAGCCGAGGGACAGCAAGCCATTATCTCCGTAAGATTCTTTAGGAATGTGTTCTTAATTCCTTCTAAAACTCCGATGGCCAGGACGACCATTGCTACCTAATGCTGAGGGAACAAATCGCTAAGTTCGTAGTTTAAGTCTTCGTGCTTAGGATATTTTTCCTCCTCTTTGATTGCTATATTTATTTCTAAGGGTGCCGAAAACTCAATTACCTGAATTTTTTTTACTGTTTTATCGGGAAATACTACATATATTGGGTTTTTTGACTTGCAAAAGCTTTGTGGTAGAAAAGGCCAAATTCCAGTATATGCGACACGTGTCATTTTCTGCAACTGACTCGATTTTTTCCGGAAAACACTGCAATCTGAGAACGTCATCAATACCGTACGAATGTCTAAGATGATAATATCGGACACGCAAGCTGCATTATGACGATATATGTAATATGATATAACGTGAATAGGATACGCAAAATATAAATGCATATGTGATTATGGTTCTTCGTTGCATACCTACACTAAATGTAGGCTAGTTCGGTAAATCGCCTAATGATACAATAGGGTATTAACCACACCATCCTGACAAGCTAGTAACAATCCCTTGATCTCCGACTTAAGACTTGCTGACTGTAGAAAACTATGTGATAGTTTTTTCGACAGTTGCAGCAAATCGATGTTCCTATAAAACACTCCATGATGGAGTTTTTCTGTGGGCGGCCTATAAAATTTTTGTTGTTCTGCTGTTTTAATAACTGTCTTAAGTCTAGGCGGTTCTAAATCTAGAATATTAACCTTATAATTTTGGTGTTTAATAACGTCGCTGAAGTTTGCTGCCAGACCACGTTTTTTCGCTACATCCTCCACAGCCCTAAACAGAAAGACTCCCACTCCTCTTTGTTCCTGGCGGCCGAACAACTCCATGAGGGAATCGGAACTCTTTGCAACTTTACACGTCGATCCCACGACGATTCGATTATGCAGACACTCTATGCTCAAAAGTCCTCTTCCACCTTGATGACGTGAAAGGAATATCCGAGGAACAGGGGATCGAGGGTGAAGACTTCTACTCATGTGCATGATTTTTCAAGTACTAACATCCAAATCTTGCAGTTCTTCTTTCTTCCACTTCACTATTCTAAAAGAATAAAGAAGTACCGGCAGAGCTAGCATATTGGTAGCAGCAACGTTATTGCGTCCAGTGAGTTCGGATGCTCAGAACTTTTTTAGTGATTTCCTGTACTTGCTGTCGAGCTTAACAATTGCACATTTATCAAATCCAAATTCCATACCAAAATCCCGCGTGTATTCTTCAACTACTTTGAGTGATTGTCTTAATTTCCGTTCTGAAGCAGCATAAAGTTTAAGGTCATCCATATAAAATAGATAAGTAAACTTATACCTGCGATTTTCTGGTGTGCCACGAGTTTAGCGAACAGCAAGGTGAAGGACTAGTTCGTGAAATGTTTTGTCAAACGTTTTCCAGTATCTAATCCATGTGACGGACAAATTTCTTTTGTATTGCATGGAGTCCTGAGTGATTCATTTATCAGTCAGAAGGTCCTCCTTGCAACCTTAAAATCCTTTCCTTCTCCACGCTGCTTTCTAATGTAATAAAGAACCGGTTCAATCTTGTTAAGTAATCTGTTATACATAAGCACCTATAGTTTTTGGATTATTATTATTAATATTATGATTAATGTAAAAGAAAAATCCAAGGCTGTGGGTCTGACTCACACAAACTAACGATTACCATTGTTACAAGATATCCTAGAAGTGGGCTGCCTGTATTTGCCAATCTTACTTAGAGTTTTTCTTCCATTTTAGTTGCTGTACTTATCTGAGTAAGTGTCCAAAACTTAACTACAAAAATATTTGTCAGATCTGTTTTCATTCATCCTTCAATTTCTTTAAATCATTTGTTCTCATCCAGATTGTATGGGAGCTTCGGAGCTTCATCAATACTATACGATTATTCGTACGTTTCCCATTGTCTTAATTATTTGCACATCCAAATCGCCATTGGTCTATTTTGTGGCAAAATAACATTTCATGTTTATTTAGCTATAATAGTGTTGAACCGTCTACTTCACATAATGCTAACGGTAAAAGTGAAGAATATTTGGCAAAGGTATAGCAATATGTATATCTATCTATTATTTGTCCGTTGAATTACCCAATTAGATCCAACATGCCTCTGCCCAAAAATGCCTATTGAATTCTCACTCTTTCAGTGATACTTAGGGTGGTGTTTATGTGGTTTTGTAAGAAGTATCTAAAATTTCCTACGGAAATTTTCGATGTCAGTTTTGATTGAAAATCCTAGTTTTAATGACATAGATATATGTCGGTGGGTCTATCGTTCTGTCGGCCTGTCGGTCTGTAGGTCTTTTGGTACAAGAACTCTTAAGTGAAATGCAATATCAATTAAAAATTTTGATATATATAAAACACCTAAAAAGAAGATGAAGCCTGTAGTTTTTAAGCGCGATCTCGCGTGGGAACTTGCCTTATGAAGGGGGTGAAAGAGGTGAAGGTCGATAAATTTTATATGGTAATAAGGAAATTCTTCCTGGCTTTCTGTTAAGATAATAAACACATCTCATATTTATAGTGAAACATAAGGTAAAGGTCAAATGGAGGGCAGTTGCTTCTTATATAGACAGTTGTATGTGCCTTTAGAGGTTTTTGAAGTAAAAAAATCAGGTTATTTTTTTCGTTACTTTTAATTTTATTCCAAGAAGGAAGTGAACAGGGTAGGGGTCATTTAATATTGTGTAGTTTTTCAATAGTATTTAGAAAGTTTGTTCGAGCTTTTTAGTTGATGTACTTGGCAAATTGTATGCATATTATTTATAGTAAAATATATAAGAGGTTAAAAGGGTGGAGCAGGGGGTTAGAAGCGTTGCTTGACATGTATTGTGCTGAATGTCCTTTTCAGAATTCTTGTGCTATAAGAATAAGAAAATTAATTTGTTTTTCATTACTTTCAATTTTAATAGGGGAAGTCGGTGCAAAAGATATCATCATTATAATTATGAATTTTTCCAGTGTTCCAGAGGGAAGAATGGGTAAATTTTTAAGTGTAATCATTCATAATAAAATATATAAGAGGCCAAAGAGGTGGAAGAAGGGAGGTAAAGAACTGACTTCGTATTTATCCTGTTATAGACCTTCTCAGAGATCTTTTAGTCAAAAGAGTCGAAAAATTACTTGTTTCCATTATTTTTCATGTTAAGATGCGAAGAGAGCGAGAGAGGGATTTTTATATCGTTTCAATAATATTCTAAAAATCTTATCCGAGATAATATTGAGATATTATATAATTAATTATAAATATACATATATAAAATTAAAAGATCATATATATACTCATATAATACATTTATTATATAGTAGATATATATATATACATATATATATATATATATATATATATTATATATATATATATATATATATATATATATATACAGGGTGCCCCATATGTATGGAATAATAATTCCACAGCATTTATTAATCAGTGTATCAAAAAAAATCTTTAAATAAAAGTTATAGGGTGTTATATAGCGCAGATGCTGACGTGACAATAAAATGTTTTGAAATGTGAATTCGAAGAAATTACGCCATCTTGATTTTTTTTTAGATGGAAAGCCCTATATAATATTTTATTTTTGAGTCCTACTAAAAATTCTAGGTATTATCTGTCTAACATATCATATGTCTGAAACTCAACTGTTTTGGAATAAAAAAGACAAAGACACTATTAATAAATATTCTGGGTTTATTTTTAAGGTAACAATTGCTCTAAATGTTCACCGTTAACAGCGAGGCAATGACCCAATCTGTCATAACCAGCCTGAAACAGAGTTTTACGGAGAATTCGGGGGGTGATCTGTGCTACCTCATATTGAATTCTTTGTCGTAAATCTCCCCTACAGGTCGACTTCGGTAAACGAGTGGCGTAAGGTCGGGACTCCTTGCAGGCCATTCTACAGCACCTCTTCTGCCTATCCATCGATTGAGAAAAATCACATCCAAATATCTACGAACATTGATTTCATAGTGAGGAGGTGCTCCGCCCTGTTACCACAGATTCCTGTTAGGGATAAACAAATTATTTTCATCGGGAAAAGACCTACACAAGTTGGAATAACTTGTTCTTGGAGTAACTGTAAATACCACTGTCCTGTAAGATTTCCATCGACAAAAAAGCCACCACGCCCACACGTTTATCTTTTGTGATCTTTGAGAATGACTGTCGATTATCCAGTGGGGAATCTCAGTAGAACCAGTATCGGCAGTTATGCCTGCTAACTCTTCCCGTTAAGACAAAATGTGGTCTTGTCAGAAAAAACGATATTCGAATTAGATTAGGATCATTATTGATTCGTTCCATCATGATCTCGCAAAATTCAATGCATCATAGTCATCTTCAGATAATTCCAGCAATGGAATGAGTTTGTGTGGATGCAATTTTTCTTCATTCAGTATACGACTTAAGGTACCTTTACTTATGTTGTGGTCTAGGCAAAGCTGACCAGTGGCTGTATGGAGATTTTCTATAATTTTCCAATAAAAAATCTAACTTTTTATCATCGCTTGTTTTAAGTTTTGGAGTTCCAGATTTAGAACGATCCTTAAAAACATGACCTGATTGTCTAAATCGTTTTAAAAAAAAAACGTTCTGCTAACTACGGATTGGGTAATAGGTTCTCGATTTGGATATTCTGAGTTAAAAAGATCACACACCTCCTGTTGTGTTTTCCTACGGTCTCCGTATCCAACCATCATTAACAAAGTGATTCTTTTAGTTTCTGTTAAATGTACCATTATGAAATTAAGCTCAAAGTGCAGTTTCACAAAATGCAACAATAAACATTTTCGTATCACTTTTTAAACGCGTTAAGTCCTATACTTGACAGTAAATGTTTGACACAAGGCTAGCTTAATTTTTTTTTTTTTTTAATTTGATAGAATCTCCTTAATTTCAAATATCAATAATTCCAAAACATATGGTAAATTAGATAAATAATATCTAGAATTTTTAGTAGGACTCAAAAATATTAAAATAGTATACAGGGCTTTCCATTTAAAAAAATTTTTTTAGATGGCAGTAATGTTACAATAGAGGTTTTCAACGGATGGTGGAACATAATATATTAAAATTCCGGGTTTCAATCCGTTCGTCTAACAATGAATTTGCACGACGCCGACATTTCGCCAAAATCTCATTTGGCATTTTCAAGTGCTTCCGCTGCTGCTGCTTTCTCGATGTGATTTAGCGAAACGTCGTGCAAATTCATTGATAGACGAACGGATTGAAACCCGAATTTTAATGTATTTATATATATATATCATAAATATATACTATATATATATATATATATATATATGGTATATAATATTGGGTGAAATGCGGGGTAGGAAGCTGAAAACTTTTTTGCGTATATGTCGTAATATACTTGTCTTTCCATTATTTCCAATTTTAGCAGAAATATGAAGAGAGAATTGAGATCTGATTCCAGAGTGATCTAAAAAACTATTGAATTTTGTTTTGATTGTAGTTATTTAATCAATAAGTATATTTTTGGATTATACAAAGCAGGTAAGTTTTTAATTCGTTACTGTATTTGGTATATATTGGTCAATATATTACAATTATTATTATGTTCCAAAGATTATATTTTCAACGTCTATCAATATTTTTTCAACACATTGCTCATGTGCAAGTAAAAGAATACATATATTTTTTTTAAATTAAAATAGTAAACTGTAAAGCTTTGCAATGCTGCGGGATTTCTATAAATTTCATTTTTAATTTTAATGGTAAAATTTATTTCAAATCAAAAAGGCTTTTTACAATATGCATTAATTTTTACTGTAACTAAAGTTCTCTGAAAATCGTAATTAACACAGTAGATTTTTAAATTACCCGAAAAAATCTAGAAACGTCATCATTCACTGTTATCGTCACTGCTTATTCCTTGTGTTACCTAACGTAATAAATATAGCCTATTACCTGGCCAAGAACATATGATTGTTATAAAAAAAAAAGTACGTAAATCGGATAAGTGGTTCTCGAGTGATAACTGCAACTAACGAAACAGACAGACAGAGACATTTTATAGATATTATAGAGGATTATAGATAACCTGGCCAGAGAACAAATGTATGAATTAAAAAAAAAAAAAAAACACGTAATTCGGATAAGTGGTTCTCGAGTGATATGAGAACTAACGGATAAACAGACAGATAAAACAGAGAGACCTTGCATTTTGTATATATTACAGAAGATTATAGATAACCTGGCCAAAGAACAAATGTATGAATTAAAAAAAAAAAAACATTTAAATCGAATAAGTTGTTCTCAAGTCATAAGCACACTAACGGACAACGGACAGACAGACAGAAAGAGAGACGTTGCATTTTATGTTATATTCTTTGCTACTTGATATTGTTCCATATTTAAATGGTTTATAGGAAGTTATGTTACCTAACATAATAAAATATAGCTATAACCTGGCCAAGAACATATGTATGTTTTAAATAAAAAAGCACGTAAATCGGATAAGTGGTTCTCGAGTGATAAGCGCACTAATGGACAGACAAACAGACTGACAGAGAGAGACGTTGCATTTTATCTATATTATAGATAACCTGGCCAGAGAACAAATGTATGAATTTAAAAAAAATGTAAATCGGATAAGTGTGGGTCTCAAGGTCAAAAAGCGCACTAACGGACAGACAGACAGACAGAGAGACGCTGCATTTTTACAAATATTATAGCTCTTTTCTACATGATATTGTTTCATATTTAATGATTTATGGGCAGTGGATTGCAAGGAGAACGCGCTAGCGGCAAACATTTTTCCGACTTAATTCATTATTATCGTCACTGCTTATTCCTTATGTTACCAAACGTAATAAAGTTATAGCCTATCACCTGGCCAGAGAACATATGTACGTTAAAAAAAAAGCACGATAAATCGGATAAGTGGTATCTTCAAGTGCACTAACGGACAGACAGACAGACAGACAGGCAAGACCGAGAGACGTTTCATTTTATAATATATTATAGATGAAGATACTATAGCCTTTTTTTAAATAATCTGTCCACGGAGACCGGTTCCTGTCGGAGTAAACCTTTTTTTTCTTGAAAAAAATGGGCTCAAAAAATTAGGAACTCATCGCTGAGTGGCAGATATTCGAAAAAAGTTAGTTTGGGAACCAAAAAGAAGTAAAAAAAAAAAAATAATTATTTGACCTAAAATCCTGATTGATTTCTACGAATTTTTGAAACCTGTAGAGTTTTTGGTCCTACCTGAACTCATTCAAAACGGCAAATAAATGCATTAGTGTTCGAATACTATAATACGAGCTGACAATCCCGAATATGTGCCATGAAGTCCAGTCCATGTTTTTATCAGCCAGAATTTTGTATTTGTTTAATACAAAGCTTAAGTTACCAACTGATTTTTCCTATTCGCATTATTACCTAGCTGTGGAGAGTTCATATGTTTTTCTGACACGTATAAAGTCGAATTTCCGTAATCCCAAATTTATGCTAAAAATTTATTAATTTTAGTTAGCAAATAAAAAAAATTTTTTACTATAATAATGTTAATATACTCGTACGTATAGGTGGGGTGTTGGGATTTAACTCGTTAAATTTAAATTCCCTGTTCATTTTTTTCCCAAAACTCAATTATTTTATCATTATTCTGAAAATTTATTAGAATTGATATTAATTTTTCTTTAGGAATTTAAAGTTTTAAAGTTTAAAAATATTTTTATATGATTGCATATAAATAAACTGATTAGTTCTTAATTTTAGATAAATTGGAAAAAAGTGGATTAGAAATTCAGGCAGCAGGTCAAAAATTCATCTAAAAAACTTGGGTAAGTAAAAGCTTAGATTTGTGTTACGGAGATAAATTCTATGAAATTCTGTTTATTTAACATAATTGTTTATAATAAATTGTTTATAACAATAAAAAGGTAAAGTTTTTTTTGTAAAATAAACATTTGTTGAATTCGTATTCAGTGGGTCGAAATACGTCTAAAAAAATTTGGGTGGAGAGCTTAAATAACTTATATTTCCCTATTATAAAAATAAATGATATCAAAATTCTTTTTTTTTAGATAATTGCTTAAAAAATTGTTAATAAAATTTACTAAGTCAATTTTTTCAAAAAACTATTGCAGATCGGATTCTGCGACGACACTAAAATGGAGCCGCAACACTCAAAGTCTAAAGAGAACACAGTAAAACCCGGTGTGGCTGATGGAGTATTCGGTCATTGCTGTATTGGCATTAACCGATTGCCTCAAAAATTATTGCACGTTTTAAATGTTTTAATATTTTAATTCTTGAGGTTATTTTGATCATTCTTATTGTCTGTCATGTTAAAAACTAAAGATTTTCAAATGTACTAACCAATTATCGTTACCTCAATTTTTTTTTTTTAAATTCTCGTAATTAGCATATTAAAAAAGAAGATTTTGGAGCTTTTGAATATAAATTTTAAATAATAAATATTAACAAAAATTTAAAGGTTAAATATAAAAAAATAATAGAGCGAAATTACACTGGAAATGAAATAAATATATTAATCTGGTTGTGTAACAATGTCAATGGTGATTAGAGCGTCTCTCGAGACACTGGCGCATGTGTATAGTATTTGAGAGCAAAACAAAATACAAGACGGGCACGCGCGTTGTAGGACAGGCGCGCGCGTTTTAAAAAAATACTTATGCGTTATTGCAGCCAAACACCGTAATTAATTTTAATAAAGAAGCAGACTCCATGGCAGATAATCTTATCTTAGTATCTATAAACCTCAACGTATATTAAAACAAATTTCATATCAACATCCTCTATGGGTTCAGGTGAGTTAATTTTTCTGCAACTTTGGACCGTTACAACTTTGGATTGACCCAATATCCACGGCAGAATATTTATTTTTCATTCAAATTTCACAAACCAAAAATATCTGATACTCAAGCGTTGGGCTCGTCCCCCAACTTTTCTCTTGTAGCTTTAGAGCATATTTCCAGGAACAGGAACCAGACTTGAGGCGTCAAACTACCTGGAGTGACTAAGGAGGGCATAATTAACAAAGTGATACTATTTTCTGCACTCTTCGATGAGGTCGCATTTTAGTCTGAGCTCCCGGACTATTATATGCAATGCAATAACACATGATTGCGTGCGCAGGCGGGGAAGCAAGCGACAAGCTAAGTTGCCACATTCATTATACTTTGAAAATCAAATTATTTCGCTGGCTTTCTTTTAACAGAATGCGATGATTGAATGTACAATCATCGCTCCTGATGAAGCTAACTTGGTTAGCGTTTACGCGAGCATCTACGAGATGCAATAATGAGGGGTTTGGTGTAGTTGGTGAATATACAATAGATAATTGATAAGAAGAAAATTTGTTGTTATTAATGATTTTTTCCTTAACAATTATTCCGAATATATTTACAATTGATGTAGGATAAACAGATGGCAATATCCTTTAAAAAGCGGTCAAATATTGTAATCTTTCATTCTTTCTTATAATATCTACCAGGATTAAATTAATCCAGATCGTGAATTAAAAAATGCTTCTAATGGGTATACTCCCTCATTTGTATTGTAAAATGTCAAATTTTGGCATTTAGTACGACCTTGTGTATGAGCGTCTGTGAGGGGAATCAACGATTTAATTTTCGAGGCTCGCGCCTGACAGATTCCTATATGCTGGCCACTCGTCTGAAATGAATAACAAATTGAAATTGAGCTTCTTTTTCTAAATTTTCATATTGTTTGTTTCTATTTCATTTCCAAAATAATATGTTGTACTTATCGTTTTGTTTACACACCAAATAACCAACTCGTTCATCTATTCATCTACCATGGTTTCGATTTTTTGCACCGGTGCATGGATATCTTCAGAATTTCAGGTTGTTGATCACCTTGTTAAGAGCTTTCCCTGTTATATTTTCAGGCGACGGACCCACGCATCGCGCTTCTTCAAATTTATACAGGATCGTCGTTTGTGCCGATTAATTGTCTCTACAATGGACTGACTCAATTTAGGAGACACTTTGCGGCACATGTTATTACCATTGCACTTATGGTATGTGCGACCTACCAGTGAGTTTTTTACATGTACTCGGATGTCGTACATCGAACCTAAATATCAATTCCAAAATAAGACATAAGCCTAAATTACAATGTAACCTGCCATTCAAATCCTTATAATGAAAAAATTCATTTCCGCTTCTAAATGATTTTGCTGTTTGGTAGCCTTTTCTAGGACAACGTAAGACTGGACGAAAAACGCTCCTCCACGATCGCGTTTCCTTTTTCTTTGCATTTCCGCACCACACCTATCACAGATGTTATTTTCGTCATTTTGCACAAATAGATTATGCGTTTGAAAAAAAGTCACGGCTGCATCTTCGTTAAAAATCTCGCAAAAACATGACTTCTTTTGAAATATAGGTATTAGCAACTTGTCATTGTCATTAATAACTTAAACTTACCATATTATTTTATTGCTTTCCTTAGAAATGTATTTATTGCAGGTAGACCTCAGGCAATATTTGCAGGTAGACTGCATACTACAGTAGCATCACGGATCTTTAATGACCAGAAATAACAGGGCCACGAAACATAGCCCGCAATGAATTTTGTATGCCCTAGTACCAGGGGTGCTCAAACTTGGCGATCTACCTCAATATTGTTAGACTACGATCGATCGACTCTGAGAGGCTGCAAGTAAGTGTGATGCAGGATTGTCGTCTAGGTAGGGTGTATCGTGGCATAGATATTAGTTTTCCGCACAATATGCATTTTTTTTAGTCAAGGTAAGTGTAGGTCTGCTCTAAAATGTCAATGAAAAAACCTCATAATTATTCAAAATTGCGAGTTTATTGGTTCTTACAAAACAAATCGAGTTCTAGTGTCTAAACTTAACTAAAGAGTGACTTTGGATGTTGAAGCGTGGCACTGCATGTCCTCAGCATACTTTTCATAAGATGGTACGTAATTACCGAGTGCTAATCGCAACCATGATGACATATGTTCGTCAGTTATCGATTGCGATGTTTTGACTTAATTATCTTCATTTCAGAAAATGTAGACTCGCACAAGTAAGTTGACCCAAACATTGCCGTCAGTTGAAGGGCGATTT
>CM032449.1:104387993-104421556 GCA_019049505.1 Pachyrhynchus sulphureomaculatus | reverse complement strand
TCCCTGACTCAATTTTCTTTTTTTATGCGTCGTACACTAGCTTCAGAAACCTCCAATCTTCGTGATATTTCTCGGTTTGAAAATGTTTTCGCAATCACAAGGGCCTTCACTTCAGCTTTTTTACGTGGTGAAAGATCGCCTTTTCTACCCATAATGAAAATAGTCCAATTACTTTTTTAAAAACACTGCATACAAAATAAACTAATAACTGAGTAGTATAAAACTGTTAAACAAACAATCACAGTCCATAAAGCCACAGAAACACGTCCGTACCTGACTCGATTCCGATCGCGACTGATACAGGTTTGTACTTCTTTACGTTCATGTATCACTTTGTCAACACAGTGTTGCCATATGTTAAAAATAAATACAAATATGTAGTCTACAACAATTCTTTTAAATAAAAAAATCAATAATATTGTAGTTTAAATATACCATTATTGCATAAAAACTCTTAAGAAACATAAAATTACTAAAAAAAATACAGTGCGTCTAATAATTTGGCCAGGGACTGTATATATATATATATATATATATATATATATATATATATATATATATATATATATATATATATATATATATATATGGTATATATATATATATATATGGGTGAAACAATTGTCAAGTTACTTTAAATATATTGGAAATTAAAACACAGTTTTGTTTTTATATAATTTTTTTTAAAAGAAAACGTTCAAAGGAAAATAAAAGTCGTTTCTGAGATGGATGGAACATAAATATTATCTCCTTCTCCAAGCTCGTCTTCGTCATCATTATCGCTTAAAATCTTTCCAGAATTCACTGATGTCACACACACTGAGTCAACGGTAGCTCATTATCTGTGTCATATCTACATTCCTTCCTTAAAAATCCGCCATGCTTAAAACAGGTTGCATTGGTTTCTCTACTGACTGTTTGCCAAGTCATATGGATAAAGTTTTATAGCGTCCAAGAGAGGTACAGAAAAAATGTTACCTTTATCGATCGTCTCTAACATTTTCATAAGTAAAATCTTTCTATAATGACAATTTAAAGAATGTATCACACCTTGATCTATAGGCTGGAGCTTTGCACTTGTGTTTGGAGGCATTTATTTGCTGTAGATCAACTTCAGGGTGGGCTGGACAGTTGTCAATCAAAAGTAATATTTTTTCCGTTTGTGAATTTTAATTCTTTGTCACATTCGATCAGTTCGCTTTTAAAAATTTCTCATGTCATCCAGGCTTTACTGTTTAATTTGCTTTACTGATAAATGTTTTTAAACCACCTGGGATCGGCAGTCTCTGTTCCAGACATATTTGTAATTACCAACACAGTAATCCTTACTTTTCATAATTTTCCATCAGCACAATTCTCTCCGACAAACTCATAAAATTCTGCCGCCGGTAATTCAAGTTCTCGGTCACAATGCGATACAAAACACTACGAGAATATTGAGGAAAGCAGTCGCACAATGATGAAATTGTAAAGCGTCTGTTTTCTCTCACCTTTTCGTCCACTTTCTGCACCAAATCTTCATTAACGACCGAAGGACGCCCACTCCGTTTTTCATCATGCACATTTGTGCGGCCATCTTTAAATGCTCTCACCCATTTCCTTACCATTCCATCACTCGTAATGTTTTGTCCGTAAACTTCACAGATCTCACGATGAATATCGATCGGTTTTACGCCTTTAGCACTAAGAAATCGTATAACAGCCCGTACTTCACAATCGGCGGGACTCACGATTGTCGGAGGCATCTTAAACACTCAGTAAACAACGTATACAATGAAGAATCAGACTGTAATGGCGTCAGTGCGTAGACATGAGATGTAGGTTACCAGCGCGCATGCGCGGAACGCCGACCGTATCGCTGCGGCGGCGGAATCGCAAAACGGTACTTACTTAAAAAACATGCCTCGTATATATACATATATTAATATATATATATATATATATATATATATAATATATAGTGAAGTCTGTTTATAACAAACTCCAAAAAATTACTAAAAATGGTTCGCTATATCCGAAGTTCGTTACAAACAGTAAACAAAATCTAATATCATTTCTCGCTACTTTTTTTTTATTTAGATTAGGCGGTAATGCTTAGAAAAATGAATAATAATAATTACTAAATTAAAAAAAAAAAAAAAACATCTTTGATTGTGTTAGCCGATACTTGTTGGAAATTCATAATAAAATTATATAAATACAACACTATGTTTTAATTTCCAGTATATTTAAAGTAACTTGACAATTGTTGTGTAAGTATTTACTTCTGAAGAAGCCATTGTATGGTGAAACAATCGTCAAGTTACTTTAAATATATTGGAAATTAAAACATAGTTTTGTTTTTATATAATTTTTTTAAAAGAAAACGTTCAAAGGAAAATAAAAGTTATTTCTGAAATGGACGGAACATAAATATTTTCTCCTTCTCCAAGCTCGTCTTCGTCGTCATTATCGCTTAAAATCTTTCCAGAAGTCACTGATGTCACACACACTGAGTCAACGGTAGCTCATTATCTGTGTCATATCTACAGTCCCTTCCTTAAAAATCCGCCATGATTAAAACAGGTTGCAATGGTTTCTCTACTGACTGTTTGCCAAGTCATATGGATAAAGTTTATAGCGTCCAAGAGAGGTACAGAAAAAAATGTTACCTTTATCGATCGTCTCTAACATTTTCATAAGTAAAATCTTTCTATAAAGACAATTTAAAGAATGTATCACACCTTGATCTATAGGCTGGAGCTTTGCACTTGTGTTTGGAGGCATTTATTTACTGTAGATCAACTTCAGGGTGCGCTGGACAGTTGACAATCAAAAGTAATATTTTTCTGTTTGTGAATTTTAATTCTTTGTCACATTCGATCAGTTCGTTTTTAAAAATTTCTCATGTCATCCGGGCTTTACTGTTTAATTTGCTTTACTGATAAATGTTTTTAAAACACCTGGGATCGGCAGTCTCTGTTCCAGACATATTTGTAATTACCAACACAGTAATCCTTACTTTTGATAATTTTCCACCAGCACAATTTTATTACCTTTGTGGTAGCAAAAGCTCCGAAAAACTTTAATGTCATCTTGTAAAACAAACCCGTTTTCATCCGCATTAAAAATGTCCACATATTCATAACTTTCTCAAATTTCCGGCCATACATTGGCCAACCACTGATCAACAAGTCGTATCCACTCCTGCACTTTCTCCTACTATCTTACCCCCACTATTATTATGTCGCTTTTTAAATCGTTCAATCCAACTTCTAGAACAGTTAAACTCGGTGTTCTCCGTTTTCCTTCCCAATTCACTAGCTTTCTCTTATAAAATATAGCCGATAATACGAACATGTTCATGTCGTTTTTGACTAAACCATTTAAGGAGTCCTTTATCGAGTTGGTCATGTGTGTTTCTTACTTTTTTACAACTAAAGTTTCTTTTATCATAGATTGATAAGATTTCTTGCCTATTCTTCCATATGGTAGAAACCGTAGATTCAGTTAAATTCAACTGTTTGCAAACATCACTCATTTTCTATTTTCCTTATAATATCATGTTTGTGTTTTAAAGTAAACGCTTTATCTTTTGGTGTACTCATTTTAAAATAAAAACTTAAACATTCACTTTGCTACTTTAATCAAATATGCATTAGAACCGCATAACACAATAAGTGAATTGAAAATAATACTGCTCGAACTAGTGACGTCGGCGGCGGCGGAAACAAGTAGAATAGGGGTTCCCAGAGAGTGTCGGTGAATTTTCTAGATCAAGTCGCGCGACATCGAACACAAGGAGTGGCAAGTTCGTTATAAATGGACACACAACATCCAAATTTGGTTCGCTTTATCCGGAAGGTCGTTATAACCGATAAAAATTTGCATTGGTGTTATGGAAGTTTTTTCGTGCATTATAAAATAGTTCGTTTTAACCGAAAATTCGCTATAAACGGGTTCCTTATAAGCAGACTTCACTATATGTATGTATATATACATATAGATATACATATATATATATATATATATATATATATATATATATATATATATATATATATATATATATATATATATATATAAATATATACAGTGACTCACAGCTTAAATGATGCAGTTGCTATAAGAAAAGACTAACTGGTCTCAGTGCCTCTTTATTTATTTGGAAAAAACAACTTATTGAAATTAAATTAGTAAAGAGTCTTCTAGAAAAGTATGAATTACTTTTTGTCTTAAATATGCTTTACTTAATTAACAATAAATAATTAATTAAATTATATGCGATTTTAACGTCACAGCTTAAATGATGCAAAATTCAATATACCAAAATTATTAGAGAAAACAAACTGTAGAATTTGAAATAAGCCTGCTAACATTTGGTCGGGCCTCCCTCATTATCAATAACGCCTTGTAATCTTCTGGACATTGATTCAACTAACTTTCTAGTATACTCCGGGGAAATAGTGTTCCATGCTTCAGTAATTTTTACTATTAATTCAGTTTTATTTGATATTGGGGCACTATTTACTTTATTTTTTAATGTCAGCCACAAATTTTCAATTACATTTAAGTCTGGTGACTGGGCTGGTGTTTTAATAACATTTGGACCCTTATAAAGCAAGCAACTGCGGACTCGAAATGACGTGTGCTTTGGATCATTGTCGTGATAGAACCGATAATTGTTTTCAATATCTAATTTTTGGGCACTAGCGACGAGATGCTGCCTTAGTATACCCAAGTACACATATTGGTTCATATTCCCTTCGACGAAATGCATGTTACCTACTCCTGCAGATGACATACAGCCCCATAACATCACTCCACCTCCACCGTGCATTACCGTAGCTTTCATATTTTTCAATTTTAATTCTTCGTTAGGCTTTCTCCACACTGATATTTTTCCATCGGACCCAAATAAGTTTATTTTGGTCTCATCAGCAAATATTACTGAATTCCAGAAGTTCAAATCTTTATTGATATGCTCTCTGGCAAATTCCAATCTCACGCGTTCCATTTCTTTGGCTAATGAAAGGCTTATTTCTAGCAGTTCGACCATGTAAATTATTATTTCGCAAGATCCGTCGAACTGTTTCGGAGTTACACCTTTTTCCAAACTGTCTTTCCACCTCGCACACAACTTTGGCACAGATTATTTCATACCTTTCTTAAAATCCATCTTTCTTCACGTTCATTAAAGATCTTATTTGGAGCCCACCTTGACTTATTCTCGACTCTATTTTCATTCCGGTAACGTTCAATGATATGCTGAACAGTTGACGGACATTTATTTACCATTTTGGCTATGTCTCTTTGGCTGTATCCATTCCTGTAATGAGTGATAATTAAATTTCTCTCAGAAATTGTAGTTCGACGACCCATTCTTAAACAATTTCGTTTTATTGAATGAAAGAATGTCAAACTAAACAAAAAACAATTGCACTAAGAAATCAAATCAACGCCGCCTTCGTAAATTTCAAAATGCTATAAGTTTTGACCCCTGTTGTTATTTTGCATCATTTAAGCTGTGACGGTAAAATTGAATATGATTTGATTAATTATTTATTGTTAATTAAGTAAGGCATATTTAAGACAAAAAGTAATTCATACTTTTTTAGAAGACTCTTTACTAATTTAATTTCAATAAGTTGTTTTTTTTTTCCAAATAAATAAAGAGGCACTGAGACCAGTTAGTCTTTTCTTATAGCGACTGCATCATTTAAGCTGTGAGTCACTGTATATACACACACTACCGTCACAAAGTATTTGCCCACTTATAGTTATTTCAGTCACAAGACAACAAAAACCCAGATAATATATTATTATATATTTTTTTTAATTTTAATGAAGTATTATTTATTTTCACATTATTTACAGTCTAGAAAATTAGAAAAATATTCATGATTTTCCAAGATTTTTCTCATCTATGTGACTTCTTTGTTCTTTTTTTAATTGCCGCTTTACAGAGTTTCGGCATTCTGTCCAGTAATTTCTTCAGAGTTTTTCTTAGGTTATTTTAACCCATTCTGCTTATAAAAGTTGCCACAAGTGATTTTCTGATGTTGGATTCAGTTTTCGAACACACCTGTCCAATTGGCCCCACAGCAATTCGATGGGGTTCAAGTCGGGTGATTGTAGAGGCTAAGGCATCACTTCTAGGACGTCATCGGATTTTCATTGGTCCAAAAGTTTTCTAATTTGTTTAGCAGAATGTTTAGGGTCGTTGTCATGCTGAAAAAAATAGATTTCCTCTAAAAAATATCTCTTCCAGAAGCATTTGAGTTAGCAAAATTTCTTGATACTGTTTTTCTTTTCGCATGATTTCTTCTATCCTAAAGATTTTTCCAACTTTACCGTTGCCAAAACAACCCCAAACCATTACTGACTCTCCACCATGTTTTACTGTAGGCAACTAACAGGCTTCCAACATCTTCTCTCGAGCTGACCGCCACATACTCCAAAGGAAGGAACTCCATTGTTCTGATGTTCAATTTTCAGGTTCTCGGGCCCATTCTAATCGTTTACGTTTATTCACTTGCCTAAGAAGTGATTTCCTCACTGCAACTCTACCGTGTAGTCCACCTTCTGCTAACCTGTTCTTCACAGTTGTCACCCTGATGGGAATGAGGCGCTCCAGGTTTAGCTGAGCCGTGATTTCTGGTGTGGTTAGGCGGCGATTACGTCTGCTGAGCATTGTTATAGCTCCGTCTTCAGCGAGAGTTGTTTTTTTCGAAGCCTTCCTGAACGTTTTTGGTTGGGAATTCCATGCGCCGTAGAAAATTTTTTTACCATGTAGTCCACCGTTCTCTTTGGCATCCGCATATCACTCGCGATTTGTCGACTCGAGTGACCCTTTTGATGTCTCGCAATTATCAGAGCCCAATTTTCAACGGAAACTTTTTTCGTTTTTGGCATTTTCACAAAACAATTGAGGATATATCAGTGACAAAGTACTGTTTGCGAATGGTTAATTTCCAAAAGGGCAATGGTATTTACAGCATAGTTTTTAACATAAAATGTCACTAGGAATTTCCATAATCCCTAGAAACTTGAAATTAGTTCTTACTTCAACTAGAATTCTCAAAAACGATTATCATGCAAAACTTGGAAATTTGTTCTAATTGGTTTTTAATTTGTGATTTCACCAAAAAGGCTTATCTAAACAATTTTATGATGGACATTTGTTAAGAACAATTAAATTTACCTAATATAATAAAAGGGTTTAATTAGGTATTAAATTTTGGCAGTTACATTGAAATTTCTAGGTGGGCAAATACTTTCTGACGTTAGTATACATACACAAGTCGAGATAAATAAAAATTTCACAAAAACTGGCTTTTGTATATGCAATTTTAACGAATATTCTACTGGTATCAGAAAAATATTAAAACTTGCTCGTTCAAAAACCGGTTAATATAGAAATAACACACTTTTTCGTGGAATCTGTTGCGATTCACCCAAAACAAATACATATACGACATTATTATTTCATTATAAGGTCCAAAACATTCTCAAAACTTGCCTTAGTTAAAAATAATGATATTTTTATATAGAATGTCCAAATTTTATCTCCTTTTTTAATTTTCAAAAAAGAAAAAAAAATATACTTAATTCCAGGAGTACTAGTAACTATCAGTTTTTAAATGAAAAGACGTTTATGTATTATTTTGTCCAAAATCTATTTCAATTTTCCATTCAACGTCTATTTGTATTTCGAAATGTTATCAATTGGTTGCGGAGTTATGTTTAAATTTGATTAAAAAACGAACTTTTTTTATTGCTCTTTAAGAAACAGTCGTCGCATTTTCAGCTTTATGTATGTATATACATACATATATACATACATACATATATATATATATATATATATATATATATATATATAGATATATACATATATATATATATATATATATATATATATATATATATATATATATATATATATATATATATATATATATATATATATATATATATATATACATCCACAGCATTTATTGATCAGTGTATGAAAAAAAATGTTTAAATAAAAGTTATAGAGTGTTATAAGGCGCACATGCTGACGTTGATATAATGTTTTGAACTGTCAGTTCGAAGAAATTATGCCATCTTATTTTTTTTTTTAAATAATGAGACCTGTATATTATTTTATTTTTGAGTCCTACTAAAAATTCTAGATATTATTTATCTAATATAACATGTCTAAATTGATCTGTTTTGGAATTATTGATATCTGAAATTAAAAAAAAAAAAATTTTAGGTGGTTTGTGTCAAACATTTACTGTCAGGTAAGAACTTAACGCGTCAAAAAAGGATTTACTGACGAAAACGTTTATTGCTGTATTTTTGGTGACACTGCAATCTGAGCGCAATATCATAATGATACATTTAATAGAAACTGACAGAATTACTTTGTTAATAACGGTCGGTTACAGAAACCGTAGGAGAATATAACAGGAGGTGTGTGATCTTTTTAACGCAGAGGTGCTGTAGAATGGCCTGCAAGGAGTCCCGACCTTACGCCACTCGATTTTTTCTATGGAGTCATTTGAAAGAATTCAATATGAAGTAGTACAGATCACCCCGGGTTCTCTGCAAAACTCTGTTCAGGCTGTTTATGATAGATTAGGGGGCTTTGCTGTTAACTGTAGTCATTTTGAGCAATTGTTACCTTAAAAATAAACCTAAAGTATTTATTAATAGTTTTTTGTCTTTTTTATTTTAAATGTCTAATGACAATAATTCCAAAACAATTCAATTTAGTCATATGGTATGTTAGACAAATAATATCTAGAATTTGTAATAGGACTCAAAAATAAAATAATATATGTATAGGGCTTTCCATCAAAAAAAAAAAATCAAGAAGGTGTAATTTCTTCGAACTGACATTTCAAAACATTTTATTGCCAACATCAGCATGTACGCCATATAACATCCTATAACTTTTATTTAAACATTTTTTTGATACACTGATTAATAAATGCTGTGGAACTATTATTCCATACATATGGGGCACACTATATATATATATATATATATATATATATATATATATATATATATATATATATATATATATATGTATATATATATATATATATATATATATATATATATATATATATATATATATATATATATATATATTTAAAATATAGTACAATCCCGATTATCCGAATCGCGATTATCTGAAATCCGGCTTATCCGATACAAACTGTTAAAAAGCAAATTGTATTTCCCATTAAACGAAAAAATCCCCATTATTCGAAACAGACGATAAGTGGTTTCCTTAACGCGTCGGGAACTCCCCGAAGTCTAGAATTTCACTGCTGTCTATGTTTTGGTTAGTCGACGAGTGTTATAAGTTACTCATTACGTCTATTATTATCGCAGAGGTAATAGTTTCGTAATAGTTTTGTTTTAATAGATATTTTACAAAATGGAGCGTCATAATAATAAGCGTAAACGTGTTGTTGTTACCGTAAAAGAGAAACTTGAAGCAATTCTCAACGTTTAGATAATGGTGAACTTCTTAAAAATATAGCGAAGGATTTAGTTGTAGCCGTGAGTACTGTTTCAGAGTGGAGAAAAAATCGCCAAAAACTTGAAAAATGGTGTAGTGTTTTGTCATCGCCCACACAGACATGAAAAAGTATGAAAATCGGTGAATACCAAAAAGTGGATGATTCTTTATTTTTATGGTTTACACAGAATCGAGAACGTAGAATACCAATTTCAGGAACAATTTTAAAACATAAGGCAGTGAGTTTAAGCGAAGAGTTGCCGGTTATTGAAGCGCCTGTAAATTTATCTGCAAGTGATAGATGGCTAGACAGGTGGAAAAAAATACATGGTGTACGTCAACTGAAAGCTTGTGGAGAAAAAAAATTATAGCCTGATGTATCTGCTGCAAAAAAATTTGCAGAGAATTTTAAGCAGCTTATGAAAGAACATGTTTTACAACCAGACCAAATCTATAATTGTGATGAAACAGGCTTGAACTACAAAATGTTGCCGTCAAATACCTTAGCTTCAAAAACGGAAGCTGGAGCACCTAATTACAAACGTAGCAAAAAAGCGTATTACTGTTCTTGCATGTAGTAATGTTTCTGGAAGACACAAACTCCATTATGTATTGGTAAGTCAGCAAATCTACGAACCTTTAAGAATATTCGTCGCGATGCTTTTCCTGTTTTGTATAAAAATCAAAACAATGCCTGGATAAACCAACTCTATTTAAAGACTGGTTTTTTTGCAGATTTTGTTCCCAAAGTGTAACTTTTTTAAAAGAAAATGTATTCTGTTACTAGATAACGCCCCCACTCACCCAAGTGTGGAGCAACTTGAAAGTGGGGAAATAAAAGCAATTTGCCTTCTGCTGTAACTTCTCTCATTCAGCCTATGAATCAGGGTGTACTGGAAAATTTAAAACGCCTTTGTTATTGGAGCATATTTTAGAAGAAGCAGATGAAGGTGGCAACCTTACTGATTGTCTAAAAAAGATAAATTTGAAAAATGTTATATATTCGATAGCTTCAGCCTGGAATCAAGTAAAGAGTAGTACTCTGGAAAAATCTTGGTCAAAATTGATTCCACAAGAAGAGAGACATTACTCAGAGGCAGAAACAGAAGATCAAATTATTACAAGAATATCAGGATGTGAAAGTGTTACGGAAACCGATCTTTGTGAATCGTTAAACAGTGATAGTGTGGAAGATGAAATGACTGATCAAGAATTAATTAAAAGTGTTTGCAAAAATGCTAATAAAATAGACAGTGAAGACGATGATGATAACGAAGTAGAAGCCACTGACAATATTCCAGTAAAAATGTCACATTCAGAAGGACTAGAGGCCCTAGAAAAAGCGTTAACTTATGTAGAACAATAAGAAAGTGCAACCGCCGCGGACGTTTTGCTTATCAAACGTTGGAGAGACACTGCAGCCAAAAACAGAACTAACGCAAAACGAGTGCAGTTAAAAATTATCTTAGTTTTAAGACAAGTTAAGACTGAAACTGTTTTATTTTCGATTTTTCGTACATATACATAAAATAAGTAAACTAATTGTTCTATTCTTTGTTTTAATAAATACCTACATACGTAATAGCATATCGTATAAATGCTTTTAAGTCAATCTGCAATGTTTGTATTCATTCTAAACTTCTATTTTATAAAAAAATTCTAATTAACCGAAATTTCGATTATTTGAAATCACTTTGGTCCATATTATTTCGGATGATCGAGATTCTACTATATATATATATATATATATATATATATATATATATATATATATATATATATATATATATATATATATATATATATATACTAGCCGGGCCTGCGGCTCCGCTCGCATGGACTTGGTTCACTACTATCGTCACTGCTTATTCCTTATGTTACCTAACGTAATAAAATATCTCCCATTATTTCCCCTTATCTCCCAATATTTCTCCTTATCTCCCATTATCTCTACATAATTTCCATTATCTAGGCTTATCTCTGCTCATCTCCCATTATTTCTCCTTATCTCCCATTATTTCTCCTTATCTCCCGTTATACTTATTTCTCATTATCTCACCGTATCTTCCATATATCGAGGCTTATCTCGACTTATCTCCCATTATTTCTCCTTATCTCCCATTATCTCACCTTATCTCCCATTATCTAGGCTTATATCGACTTATATAGAACATATGTATAAATTTATAAAAAGACGTAAACTGGATATGTGGTTCTCGAGTGATAAGCGCACTAACGGACAAACAGAGAGACGTTACATTTTATTTATATTATATTATTTGCTACATGATATTGTTCCATATTTAATGCTTTAGGCAGTGTATTGCAAGAAAACGCGCTAGCGGCAAACTTCTCTCCGACTTGATTCACTATTATCGTCACTGCATACTCCTTATGTCACCTAACGTAATAAAACATATCCTATAACCTGACCAGAGAACATACGTATGTTTAGAAAAAAAACACGTAAATCGGATAAGTGGTTCTCCAGTGACAAGCGCACTAACGGACAGACAGAGAGACGTTGCATTTTATATATATATATATATATATATATATATATATATATATATATATATATATATATATTATAGAAATTCTTTGCTCACTGCTGTCTATGTTTGATGATGATATTGTTCCATATTTAATGGTGTAGCATGTTTAAAAAAAAAGTACGTAAATCTTTTGCTACATGATATTGTTCCATATTTAGTGGCTTAGGCAGTGTATTGCAAGAGAACGCGCTAGCGGCAAACTTTTTTCCGATTTCATTCACTATTATCGTCACTGCTCATTCCTTATGCTACCTATCGCAATAAAATATAGCCTATAATCTGGCCGGAGAACATATGTATGTTTTAAAAAAAAAAGTACGAAAAATCGGATAAGTAGTTTCTCCAGTGATAAGCGCACTAACGGACAGACAGACAGGCATACAGAGATACGTTGCATTTTATATATATTATAGATGTAATAAAATATATATCTATAACCTGGTCAGAGAACATATGTATGAATTTAAAAAATCACGTAAATCGGATAAGTCGTTCTCGAGGGATAAGCGCACTAACGGACAGACAGAGAGACGTTGCATTTTATATATATTATAGATATAGATTATTATTATTATTATTATATAACCTGGCCAAAGAATATATGTATGAATTTAAAAAAAGACAGGTAAATCGGATAAATGGTTCTCGCGTGATAAACGCTCTAATGGACAGACAGACAGACAGAGAGACATTGCATTTTATATATATTATAGAATATAAATATTCTCTGCTACATAATATTGTTCCATATTTAATAGTTTAGGCAGTGTATTGCAAAAGAACGCGCTAGCGGCAAACTTTTTTCCGACTTCATTCACTATTTTACGTCACTGCTCATTCCTTATGCTACCTATCGTAATAAAATATAGCCTATAACCTGGCCAGAGAACATATATATGTTTTTAAAAAAAAAGTACGTAAATCGAATAAGTGGTTCTCCAGTGATAAGCGCGCTAACGGACAGACAGACAGACAGAGAGACGTTGCATTTTATATATATTATAAATAAATAATAATAAAAAATAAATTTTTACCACTTCCTTATACAAAGGCACTTTCTAAGAAGCTGAAAAGAAAAGTTCATTATTTACAAACTTAAAAAGCCATATCCCCACAATGAATGAATCTAATGTTGTGTATGCAATACCGTGTGCGGATTGTCCGAAGAAATATATTGGAATGACTTCTCGGTTACTAAAAAACAGACTGAATGGACACAAATATACTGGGAATGTTTCCACTGCCCTTAGTGAACACGAAGCAGAAGAAAAACATGACTTTAAATTTAATGAAATCAAGGTCCTCTGCAAAGACCGGAATTATGCCAAACTACAGATCAAAGAGATGATTGAAATAAAAAAAAATGAAAACACTGTGAATGATAGGACTGACATAAGAGGAATCAGTCATATCTACACAAATTTAAGTAAAAAATAAACATGGTGGCATGCATATCCTCTTAATAATACAAAATGGTATATATATATATATATATATATATATATATATATATATATATATATATATATATATATATATATATATATATATGTATATATACTTAACATCAATAATAGTTTTTTGGTTAAGACACCCATTATAGATAATAAAATTAAAAAAAAATCAATATAAAAATACGAGACACGATATGTTGATAAGAAATATAGAATTTGAAATTCACAAACACACAAATAGCTGACTTTCAAGGTATATATTAGTGAGTAAATTGTTTTATATTGTTGTTATAGTGTAAATATTTTAAATGTGCGAATGTGCGTAAAAATGTTATGTTTTTAAACCTGTAATTTTTGAAAATGCCTAAAAAAATAAGGCAAAACGTCAAATAAACTAGTTTGTATTTTCCAAAAGAACCTAAGTACCCAAGAAAAACCAATCAAGTTTATGTAAACAAAAGGTTAAACAGAAAAATTATTATATATATATATATATATATATATATATATATATATATATATATATATATATATATATATATATAAATATATATATACTTATATATATTGGATTATAGCGCATACGCTACAGTGCGTACATCGTTTAAATTTTTTTAAATGGTATTTTTTAAAATTTAAAAACTCTTTAAAATCATGTACGAACAAGCGTTCGTTGCATTTTCATGTTTTGGATGAATGTGATCTTAGTATTAACCGTTATACAGTCCCTGGCCAAATTATTAGACGCACTGTATTTTTTTAGTAATTTTATGTTTCTTAAGAGAGTTTTTATGCAATAATGGTATATTTAAACTACAATATTATTGATTTTTATTTAAAAGAATTGTTGTAGACTACATATTTGTATTTATTCTTAACATATGGCAACACTGTGTTGACAAAGTGATACATGAACGTAAACAAGTACAAACCTGTATCAGTCGCGATTGGAATCGAGTCAGGTGCGGACGTGTTTCTGTGGCTTTATGGACTGTGATTGTTTGTTTAACAGTTTTATACTACTCAGTTATTAGTTTATTTTGTATGCAGTGTTTTAAAAAAGTAATTGGACTATATTTTCATTATGGGTAGAAAAGGCGATCTTTCACCACGTAAAAAAGCTGAAGTGAAGGCCCTTGTGATTGCGAAAACATTTACAAACCGAGAAATATCACGAAGATTGGAGGTTTCTGAAGCTAGTGTACGACGCATAAAAAAGAAAATTGAGTCAGGGAAGGAATTAAGCCGAAAAAAAAAGAAAGAAAGATGCGGTAGAAAACCAATTTTCACTCCACGGTCAGAGAGATGTTTGAAGAAAATTTGTATAGAAAACAGATTTGCTACCACAAAGGTAATAAAATCACAACTCCAGGATGCTAGCGTAAATGCTTCTGAGCGCACTGTTCGAAGAAAATTGAAAGAATTAGATTTTAAGGCCTGTCGCCCCGCCAGGAAGCCCAAGTTAACAGCTGCAATGAAAGCAAAGCGCCTGAAGTGGGCCAAACAATGGCAAGACAAAGATGTGAACTTCTGGGGGGGGGGGGAGATCGGTAAGATACAGCAATTTAATCAATAATTGATACATTATTATCATTTTCAGTTAAATAAAGCAAATAAACATGGAAGTTTATATATATTTTTCCTATTTTTGACAGGTCTGCTTCAGTGACGAAAGCACATTCGAAATTTTGCAGAATAAAGCTCAGTATGTGCGTCGTCGTCATGGAGAAAAGTTTCATCCTGATTGTGTCGTCCCGACGGTTAAACATCCCACCAAAGTGATGATTTGGTCAGTCATCAGCGGCAAGGGCACTGGACGTCTGTACGTCGTCAAAGGAATAATGAGGCAAGATCAGTACAAAGAAGTATTACAAAATCGGTTGATTCCGCAGCTCAGAGAATGGTTTCCAAATGGGGAACCATTCACTTTCATGCAAGATGGAGCTCCTTGCCACACTGCTCGGTCTGTTAAAGTTTTTTTGGCAGAAAAAAATATCCCTCTGTTGGATTGGCCGGGTAATAGCCCCCATTGAAAATGTGTGGGAGCTGATGAAAAGAGAAGTGGCTAAAGATGTGATTACCAACAAAACCCAGCTCCTAGAAAAGATTATTCATGTGTGGAATCATCATCCTCAAATGCAGGAGACAGTACAATCTTGCATTGATAACATGCCGCGCAGAATTAAAGCTTTGATAGCGGTTAAAGGTGGCTCAACTAAATATTGACTTTTACTAACATTAATTTCACTTTTCTTTAAAACTTAATAAACTTATGCTTTTCTAAATTAATGCTGTTTTATTTATGTCAAATTAGTAGGTAATTGATTGGATAACATAAAAATAAAAAACAAATCAATTTAACATAATAAAACGGTACAATATCACTCGGTAATTAATATTTTACATGAAATCTTGCAGTGCGTCTAATGATTTGGCCAGGGACTGTAATTCGTACGGAACACCTATAGGATCACTTCGATGTCCGCCTGTCTGTCAAATCCGATTTTCTCCGAAACTATTTGACGTAGAAAGTTGAAATTTGGCACAAATATGGAAGTTGATGGCGCAATCAGAGCTATGTAGTTTTGAAAGTTAAATTTTGACTTAACGGGTTAGTTTTGGGGGGATGAAATCGGAAGTGAAAAAAAAAAATTGTAAGGTCATCGAGTGGTGTGTCAAATGAAAGCTTGTGAAAACATATTTAAGAATGTAATTCTTGCACACACTTTTCGTTGTATTATTTTAAAAAAATGTCCAAAAAATCAATAAAAACTAATACCAATGGTTTATTATACTCTATGACTTTTTCGATCAATATTTTTAGCGTTAGGAGGTGATCATTTGGACTAAAACCAGTTCGGAACCCAGTTTGCTCCTGCGTTTGATAGAAATCTAAATTGACTTTTAGGCATATTGAGATTATGTTCATGAAAAGCTTATGGTGAGAAAGTAAACTGATTGATGTGTAGTTTGAAATATCAGTGATGTCACCTTTTTTTGTATAAAAGAATCATGATTGAGTTGTTCGAAGCTTGAGGGTGTGTGTGTGATAAATAAACTTTCATTTCAAATTAGCACTAAACACACTGTAATGCCGTCGTGCCAAAGATTGCAAAATCCCAACATAAACTCAACACTAATTAATTGTTAGTGTTATTTGCAATAGAAGATTATAATTTTAATTTTACCTTATTTTCTTCGTAGTTTGTATACTTAAGCAGAAATAAAAACCGGTCAAGTGCAAGTTGAACTTGCGCAATTAGTGTTCCGTACGTTGATTGCTTTTAAAATAAAAAATGTTGTAACGGAAGTATAAAATGATCAGTGACTTCACAAAACACACCCCAAATGAGTTTTCAATCTTTACTGAAAATTGATGACCTTGAAATTTCTGTTTTTTTTTTTATATACCAGATAAATTATTACAGGTAATGCACTCGTGATAATTTTCGTTCAATTTACACCCCGTGGAGAATATTCCCGAATTTTTTCAAAATTTTTTGATAAGAACTTTTCGAGATAAGGCGGGGGGACAGCGATTTTTTTCGCGATTTTTTTAAAAAAATAATACAAAGAAAAGTGCGCGCAAGTATTACATTACGAGGCTGGTTTGAAAAGTGCGTGCAAAGTCCGAGAGATGGCACCACCGGCGCATATCGTGGTCATGTTTAGTTAGTAGCAGTTCTTGAATAAACGCACACCAAGTTTTCAGCCATATTGGTCTATTTCTTTGTGTTTGGCATTCGTGTGAATCAAGGAGTGATTTTCAAGAAATGGACGAAAAAGAATTTCGTGTGGTGATTAAACATTACTTTATGAAAGGCAAAACGCCTCAGGAGACTAAAGAGAAGCTTGATAAACATTATGGTGACTCTGCACCTTCGATTAGAATAGTTTATAAGTAGTTTCAAAATTTTCGGACTGGCCATATGGGCACAAGTGACGCTGAACTTTCTGGACGGCCTGTGGAGGTTACGACTCCAGAAATCATTGATCAAATACATGATATGGTAATGGATGACAGAAGAGTTCAGGTGCGTGAGATTGCTAGTGCTGTGGGCATCTCGACTGAACGGGTATATAATATTTTGCATAAACATTTGGACATGAGAAAAACTATCCGCAAGATGGGTGCCGCGATTGCTCACGCTTGACCAAAAACGGAATCGTGTGAAGTGTTGCAAGGATGGTTTGCAGCTGTTCCAGAAGAATCCGGAGGACTTTAAGCGTCGTTTCGTCACTGTGGATGAAACATGGATACATCACTATACTCCTGAAACCAAACAACAATCTAAACAATGGGTTACCAAGGGGGAATCTGCACCAAAAAAGGCGAAGACCGTTCCTTCGGCCGGAAAGGTTATGGCGACTGTCTTTTGGGATTCGCAAGGGATAATCCTCATCGACTATCTGGAAAAGGGTAAAACTATTACAGGTGAATATTATTCATCGTTATTGGACCGTTTGAAAACCGAGCTGCAAGAAAAACGCCCGCGATTGGCCCACAAGAAAGTCCTTTTCCATCACGACAACGCACCAGCACACACCTCAGCAGTTGTGGTCGCAAAATTAATGGAAATAGGATTCCAACTCGTTTCACATCCCCCCTATTCTCCAGACTTGGCTCCCTCGGACTACTATTTGTTCCCCAATTTGAAGAAATGGCTGGCGGGACAAAGATTTTATTCAAACGAGGAAGTGATTGCAGACACCAATGGATATTTTGCAGACTTGGACAAATCCTATTATTCGGAAGGAATCAACAAACCAGAACATCGTTGGACGAAGTGTATAAGCCTAAAAGGAGACTATGTCGAAAAATAAAAAAGGTTTTTTATTTTTGGACGAACTTTTCAAACCAGCCTCGTATATATATATTTTTACTCGTGTTTTTACAAGCTTTCATTTGACACCACACTCGATGACCTAGTAAAATTTTTTTTTTCACTTCCGATTTTCACACCCTCAAAATTAACCCCTTAAGTCAAAATTTAACTTTCAAAACTACATGGCTCTGATGAGGCCATCAATTCCTATATTATTACCAAAATGACAAATAGTTTCGGAGAAAATCGGGTGTGACAGACGGATAGACAGACACCGAAGTGATCTCATAAGTGTTCCGTACGGAACACTAAAAAAAGGCCCTACCATAATAGCGATAAGAATAACGAATTTCGAATAACCTCTCTGATATGATTAGGCTGCCAAATTGGGAAAATATATTAAGCATATCTAGTGATTGTGATAGCTTGTAGAATCTTATTGACACTATCGTCTACTATCTTAATTGTTGTTGTCCATACAAAAAGAAGTATTTAACATCTTAAAAAAAAGTATAGAACTAGAATAAATTTGACAAAAAAACTCTATTATAAAAACAAAATAACTAATTCTGATAACAAATCAAAAACTATTTGGTCTATAGTTAATAATACTTTAAATAAAAATAACACACAAAATTCTATTTCGCTTCTCGTAGATTCTGAGCTTACTTCTGAACCAATCGTGGTCGCAAACACATTTGTCAATTATTTTAGTATTATCTCTGAAAACACACTACGAAATAAATATGGATCAGCTGACATGAAAGATTGTACCTTTTCGCCAGTAACATCAAATACCATGGTTATGGAATCCGTTACTGAGATTAAGGTTCTCCAAATTATTTCTAAAATAAAGAATAAAGTATCAGCTGGATCTGATGATATAACTACCAAAGTGGTAAAAAATATTAAGTATTCAATCGCTAAACCGCTTTCGTTCTTAATAAACTTTAGTCTTAATAAGGGTATCTTTCCTAAAGTTTTCAAAACCGGTAATGTTATCCCTGTCTATAAGAGGGGTGACCGGAATGTCGTAGGGAATTATAGGCAAATATCTATACTTAGTACTTCCTCAAAAATATTTGAGAGAATTGTGTACCAACGAGTAATAAATTTTGTTACCAAATACAAAATACTACACTCCGCATAACATGGTTTTTTGCCTAATAGATCAATTGAGTCTCCTTTTTCCACTATTTAAATCAGGTTTTCCGCAACGTTGATGACGGTAAATATGTTATAACGCTTTTTTTTGATCTTTCTATAGCCTTTGATACGGTACACAAATCATCGCTGATGAAAAAATTATACAATATTGGCATTCGAGGCAGCCTACTGGACTGGATAGGGTCATATATGACCGACAGGGAGATGGTGGTGAAATATGACGGCATTGTTTCTGAAAAGAAAGCGGTCGATCTTGGCGTCCACAGGGATCTGTCTTGGGACCCTTGTTATTTATACTATATGTAAATGACCTGCCATTAAATATTAGAACAGGGCAAGTGATTATGTATGCAGACGATACCACCATTGTGACAGCCTCGGACACTGTAGATGGTCTTTATGATGATATGTTTCGTGTGTGTGCAGGGATATGGAAGCATGGTGCAGAAGAAATGGCCTTGTACTAAATGTTGAGAAAACTATCTATATGAATATATTTAATAAAAAACCCCCCCCCCCCTCCCCCCATTAGGGTCGATGTTTGCCAATTCCCTTGGTGTAAACCTTTGAGGAGAAAGCCAAGTTCCTCGGTACGTTTGTGGATCATAGGTTTTCTTTTAGGCACCATATATATCACATATGTGGTAAATTAAACTCAGTTTACTTTGGAATTTTAAGCTTAAAAAGTATCCTTGATAGTGACAGTCTCTTGGCTGTATATTATTCATTAGCTTTTAGTCACATGTCTAACAATGTTGTATCCAGGGGTGCTGCTGGTGTGAAAAGTAAACGTATATTTGTGAACCAAAAGAGAAAATAATCGGTTTGATTTTTAATCTAAGTTTTCGTGAAAGCTGCAGAGATACGTTTATAAAACAACGAATCCTAACTTTTCCATGTCTTTACATATTAAGGTGCTTAACTCTTGTAAACAATAATAGACACCTTTTTGAGATGCTGGGAGTAATAAATATATATAACACCAGGAGTAATAGTGTATTAAACGTCCCCATTCATAGATCAACTTTGTTCAAAGGCTCTCCCCTTTATAGTTGCATCAACCTTCATAATGGAATGCCTGCAGAAACTGCGAAATATGCGTGGTCCAAGATTTATATCTCGGCTAAAGTCTTTCTTACTGGAAAATGCCTTCTACTCTATAGGGGATTTCTATGGGGCCGGATGATCTCTAAGAGTGTGCTGGTTATGAGATTTCTTTCTGGATATTGCTGTCATGAACCTGAACCTACCTACATTATCTTGTCTTAAACCAAGGTACACCTAAATTCCAATTTTAATTATTTTTTTGTATTTTTACTGCTTTTAAATATTAAAGCTTAACATTGTTTTGTCGCACTTTGTACAACTTCTTTGTATGTCCATATATTTGTGGTGTGTATGATTTATGGCATATCCTAAACTATTTTTATTATATTTATAATTATAATTATTATACTATATTTGACGAACCAATGTACATTTTGTTGTATTTAATGGTAATATATATTATTATTATTTATTACAAAAAATTTCTTCTCTCTCACATTTAGTCAATGTGGTTCCATGTTTGGCTGACGGGCCCAAGCCAAGTCAGCACAAACGCTATTACCATTGTGTACTAAGTAATGACCTGACAATGTTACATGTTTTCAAAATCACTGACTTCTGAATGTTTTTGTGTATGTTGTGTTGAGTCCCAATTGTACCAAGTGTGGTGTGAATGTTATTGGTGTGAGGCCTGTGGCTGATATAATGAGGGTGACAATGATGACTTTTTCTTGTTTCGATAGCCTTTTTATTTCCGTTGCAAGGTCTGTGTATTTGGAAATTTTTTTCTGTGTATTTCGTTTGGATGTTTGTGTCGTTGGGGACAGCTATGTCAATTAGATAGGTGACTTTTCCTTTTTTGCACTGAAAAGTAATATCGGGTCTATTGGCGGAGACTGTTTTATCCGTATGGATACTGATGTCCCAGTAGAGTTTGTAATCTTTATTTTCAAGTACGGATGTTGGTGTGTATTTGTAGTAGGGATCTGTGTTTTTCTATGAGTTGTATGTTGTGGCTAGTACTTGGTGAACTACTTTTGCAGCTGAATCATGTCTGGCTGTGTATTCCGTTCCGGCCAATATTTTACATCCGCTGTTATGTGTTCGATCGTTTCTTTCTGCTGGTGGCATTTCCTACATCTGTCCTCTGTAATAGTCGGGTCTTTGATGATATGCTTTTGGTAGTTTCTGGTTAATATGACTTTATCCTGGATGGCAAGTAAGAAGCCTTCAGTTTCAGGGAATAGCTGCCCATCCCGTAACCAGGTGTATGATTGTTTTTTATTTACGTGGTCTTGTTCTATGTGGTATCTGTGTTTTCCGTGGAGTGTTTTCTCTGACCACGTTTTTCATCTTTTCCTGTTGTAATTGGGTGACTGTGTGTGTCTGCTGAGTGGTCTGCCCGGGCTAAGTCGAGAGGTGTGTAGTTTTTGTCTGCTTTCACTGTCGCTGTGTGGAGGCTGGTTTGCTTGCTGTGAAAGAATTTCCTAAGTGTTTGTATTTGTTTTTGTGTGTAATGATCTGATGTCTATAATTCCTCTTTCCTCCTGCCTTCCTCTCGATGGTAAGTCTTTCTTTGCATGCATTGGGGTGTAATTTCCTGTATTTGGTGAATTGAGATCGTATAAGGATGTGAATATTTTCTATGTCTGTTTGTGACCATTTGATGATACCAAATGAATATGTGAGTATAGGTATAGCGAACGTGTTGATGGCTTTAGTGAGATATCTTAGAGTTGAGTTTTTGTTTGCAAAAGTTTCGACAGTCTGTTTTTGAATTCGGTTCTGAGCTCTGTTTTGATGTGAGTGTGGTTGAGTTTGGTGCTTTGTTGGAAGCCTAGATATTTGTATGTTTCTTTATCGAACATGTTATCGAGTGTTTCATTGTTGATGGTTTCTGTCTCATGATGGTGCATTCCATTGGCCTTTGTTGATGTGGAGCACTTTGCATTTACTTATACCAAATTCCATATTGACATCTAAGGTGAATATTTCTGTGATTTTGAGGAGTTCTTTCAGCTGTGTTTGTGTGGCAGAGTAGAGTTTTATGTCGTCCATATATAGGAGGTGGTTTATTTTATGTTGATTCTCTTTTTGGTGTCTGATATTGAAGCCATGCTCTGTTCTGTTTAGTATATTTGAGAGTGGATTGAGACAGAGGCAAAACCATAGAGCGCTGAGCGAGTCTCCCTGAAATATACCCCGTCTGATGTACAGCTCTTCTGTTTGGATCCGTTCGGTTTGTGTTTCTAGGCGTATTTTGGTTTTCCATGTTTTCATAATTTGCGCGAGAAACTGCCTGAGGTGTTGGTTGATTTTATAGATTTCTAGGGCTCTGATTAACCAGCTGTGGGGTATGTAGTCGAAGGCTTTTTTATAGTCTATGTAACCGATGTGAAGGTTTCTGTGTTCTTTTCTGGTTTGTCCCATAATCACGCTATCTATAATCTTTGCATCCTCGACTATTTTTCCTGCATCCCTTCTGCTCTTCTGTGAGAATATTGTTGTCTGTTAGGTGTTGTTCTATTTTCTTCGATATTGTGGCTGTGATGATCTTGTATAGGGTTGGAAGACAGGTGATAGGTCGGTAGTTTGACGGGTTTGTGGTGTCTGAGCTTTTGGGTTTAACGTATTTTTATTCCTTGTGTGAGGAAAGTGGGAAATGTGTGTGGTTGTAGAATGGCTTGGTTGATTTGGTGTGTGAGTGCTTCGTGTGTGGTGGTAAACTGTTTGTACCAGAAGTTTTGTATATTGTCTATTCCAGGACATTTCCAGTTGTGTGTGTGTTTGATAGTTTCTGTAATTTCTTGTGTATTAAACGTGGTATTTTCTTGTTCTGTCACATGTTTATGTTTGTCTTCTTCGGCTTTGATCCAGGGGGTGTTATTATTGTGTTGTTTGGGTTCTGACCAGATACTTTTCCAATAATCTGTGAGTTCTTGTTTGTTTGGTGGTTCAGTCACTGCTATCTGTTTGTTGTACATAGTTTTTCCGGTAGAACTGTTTTTCGCTTCTTCGGAAGAGGTTGTTGGTGTCTTTCCTCTCGTTTGATTCTTTGTATCTACGGAGTCTTGCGGCATATACAGATAGTTTTTGTTTCAAGGTATCGAGGATTTTGGCAGTGTTCTGTTGGGAGACTTAGATTTGATCTTGTTTGCCCCCTGTGTGACACGTTTGGACGCGTTCCCGCTTATAAACTGGGTAAGATGTCCTAGATCTCTCCTGATGTTGTTGATTTTTGTTTTTATTCTTATTTGCCATTTGAATTTTGGTTTTGTCCTTTTGGGGTTTCCCTGTCGTTGAGGGAGTTTTTGATTATTTTGTGTTAGAGTGGTGATTGCTGCTGCGTATATTATTGTGTGAATGTCTTCGATTGTGCTTAAGTCTGTTATATACTGAGGTATTATGTGCTTGTTTAGTGTGTTGAGGATTGGTTGCGTGATCTGTTTGAAGATTAAACGAGGGATGGGATTTCTTGTTGGGGGTCGGTGCCTGACCATCGAGCTAGATGTGACTCCATTTTTGCTTTAAGTGTTTGTATGAGAGGTGATTCGGGGTGATGTTGTGTGGATGTCGTTGAGGGTGGCGAGTGATTCATTTTGTTGTCTGTGATATGGTGTTGCGCGGGTACTCGCTATTTTTCAATATTATTTTGCGTTATGCTCCTCCTGGGTGGTGGGTATTGTTGTGTTCGACTGGGTGGTTGTGTGTGTGAGGCTGGTTCGGTATCTGCTTTATTGTTTCTATTGTTTGGTTGGTCTGTGTTCAGTTCAACAGCCAGTGTGTCCTTGATGGTTTGCAATTCGAGAGGTGTGAGACGATTGTTCTTGGTAATAACTCTTTTTTGGTCTACTACTCTCTGTTCTGAAACAAGTAATTGCAGATGTGGATATTCGGTCAAGAAAAGTCTGTGCAGTTGCTGTCTGTAGCCCGATGCTATTGTTTCGAGTTTGGTGGCGGTGTAGTAACAGCGCATCACCGTCCTATTCATTTCATCTGTCCACTTTAACCGCTGTCTTGGTTTGCCAGCCTTGGTAGTTGCATGTTGTCCTTGCAAAACATACGGGCCCTGGCCTGGCTTTGGTGGTTGTATTTGTCCCGTATCTACGTCGGTTGCGCTTGGGATTGATGTGGTGGGTCCAAGCGGCGAGTGATTCTCTTCTCAGTGATTTCTTTGTCAGGTTTTGCGTTTTCATTACAGCAACGCATGGCGTGTTCGTTGATTCCTGTGGTGCAACTCATGCGCTGCTGTGATTTTCCCGCCTTGGTGGGTGTCGGCTTAGTCGCCAACACAACACTTTTGGCAGGTCCATTTTCGGTTGCCTGGTCTTCATCGTTTTGGTCGAGCTGCCATTTCCCGCGACGTCCTCGACCGTTACGTCGCTCGCCCGATGCTTCTTTTATTGGTCTGTTGTTCTCTGGAATGTTTTCAGTGTTTTGTGGTGTCAGAAGCTCAAAGTGTCCCGACATTGGGTTGCCTGTTAGTAGAAGGTAAATGGTTTTGTTGTATTTTCCCGTGCTTATTATTGTTGGTCTGTCCGTAAAAGTTTATTTTTGTATGTCTTGTTCTTCGTTGTTTTGAGAAGATATGAAAGTTGCTATTTTGTGTTTCCGAGAGGGCAAGTATCTCTAGGCTCGTTCCATAGGTGCCATTTTTTCCGCATATAATTATAATAGTTATTGAAGTCTTTTTATATCGTCGACTTCAATTAATGAAAATGTGTGAAGTTCCGACCAGTTTTGTTGTAAATATCTTAGAGCAACCTCTCGGAGTTTCTCATGATGGTTCTGGTGGCCATATAAGTATAAGCTAACTGCACGGAAAAGGCAATTTCCATCACCTACAATGTCGGATCTGGTAAAACTATCGGGAGTAGTTTCGACTGAGGCGGATGTTTGGTTCGTCTGTAGTTGTTGTTGTGGTGTTGCTGTAGCTGTTTGTACGACAGGGGTCCGCCTCCGCAACACCCTTCCATTTTCATTATTATAATTATTACTGTTATATTATGTATATTATTATTATTATGATTGTTCTCGTTTTTCTTTCTCACATTTGGTCAATGTGGTTCCATGTTTGGCTGACGGGCGCAAACCAAGTCAGCACAAACGCATTACTATTGTGTATTAAGGAATGACCTGACAATGTTACATGTTTTCAAAATCACTGACTTCTGAATGTTTTTGTGTATGTTTGTGTTGAGTCCTAATTGTACTAAGTGTGGTGTGAATGTTGTTGGTGTAAGGCCTGTGGCTGATATAATGAGGGGGACAATGATGACTTTTTCTTGTTTTCCATAGCCTTTTTATTTCCGTTGCAAGATCTGTGTATTTGGAAATTTTCTCTGTGTATTTCGTTTGGATGTTTGTGTCGTTGGGGACAGCTATGTCAATTAGATAGGTGACTTTTTCTTTTTTGCACTGAAAAGTAATATCGGGTCTATTGGCGGAGACTGTTTTATCTGTATGGATACCGATGTCCCAGTAGAGCTTGTAAATCTTCATTTTCAAGTATGGATGTTGGCGTGTATTTGTAGTACGGATCTGTGTTTTCTATGAGTTTGTATGTTGTGGCCAGTGCTTGGTGAACTACTTTGGCAGCTGAATCATGCCTGGCTGTGTACTCTGTTCCGGCCAATATTTTACATCCGCTCGTTATGTGTTCGATCGTTTCTTTCTGCTGGTGGCATTTCCTACATCTGTCCTCTGCAATAGTCGGGTCTTTGATGATATGCTTTTGGTAGTTTCTGGTTAATATGACTTTATCCTGGATGGCAAGTAAGAAGCCTTCAGTCTCAGGGAATAGCTGCCCATCCTGTAACCAGGTGTATGATTGTTTTTTTATTTACGTGGTCTTGTTCTATGTGGTATCTGTGTTTTTCCGTGGAGTGTTTTCTCTGACCACGTTTTCATCTTTTTCCTGTTGTAATTGGGTGTGACTGTGTGTGTCTGCTGAGTGGTCTGCCCTGCCCGGGCTAAGTCGAGAGGTGTGTAGTTTTTGTCTGCTTTCACTGTCGCTGTGTGGAGGCTGGTTTGCTTGCTGTGAAAGAATTTCCTAAGTGTTTGTATTTGTTTTGTGTGTAATGATCTGATGTCTATAATTCCTCTTCCCTCCTGCCTTCCTCTCGATGGTAAGTCTTTCTTTGCATGCGTTGGGGTGTAATTTCCTGTATTTGGTGAATTGAGATCGTATAAGGATGTGAATATTTTCTATGTCTGTTTGTGACCATTTGATGATACCAAATGAATATGTGAGTATAGGTATAGGCGAACGTGTTGATGGCTTTAGTGAGATTCTTAGAGTTGAGTTTTGTTTGCAAAAGTTTCGTCAGTCTGTTTTTGAATTCGGTTCTGAGCTCTGTTTTGATGTGAGTGTGGTTGAGTTTGGTGCTTTGTTGGAAGCCTAGATATTTGTATGTTTCTTTTTATCGAACATGTTATCGAGCGTTTCATTGTTGATGGTTTCTGTCTCATGGTGGTGCTTCCATTGGCCTTTGTTGATGTGGAGCACTTTGCATTTACTTATACCAAATTCCATATTGACATCTAAGGTGAATATTTCTGTGATTTTTGAGGAGTTCTTTCAGCTGTGTTTGTGTGGCAGCGTAGAGTTTTATGTCGTCCATATATAGGAGGTGGTTTATTTTGTGTTGATTCTCTTTTTGGTGTCTGATATTGAAGCCATGCTCTGTTCTGTTTAGTATATTTGAGAGTGGATTGAGACAGAGGCAAAACCATAGTGCACTGAGCGAGTCCCCCTGAAATATACCCCGTCTGATGTACAGCTCTTCTGTTTGGATCCGTTCGGTTTGTGTTTCAAGGCGTATTTTGGTTTTCCACGTTTTCATAATTTGCGCGAGAAACTGCCTGAGGTGTTGGTTGATTTTATAGATTTCTAGGGCCCTGATTAACCAGCTGTGGGGTATGGAGTCGAAGGCTTTTTTATAGTCTATGTAACCGATGTGAAGGTTTCTGTGTTCTTTTCTGGTTTGTCCCATAATCACGCTATCTATAATCAGCTGCTCTTTGCATCCTCGACTATTTTTCCTGCATCCCTTCTGCTCTTCTGTGAGGATATTGTTGTCTGTTAGGTGTTGTTCTATTTTCTTCGATATTGTGGCTGTGATGATCTTGTATAGGGTTGGAAGACAGGTGATAGGTCGGTAGTTTGACGGGTTTGTGGTGTCTGAGCTTTTGGGTTTAACGTATGTTATTCCTTGTGTGAGGAAAGTGGGAAATGTGTGTGGTTGTAGAATGGCTTTGTTGATTTGGTGTGTGAGTGCTTCGTGTGTGGTGGTGAACTGTTTGTACCAGAAGTTTTGTATATTGTCTATTCCAGGACATTTCCAGTTGTGTGTGTGTTTGATAGTTTCTGTAATTTCTTGTGTATTAAATGTGGTATTTTCTTGTTCTGTCACATGTTTATGTTTGTCTTCTTCGGCTTTGATCCAGGGGGTGTTATTATTGTGTAGTTTGGGTTCTGACCAGATACTTTTCCAATAATCTGTGAGTTCTTGTTTGTTTGGTGGTTCAGTCACTGCTATCTGTTTGTTGTACATAGTTTTCCGGTAGAACTGTTTTTCGCTTCTTCGGAAGAGGTTGTTGGTGTCTTTCCTCTCATTTGATTCTTTGTATCTACGGAGTCTTGCGGCATATACAGATAGTTTTTGTTTCAAGGTATCGAGGATTTCTGGCAGTGTTCTGTTGGGAGACTTAGATTTGATCTTGTTTGCCCCCTGTGTGACACGTTTTTGGACGCGTTCCCGCTTATAGACTGGGTAAGATGTCCTAGATCTCTCCTGATGTTGTTGATTTTGTTTTCTATTCTTATTTGCCATTTGAATTTTGGTTTTGTCCTATTGGGGTTTCCTTGTCGTTGAGGGAGTTTTTGATTATTTTGTGTTAGAGTGGTGATTGCAGCTGCGTATATTATTGTGTGAATGTCTTCGATTGTGCTTGAGTCTGTTATATACTGAGGTATTATGTGCTTGTTTAGTATGTTGAGGATTGGTTGCGTGCTCTGTCTGAAGATTAAACGAGGGATGGGATTTCTTGTTGTGGGGTCGGTGCCTGACCATCGAGCTAGATGTGACTCCATTTTTGCTTTAAGTGTTTGTATGAGAGGTGATTCGGGGTGATGTTGTGTGGATGTCGTTGAGGGTGGCGAGTGATTCATGTTGTTGTCTGTGATATGGTGTTGCGCGGTACTCGCAATATTATTTTGCGTTATGCTCCTCCTGGGTGGTGGGTATTGTTGTGTTCGACTGGGTGGTTGTGTGTGTGTGAGGCTGGTTCGGAATCTGCTTTATTGTTTCTATTGTTTGGTTGGTCTGTGTTCAGTTCAACAGCCACTGTGTCCTTGATGGTTTGCAATTCGAGAGGTGTGAGACGATTGTTCTTGGTAATAACTCTTTTTTGGTCTACTACTCTCTGTTCTGAAACAAGTAATTGCAGATGTGGATATTCGGTCAAGAAAAGTCTGTGCAGTTGCTGTCTGTAGCCCGATGTTATTGTTTCGAGTTTGGTGGCGGTGTAGTAACAGCGCATCACCGTCCTATTCATCTCATCCGTCCACTTTTAACCGCTGTCTTGGTTTTCCAGCCTTGGTAGTTGCATGTTGTCCTTGCAATACATACGGGCCCTGGCCTGGATTTGGTGGTTGTGTTATTATTATTATTATTATTATTATATATATATATATATATATATATATATATATATATATATATATAAACATATATAAATCGTAAAGTATGAAAATATTTGGGGAACTCGGAGATTCAAATGGCGTAAAAGAAGTAAGATTTTTCATCTTGAAAAGAGAGGAATTTGAGATGGGCCTGAAGAGCGGAGAAGGTTTATTTATTCGTTATGTACTAACCAATTTTAATACAGAGGGGAATGATAATTGTAGAGAGGAACGTGGGGACCAAATAAATGACGGGAAAGAACTGTAAAATACTAAGAAAGAAAAACTGAGAGGGACATTGAGAGGAAAAGTTTTTCTTCCTTAGTATTTCACAGTTCTTTCCCGTTATTTGTGGTTAAGTGGTTTGTTTGTAGAAAGAAAAAATGTGATATTAATAGTGTTTTAAACACCCCACAAAATGAACCACTTTCTAAGGTAAGGCCCTCATTAATGTATACAGTTAATTTTATTAAATTAAAAACTACGAAAAGACACAAATATCTAACCCCGAAATATACAACAAACGGATTAATACTAAACTATATTTAATTCTTCTAATGTAATCTTTTAGAGCAAATTTTGAAGAAGACCTCTTCCGAAGGTCGAAACGTTAATAAATATATAACAGAACCAAGAAACAGTTTTTAATGATCTAATTCCAAGAACACGTAAAATATAATATATATATATATATATATATATATATATATATATATATATATATATATATATCCTATCGATCGATTTTAAGGATATTTGCTTACCATTAACTACACAGTATAAAACCTCTATAACCTCTATTGATTTAATTTATATTACACTATATTAAAAAGAAAAAACAATTAATAGAATATATTGTGAAAAGCAGTATTTATAAAAAATAATCTAATAACCTAATGTTTCCTTTAAAATGAACCAATTTAAATGTATTAACTATTAAGAAATATCTGATTTAGCTCAAGTGTCGAGTTTTTTCGAAAGATTATTTCTTAAACTTGATTCAAGTGAATAATAAGTCTAAGGGAATCCCAAGGATTCTCCTAGTACGGGCATTGACGATCCCAAGGTACCTGAGTCATGTTGTGTGACGTAACGGTCGAGGACGTCGCGACCAAAGTGTTATGCCGGCGAGTAAGCCGACACCCACCAAGGCGGGAAAATCAAAACAACGCATGAGTTGCACCACAAAAATCAACGAACACGTCATGCGTTTGCCATAATAAAATCACAAAACCTGACAAGGAAATCACTAAGGAAAAAATTACTCAACAAAAACATAAATAAAAACATTCAAAAGTCAGTGATTTTGAAAACATGTAATATTGTGTGGTCATTCCTTAATACACAATGGTAATAGCGTTTGTTCTGACTTGGCTTGGGCCCGTCAGCCAAACATTTGTGATAAAAATAATAATAAAAACCGAAAAATCATGCACATTAATAGAAGTCATTCTCGATCGTCGAATATACCTTTTACGCCATCAAGGTGGAAGAGGACTTTTGGGCTTAGAATACCTGCATAATCGAATCGTCGTGGGACTAGCATGTAAGATTACAAAAAGTTCCGACTCTCCTGGAATTGGTCTGCGACCACGAACGGAGAGGAGTGGGGACCTTTCTGTTTAGGGCTACGGAAGATGCACCGGAAAAATTTGGTCTGGCAGTAAACTTCAGCGACATCATTGAACAACAAAATGATGAGGTGCACATTCTAGATTTAGAGCCACCTAGATTTAAGACAGTCAATAAAACAACAGAACAACAACAATTTTATAGGCAGCACACAAAAAAGCCCCAACACAGAGTGTTTTATAGGAACATCGATTCGCCACAGCTGTCGAAAAAACTAATATTTAGGTTTCTACAGTCAGCAAGTCTTAAGTCAGAGACCGAGGGATTTTTACTAGCTTGTCAGGATGATGTAATTAATACCCTATTGTAATGTAGTCTTTTTACCGAACTAGCCGACATTAAGTGTATGGCACGCAACAAAGAACCAGAATCATTGATGCATTTATTTTTAGCATGTTCTGTTTACGCTATATCATCTTACATCCGTCGTCATAATGCAGCGTTGCGTGTCCTATATTACCATCTTAGACATTCGCACGGTATTGATGACATTGTCAGACTGCCGCTTCTTCCGGAAGAGATGAGTCGATTGTAGAAAATGACAGGTGACGTATTTACTGGATTTTTTCTTTTTTGACCATAAGGCATTTGCAAGCCAACAAACCCGATAAAGTACTTCTCGATAAAAGAGCAAAGAAAATTTATGTAATTGTGTTTTTGGCACCTGCAGAAAGAAATATAGCAATCAAGGAGGAGAAACATTCTAAGCACTTAAACGACTTACGCTTTATTCTAACGTTTTACAAGAAATTAAGGTGAAGCAGACTGGGCTGTGATTCTCGTTAGAAATTTGGAGTTCTCTTTGGATCTCTCCGCAGACCACACCGCGTGATAGCCTGTGTTGGTCAGAGACTCACGATTTATCAGGTCGGATACTTTCTTCTATTTCTGAATAATAATAATAATAATCTTTATTGTCTAACAGACAATATGACACTGTGTACAAAGCAACGACATGACAAAATAAAATATAATAAAATACAATAAAATAAAATATGATATAAAATAAAATAAAATGAAATATAAATACACAATCATGTACAACAAACATGTTTACAGATTTTGCAACAATCAGCCTCTTATAGCGTGGGTAAACATAGATGAAGATAGACCACATAGATCAATATCACTGCAGGTTTTATTAAATATTTCGATAGACTGATACAGTGGTGTGTTTTAATTAAGAAATTTATAGGAGGTGTAGGCAAGTAGAACACAGCAGCAAGTCTGATAGTTCGTGAAGGAACATGAAAGTTTAATTGTGATAATATCTCAGAGCAATCTATAAGATATCTACATACCTTAAATAAAAATTGAACTATATATTATTTCTGCCATTAAATAAAGATGGTATCTGAAATCTATTCAAGAGAATGCTCTATTCCAGACCTCTAGGAGGATATACACCATCCCTCTTAAATGCAATAAATTTAACAAATCGTTGTTGGATATTTACCTACTGAGTTATAAAAAATCGGATTCCATACAACCACACCAAATTTCAGCTTAGCTGTCACGAAGCTAAAATAAAGTGTTCGAATATTTGTAAAATTACCCGAATTTCTTAATATAAACCCGAGCATTCTAGTTGCGTTGCCGCATATACTATTAATATTTAATGAAAAAGAAAGTTTGGGGTCAAAAATGACTTCAAGGTCTTCAAAAGTGTCATAATTCTTAATTGGTGTACCCCATCGTAAAATTTAATGGCTCGAATTTATTTGTAAATATTATAGTAAAGTATTTGTTAACATTTAGAGTTAACTTGTTGGTACTGCGCCAGAACAGTAAGATCACCCTGCATAGAATAACAATCATTTGACTCCTGAATTCCTTTGAATATTTTTAGATCGTCAGCAAATAGCAGAACATTACTAGAAATATATCACTTATATCATTGATAAAAAATTGAAACTAATAGAGAAGCACGGTTACTACCCTGAGGAACATCGCTAGTAGTTTTGAATTTAATATATTTATGGCTACGGATTTCAACATATTGCAAGCGGTCTCTCAGATACGATTCAAAAAACATTATCAGATTCTTAGTAAATCCCACCTCAGACAATTCTTGCAACAAAGAGAATGATTTACTTTGTCAAAGGCCTTTGAAAAGTCTGTGTAAACAACATCTACTTGCTTACGATTATCCAAAATCCTCCTAACGAATTGAGCAAGACAGGTTAAGTTACTCACTATTACTAAAAAAATCGTTTTGTTTAGGGGAGAGTGTTTAATTTGATTAAATAAACAATCATGTATCAACATTTTAAAAACGGAGATAATATAGACACGGGCCTATAATTCGATGTTTGATTTTGATCTCCTTTTTTGAAGATTGAGGTAATTCTTGCCTTTTTCCATATTTTCGGAAATCTCTTATTTTTAATAGCTAAGTTAAAAAGAACAGATAATGGTTTAAACAATGCAGCGGCACAGTCCTTGACAACGAAACAAAGCACTTGATCCGGGCCACAGGTCAATTTATTTTTTGATCTTTTTAACGCCCTCATAATCAGCTCCTCTGATACACACTCAAACATGACAAAAGAACTGTCATTGGTAGACTGATGCGAACGGGTCAGATTCGTTCGAGTGGCGTACATTTACCAAAAAAAATTGCAAATGCCTTTACAATTCTTTCAGGATCGGAGTCGTGAGAATTATAGTCTATAAATACTTCAGGTAGTG
>CM032449.1:104356954-104387893 GCA_019049505.1 Pachyrhynchus sulphureomaculatus | reverse complement strand
TTTTTATTAATTTTCGTACTTTCAAAGAATTTTTATTTGGCAAAATTAATGCGAACAATGATCACTTAGCAACGTTAACATTGTTAATTATTTTTTAAATTTATAATCTTATAATTTTTTATTTATAAAATATATAATAAAGTTTATATTCATCGGACTGCATGTTTTACTAAAAGTTTTAGTTTTTCGATGAGAATATTAATACACCGCGAACAAACTTTGCGTTAGATATCTATTGGAAATAGTTCTTCTTTACATAATTAGAAAAGGTACTTCTGTCAAAGCTTAATGCATGCATGGTATAAATTCGCACAGCCTGTTGTACACATAAGCCGACATTTTTAAGCCGAAAAATATAGCCACCCTTACACAAGATATTTTCAATTTTTTATAAGATCTATCGTGGCAAATAGCCTTAGCCAAAATTGTTATATCTTAAAATTTGAAATATTTCTCTCTATTGGGCAGACAGAAAGACCTTTAGCCTTTGGTGCAGTCCTTCATATCAAATCTTATCAAATGCTTGTGTCACGTCCAAAAAAAATTTAAAATAACTAGTTTTTCTTCTACAATTCTTTTAATTATATTAAGTATTTTGTGAACCTGATCAACAGTCAAGTGTCTATTTTTAAAACCAAATTGATGATTTGTTGTCACTTTTTATCTTTTAATAATAGTTTGTATTCTCTTAAATAGTAACGATATTAGTCTATAAATAAATAAATAAATAAATGCTTTATTTCAAATCAGTATACATGGTATATGAAACAAAATGACGTTAATATAAAGAAAATATAACAAATAATTACAAATCCGGACAAAAATCCCTAAGCCTATATGGTTCTGCGGTTATTAATAAATTCTTAATCTCTGCTTTGAATCGTTTGATAGAGTTAATACTTTTGATTTAGTTTGGTAGGGATTCCATAAATTTACACACATATAAAGGGGCGTTTTTTTCAGTAATTGTAAGTCTATGCACTAAATATTTAAAATCCAATTGTTCTAGTGTAATAGCCATGTTCTGATTTAAATTCAAATAGATTTTTATTTTGAAAGAAAACCATTAAGTTTTCGTAAATATATATCGCGTTCACGGTCATCATGCCCATATCTTTAAACACCGTTCTACAGCTTTGTCGATAATTCATTTTTTTTACGATTCTCAAAATTCGTTTTTGAATAATAAAGACATTTTCTACCATGCTATCCCTTCCCCAGAATATAATACCATACTTAAGAACCGATTCAAAATTGGCATAATATAGTATTCTGAGAGAAGTTTCGTTCAAATATTTACTCAAAACCCTTATACTATAACACACTGAGTTTAATTTCTTACATAACTGGGTTATTTGATATGACCAGTCCAAATGTTGATTTATGTAAATTCCCAAAAATTTAGCATGTTGGGTTAGTTCAAATTTTTCATTATCAAAATCAATGTGTCCTGGCATAGCAATATTTTACTGTTATGTTTTAAACAAAAGGAAATTTGTTTTTTCTTTATTCACAATTAATTTATTTGTGCAAAACCAATCAGTCACCCTATCAAAAAATTCTTTTGCTTTGGTTATGAGATCTTCTATAGTCTTACAGCTAATAATTAAATTTGTATCATCTGCATACTTTACAATATGCTGATTTGGAGACTCCAGTAAGAGGTAAAGATCATTTATAAAAATTATGAACAGGATTGGGCCCAATATGCTCCCTTGTGCGATTCTCACATCATTAGCTAAGATTTTTGAATATGCAGTTTTACCATTTTTAGTTACGGTCACCGATTGTATTCTATTATTTACATACGATTTAAGCCATTTTAATGCATTACCCCTTATTCCATATTTTTCAGCTTTTAAAATAAGTAATTCCCTATCTAGGCAATCGTAAGCTTTTCTTAAATCTAGTAGCATAGCAAGGGAGATCTTACCCTTTTCCGGGTGCTCAAGAAATTTTTAATAAAGGCAAAAATGGCTGTTTGAGTTGATTTACCCTTTAAAAACCCATGGTGACAACGACTAAATAGATTATTTTGTTTAAAAAAATGTATTATTCTGGTACTCATTGCACATTCAAAAATCTTAGAGAAGCCTGGTAACAGACTTATAGGTCTGTAGTTGTCCAACATTTATGGATCCGCTTTTTTAATGGAAGATTTTATTAATGCTACTTTTAGATTATCAGGGGATATTCCAAACTTGAACGAGTTATTTATAATATAACATAAGACATTTTTCAACTTGGTCGCTGAGCTTTTTACAATGCTGGTTGGAATCTCATCAATTCCACTGCTGTGTTTATTTTTTATTTTCTCTGTTATCTCACAAATTTCGTTTGCTGTTACCGGATTCAGAAATATTGAACTTATATTATCATTAATTTTTGAACCAAATGGAATTATCGATAGTAGGAAGCTGTTATAATTAGTGGCGATTTGTTCCGGTAAACCGGCACTTTTATATCACGGTTAGTCCCTAATCCATTAATTCCTTTGCATATAGTCCACATATATTTAGATTTATTATCTGATTGTCTTATTCGGTGTTCATATTGTTCAGCACGAGCACTAACCAATAACTTGTCATAGACTTTTTTATGGTTGACATACATTTCTTTATATCTATTGTCACGTTTTGATAATGTTAACAGAATATCTAACCTATTCTTACTTGCTATAATGTTTTCATCTTTATACAGTTCTGCTTTTCGTGTTTTTGCCCCTAACTTTAAAAGAAAATTTTCATTAAATTAGCTTTTATAAATATTCATAAATTCATTCCATTGTTTATTGACATCATTCGTTCTAGCCTGATAGACCCCTTCCCAATCCTGTGCCCTCAAATGACTTAAAAAATTTCTTTTATTTTAATCTGAAAAAATGCACTTATAACTATTATATTCCTTGACCTAACAATCCACTTCAAAACTATTTTTTTGATCCATATGATTCGATATAAAATTATCAAATACAACTGCGGTTATGTACTGCATATTGGTAAATATATTGTCTATGCAACTTGAAGAGTTACTTGTTATTATAGTATTTTCAGTAATAGTATGCGCTAAATTAAAGGAATTCATTAAAGATAACAAGGTTCTACTTTTTAAATTTTCAATGAGTGTTTCAATATTAAAGTCTCCTACAATACAAATATTTTTCTTTTCACTGAAACTGTTCACTAACAGCCAGTTGTACCAAAAATACATTCATGTGGAGGTTTCCCTGGCTTCGGGCCCATGATTATTTCCGCCAGTTTCGACTTACTTGGAACGTATCTTATTTTAAAGACAGCATTGACAAAGTTCGTAAACTTCATTCATGCTTGCTTTTGTTCAAAATCAGGAGCTTTTTTTTGAATTCATATTTAGTATTAATGTCATTTTCAACTTAGTTGTAAATGATTGGGTGTAATAAATTCATTTTATTCAAAAAGTCGTCATCTAATATCTGCTCATTCTCGTTAGGCGATATAAAGATATTTTCTAAGTACTCAGATAATCGTTAAGCTTTCTGCTCATTTTATTGGTCTCATCTTCTATCCCTGTTCTTTATGGGTGGTATTTGCATAATTGCCCTTTTTATTTTCCTAGTAGCATTCCACTACTACCTGTCTTTCCTCTCAGGTCGGAATTAATAGGTTAATTTTTTAACTTCTTAATCCCTCTTTTCAAGTGATTTTATACATTATTTAAAATCGTTTTAGCTTGCCGGCATTACTTTGGAACCACCTTCTTCTTATCATCTTATTAAAAAAATTAGTTATGACAGGTATTGTATATAACTATGGAAATAGAAATTGTACTGCTCGTTATGTTGTGATCAATAAATTACCCAGAACAAACTCTTTCACTGTTTAGAATTTTTACGATTTTATATCCAGGTTAACGCTAACAGAATTATGACAAATTTTAAGCTATACACGCTGATAGTAATGGTACTCTCTCTCACTCGTTAATAATGCTCTCTGTGGTGTGGAGCTAATTCAGCAAAATTTAATATGGAAAGTAACAAATATGGGATACTTGCAGGAATCTTTTATAAGACTCTTTATATATATATATATATATATATATATATATATATATATATATATATATATATATATATATATATTATATATATATATATATATATATATATATACATATTTTTTTTTTTATGGGTCTAGCACACGTGCTGCAGGGAAGTCCCTAAAGCGCTCCAGGAACGGCATGTGTGTGCGGAAAAAGCGATTCACGTTGTTCTTGAATCGCTGTAAATTGTACTCGATGGGAAACACAGCGCTGGGCAAATTATTCCAAAGGGATGACGTTCCCCATATCGTCCTTGAAAAGCGTTGTACGCGGAATAACAAGCTGAACCTCATACGGATGTGAAGCACCTGCGCGACGTGTATTTCTAACATGCACCGTTTTGGGAGGAACTAAGCGGGCTGCATCCTTCGAACACTTCCATTGAAAATACTTGTAGAACAGACTCAAGTCGTCAACCGTTCTTCGATGTTCCAGCGAATCAAGGCCGCCGGTCAGTTCCGGGTCTCCAATCAGACGAACAGCTCTTCTCTGAACAGAATCCAACAAATGCAGTGTATGTTTTGGAGCGGAGCCCCAAACATGGGAGCAGTATTCCATAGTTGGTCGAATTTGAGCTTTTTAAAGAATTAACAGTTGTTGTGGAGTGTAAAGCTTTCTGGTTTGAAATAATATTCCTAACTTTTGAGAAGCTCTCCTTGCTAAGCCTGCAACATGTTCATGCCAGGACATATTTGCTCCCAAACTAACGCCCAACAAATTAAGCGACGATGCTAGGGGAATGGAGTGCCCCGACATAACTCGTCGGTAGGCAATATGTTTAGAAGCAACAGTTTCTTTGCATTTTCGGTCAAACCAAGGCTTGCCATCGAAGGGGCATTTCTTCGAAAAAGGGATGTAAGCTTCCATACCAGCCACGATAACATCGGAGACCTATATATATATATATATATATATATATATATATATATATATATATATATATATATATATATATATATATATATATATATATATATATATATATATATATATATATATATATATATATATATATATATATATATATATATATATATATATATATATATATATATATATATATATATATATATATATATATATATATATATATATATATATATATATATATATATATATATATATATATATATATATATATATATATATATATATATATATATATATATACATATATATATATATATATATATATATATATATATATATATATATATATATATATATATATATATATATATATATATATATATATATACATATATAATATATATATATATATATATATATATATATATATATATATATATATATTATATATATATATATGTATATATATATATATATATATATATATATATACATATATATGTATATATATATATATATATATATATATATATATATATATTAGTCTAACACACGTGCTGCAGGGAAGTCCCTAAAGCGCTACAGGAGCGACTCGTGTGCAGAAAAAGCGATTCACGTTGTTCTTGAATCGCTGCTTTTTATATATCACGTATATATCTGACATATGTTATTATAGAGAATAAAAATATAGAATACAACTTTTCGTCGATGACCTGACTGTCAAGTGACTAAAAATTTATATTTACTATTTCTACTATTTCCTATAATTTATAATTTGTTTTACAAATCTTGTTTGAGGCAGTCAATAAACATATATTTTTATCTTTATCTACCTATCTATTTACTGATCTGTTACATACGTCGACTATTGATCTATCAATTCCTATATGGCCCAATTCGGATTAAAAAATTTTATTAGACAAAGACAATACAAACTAATCAAATCAATTTTAAGCTTTCTTTACTTAACAGGCAATAGCATTTAGTTTAATTGGTATTCATTGAAACACATTATTATGTGATAAGGTTAAAATAGGTATATTCAACGTGTTAATAATAAATTTATCAATTAAACATTATTAATTTTGGAATAAAGCGAATTTGAACAGTAGAACTATGGTAATTGTTCATATAATTTAATGAACCAAGGCTTTGAAAATTATGTGCCAACTATGTACTCAGCTTAGATTACTACGAAATATCATATAGTTTGTTATATTCTGCGATATTAATAGTATTCACGCATTAGCCAGCAGTTTAAACTAACAGCGATTGTGCTAAACAGAGGAAATTGTTTTAAGTTTGTATAATGATAATACTGAACATAATTTTCAGTGTTGAAATTTTCCTGGTTTGTTTTCCTCCTAAAAATTAATATATAGTTTTATTTAACACTTACAAATAAATAAATAGATTTGTTCGTGCCCAGAACAGATGCAAAGAAATTATCGACGAAACCAAGAAGGCACATAATCCATCCCAAATAATTCCAGGTCCTTTTAGTTAGTTTCTCGGGCCATTAGTCAAACTTTTACCAAATCCAATATACCACAGTTTACATTGTCAGATTGCAACAACACCTGTCAAGAAAGCCAACTTGATGGCCCAACTCGTTTCTGCACATTCTATTGATGATTTTCAAGGAAAAACACCACCCACTATTCGCATACTGCAGTCAATAATTTTTTTTTTATAGGTCTAGCACACGTGCTGCAGGGAAGTGCCTAAAGCGCTACAGGAGCGACACGTGTGCGGAAAAAGTGAATCACATTTTTCTTGAATCGTTGTAAATTGTACTCGGTGGGAAACACAGTCCTGGGTAAATTATTACAAAGGGATGATGTTCTCCATATGAAAGACTGCTCGAAAAGTGTTGTACGAGGAGTAATAAGCTGAACCTCATACGGATGTGAAGTATTAGCGGCGACGTGTATTTCTAACATTCACCGCTCTGGGAGGAATTAAGCGGGCTACATCCTTCGAACACTTTCCATGAAAATACTTGTAGAACAGACTCAAGTCGCCAACCGTTTTTCGATGTTCCAGCTAATCAAGGCCGCCGGTCAGTTCCGGGTCTCCAATCAGACGAACAGCTCTTCTCTGACTAGAATCCAACAAATGCAATGTATGTTTGGAAACGGAGCCCCAAACATGGGAGCAGTATTCCATAGTTGGTCGAATTTGAGCTCTATAAGGAATTAACAGTTGTGGAGTGTAAAGCTTTCTGGTTCGAAATAATAATCCCAACTTTTGAGGAGCACTTCTTGCTATGCCTGCGACATGTTCATGGCAGGACATATCCCAAATTAACGCCCAACACATTAAGTGACGATGTTAGAGAAATGGAGTACCCCGCCATAACTCTGTCGGGTTCAGCAACGTTAACTTTTTTAGAAAGAACTGCCGCCTGGGTTTTTGTAGTGTTAAATTCCACTTGGTTACTGTCACCCCAAAATAGAATTCCTTCCACCTCTTTATTAAGTTGTACGACTTCCCACTGTCTGCAGATATTCGTCTGAGTAGCCGATGTCCGAGCGTTGAAAGTGAATGAAGAGATACACGTACTGTCTTCTGCAAAGCTATAGATTGGGTTTCTGGTCTTTTCCAGCAGATCGTTAATGTAAATGAGAAAGAGAGTAGGAGATAGTATGGAGCCTTGGGCACACCGGCGTTGATAGTGAAGGTATTAGAAAGAAATCCGTCGATAATGCCCAATATTTTCTTCAGACATCGAATTTTAATGAACCTAGATATCAAAAAAGCTTCCGGTCCTGATGAAATAACTCCCATAGTATTCAAAAATGCTCAAGCGAACTAACTCCAATTTTTTGTACCCTTATCAACCTATCCTACTAAAAAGGGAATATTTCCTTTCTGTTAGAAATGCGCTACAGTTTAGCCGACATCCAAAAAAGAGAAGAAGACCTTTACAAGAAATTGCCGACAAGTCGCATTACTTTCAATAATATTCAAGGTTATGAAAAATGCAGTCTTATCCTCTTCTCTTTCTATTCTTTTCTCTCTCTTTCTCTCTCTCTTAAAATAATAAGTTGCTTCCAACTGGAGAAAACATGAAAAGTTATTAAACTTTCAAAATTTTTCTAATACTGATTCTGATTCAGATGAGGTATCAATTCGCTGCGGTCAATGTTATCGAACTGTGTGTGTTCGCACACAAAATTTATCGACTCCCCTTTTACCCTCTTTGTGTTAAGCGATATCGTTTAGGAACTATAGGTTTAATTGCCTCGTTAGATATTATTTATGTTTGAAATTGATATTTTATTTCATTCAAGAGTTATCGTACTAACAGACCGACAAATCGACAGATCGACAGGCAGACAGGCTGATGGAAGTAAGTGACTCTGTTTTTCATGATTTAGAAACCATAAAACGTGAAGAGAAGCAAAAATTTCGAATTGTGGTTTTTAAGGAATACAATACTTTCCTCTATGCAGACTTTTTGCCACACTGAATAATTTTCGTCTTCCGTAGAGCTTAAAAATTGTTATAATTCTGTTAGCGTTAACCTCGATGTAAAAACTCTAAGCAGTGAAAGGGTTTGTTCTAGGCAATTTATTGATCGCCACATAATGAGCAGTACAATTTCTATTTCCATAGTTATATACAAAACATGTCATAACTAATTTCTTAATAAGATAATAAAAAGAAAGTGGTTCCAAAGTAATGCCGGCAAGATAAAAGGATTTTAAATAATCTATCGGAACACTTGAAGAGAAAGATTAAGAAGTTAAAAAATTAACCCATTAATTCCGACCTGAGAGTATTGATAAGTAGTAGTGGAATGATACTAGAAAAATAAAAAGAACAATTATGCAAATACCACCCATAAAGAACAGGGATGGAAGATGGGACCAATATAACGAGCAGAAAGCTCAACGTTTTCTGAGTACTTAGAAAATATCTTTATATCGCTTAACGAGAATGAGCAGATATTAGATGACGACATTTTGAATAAAATGAACTTATTACATCAATCAGTTGTAAATGAGATTAAAACTAATATAAATTCAAAAGGAGCTCCTGATTTTGCACAAAAGCAAGCATGAATGGAGCTTACAGACTTTGTCAAAGCTGCCTTTAAAATAAGATTTTTCCAAGTATGTGGAAACGGGGGAAATAATCATAGGCCTGAAGCCAGGGAAAACTCCACATGAAGCATATAGACCAATATCGTCATTACCTAGTATCTCTAATCTGTTTGGGACACATTTACTTAAGAGAATACACACTATTATTAAAAGATAAAAACTGACAACAAATTATCAATTTGGTTTTAAAAATATACACTTTACTGTTGATCAGGGTTATAGAATACTTAATATTATTAAAAGAACTGTAGAAGAAAAACTAGTAATTTTCGATTTTTTTTTTTTGGACATGACAAAAGCATCTGATAAGATTTGGTATGAAGGACTGCACCAAAGGCTAAAAGTCTTTCTTTCTACCCAATACACAGATTTTTCGGCTGAAGAAGGGTCGGCTTATGTGTACAACCGGCTGTGCGAATTTATACCATCCATGCATTACGCTTTGACAAAAGTTTCTTTTCTAATTATGTAAAGAACTATTTCCAATAGATATATAACTCAAAGATTATTCGCGGTGTATTAATATTCCCATCGAAAAACTAAAACTTTTAGTAAAACATGCAGTTTGACGGATATATTGTTTATTATATATTTTATAAATAAAAAATTATAAGATTATAAATTTAAAAAATAATTAACAATGTTAACGTTGCCAAATGATCATTGTTCGCTATAATTTTGCAAATTAAAAATTCTTTGAAAGTCGGTTTTTTTGATAAATCGATGATACGAAATATTAATAAAAAGTAAAAGGGGGCATCTGTAAAGAAGTAACTACCCCTTGAAAAGAACTGGACAGTAAATTACATTTGTGGAAAGAATATTTGAATATTTTGCAAAATAACTTATTACTTATACTATAGAAATGTTTTATTTTGTATGTAATGCAAAAGTTACATAAACACAAATTAGTTTACAATTTTAGTTCAAATTAAGTTAATTTTTTATTTGTCTTAAGAATTGATCTATGAATATATAAGCTAAAAATGTATGGTAAATCGCAAGATATAAGATCCTGCCTTTTTCCTTTTTCAATGGGGCAATAAACGACCCATTAGGATTTTGTGCATAGTTGCCAGGTATTAGGATAAACGTGTTTTTATTTACCTGCTTTGTATACCGCCCTCACTTGCATCTGTAATCATATTGTATCTATTTTTACCTATATATTTACTACCTGGCAACCCGTTTGGAGCCCTTTAAGTATTTGATATTATAGGCCTAATAACCACAGGTCCCCAAGATTCGAAAGATACTTTTTATTATTTTTATTTTTAGTTTTACTTACAACTTACAACGTAACGGTTCTATTTTAATTATGTGGCGTCCGTGGGAAAATTGCAATAGTGGCTATTGCAAGAGAAAACATTTATCACTTGACGCTAAACAAATAGTAAAAAATGTTTACGACAGTTTGGTAAAAAGAAATTTGAATAAATAAAGTGCTTTGCAAGAAACCAGTGAACTAACAAACACCTCAATTTCTACGATTAAGGGTATTGTAGGAAAATCATTACTCAGAAACAGGAAAAAAAGGAAAGATTTTCAAATGCATCATGTAGACGAGTGTGAAAAGAACGTCAGCAGGAGAAAAATATATTCTATGTATGAAGATCAGTTAGTGCTGACACTAGACAAAATAAAATTAAGACTAATGCAGAACGGGACCAATATATATTGTGGCCGATCAACTCTTCACAGAATTCTCTTAAGAATGGGATTCACGTTCCGAAAAATCAACAAAAGGCAAGTAGTGATGGAGTCACAAAGGTTACGAATCTTGCGACATACTTATTTACAAGAAATTAAAAAGTATCGATCAGAGAATTGGCCAATAATTTACCTTGACGAAACATGGTTCGATACCCATGACACTATGCAAAAAGGGTGGGTTGACAGCAGTACAAAATGTCAGACTAGCGTACCTTTAAATAAAGGCAAACGAATAACCATTTTGCATGCTGGATCTGAAAAGGGTTGGGTTTTAAAGTGTCTACTATTATCTGCAAAAAACATAAAAGACTCTAGTTTGGACTATCACGAAGACATGACCGCAGAACTTTTTGAAAACTGGTTTCAAAATTCCCTTTTGCCAAATGTTCACGAACAGAATGTTATAGTTATGGACAATGCAAGTTACCATAGTCACCTACTAAATAAGGTTCCTAATGTAGCCAGCACCAAATCGGAAATACAGGAATATATGTTAGAAAATGACATTTATTTTGACTTTAGTTATAAAAAAAGTGATCTTTTGGAAGTTTTAAAAGACTATAAATTGAAAAAGAAAAATGTTTGTGATAGTATGGCTGAGAAAATGGGACACACTGTTTTGCGGCTTCCTCCGTATTATTGTATGTTTAATCCAATTGAACATATTTGGCATCAAGTTAAATGAAAAATAAGGGCACAAAATGTTTCTCCTACTTTAGGCGTGTCAGTGGTTGAATTAGTAAAAAAAGTTATAAATGTTGTTGTGAAAGCTGGAACAATTCCATTCAGCACATTGTTAAAGTTGAAGATACATATATTTATGCAAATAATAGAAAACCACTAATAATTACCTCAGCTGATGACAGTGATAGTGAAACCGTATTAGGCTTAAGTTAAAATATATTTTTATTTATACAATATGTCCCTTTTTGTAAACTCCATTCATTCAAACTGTATATATTTACTTCTTAACCATTTGTTTTTACATGCACCTATAAATAAACACCTCCAAAAACACTTATAATTTTAGTTATTTGCATTAATGAATATGTTTACAGTAAATATCCAATATTTCGATCTATAACGACCTGTGTGTGAAAAATACTGAGTTTATTAGATACTTTGAGAATGCCCACAAAAAAATAGGTGAAACGTCAGTAAAGACTAAATAAAATAAAATAAGTTGTTTTAATAAGTAGAACCAAAATCCTAAGAAATAAAAAAAAGCATAAAATCATATATATATCGAGAAGGTTCAAGAAAAAAAGAGATTTTATAGAATATATATATATATATATATATATATATATATATATATATATATATATATATATATATTATTATATATATATATATATATATATATATATATATATTATGTATATATATATATATATATATATATATATATATATATACATATACATATATATATATATATATATATATATATATATATATATATATATATATATATATATATATATATATATATATATATATATATATATATATATATATATATATATAACTTCTTTCTAATATTAATTAATTACAATTATCGATTTTGTTGTGTTATTCTTATTATTGAATGTTTTAGTTTTATTATTTTCATTTAAATATTTATTTAATAAATAGGTTTCTTATTTTCTGAAAATAATATTAAATCCAATTGGCGTTAGATAGTTCTATTAGATGTATGTTGACAAAAAACCTGTAATGTGTAACTAGGTTAAATATATATTGATCATTATTTAAAGAGAAAATTCTGTAACTGGATGTAAAGCATAAAATTTTGTAGGAGCCACTTAGAATCGCGAAAATGACACGTTAAATGGATAGTCTTAAATTCTTTCCAAAGTGAGATAAAACGAACAAAAACAATTGCTAGTATATGCGCCATGGCTGCCTAAATCTAAGAGTTTAAATCAATGTTTACCAGTCACCTGTAATACATTGTTGGAAGAGAATTTCAAAGCGAATTGAAATTGACAAAAGGATCCATTAAAAATAAGAAAGTCGCAGTCACCTCCAGTCAAACCGGAAGTAGTTAAAAATATTTCTTATGTAGTAACAAAGTCTATTAATGTCCCATTCTGGTATCTAAAAATGCAAAATATGTAACTTTCAAAATAAAAAAATTACAGGGTGTTACATATTGGCTGTGTCACCCGGTATATATATATATATATATATATATATATATATATATATATATATATATATATATATATATATATATATATATATATATATATATAATATATATATATATATATATATATATATATATATATATATATATATATATATATATATATATATATATATATATATATATATATATATATATATATATATATATATATATATATATTATATATATATATATATATATATATATATATATATATATATATATGTATATATATATATATATATATATATATATATATATATATATATATATATATGTATATATATATATATATATATATATATATATATGTATATATATATATATATATATATATAGATATATATATATATATATATATATATATATATATATATATATATATATATATATATATAAATATGTCGTGTAATATATTGGAACTTTTTATATTTTTATATAAGCAGAGATTGCAGAAAATTACTAAAGAATGGCACTTCGGTTCTATAATTGAAAAATTCGGCCCCATAGAAATTAGATCATTTTTACTCTGTCACTGGTCACTAAAATAAATAAAACGCATGGCTGAATTTTTAATCAATACGTGCATTACCCAATCTTCCCGTAGTTTAACAAATACTTTTATAACAAATTTTATACAAAAAAATAAAAATTGTTACTCATTTCCCAGGAATTAATTCCATTAGCAGTTTTACGTTTTAACCTAAAGCTGATTTATTGACATAAATTCACTATACTTGCAGTAAAAATTTCATTTATTTGTTATATTAGATTTATCAGTAAAATAAATGTATTATACTGTAATCAGTCGAGAATAGGTCAAGAATTATTATTTACTTATGGTAAAATTAAATATAATGGTATTCCGGAATAAACTGCGACTTATCAAAAAAATCTGTCTGACATTGTAATTTTTCTGTACGAATTCAACACTGGTATTTTAAGATCGTATTTTTTGGTTCTAAATATTGTTACAGCCACTTTTAATAGTCAAAAACTGTCAAGATTAGTTGTTTGAAATTCAAAAACAGATGATAGTATGAGTTTCCGATATTGATCTAGATCATTATTTGTTACTAACTATGTTTGTACCTACAGACATTAAAAACGACGTCACGGTATTACGTCAAATCTTTAGAAATCAACTGCCCTTATTTATTCAATACTATGTACGAAAGAAATAGATCTAGATAGCATTTAGTTTACCTTGATGGCTTTTAAAATAAAAATGTTTGTTACGGAGGTAAAAAATGATCAGTGGCTTCACAAAACACACCCCAAATGAGTTTTCAACAAAGCTTATTTCCGATCTTTACCGAAAACCGATGGGTTTGAAATTTTTGCCTTTTTATATACCAGATAAATTATTAAAGCACTCATGATAGTTTTCTTTCAGTCTGCACCACGTGGAGAATATTCTAGAATTTTTTTAGAATTTTTTGATCAGTATTTATCGAGATGAATGGGGGGGATTTTTGTTAAAAATAATACAAAGAAAAGTGTGTGCAAATATTACATTATATATATTTTTGAACTCGTGTTTTTACAAGCTTCCATTTGACACCCCGCTCGATGACTTAGCAACAATTTCATTCCTCTTCACCCCTTAAGTTAAAATTTATCTTTCAAAAAAAGTACACTCCTGTATTAGTACCAAATTTCAACTTTCTATGTCAAGTAGTTTTGGAGAAAATTGGGTGTGACAGACAGACAGACGGACAAACAGACGGAGAGACGGACAGCCACCGAAGTGATCTTATAAATATTCTGTACGGAACACTAAAAAGGATTTTTTATAATTGATTCACAAGCTCATAAATAATAATGTCAGTAAAATCAAAGTCCCATTGTAAACATCAAAATTTCTGCAGCAACAATTGAAGAGATTAAGACTTCTTTTAAATAGAGAATAAGTAATTGTCTTTTAAATTTATGAATTTAACTATCTATTTTGCTGAAATCACTCTGATCATTCAATTAAAATAGACTGAATTTGCCAAGTAAGATTATTCTCTAGTCAGAAGAATCAGACACAAGCAATACTTCGGCTAAATGAACGACATCGGATTGCCATTTATGTATCAAACAAATATATAAATTAATTAAACAATCATACCATGCTAAGAAATTTAAAAGATTTTTATTTACTTTTAATTATTATTATATTTTCTTTTTATATAATTTATTTTAGTTAACAAAATTCCAATTTTACTTCTTTACTTAAAATTGGTGACAGGATAGGGGAAGATTTTTTAAAAAATAAGTCTTTTTTGTAGGAAAATTTCTTTTCATCAAATTCAGATCGGTTTCTCAAAGATATAATATATGAATAATTTTTAGATTTACTTATTGTTATCGAATATATATCGAATATAACTATTTACCTATCGAGAAAAATTTGCTTTGACGTTTTTGTGTTTCTTCTGTTATTTTATGCAAAATACAAATTTTAAGTAACTTAAAAATGACTACCATACCTTTTAAATATGACTAGGGTGTTTTTGTTTGTAATAAAAATTCAACGTATAATGTCCGATATATGTATATTAGAGTGACCGGATCTCATAGAGGGGGAAAAAAATGTCGGAATCTTGTTCGTCTGGACCCCACAAAACGATTCCCCTTTCCAGATATTGAGATAGCCGAAATTTGAGCTCGATTAAACGACGTTAACCCGTGCCGCTCGTCGCTCAAAGTTTGAAAAAATCCAAATTTTTGGCCAAAAAGCTGACATATGGAGCCATAACTCCAGAATGGTAAATAATAGAAACACGCTTAATATCTCAAAAGAAAGCTAATGTTGTTCTTCAAAATTTATATTCTATACATAATTGTTGTTATTTTAAGTTAAACCGAGTTACAACAGCCTTTAGCCCCAAAAACGTGACCTGGTACCACTAGGAGCATACTTCGTATATTTTGTTATTAAGTGATAAATTTTGCTTTTTTTGGTATATTTTTGAGTTTAAAGTAGAAATATAATAAAAAAAACAAGTAATACTGATAAGTCTAATGACATTTTTTATTTTAAAATATAAAAATTAGGTATATAATACATACAAAACAGACACAGAAAAGATACAGACGTAGTACCTACATGAGTTGATAATTTTACATAGTTATCTAATCTATTCTAGAGCTTTTGTTAAAGTAGTTTTTGAAACGTCAGGATATAATGCTCGGCATTTACTTACAACTTGCAGGACATATTGCTTTTGGTCTTCATCTTTTGTCAGAAGGTCGTTAAAGTCGGTTATTAATTTAACACCACGCTCAGCCATATCATTAACTACTTTTAATGTTTTGACAATTTTCAATCCTTCTTGGAAGTCATTATTTTGAGGCCAGGTGTTTGGATGTTGTCTTAGGAAATCTGTTTTTACATTAAATTGGTCAAAGAATGTAAACGTTTCTTTGGTAAGTAAATTTATCAATCCTCCATCAACTACCTCTTTTAAGTTTTCTTTCCTAACTTTTGGATTTACAACCCTAGCGTGCTGTGATGGTTCATCTGTGCTACTGAGCAATTTATTAGCCATTAACAACTTTTCATCGTCTGTAATGGTGGGATCAAAAAACGATAATCCCACCAACTTTGCATTCAAATGCAACAAATGGTTCGAGAATTTGGTCAGGGCTATTTCTGCAATGTCGTTGTCACATTCTTTATAGTCTAACAGACTATGCAAAATACCTAAATCTTGCTTTGGTGCAAGATGAGCTTTTGGAGCATTGAATCAAGCTTTACAATAAATTTTAACTAGGAAAACAGAAATGGCACGCACAGAACTTTCTTCTTCTTTAGACATCTTAAATTGACGACGAAAAATGAACATTTTTAAGCAGTTAATAGCCTTTGCCATCCACCTAGCGTGATGAATGGCTCCTGGAGTTCTAAAACCCACAACATTGCCGTCTAGTGATCCAACAAATACGAGAACCAACTGCAATAGCTCCTTGTAGTCATCTCTGGGGTGGCTCTCAGTTAATTTGGTCTCGAATTCAGCAGTAACATTTGCAATTACTTCTGGAGTTAGCTGCTTTTGTATTAGATTGTCACTGATACCTGTGCCGTATTTTCCTTTGTCTATCTTGGGCCACGCAGTGAGGAATCTTTTGAAAATGTCCTGGATGAGGTCCAGTGGTTGATCCCATTTTTGTGTCGAATACGCCTCTTAACAGAATTTCCAAGATATGGTGACGGCAAGCTAGGTATAACAATTCTCTTCCTAACATTTGCTCCAATATGACGCATGCTCCTTTGAGTCTTCCCGTGTTGGATGCTGTAGTGTCGAAGCACATCGCCTTGACGGTGTTGAGAAGACCCCATTCATGTAGGCATTCATATACGGCTACGGCTTGCTCCTCTCCAGAGCTGTTTGCTGTTACAGGAACTCCCAGCAGCTGTTCCTTTTCGCCATATGAAATAGCTATAGCTATTCGCTCACATTGTTCATTTTTTAAAACACCCGGTAAAAGTTTACCGTCCCAATGGACAACCACGGGCTCTTTTTCAGGAATGGTTACTTTATCAAAAATTTTTTTATTATATTGTTCTCTGAACATTTGCCTTCTATCATGTAATAAAGTTTTCGAGACTTTGTACTCAAGAGGGTCAAGGTTTAGTGCTTCTAGAGTAGCTATTAAAATTCTCGTGGCATTTCTGTCGGATACCTTACATCGATCTAATAAAATGGACAATTTCATGTTTAAAATCTCTTTAACGCCCCTTGCAAATGAAACTTTCATCCTCTTGCTCTCAGATCTTCTGCAGCTTCTTCAGGGATGTCCATTTCCTCCAAGCTCTCAAGTTCCTGGTAGATGCTGTCCTCTTCAGTGTCTTCTTCTCCTTCTTCGAACTTGTCTTCATCATCCGTCTCTAAGAAGCAACGAAAGAAAGAGAAAAAAAAAGACTATAAAAACTTGTCGTTTTAGCAGAATAGTAATAATACATAGGTACTAAATTACCTACTTCTAATTATCAAAAGGTATTATTTAAAAAAATATAAACTCAATCATAAAGATGCCAAATCATGCTCTCATGTACAATTTTCTTTCAATTATAATGAAACTATTTACTTATTTGTTTATCTATTTTTTAGAATACTAATAATAAAAAAAAAACTCACCAATATCAAAAGTTGCTTATTGGATTTGTCGGTTCATTTTTGCAAGTTCCTTTTGCACCTTGATTTCTTCAGCTCGAGACAACTTGAGATCCACTCCAGTCATGGAACCTGGGCGGCCCTTCTCCCTCTGTTTCACGAGAAACGCCTTATCTTCTTCCGATTTCATCAGAGCCAAGGCATCTTGTTGAGCAATATCAAAGAGATCATCCAACTTTTCAACAAACTGTTTAAATTTGTTCTTGGCCGTTTTCGATGTTTTCTTCCGGTCTTTTTGAAGAGTTCTCCACTCGGCGTGAAGTTTTTTCCAGCTTAGTAATTGCATCTTGCTCATGTTTAGTCGGGATTTGAGCTTTCTCCCAAAAAATGAACACTTCTCGTATTGTAAGTTTTGCTGATTCCCTTACAGTTCATTTCACAGTACGTAAATTATAAAATAAAGCACACAAAACTTGACGATTTGAGGGTAGTTTACAACCGGTGATCTGGTGAATGGGATAGCCCACAAGAAATACTTTATCCTTGGTCCGGCTTTGTACACCTGATGTGGATGCCATTTCAGAGGCCAATAGGTAAATAACAGTTAACTTGGAAAATGAAACAAAATATATTGCAAACTTTAATTTCAATAAAATGTTTTCAAATGTCTTTTAAAATAATACTATAATAGTTATAAAAACAATAACACACACACTTGGAAAATTAAAAAAAAAACGTTAAAATATCTTCACTAGATAATTGTTCGATCTAACCAGCTCAAAGGCACTTTAGAAACTAAACTGAATAAATAAAAGGTCGGTTGTACGCTGAAGTAAAATCACCATCCCTAAAATAGAAATTAGATTCACCCTCCTTTTTACCTGTCAAAAAAACGGGTCTTTCTTTGGTAAACTAGTCAGGTAATCCCCATATAATAAAAGATTAAATTTGAACAAAAGGCTCTTTATGTTTGAAAATTGAGTTCCAAATACTTTTTAAAAAAAAAAATCTTAATTCCGAGACACATTATGTAAAAACCCGTAAAATTCTTAGAATACTCCCAAACTGGCTCCTACTGGTACCAGGTCACGTTTTTGGGGCTAAAGGCTGTTGTAACTCGGTTTGACTTAAAATAACAATTATGTATAGAATATAAATTTTGAAGAACAACATTAGCTTTCTTTTGAGATATTAAGCGTGTTTCTATTATTTACCGTTCTGGAGTTATGGCTCCATATGTCAGCTTTTTGGCCAAAAATTTGGATTTTTTCAAACTTTGAGCGACGAGCGGCACGGGTTTAACGTCGTTTAATCGAGCTCAAATTTCGGCTATCTCAATATCTGGAAAGGGGAATCGTTGTGTGGGGTCCAGACGAACAAAATTCCGACATCGATTTTTTGCGTCACCCTAATGTATATCTTGCAAATGAAAAAACTTTAAACCACCATTTAAATATAAGTTCAAGAAATGCAGGTAACGAGTACAAAGTATTGATTAAATAGAATCATAATAACACTTTATTTTCACATACAACACTGTTAATATCCCCAAATACGATTATAAAATGATAAAGAAGAATAATAACAATAAAATATAATTACTAATAGAAATAAATAAGTCACTTAAAATAACTGCTATTTCATATAGAATTTCACAAGTATAAAAGTAAGTCACTTTTAACATATATGTTAACTAATAAACTTTAAAATTCCATAACTAAACATTGTGTGTGATTAAAAAAAATTATACCTGCACAGAATAAATTAAAATATTCACCTGAAAAATATCGTTTTCGATAAGAAAGCTCTTCACTTTATCTTTAGAATGTAGGTTTTTTTTTTTCTTAAATTTTAATCAGGTGTTCTAGAAACACATTAAAGGCCACAACTAATCGAAGGTTCCTTATAGAATAAGGACATGTGATCGAGTGGTTCAGCAATGTTATTCCCACCCTCGTGCTAATCGGATATATTATCAGAGATGTTTTTGTTTCTAAAGAAGAGGCTGTTATCCGTTTACACGAAAACTCAACAGACATAGAGGTGGAAGGAAGGTACCATCATATTGTTGAATAATCTACCCCAAGGCTCTTTGTACTTCACACGTTAATCGCCTCAAACTAGTCTTTTCTGACCCAGGAAAACTTTGTCAGGGTTTTTCGTTAGGAAACAGTACTAGAGCATGAGAAAGTATAAAATTATATTTTGGACACTTCCAAAGTACAATAATCTTATTATAGCTAAACTAATTCGATCAGTCAAATGCCTGATGATAGGTAGCAGAGATTTTTTTCTACGAAGCAAAATCCACCTTACCCAAAAGCTCTAAACTATTGTAGACTAGAAGTTCTAGACATGTAATGTTTGTTTTAAAATTTATTCTTTAATACCCCTGTGAATTTTCTTTTTAATTTGAAAATAACCTACTGCATTGTCACTGGAGGCCCTCAAATAATAAAATTTTATATGAATATTTTTAAACAAAAGTTGTATTTTTACTTTCCTTGCTAAAAAAAAGTATTATATTCCTGAAAAAAATCACATTTCGACATTTTTTACTTTAACAATAATTACTTTGTTAACTGACACTAAAGTATATTTTTTGTAAAGATTTACAAATACGTTATCGCGATTTCGTAGTACAACTACATTTTCAAACGCTTAACTGTTGAACGTTTAAAATGTACTACGAAATCGCAATAATACATTTGTAAATCTATACAAAAAATATATTTAGTGTCAATTAACAAATTAATTAAGTAATTTTATTGTTAAAATGTACTGTCACAAAGTAAGGGACCAATCAATCAACTCTTTTTTACTTTTCTTCACATTTTAGGCTTTCTAGATCACGAAAAACATTATCACTTATTTCCGTCACTCTGTCTTTCTAGCTGACGGTCTGTTGGTCTGTCAGTCTATCGGTTGTCGGTCTATCGGCCTTTTGCCACGATAACTCTAGGATAAAATGTGATATCAATTTTTTAACTTGGTACATATGTAACAGGGTTAAAGGGATGAAGTATATAGGTTTTGAGCTATATCGCCTAAGGGAAGAAAGTGAAAGGGGTGGGGATCGATAAAATTTGTATTATTTTAATAGTAATATGGTAATTTTTTCTGACTGTTTGTTAAGATAATAAATAAATATTTGGCATTTTTTTTTTTTTTTTTTTTTTATTGGTCTAGCACACGTGCTGCAGGGAAGTCCCTAAAGCGCTCCAGGAGCGGCACGAGTGCGGAAAAAGCGATTCACGTTGTTCTTGAATCGCTGTAAATTGTACTCGGTGGGAAACACAGCGCTGGGCAAACCATTTCAAAGGGATGACGTTCTCCATATAAAAGATTGCTTGAAAAGCGTCGTACGCGGAGTAACAAGCTGAACCTCATACGGATGCGAAGCACCAGCGCGACGTGTATTTCTAACTTGCACCGCTTTGGGACGAATTAAGCGGGCTACATCCTTCGAACACTTTCCATGAAAATACTTGTAGAACAGACTCAAGTCACCAAACGTTCTTTGATGTTCCAGCGAATCAAGGCCGCCGGTCAATTCCGGGTCCCCAATCAGACAGACCGCCCTTCTCTGAACAGAATCCAACAAATGCAGTGTATGTTTGGGAACGGAGCCCCAAACGTGGGAGCAGTATTCCATAGTTGGTCGAACCTGGGCCTTGTAAAGAATTAACAGTTGCTGTGGGGTGTAAAGCTTTCTGGTTCTAATATTCCCAATTTTTGAGAATGCATTTATAGTAAAAAATAAAATGTGTTCAAAGGAATGGGGGAACAGATTAGAGGTGTGGTTTCTTATACAGAACGTTGTTTGTCTTTTGTGAGGTTTTTGGAGTCTAAGATGTCAAAAATTAGATTAGTTTTTTCATTAATTTTAACCCAAGAACGGGGTGAAAGGTGTGAGGGTGGTTAGATATTGTATAGGGTCATTAGTATTTTGAAAGTTTTTTCCAGATTTTTTGGCTTATGAAATTGACAAAATTTAAGAATATTATTTACAGTAAAATATATAAGCGGTAAATGAAGTAGGGTGGGGCGTTAGTGGGATTGCTTTACATATATCGTGTTATATCAGAGTTTTCGGACTGCAGGAATATGAAAATTAATTTATTTTTTCATTACTTTCATTCTAGGAGAGGAAGAGAGAGAATCTTATATAGTTTCAATATAATTATGAACAATCTTCTGGATATTAGAGATGGGAGAATAGGTAAATTTTAAGGTTAATATTTTCATTTAAAACATATAAGGTGCGTTTGCAAGGAAAGTACTGGGTACCCTTTAGCGATTTTTTTTAGTTTCTGCCAGTTTAGAAAAAAATATATACTCTATATATTTCTAAAAGAGTCTATAGAGTTTTTTAAACATATGTAAATTCAATAAGATATTAAAAACAGCAAATATACCGTGCAGTAAAACACGTGTATGTGTACAAAGAAACTATAGTCTCGATATTATCTCATGCCATATTAGCCAAACGAATAGAAATATTAAGAAAAACATTTATAAGCATTTTGTTTAAATTTTTAGGGTTTAAAGCTCCTAGAAACGATTTTATATATACCAAAAAATTCCACATTGGCGGTAAATAAAAATAAGAATAATAAACCAATACTTCTTTAAATCTACTTTGTATCTCCACTTTAGCACTAAAAAACCTTAATTATTTACCAAGAAACTCGTTTACCATTTCTGTATTATTCTTGAAAATGTTAATAGAAGAATCTTCTTCAAATTCGGTTCTGTATTTTGCTCAAACAGATAAGGTCAACTAAAACGTCAACTGTTAAGTAGGAATAACCTAACATATAAACACACTTGCTATCGCGTGGTACTAAGGGATGTCTTTTGAAATAATAGATAAGAGATCTTTTTAATTATAATAAAGCTTTCGAGTGTGTGATGCACAAGAAATTTAAAAAAAATTCTTTGAAACAACAAATATAGATGAAAGAGATCTAAATATTATTAAAAATCTCTACTGGAATAAATCAGTGGAAGTTAAAACTGAACTGGAAAAGTCTGAAAGCATAAAAATAACCCAAGGTGTAAGACAGAGATGCATTCTCTCACCACTTTTGTATAATCTTTATTCTGATGTTGTGTTTAATGAGGCCATCTATGAATCCATTGCACTGTACATACAGTATGCTGATGATATTATTTTATTAGCCAATAATATCAAAGATCTCCAGCAACTGATCAATCATGTCATAACAGCCTATACAAGATTTGGATTAACTATGAATATAAGAAAAACCAAGCGGATGGTAATAACAAAGAAAAATCACTGAATCCCTCGAAATTAGGGACAACACCGTAGAACAGGTCTTCACATGTAAATATTTCGAAACCAATTTAAATGACAAGAAAGGAAATTCTCGAATTGAACAGGCCCGAGTAACTTACATGAATATGAAAAAATTTTTCCATAGCACAAGTCTCAGTCTCGAACTCCGAATGAGAATGATGATAACGTATGTGTTCTTCGTGCTATTTTTTTAATGTGTCTAGCGCACGTGCCACAGGGAAGTCCCTAAAGCGATACAGGAGCGACACGTGTGCGGAAAAAGCGATTCACATTGTTCTTGAATCGCTGTAAATTGTACTCGGTGGAAAACACAGTCCTGGGCAAATCATTCCAAAGGGATGATGCTCTCCATATAAAAGACTACTTGAAAAGCGTTGTATGAGGAGTAACAAGCTGAACCTCATACGGATGTGAAGTATCAGTGCAACGTGTATTTCTAATATGCACCACTCTGGGAAGAATTAAGCGGGTTACATCCTTCGAACACTTTCCATGAAAATACTTGTAGAATAGGCTCAAGTCGCCAACCGTTCTTCGGTGTTTCAGCGAATCAAGTTCCGGGTCTCCAGTCAGACGAACAGTTCTTTTCTGAATAGAAACCAACAAATGCAGTGTATGTTTAGGAGCAGAGTCCCAAACATGGGTGCAGTATTCCATAGTTAGTCGAATTTGAGCGAATTAGCAGTTGTTGTGGAGTGTAAAGCTTTCTGATTCGAAATAATATTCCCAACTTTTGAGAAAATCTCCTTACTATGCCTGCAACATGCTCATGCCAGGACGTATTTGCTCCCCAATTAACGCCCAATAAAATTGAGTGGCGATGTTAGAGGAATGAAGTACCCCGCCATAACTATGTCGGGTTCAGCAATGTTACCTTTTTTAGATAAAATGGCCGCTTGTGTTTTTGTGGCATTAAATTCCACTTGGTTACTGTCACCCCAAGATAGAATTTCTTCCAGGTCTTTGTTAAGTTGAAAAACTTTCCGCTATCTGCGGACACTCGCCTGAGCAGCAGCCGATGTCCGAGCGTTTAAAGTGAATGAAGAGGTATGCGTACTGTCATCTGCAAAGCTGTAGATTGGATTTCCGGTCTTTTTCAGCAGATCGTTAATGTAAATGAGAAAGAGAGTAAGACTTAGTATGGAGCCTTGGGGCACACCGGCGTTGACAGTGAAGGTGTTAGAAAGAAATCCGTTTACCGCAAATAACACTCACTGAGGAAACATGAGAGCCACAAACAGAACTTTTCAGATTTACCATAAGAGCGTAGCTTAGCCAACCTGGAATTGTTGGGATAAGCGAGAAGTTTTCTAATTCGCCGATTGTGTGCCTCCTTGGTTTCGTTGATAATTTCTTTGCATCTGTTCCGGGCACGAACAAAGATGTTACGATTTATGGTGTTAGGATTTTCGCACCATCGTCGGTAGGCAAGGCAAGGCTTGCCGTTGGAAGGGCATTTCTTCGAAAAAGGAATGTAAGCTTCCATACCAGCCCAAATAACATCGGAACAGTCAGATGGGTCGTCAGAACCAAAACAAACGTTTAACCAAGGGAAAGTTCGAAAATATTCCATGAGATCTTCCCATTTAGCAGATCTGTAGTGCCAAATCTTGCGCTGTTTAGGCGCCTCTCTGTCACTGATTGGTAGGATACTCGATGTCGAAAACAGTTTATGGTCGGAAGAACCTAATGGCGGATGTACGGTGACTGTGTAAATCTCCGAATTGGTGGTTAAAAACAGATCAAGAAGACTGGTGAACTCCCCGTCTCGATCAGGGGTCCGTGTTGGTTCGTCAGTAAGCTGAGTTAAGCCACAACTGATTGAGAATGATTCTGCTTCACGACCTTGTTCGTCGGTAGTATTTGAATATTTAAGCCAGTTGATGTTGTGGACATTAAAGTCGCCCAGGATGGCAATTTCTACATTTGGATAGTTAATTTGTCAACGATCGATGGTGTCCGCAAGAGAAGCGAAAAGTGTTCTAAAGTTAGTATCACTTGGCGGTCGATAGAGGATACAGATGAACCTTGTAGTTTGTTAAGTTGTTATTTTTGACCACATGACATCAAAGTTTGGGGGCTCCAGAGCCTCTTCTAGTTGGCTGCTTCTGACAAAAAGATAGATTCCAAAGTTACTCCTAAATCGGGAATAGAAGTCGTACCCACGATAAAGATAATTGACTGTGCTGGTCGATGAACTGACCTTGGTTTCACAAAGAGCGAGTACGTGAGGTTTATTTGATTGCAGGTGTTGGTGCACTGAATTTATGTTCGTGTTTAAACCCCGTATCTATTTTAAAATTATGATCTCGGCATACCGACGCTCCCGAACCAGCCCCCATCCGGAGATCCGACAAGCATTGTCCGGCTCACCGCTCCCGAGCATTTGGGCAGGGGTTGCCGTTCATTTCACCTCTTTGCTGTAGGAGGGCGCAGGTTGATTAGTCCCCTCGCTCTTCCGCAGCTTTTTAAAACGGCGTCTGGCCGCGCCGCTGTAACGAACGCGGGGGTTTAGGGCCTGTTGATGTCCCTGCGTTAGATGTCGCTTCGCCCTCCGGTTGTTCGCTACCCAATGCAGCCACCCCTGGAGGATTCAGCGACAGTTGTTATTTTATTTTTATTTTGTTGTATATATATGGTGGTAGATTTTGTGATTTTATTATAGCAACGCATGATATGTTCGTTGATTTCTGTGGTGCAATTCATGCGTTGCTTTGATTTTCCCGCCTTGGTGGCATAACACTTTTGGCAGGTCCATTTTCGATTGCTCAGTCTTCATCGTTTTGGTCGAGCTACCATTTCCCGCGACGTCCTCGACCGTTGCGTCACTCGCCCTTTGTGTGGATGTGAGTGCTGGACCCTTAACCCCGACTCAGAAAAACGAGTAGAATCTTTTCAAATGTACATTTATAGACGCCTTCTTCGCATTTCCTGAATACAGGAAATAAAAAACACAGAAGTACTGGAAAAAAATAAAATGAAGGAATTACTAGCACCATAAAAATAAGAAAAACTCAATACTTCGAACATATAAGGTGGGACCCAACATACGAATTGCTACGTCTAATCATTGAAGGGAAAATAAAGGGCAAACGATCGATGTGAAGGCGATAGAATTCTTGGCTGAAGTACATGACAAGGTGGTTTGGATGTGCTTCGAGTAACATTTTTCGAGCACCAATTTCTAAAGTTTGTTTAGCTTCGCGGGGAGACAGCGTCATAAGAAGAAGATTATTTTTGTTAGGTGTGCTGTGTATCATCTATTATAATATTAATTTGTTGTTGAATTGTGTATAAAATTTGAAAACCTACAATTGTTGAAGAAAATCGTATGGTAGACAATATTGTAAAAACGAATGAAAATATTTATATAAAGCTGCTTTAATTATTCAAAATTTATTTGTTTTTAGGAAATAATAATATCATATCCCTCTTATGTATGTTCGATTTATCTTTGTTTTTTTATTAAATACCTATCCCAGACTTTTTACCAAGAGAGCTAAATAAAGTTTACACACTCTTGAATATTAACCCCACACTTTAACAGTTTTTTTCTTATTGCGCCTTGTCAGCATCAAAGTGTTATCTAAATCTTGCAAGCTTTGGAAAGCTTATCGGTTGATTAAGGTATACTTGAGGCAAATTTCTGAATGCTTGATATTTTCCCATCAAAGGCTATCTCTGACAAGGCCTGTGAATAAGTTACCTTAGTTCTATGGTATCTTATCAAATAGATTCCGTGCCGTTCCTTTGATGAAAATGCATTTATTATTAATGTGTATGAAATACTCGGTAAATTAAGGAAATCAACTTTTATAGCTAAAGTGTAATAAAAAGAGAAGATACTGAAATAATCTTAGTTATAAGGTTATTTTTATTTGACGGTTTGAGAACTACTGAAAATTTTCAAGATTTTCGGTTGCCTTTGTCGTTGCAATAAGGAAAAAACTATTTTGTTGGGATGTGAAATAAATAAAAAAAAATGTAATCTTATAGAATAAATGATATCTTAAGTTTACATTTTACACAGTACTATAGGTCAAAAAATACAGGTAACAAAATCTAATAACATTTTTTTATGTTGCGACCGGGAAAGTTTTATACCTTCGCCGAAGGTTTTCAATATATGTATATATATATATATATATATATATATATATATATATATATATATATATATATATGTATATATATATATATATATATATATATATATATATATATATATATATATATATATATATATATATATATATATATATATATATATATATATATATATATATATATATATTCCCTTAGTCGAATTGGAACTTTTTACAGAAAAAGTTTTGAAGTGTAAAACTTTCTAGTTCGAAACAATATCTCTAACTTTTGAGAAGCCCTCTTTGCTATGCAAAATGTTCATGCCAGTGACATATTTGCTCACAAATTAACACCCAGCAAATTGACTGACGATGTCAGAAGAAAGGAGTCTCCAGAAGGTAGGGTGTATCAACGTTAACTTTTGTAGAAAAAACTGCCACCTGGGTTTTTGTAGCGTTAAATTCTCTTTGGTTACTGTCACCTCAAGATATGTTCGAATTTCTTCCAGGCCTTTATTAAGTTGCAGTCTGTGGATATTTGCATAAGTAACTGATGTTTAAGCATTTAAATTGAATGAGGAAAAGACGTACTGTCATCTCCAAAGCTGTAGATTAGATTCCTGATCCTTGCCAACAAATCGTTAAGGTAAATGAGTAAGAGCATAGTCGTCTGCCACTCGTAAAGAACGCTCTGAGGAAACACAAAACCTATAAAGAAAACTTATCAGACAAACCATAAAAGCGTAGGTTAGCCAATAATCCGTCACCGTCGTGCCAAACACGGTCGAATTCCCTGGATATATCAAGTACAACTGCTCGGGATTCTCCAAAGTGTTTAATTACGTTATTCCAAATCTGTGTTCCATAAACTGGAAGATCTTCTGTTGATCTTTTCTCACGAAAGCCATATTGTTGTTCGCTATTAATATTGATTCCTAGTAGATATTTCAGAAGATGCTAATTGTAGCCTTTCCAATAACCTTCGATATTACTGAAAGCAGTGCAACTACTCGGTAGTTGTTTGGCAAGGTCTTCTTGACTTTTTTGGATATCTGTTGAGCAATACCGCATTTTTAGCAGAAAAGAAATATTTCTTTCTTCTTTTCTATTGGATAGGTTGAAAAGTCTACAGGCAGGTATTCCATGAGCGCCAGAAGTTTTTTTGGTGTCTGGCTTTATTAAAATACATATTATGATACGTCGTCTGAAGACAGTATCGGGCATCCTTGACTGCACTATGAGAATAGTTGGGGGCGTATTTCTTTGGAAATCGACATTGGAAGTTGGCCTTCTCAATGGTATTGCTGTACTAGTATTATCTAGCTGTATGAGTGTTGGTAAAGTGGCTTTGGTGAAATTTTGATTAATGACATTAACGACTGACCAAAAGGACCTGGAATTGTTGGGGTAGGTAAAACATTTGTTTTTAACTCTTTGATTAGGTGCTTTCTTGGTTACGTCAATAATTTCTTTGCATCTGTTTCGGGTACGAACAAAGATGTTTCGATTTATTATGATAGAATTTTCACGCAATTGTCAGTAGACAAGATCTTCAGAAGCATATATATATATATATATATATATATATATATATATATATATATATATATATATATATATATATATATATATATATATATGCAGTATTGATATTTATTTAAACAACCAATGCTACTGAACCCATATAATATCTAACTATCCCCTTCCTCTGAACCAAAATAGAAACTCTGAGTTTTGTACCAAATGTACCAAATTTGGTTGAAGAGTTACCGTACTAAAAGATCGGCAGACAGGCCAACAGTTATACAAAGGGACCGACAGAAACTAAGAATTAGGTTTTTCTCCACCTAGAAATCTTACAATAAAAACAGAGTGCAAATTTTTATTTTCCCAACTTCTTGGATTAAGAGATTTGACGGTTTCATATCCGTTGATGTTTGGTGGCTACTAATATCCTATTAAATATGGTTTTTAAATTTTTGCTGCTGTTATGATTGTGTTGCAGATACCAGTACTGTAATCTTTATGTAAACTAGGTGAAATGGAGCGGAACAAATCATGTTCTAGTTTGATAATTGAAAGATATTTAATTACATTTGAACTTACCGTACTCTTAGTGGAAGGGGTAAAAAATTACCGACTGCCTTTATCTTATAAGTAACTACATATTTGTAAAATAAAAAATCTAAGAAAGCTAGTTTAGTATAGTTTTTAGATATGGATATACTATGTTATTAACTAATACTTGCGACACAATATTTCTGAATAATTTTATTGTAAGATTACTTTTAGAAAATATTTGATCTAAATCCTAAAACTCATAATTTTATTTGACGGTAGCTGATATTTAATAAATAAATGTAGTTACTATGCCACACAATTTGCCATTTATGTCATTTATAAACCATTTAGTATCAGAGCTGAAAGTTATACAATAAATTTCTACATCGCAGCGCTCATTGTTCAATTGTCCCATATAATAAATCAATGCCGACAATAATACATAGCCAAAATTTGATATCCACGTTTTGGGTACTATTGTTTTAGTTATTCGAAGTATATCACTGTATTAAGATAAACAATATTACTACTTCTGAAAGCACCGCGTTAGTTTGTTAAAGGTTAGAAAGGCAATAAGACCTCAAATGATTTAGAATTGTATTTCACGTAATACACATCTAACAAGATAAGATAAATTTAGTTAATTATCAGTAAATCCTGTCCTTACACTAATGGATATAGCTAATTCAATAGCCCTAACAGTGATAAATACTTCGAGTAGATCAGATTTGTCCATTATTTTGAACTCAACATATATTTAGAGCAGAGATAAAGCTTAGCGGTTATTTTCTTGCTAAATCTTTATACACAAAATACTAAATAATATTTAATAATAACTCTACAAAATTAAACTTTAAAAAATAATTATAACATATGTTACGCCTGTTATTTTATACTTATATTAAAAAATGATAGCAGGGATGCACATGTATATTGTCATATTTATCAAAATTTAATCATTTCTTGTTACCGGAAAAATCGGCACCAAATTTATTATTTCAAAAAACCATCCTACACAGCTTGACATATATATATATATATATATATATATATATATATATATATATATATATATATATATATATATATATATATATATATATATATATATATATATATATATATATATATATATATATTTATGGGTCTAGCACACGTTCTGCAGGGCAGAAGTCCCTAAAGCGCTACAGGAGCGACACGTGTGCTGAAAAAGCGATTCACGTTGTTCTTACATCGCTATAGATTGTACTCGGTGGGAAACACAGTCCTGGGCAAATTATTCCAAAGGGATGATGCTCTCCATATAAAAGACTGCTTGAAAATCGTTGTACGAGAATTAACAAGCTGAACCTCATATGGATGTGAAGTATTAGCGCGACGTGTACTTCTAACATGC
>CM032449.1:104335835-104356854 GCA_019049505.1 Pachyrhynchus sulphureomaculatus | reverse complement strand
TGCAAGGATGGTTTGCAGCTGTTCCAGAAGAATCCGGAGGACTTTAAGCGTCGTTTCGTCACTGTGGATGAAACATGGATACATTACTATACTCCTGAGACCAAACAACAATCTAAACAATGGGTTACCAAGGGGAATCTGCACCAAAAAAGGCGAAGACCGTTCCTTCGGCCGGAAAGGTTATGGCGACTGTCTTTTGGGATTCGCAAGGGATAATCCTCATCGACTATCTGGAAAAGGGTAAAACTATTACAGGTGAATATTATTCATCGTTATTGGACCGTTTGAAAACCGAGCTGCAAGAAAAACGCCCGCGATTGGCCCACAAGAAAGTCCTTTTCCATCACGACAACGCACCAGCACACACCTCAGCAGTTATGGTCGCAAAATTAATGGAAATAGTATTTCAACTCGTTTCACATCCCCCCTATTCTCCAGACTTGGCTCCCTCGGACTACTATTTGTTCCCCAATTTGAAGAAATGGCTGGCGGGACAAAGATTTTATTCAAACGAGGAGGTGATTGCAGACACTAATGGATATTTTGCAGACTTGGACAAATCCTATTATTCGGAAGGGATCAACAAACTAGAACATCGTTGGACGAAGTGTATAAGCCTAAAAGGAGACTATGTCGAAAAATAAAAAAGGTTTACCCCAAACACATAAGTAGTTTTTATTTTTGCACGGACTTTTCAAACTAGCCTCGTATCTAACCCATGCCTATCTCATCATTATTTTGACCTTTTTTTCACTGCACTGTGATCAGTAGTATATTTTTTAAAATTATGTAATTATATATGTATTACTAAAAAAACTCTAGCACTGTTCAACTTGCAGTATACGATATTATATATTTCTTACTACTCGTAATATACCATAAAATTCTTTAGGATGATAAATCAGGGCTTATTGCCGTACATTTATTTGAAATCCTTTATATGGTTTTTTTCTTTAACCAACGTTCAACAATATTTTGTTATTTTTATTTGGACTGTAATCTAGAAAGATAAAGTTTTTATAACAGTTTTCTTGCGTGAGTGAGTTTTCGTTAAAATTATTGGACTATGCTTTGACCAAGTAGCGTGTATTATTAGTTAAGGTTCTATTAGATTTCATAAAAGGGTTTACTAACGACCGTGAAACGACATTTTAGTTTTACAGAGCGTAAAGAGCAACAAAGAATTATCGTAGTGTTTTATAAGGAGTAAAATGGATATTTATGGGGATGCTAAAGAAAACTGATATTACAAAGTTAAAAAAAAAAATAGTTATTTACCTAGACTTATTTACCTTAAAAAATAACTTAATCCAAATATCATACATTGGAACAATTTTTTTCATTGCCAGTTACTAATGAAAAACATGTTGAACTGAAAACAAATAAGCTATCCAATATACACATCCTGCATGATTATTGTGTTGATAGATCAGTGTTAGTTAAAGTAAAAAATACACATGATTTGAGGATTCTATTTGACTCTACACACTCTCACTCTACACATACACGTTTACACGTTAATTATTGGCAACTTCAACGCCAAACTAGAAAATAAGCAAGATGACAAGAAGAAAACTTGGGAATTTTCAGCTTCGATGAGAGAAATGAACGAGGACAAATGCTTCTTGACTTTCTAACCAACAATCAATTATTTACCATGAATTCGTTCTTCAAAAAGAAGAAACAACGAAAGTGGACCTGGGCTAGTCCAGATGGAAATACAAAAAACGAGATCGGCTATATCATCTCCACAAGAGGACATATAATTGAAGATGTCAGTGTACTCAACTCGTTCAAAATATCAAACGACCACAGACTAGTAAGAGCCAAAATTAAGATAGATGGAAATATAAAACTATCAAGGAAGCATAACATAAAAATAACAATAGATACAGAAAAACAAAAAATACATCCCTACAAGTATGAGCAGATAATTTAACAACATCAATAAAGGAAGCAGCAAATGCAGTGGCTAAAAGGGAATCAAATAAAACAGATAAACTTAGTGCAGAAACAAGAGAATTAATAGATCGGAGGAATAAATTATCACGTAGAAACAATAACTTAAAGGAATTCAGGAGAGTCTCTAGAGAAACAAGAAGGTTAATCAGAAGAGATATGCAGGAAGCTTACGAAACTGAGGTACAAAAAGCAATAGAACATAACAAGAATCTAAGATGTCTAAAAAGTGGAGGAAGACAACAAATCATCAGCCTAAGGGATGAGGAAGGAATAGAAACAACAGAGAGATAGGAAATAATAACAATTGCAGAAACTTTTTATAAAGATATATACACTTTCCAACTTGATAAGGATCCGGAATATATAAGCAACGGCTATGCCTGATATTAGTAAAGATGAAATCATGGTGGCCTTGTCGATTATGAAAAACTGCAAAGCACCGGAGGAGAAAGATATAACAGTGGAGATGCTAAAAGAAGGTGACGAACTTCGTCTAAAATGTGCCAATTATTCAACGAGTGCTTCAGAACTGGAGGAATTCCAGATGAGTGGAATAATGCGATAGTTATTCTCCTACACAAGAAAGGGGACAAAACAAATTTGGAGAACTATAGACCTATTAGTTTACTTTTACAAGTGTATAAGCTCTTTTCCAAACCAAGTTTCTAGAATATTAGATGACTACCAGCTTGTAGAGCAGGCGGCGTTTAGGAAAAATTTTAGCACTTGTTACCATCTTTTACCAATGAGAGTGTTAATAGAAAAGTCAGTTGAATATAACTTGGACATCTGTTTTTGCTTTTGTCGATTTCTATAAAGCATTTGATACCATCGAACATTGGGCAATTAAAAATAGTTTGAAAAAGACACGAATTGACCACAGATATATAGAAATAATAAAGAATATATATGAAAAGGCAACATCACACAAACTGCACACAGACACAGAAAAAATTAATATTCTCATAGGAATTCGACAAGAAGTCATTTCACCAAAATTATTCAATTCAACATTAGGAGAGGTATTCAAACATCTACAATGGCAAGACAAGGGTATTGAAATAAAGGGAAGCAGACTGAATAACTTAAGATTCGCTGATGATGTAGTCATCATAGCCGAAAATCCAGGTGATTTGCAGCATATGTTACGAGAATTAGAACAGAAATCAAGTAAAGTTGGTATAAAAATGAATTTGAACAAGAACAAAATCATGTGTAACAGTGACCCACACATAATAATTAACAACTACCAAATTGAAAATGTCGAAAAATACATTTATCTGGGTCACCAAATATAAAAAAAAAAGAAAACCAAACAAGTGAAAATACATAGAAGGAGAAGGCTGCTCTGGTCTGCATTCGGAAAATTATCACGTATACTTAAAAATTAGATCGAAAGTATTCGATCAATGTGTTCTTCCAGTGCTTACGTATGGATGTCAAGCTTGGACTTGGACAAAGCAAACCCTAAAAAAAATAGCAGTTACACAAAGAGCTATGGAGAGGCAAATGATTGGCATATCTTTGAAAAGCAGGAGGACCAATGAATGGATTAGACGAATAACAGGAAGGAGAGTTGCTTTTGAAACAATCACCACTTGAAAGTGAAATTATGCAGGACATATCGCGAGATGCACCGACTCAAGATGGAACAACATCATCCTTCATTGGAGACCGTACACCGGGAAGAAAAAAAGGGACGTCCACCAACACGCTGGACTAAATGATCTAAAGTTGACTGCCGGGCTGAACTGGATCAAAGAAGCACAAAATAGAGCCCAATGGAAGGGAGGCCTATGTTCACAGATGGACGGTTGATATGGGCCTTTGAGATTGAGATTTGACTCTAAGTTTTGTTGCTCACATAAATAAAATAACAGCGAAAGTAACTCAAATGTTGGGATTTATTTTAAGAAATTGTAAGTCATTGAAGAATATAGCTGCGCTTAAAACTGTGCTTACATCCTCAGTGAGAAGTAAATTGGAATATAGTGTCTTGATATGGTCACCATTATATAGTAAATAATATATTAGCAGTAGACAAGTACAAAGAAAATTTCTAAAATATCTTTCTTTAAGATAGGATGGAGTGTAACCAGAGGAAGAAGAATACGCAATATTATTGCATTCTTCAGAAACTCGGAGAATATCATTCAATAATATTTTTCTTTAAAATCGATAATAGTAGTGTTCGTCATTCTTCGTTGAAAGAACTTTTTTTATCTTCAGAGGTCCTGGTAAATCAAGAATCTGTTTCTATCTACCGAGAGCTACTACGAGTGATCACCAATGTACAAGATATGTTCAGCTTATGACTTAATAGCACATCAATGTGATTTTGGCATGCCCTTTCAAAAAGTTGTTCTTGGCAACGCGGATTCGTTATAGTTTTATGAACTTATACTGCGCTGTTTTGAATGGCACTGCCCTTTATACATGTGTTTGTTGTGCAACTTTTAGTGTTCTGTTCCTAATTGAAAAACGCAACACTTATGGTATGGTGTCTGTTTATTCCAATCGATTTTCTTCAAAACTTTTTGACTAGAAAGATGAAATTTGTCACAAATGTAGGAATTGATGGCCCAATCACAATCGTGTAGTTTTAAAAGGTAAATTTTGACTTAAGGGGTTAATTTTGGGGGGTAAAATTCATATTAAAGGGAATTATTGTATTACAACAGTGTTTTTTTAAGTTGTCTGTCTAGCTATGAAGGAAAACTCTATACTTTTATATATAACTATCATCTGCGCTAATACACTTAGTCCAGTTTCTCTCGAGTTTTTATTCCATCCAAAAATTCTTATTTTCTTTGTACTTTAAAAACTATGCTCTGAGGAAAACTTTCTTCAAATATTTGAACAAAAGAAGTCGCAGTGCACTAACTCAGAGCCATAAGACGGATGTTTTAACTCGGTAAATCCAAAGCTTTCTGTAACGATTTGAACTGTGTGGAGTCTGCTGTTATCAAGTAACAGGAAAGTTTTGGTTCTCCATAAATTTGGAGGTTTTTCTCTAATTACCAGCTTCAAGTTTTAGATCGTCGTTTCATTAACTTCCCTATTAACTGTGAATTTTCTTTTCATATACTCCATAAGCAAAATTTCTTCGCAGTCCCAAAAAACGAATTCCGTTAACACTTCCCAAAACGACCGAATTTTTGTCCTCTTTGACGGAGAAGAGCCCTTACGAACCCATTGGATCAACTCTTGCTTCTTGGGAGGTACCCAGTAAAACGCCCAAGTCTCGTCGCTTGTGAAAATTTGCGAAAAATAACTCTCGTTATTCTCTCAAGCGGCCAAATGTTCTGGCAAAATTTCTTTCTTGGCCAGTTTCTGCCCTGGTATAAGTTTCGTAATCCATCGCTGAAAACCTTTTTTCATTCATAAATCTCGATACACAATCTGAATAACTTTAGGTTTAGATTTTCTGAATTTCTGGGAATTTCAGAAATTTCTGGAATCTTCATCCGTCGATCTCCAGCAACATATTCACTATAAGCCTAATGGTTTCCTCACTTCTTGCCTCAACAGATCTTTCTGATCTAGATTTATCCTGAATTGACTTGAATCGAAACTTTTTAGACCAAAATTTTACTCAAAAATACATGGGCCGTCATTGTCGTACATGCTTTTCATGAATAACTTATGATGTCAACAGACCAACAGGCCAACAGTCGGATCGGTAGCCAGAGGTAAGCAACCTCTTCAACCCTTTATGCCATCCTTTATATATTTTACTGTAAATAATATGCTTAAAATGTGTCCAGTACGTCAACTAAAGAACCTAAAAATACCTCAAACTGCTCTGAAAATTATACAGTAATAAACTACGAGTACTATAGCCCCTTTTCGGATAAAATTGAAAACAATGAAGAAATAAGGAAGTTTTTGGATTCTCCACTTCAAAAATCATGAAAAGGATGTATAACACGTATATTCGAAGCAATCATGCTATTGCTGTCTCCCACCCCTTCCACCCCTTAGATGTTTTAATATAAATATATGTGCACAAAAAATCTGTTTATTAATACGTAGGCTGAAAAGATTTTGGTCTGAAACATAAATGTGAAAGTAAAATTACGTGAGAGAGCTGACACCTTAAAGATATCAAAGGAACGTGTTGGTCATATGTTGCATGAACATTTGGGCATGAGAAAGCTCTGTTCGAAATGGGTACCGCGTTTGCTCACAGCGGACCAAAAACAACAACGTGTTGATGATTCTGAGCGCTGTCTGGACCTGTTCAAGCGCAATAAAAAGGATTTTTTTATGCGATATGTAACGATGGATGAAACATGGATCCACCACTACATACCGAAATCAAATCGGCAATCAGCTGAGTGGACAACAGCCGGTGAAAGCCGGCCGAAGCAACCAAAGACACAATAGTCGGCTGGGAAGGTTTTGGCCTCTGTATTTTGGGATGCACGTGGAATAATTTTCATCGACTATGCTGAGAAGGGAAAAACCATCAATCGCGAATATTATATAAAGTTATTGGTGCGTTTGAACACAGAAATCGCAAAGGAACGGTCCCAAATGTACAAGAAAAAAGTGCTCTTTCAGCAAGACTATGCATCGGGTCACAAGTCAACGGTTACGATGGCAAAATTGCATGAATTGAAGTTCGAATTACTTCCTTATCCACCATATTCTCAGATTTGGCCCCCAGCGACTATTATCTATTCGCAGATCTCAAAAGAAATCCTCGTGGGAAAGAGATTCGACTTCAATAAAGAAGTTATCGACGAAACTGAGGCTTATTTTGAAGGCAAAGGCAAATCCTTCTATAAGAAAGGTATAGAAATATTAGAAAAGCGTTGGACTGATTGTATTACTCTTGAAAGAGACTATGTTGATGAATAAGTCGAAGTTTGCAAAAAAAAAATGTGTTTTAAGTAGCTAGGCCAAAAACTTTTCAGCCTACGTGTTATTTCAACAAAAATCGGAAAAACTGTCGTATTACTATTAAAACCACTGAAAATTTATCGCCTCCATCACTTTCACCCCCTTGGCCTGAGACGATATCGTTCAAAAACTATAAGCTTCATCCCCTCGTTATATATTATCTGTGGACTAGGTTTAAAGTTGATATCTCATTTAGGTACTAAGTTATCGTACCGACAGATTGACAGATTGACAGCTTGAGACTGATAGACAAAAATGGGATTTTTACACGTAAATAATACTTTCCTTCAGCAGAGAAAGTAAAAATCATAAAAACTGCAAAACGCAACGAACTTGTTCAAATTTCGTCAAGGTATGTAGAACAGCGACAATAGCGTGACAACTAATGATTAGGTAGACAACTTAAAGAAAAACCCTCGTAGTGGCAACGTATGGATTATCGAGAACACCGTTGAACAACATGTGATTTTTTTGAGATATTTAAAAAGCTCAGAAATCCAAAAGTAATGTATATCTGAAATTTTTAAATTCTCATAAAGTAGGGAAGTTATGTAGAATTCAAATATTTGGCTAGTGCGAAAGAAAACTAGGCCGATAAGTGCTAAACTTAGTGATATTCAGAAGCATCAAGATGAATGGGACCCAAGATTTCAAATCGCCAGGGCCTAACTCTAAAGGAGGTCGTTTGATAAGTTACGAGGTTATTTTTAGCATTTTACAACTTTCGAATTCAGAATTGCTACTTTATTTAACTTGCCGTTAAAACAATCAATATATGCAGCACGTTCTGGCCTACGCGACATTTACTCACCTAAATAGGAGTTTTACGGGCCATTTTCTCGGTGAAAATTCGCTATCGACGTCTAATGGGCTCAAGTTCGTGTTGCGAATCCAAACGGCGGTATTATAACCGAAAAAAGCGTTAAATAATGACGGGCTTCGGTAAAATTTTATGATTACTAAATTACGACAACGGCTGTCTAGCATATAAGTACAAACGTTTTCTGGTTGAATTTATTCGGAAAAATATATCAATAAAATATTTTAGCTTCTTTTCACTTTATTTTTAAACAGTTTCTTTTTACAAAGTAAAAGGTATTTCTTAAGACAGGCTTCTCTTTTGTAATAATATTTTTCTTCTTTTTTCAAAGAAAAAAAATAAAAATTTTAGGTTTCTGGGAACAATTGATATTATATCAATTATCAACACATTCCTTAAACTATATTTACTGAAACATTTTTAAAAATAAAACACCAATGTCAGGTCAATAATAAATTGCAATCTTTGAAGAAACCATTGATGGGTTTTTTAAGACAGTGGTTCTTAATAAATATATATATATATATATATATATATATATATATATATATATATATATATATATATATATATATATATATATATATATATATATATATATATATATATATATATATATATATATATATATATATATATATATATGTATATATATATATATATATATATATATATATATATATATATATATATATATATATATATATATATATAATATGTATATATATATATATATATATATATATATATATATATATATATATATCATTAAAATTCCGGGTTTCAATCCGTTCGTCTAATAATGAATTTGCACGCTAAATTTTAGCTTCGAGCGGCAGCAGCAGCAAGATCACAGTATCGAGCAGCAGCAGCAGAGCACTTGAAAATTGCCAAATGAGATTTTTGGCGAAACGTCGTGCGAATTCATTGTTAGACGAATGTATTGAAACCTGAAATTTTAATGTATTTCACCACCATCCGTGAATATTCCGGATAACATTTTTATTTTTTCTCTCTTGGATTTTTGCTTCGTTTGTTTTGTATGGTTTGCTGGTTTGTTATTTAAAAAATATATATAAAGTATATATATATGTTTCTTTATATATAACGAACCAAATATAAACATATATATATATATATATATATTATATATATATATATATATATATATATATATATATATATATATATATATATATATATATATATATATTTATATATATATATATATATATATATATATATATATATATATATATATATATATATATATATATATGTATATATATATATATATATATATATATATATATATATATATATATATATATATATATATATATATATATATATATATATATATATATATATATATATATAAATATATATAACTTATAACTTAATCTGCTGCAGAGGTTGGCTTGCTTATATTTCACCGGGGCTATAGGAGGCTCCTCCACAGTTACGAAAATAACTCTAAAATGAATACCTATAGTTTTTTACATAAAAAAGTGAGGCTATCAATAGCACCGATCGAATGAGCACAAATAAAGAATTGACACAACAACTTATACGATTTGAGCACACAAGAATTACGGATCTACTCGAGGACAAACTCTTGAATATGCAGTCTAATTATATGACAACGTCGTATAATATCGAAAAATCATAACTTGGGTGTGATTCAAATATATGGATGAAAGTACAGACTCCGGCGAAGGCGATGGGTCTGATCTATAACATAGATGGATGAAAAACAAACAAATTTTGTTTATTTTTAGCACCTGACAATGAAAAATTTGGAAATATTAACTGTCAGAAAAAAAAGAAATTTTTCCAATTTCTTAAAAATAAATCATTAAGTAGTGCATATTTGTTGTTTGTAAAAAAACTTTACAGGGTTATGATTACAAATTGATCTCTCTCTCTAACTCGGGTGTTTGAAGAGTTAGGCAGCTGACTTTACCACGCTTGACAATAACAAAAATTGACAATAACAATTTATTATACTTAGAATTTTGATAGTAGTAATTTAAAACTAAATATTGTTGTCACAAAGGCTTTTCGGAGAATAAAAACAGGATATATACTAAATATTTATTAAAAATAGTTATAACCAAAGGCAAGCACAACAAAATATAATTTAAAGCACTTAAGTTAATTGAAACGAAAGAAAATAATAGTACAGGGAAAACTACGGGGAATTAGCAACAAAAAATATAAAAAGATATACCTTCCTTTTTGTTTTTCCAAGGCTGTCAAAATTACTCTTTGTCCCTGTTTATTTAAAATTACGTAGCTTTCTCCCTTAGATGCTTCATTAATAAGTTTCTTTTATCTTATCTTTTAAATCGCTCCATAAAAAGAGGTCCAATCTAGTTAAATCTGGGCTCCTTGGGGGCAAGTTTTATACTAAAGCTTAGTTTTAACTTATCACTATCATAATGTAATTGATAATTTTTTACGGTCTAACAAGTGTAACCAACTTCGCCCAAATCAGAAAAATAGATTTTTCAACCTTATTTTCCATAAAAATATATAGTGGCGTTTCTAGTATATGTTCTTATCAACAATACATTCTCCAATTAATTCAAGTCAACATTGCCGTGCTAAAAAGGTACATGTACTGTGGGACCAAATAGCATGATGAGGCACCTGGATACAAAAAATTCCGGAGGTAAAATAGCCCCCCGTTCGGATCTCCGGGTGGGGGCTGGTTCAGGGGCGTCGACATGCAGAGAACAGAATTTCAAAATGGATTTTTGTAACATACGAGGTTTAAATTCGAACATAAATTCAGTGCACCAACACCTGCAATCAAATAAACCTCATGTACTCGCTCTCTGTGAAACTAAGGTCAGTTCATCGACCAGCACAGTAAACTATCTTTATCCTGGGTACGATTTCTATTCCCGATTTAGGCGTAACTTTGGAATCTGTCTTTATGTCAGAAGCGACCTCTCTTGCCAACGAGAAGAGGCTCTGGAGCCCCCAAACTTTGATGTTATGTGGTTAAAAATAACGACTCAACCAACCACAAGGTTCGTCTGTATCCTCTATCGACCACCAAGTGATACAAACTTTAGAACACTTTTCGCTTCTCTTGCAGACACCATAGATCATTTACAAATTAACTATCCAAATGCCGAAATTGCCATCCTGGGCGACTTTAATGTCCACAACATCAACTGGCTTAAATATTCAAATACTACCGACGAACAAGGTCGTGAAGCCGAATCATTTTCCATCAGTTGTGGCTTGACTCAGCTTATTGATGAAACAACACGGATCCCTGATCGAGACGGAGAGTTCGCCAGTCTTCTTGATCTGTTTTTAACCACCAATCCGGAGATTTACACGGTCAGCGTAAATCCACCGTTAGGTTCTTCCGACCATAAACTACTTTCGACATCGAGTATTCTACCAATCAGTGACAGAGAGGCGCCCAAACCGCGCAAGATTTGGCACTACAAATCTGCTAAATGGGAAGATCTCATGGAATATTTTCGAACTTTCCCTTGGTTGGACGTTTGTTTTCGATCCGACGACCCATCTGACTGCGCCAGAGAGGTTTCCGATGTTATTTTGGCCGGTATGGAGGCTTACATCCCTTTTTCGAAGAAATGCCCTTCCAACGGCAAGCCTTGGTTTGACCTAAAATGCAAAGAAGCTGTTGCTTCTAAACATCTTGCATACCGACAGTGGCGTGAAGATCCTAACACCATAAATCGTAACATCTTTGTTCGTGCCAGGAACAGATGCAAAGAAATTATCGACGAAACCAAGGAGGTACACAATCAACGGATTAGAAAACAAACTTCTCTCGCTTGTCCCGGCAATTCCAGGTCCTTTTGGTCAGTCGCTAAGGCAGTTAGTCAAAATTTCACCAAATCCACCATACCGCCACTCACACGGCCAGATAATTCTATTGCAACGACACCTGTTGAGAAAGCGAACTTGTTGGCTGAACTCTTTGCTTCACATTCTACTGTCGATTTCCAAGGAAAAACACCACCTACTATTCCCATAGTGCAGTCGGGGATGCCCGATATTGTCTTCAGACAGCGTATCATAAAACGTATTTTGATGAAGCTAGACACCAAAAAGGCTTCAGGCGCTGACGGAATACCTGCCATAGTTCTCAAGAACTGTGCGAGGGAACTACACCAGTTTTCTGTAGACTTTTCAACCTATCCTACAGAAAGGGAATATTTCCTTCCTGCTGGAAATGTGCCACAGTTCAGCCGATACCTAAAAAAAGGCAAGAAGACCTTGCCAAATAACTACCGACCAATCGCACTACTCTCAATAATATCGAAAGTCATGGAAAAGGCTATCAATCAGCATCTTCTAAAATATCTTGAAGGATTCAACATTATTAGTGATCACCAATATGGCTTTCGTAAAAATAGATCAACAGGAGATCTTCTGACTTATGTAACACATGTTTGGAACAGCGCAATTGAACACTTTGGAGAATCTCGAGCGGTTGCTCTTGACATATCCAAGGCATTTGACCGTGTTTGGCACGATGGGCTGTTGGCTAAGCTACGTTCTTATGGTATGTCTGAAAAGTTCTGTTTGTGGCTCTCATGTTTCCTCAGAGAGCGTTCTTTACGAGTAGTAGTTGACGGATTTCTTTCTAACACCTTCACTATCAACGCCGGTGTGCCCCAAGGTTCCATACTGTCTCCTACTCTCTTCCTCATTTATATTAACGATCTGCTGGAAAAGACCGAGAATCCAATCTACAGCTTTGCAGATGACAGTACACTTATCTCTTCATTCACTTTGAACGCTCGGACATCGACTACTCAGACGAATATCCGCAGACAGCAGGAAGTCATTCAACTTAACAAAGACCTGGAAGAAATTCTATCTTGGGGTGACAGTAACCAAGTGGAATTTAACGCTACAAAAACCCAGGCGGCAGTTTTTTTCTAAAAAAGTTAACGTTGCAGAACCCGACATAGTTATGTCGGGGCACTCCATCTCTCTAACATCGTCACTCAATCTGTTAGGCGTTAATTTGGGAGCAAATATGTCCTGGCATGAACATGTTGCAGGCATAGCAAGAAGAGCTTCTCAAAAGTTGGGAATATTGTTTCGAACCAGAAAGCTTTACACTCCACAACAACTGTTAATTCTTTACAAAGCTCAAATTCGACCAACTATGGAATACTGCTCCCATGTTTGGAGCTCCGCTCCCAAACATACACTGCATTTGTTGGATTCTATCCAGAGAAGAGCTGTGCGTCTGATTGGACACCCGGAACTGACCGACGGCCTTGATTCGCTGGAACATCGAAGAGCGGTTGGCGACTTGAGCCTATTCTACAGGTACTTTCATGGAAAGTGTTCGAAGGATGTGGCCCGTTTAATTCCTCCCAGAGCGGTGCATATTAGAGGTACGCGTCGCGCTAATGCTTCACATCCGTATGAGGTTCAGCTTGTTACTCCTCGTACAACGCTTTTCAAGCAGTCTTTTATATGGAGAACATCATACCTTTGGAATGGTTTACCCAGGACTGTGTTTCCCATCGAGTACAATCTACAGCGATTCAAGAACAACGTGAATCGCTTTCTCCGCACACGTGTCGCTCCTGTAGCGCTTTAGGGACTTCCCTGTAGCACGTGTGCTAGACCCATAAAAAAAAAAAAAAAAAAAAAACATGACTTGCAGTGTTACATGCCGCCGAAAAGTAAAAACCTGATTCTTATGGCGTTATTTTCTAGAGAAAACAGAAGTTCTATTTTTAAAATTAACACCGCATATATTTTAAGTAATACTATCAGTAGCCATTTAATTTGTAATACATCTCTAGTGTAACTACAACTGTAATTAAATATAGTAATATGTAAAGTCAGAAAGCCCATTTCCTCCTCACTATCATATAGTTCGTTGGTGCTAATCGCTATAATGAGGTCAGAGGTCGGTTTTAACTTAGTGATAACTTTTATGGGGTCCAAAACTATACCTGCTCTAGACTATAGTATAAAATGCTTCTATCGATTTGATTTCCAATATAATTTGTTAGTTTATTTTTTACACCTGTCTTCCATTCATTTGAAATCTAATATACCATTATTACCATTAGATAGCAGCCTCGAAGGCGGTTAGGTCAGGCAAACCTAATATTAATCAAACGAAAATGACAGGGAGGACAGGATAAAAAATATTTTATTAACTTTAACTCGAATGTAAGAAGTGCTATCCGGGTATAAGAAGAAGATAAATAACAAGACCAAAGTCGTGAAAACATTAATGGAGCAAAGTTTTTACAGTACGAAAAGAAGAAAAATTACTTATAAAAACAATCGATATGTGCTTCTGGTAATACAGGGGTATGATAAAATTGATTTGATTAAATCGGGTCACAAATAGAAGAGATGCATTTAGAAAACGCTATAGGAAATAAGTGAAGGGTAAAAAGGTAAGCCAGTTTTTTGCTTATATAAAATTTTGATAATACTTGTGTGTACATACAATAACCTTGATATAACACACACACCCACACACACACATATATATATATATATATATATATATATATATATATATATATATATACAACTCATATAAAACAAAATAAACATTATATTTAAGTAAATAAAGTAGGTAGTTAACAGTCACAACCATCCACTTTTAATACAGTGTAGAACATACAAAATTGTATTTATTGTTATTAAAAGCCAAAGTAGAATCATCTAATTTTATGCAAAAAATAAGTAACCCAAACACATTATAAGTCTAAAGCAGAATAATTTACCTTCTAACATATCCAAATGAAATTCATACCTTAAAGAAAATTTTCTTTGTTCGACCAAAGGCGATAGAAGCGAGGCGAAGAGTTATCATAGATATATAACATTATACCGTATAGTGTAGCAGTGCCAGTGAAATAAGCGTTTTTGAATTACTTAATAACCTCTAGTTATTTTCACTTCCTAATTGAGTAACCGCCATTTCAGCCCAGCGTCTTTACGAACTAATTGTTTCATCTATTTGTGATAACATAACACTATTCATTTCCAATTAATCTTCTTGGATGCAACAAGAAGGACTAATATATCAAAAAACATATTTTCTAACAAAAGTCTTCTTTTTACTTTCCTTGCTAAGGCAAAGTATATTCGTGAAAAAAATCACATTCCGAAATTTTTACTTTTCTTTATGTTTCGTTCGCAGATCACGAAAAACATAGCCACTCATTTCCGTCGATTTGTTGATTTCTTAACTCGATAACCCTCGAACAAAATGAGATATCAATTTCAAACTTGGTATATAACACGTAGGCTGAAAATGAACAAAAAGAAAGTGCTCTTTCATCAAGAAGATGCACCGTTTCACAAGTCAATGGATATGATTGCAAAATTGCATGAATTGAAGTTCGAATGACTTCTTCATTCACCGTATTCTCCAGATTTGGCCCCTATCGACTATTATCTATTCGCAGACCTAAAAAAAAAATGCTCGAAAAAAAGAGTGAATGAAGTAGTTATAGCCGAAACCGAGGCCTGTTTTGAAGGCAAAGACAAATCCTTCTACAAGAAAGGTATAGAAATGTTAGAAAAGCGTTGGACTGATTGTATCGCTCTTGAAGGAGACTATATTGATGATTAAAGTCGAATTTTGCAAAAAAAATGTATTTTAAGTAGCTAGGCCAAAAACATTTCAACCTACCTGTTATATACTGACTAATTAAGGAATGAAGCCTATAGTTTTTAAGCAATATCGTATAATGTGAAGAGTGTAGAAGGGATGGGGTTCGTTAAATTTTATGTATGTGTGTAATATGGTAATTTTGCCTGACTTTTTGTTGAAATAACAAACAAATATTGTCTATATATATATATATATATATATATATATATATATATATATATATATATATATATATATATATGTATATATATATATATATATATATATATATATATATATATATATATATATAGTAAAACATAAAAGGGGTCAAAGAGGTAGAAGATTAGGGGGTTGTTTTTCTATATTAAGCGTTGTTTGTCCTTTTTGAGGTCGACCTGAAACTGTAGAAGATTTACAACAAAGAATTGAATATAAAGTAGCACAAATCACCCCGGATTCTCTGCAAAACTCTGTTCAGGCTGTTTATGACAGATTGGGTCATTGCCTCGTTGTAAACGGTAGGCATTTTGAGCAACTGTTACCTTAAAAATAAACCTAGAGTATTTATTAATAGTTTTTTCTGTCTTTTTTTTATTTCAAATTACAATAATTCCAAAACGGTTCAATTTAGACATATGGTATGTTAGACAAATAATATCTAGAACTTTTAGTAAGACTCAAAAATAAAATAATATATAGGGCTTTCCGTTTTAAAAAAAAATCAAGGTGGCGTAGTTTCTTCAAACTGACAGTTCAAAACATTTTATCGTCAACATGTGCGCCGTATAATACCTGTAACTTTTATTTGATACACTGATTAATAAATGCTGTGGAGTCATTATTCCATACATATGGGGCACCCTGTATATATATATATATATATATATATATATATATATATATATAATATATATATATATATATATATATATAATATATATATAGAGCTTTGCGACGGCACAGTACTCTGAATTTCCATCAATTTCACTTTTATCTTAATGATAAGATTTGTTTCGGGTCAAAAAAATTTTCATTGAAATTAAAAGACTAAAAAATTGTAAAACAAAGACGACTTTAAATTATTCAAAAAAAAATCTAAAAACTTTTTATAATAGTTTTTTTGCATTTCTCTCTTACGCAGGGGATCTCATGGGCAACAAAATATTTTAAATTTTTAGCTGTAAATTTACATCCTTTTTAGTGTTCCGTACGGAACACTTATAAGATCACTTCGGTGTCTGTCTGTCACACCCGATTTTCTCCGAAAACTATTTGTCATAGAAACTAGAAATTTGGTAATAATGTAGGAATTGATGGCCTCATCAGAGCCATGTAGTTTTGAAAGTTAATTTTTGACTTTAGGGGTTAATTTTGGGGGGTGAAATCGGAAGTGAAAAAAAAATTTTTTTTACTAGGTCATCGAGTGTGGTGTCAAATGAAAGCCTGTGAAAACATGAGTAAAACATATATATATAATGTAATACTTGCACACACTTTTCTTCGTATTACTTTTAAAAAATCGCGACAAATCGCTGTCCCCTACCTTATCTCGAAAAGTACTGATCGAAAAATTTTGAAAAAATTCTGGAATATTCTCCTCGGGGTATAGATTGAACGAAAATTATCACGAGTGCATTACCTTTAATAATTCATTTGGTATATAAAAAAAAAAAATTTTAAGGTCACCAGTTTTCAGTAAAAATTGGAAACAAACTTTGTTGAAAACTCATTTGGGGTGTGTTTTGTGAAGTCACTGATCATTTTATACCACCCTAACAAAAATTTTTATTTTAAAAACAATCAACGTACGGAACACTAATTGTGCAAGTTCAACTTGCACTTGACCGGTTTTTTTATTTTATGAGATGCGTTAAATATACCTGAGAATATATATATATATATAATATATATATATATATATATATATATATATATATATATATATATATATATATATATATATGTATATATATATATATATATATATATATATATATACATACATATATATACATATATATAGATATATATATATATATATATATATATATATATATATATATATATATATATATATATATATATATATATATAGTTATTCGAAATCCATACACTTAAGCATCACCAAGTCGAAAATATTACCAAATGTCGACCTAGATTGCTTTCACACGAAAAAAATCTTTTCTACATTATGAAAACTTAAAATATCAGATAGTCAGTTTCTTAGTAATGTAGGAAGCAACTGTTATCATAGGAATACAGTTATAATATTTGTTTTTAAAAAAATAAATCCACAACTTTGATAGAAAATAACATATCAAACAAGATCTTAATGTTATTTTAAAGTATTAACTACGAGTGGTTGGCAGAGAGGCTTCTGTACAACCTTAGATCAGGTTGGGCATTCTCCAGTTGAAAAATTATCGTTTATTCTTTCATTTAAAATGAAAGGCAGATGACTTCTAAAAGGTCTCTCTGTGAAAGCACATTTAGTTAGTATATGTATATACGTCCGATCCTTTAGCACAATTTTTAAATGCAGATGTAAATATTGTAAAAAAATTGATAACATCAAAAGTGAAATACTTTCTATAGTTTACTTACTTATGTTTCTTAAGCCACCTTATGTCAAATTAGTACACTTTGTGAAATAGCGATTTTTTTCTAATTGATAGATTAGATAAAATAAATAAAACACCAAAAATGTAACTAAACAAATTCAACTAATTTTAGTTAGTGGGATAGATGGGCTTACTGATTGCCGCAAATTTTCTTAAATTAAATCATTTTCTTCTACGTATTAGCCTTTACGATATTATTAATTTTTATCACTGCATCTACCGAAAATCCAGTTTTGTACAATTGCAAAGTTGCAAATGGAATTAATACTTATCAATTAGAAGAAGACAGTTTTATTTTTAACAAATTATAGCAAAACAACTCGATAAAATTCCTTTTTCCTGCTATAGTAAATTCAGATAGAGTACTAGTATTAAATGATTTTCAACCAATATTATTATTTTGAAAATATTATGCAAATTAGCTACGAAAACTATTCCTCAATGAGTATTCCGTACCGAACACTAAAAATAGACTTCATACCTCTAGAGAAATCATCTCTTTTGGAGCTCAAGACCTGTTGCAACAGGGTGAAAGATTCTTTGCCCCCTTCTTTATATATTTCTTGCCCATATTTTCAGTTTTTTTGTAAAGCCAATAACCTGAAATGTTCTCTATCATATTTTAAAGTCTCATAATACTTCTTTTCAGGTAGAAATTCAGGATGTTTATTACTTCAAAAATGTCACATAAGTGTTCTACTTTTACCAAAGAATCTTCATTTACAAAACTGTGGGTGTACCTGTTTTCTTCCTCTTTGAGAAAAATATACACGATGGTCATACATCACCAACGGAGGGCCGCCTCAAACTGCAGTAGTACAACAAATGAATGTGCTCGGATTCTAGATCCTCAATAGCTTTTTGGAAAACCTTGCCCGTCACGGCCGAGTTTTTTTACTCTTTAATATAATTACTACATGTTCGATTTCACTCAATATAAGACTCATTTTGACACGAGTGCTTTCTTATCAACAGTGTATTAGATGTTTTGTTTGTGTGTGTCCGCAATTCTCCAAAACAAATAAGTATAGAACAAGCACCGTAGGTATAGACACCAACGGGTTCAATCTGCTCCAAATTACATATTTTCAAATAAAAAAGGTCAAGGATCTCGAACAGGTTTTAATCTTTACAACCAGCAGTAATACTGTTACGAAGATAAATGCTATTACTACCTATATACCTTGCATAGCAAATCAAGTGAACACTATTGTTTTCTGTGGCTTTATCCAGCTGCAACCAAAATTTCTCCCTTTTCGTTTTTCAATTAATTTATCAGTGAGATCATACTTTTTCCGAAAACTCATTCAATACTAAGATACGCGAAACCGACAGCTACTGAAACAATCGAGAAAGTTTAATTATTATGGACCGCTTTCAAAGTCCGCTAGATACCGCCAGACCGAAAAAGAAATATACGGAAATTTTGTAACATTTTGCTGCGCTTACTTTGAGAACTAGAGCCCTAAATGATTATATTTTCAACAGAAAGTTTGTTGCCAGTCTTGAAACAAATGCGTTATTGAGACAATATACCTTAGAGAAAGGTACTGATATACCATTAAATCTTTTCATAGTTACAAAAAATACCGAAATGTTACCCTGTTATTCAAACTTAAAAAGAGGATTAGTCAACTGGTTAGAATTTTCTCTGGTAAGTTTTTTAGGGTTCGTCTGATAGTTTCGTGAAACTGGAAAACTTGTCATGTATGAGACGAGCAAATTTATTTTACCGTAAAAGTCATGCTCTAAATCCTTTTTTTTTTTTAATTTCAGATTGAAATAGAACTTTGAACCATTTTAAAGTATAGTATCGATAGATGAAATACAAAAATTCATAAAAAGAATTTATTTTATTAATTCGTGGTATTCCAAAAAAAAATAAAATAATATCGACATTGAAATATTGGCATGCATGTAAAGGTTTTAAAATTATTAATAATAAAATTAGATATACATGAATGTCAATCCAACACCACCGCGAAGGGAATAAAATTTTAAAGTCGTTGACCTCTAGCTACCCAATATCTTCATTAAAGGAAATAAGTGAGAAATTATTCATCAATTTACAGTTAAAAAAACTGACTTTTTAAATTTTGTTCAATCCGACGTTTAAAATTTCTATAAAAGAAAAAATATACTTATAAAATTTATTTCCAACGTCTCTTGTAGACGTGTAAAAAATTTGAAAATATCGCTGCCACTTAAGACTGGCAGACAATAAGTTTAGCATACACAGAATCTTTTTAGTTTTATTCACAATGTTATTTACTAATGAAAACTTTGTGAACATAGTAAGCAATTTTAATTTCACACTCAATGGAAAACGAGCAACTTTTGGCTAGAAACATTTTCTTTTCGGTTTTATTTACTGCGGAAACTTCTTAATTTGACTGGTCATACTGAAAAAGAAAAAACATAAATCCTAGTCTCGGTTTCGGTGTTAATAACAAAACTCAGTAAATTAAAAAATAAAAAAAGACGATTTCATCTAGTAGCTTATTTCTCTTTGTAGAAAATACAGTAAAAAAATATTTCCATTTCATTGCGTTAAAAGATTCCGCTTTATTTTTTTTTTTGTCAACTACAATTATGTCAGACAAATTTTAATTTTAATCTACATAGTTAGTTTTTTGTATTCATTGTTATTTTTTCTGTGTATAAAATGAAATTATTGATTTTATTTTTAACGTAGGTAAAATGTATTCAAATATAAATATTAACTAAAAAAATTGTAACAAAAAAGAAAATAAGAAAAGAGAGGATAATAATAAAACAAAGATCATTAAGCAGGGTATGATAAAGAAGCTAGTAATCTTTCACTTTCATAGTGTCTATTTTAAAGATGATTTCTCACCAACCGTAAGATAGTGCTTGCTGAAAATATTTAGTTCAGGTTAGTTTAGGTATTAGTAACAAATTTTGAGTCCCGAATAGCTTTCTGCTGCATAATACGCTTTCTATTTTTTATGACTGAAGTAGAGTCAAAAAAATCTGGATATTTTTTTGACTCTTTTTTGATTTTGTAATAAATATTCCAGCATAAAATATTTAGTTTAT
>CM032449.1:104318335-104333335 GCA_019049505.1 Pachyrhynchus sulphureomaculatus | reverse complement strand
GTTTAATCACCACACGAAATTCTTTTTCGTCCATTTCTTGAAAATCACTCGACTTCCTTGATTTTCATGAATGCCAAACACAAAGAAATAGACCAATATGGCTGAAACTTGGTGTGCGTTCATTCAAGGGATGCTACTAACTAAACATGATCTCGATACGCGCCGGTGGTGCCATCTCTCGGACTTTACACGGACTTTTCAAACCAGCCTCGTACATAGAGTTACTGTGGATTTCTGGGACGAAAATATGACCATTTAACTCAACTTATCTAAATCCAAAAATTCATAATTTTTGAGATTCAAGGTGAAAAAGTTATACTTTTATTTTAGTTTTTCTTAAGTAGCTTTCTCAATAAATTGTGCTATCTGTACAAGATTCGGTGCTAAGAGGTTCTCTGAATGATTTCTCGAAATCAGCTCACAGTTTTGTTGTAAATTTTAGAGAGTGCCACTTATTGCGCTGTGTATACTTTTAAATTGTCATAACTTTTTTATACCACTTTGTAAGATATTTTCAATATTCGTATTTTGCGCCTTCTAATGTCTAAAAAAAGTTCTCTTGGTAAATGTTGCTCCGAGCAACAGTTTCTGAGATAATGGAACGTTTGTTTCCATTTTTTTACATATTTCATCCAGGCTTAGGACAGGTCCAAAAGAACAGTCTTTGAAATTTGGAGCATACTTAAAGGCAAACCGGCTAACAACAATAATAAAATTAAAGACCAACGGGCCAACAACAGTAAGAATGTAAAAACCAACTGGCTAAGAGCATAAAAGATTACCCACAATATGATAAATTCGAAAAAAGTTGAATCGCTCAACTGAGAAGGTAGTGGTTTCACAATAAATGTTCAATATGGCCGCCACCTTCGTTAATACATAAATTAATACGGCGCAGGAAATTTAATCTTAAAATGTCTTCACCTCGTAAAGCGTTAGCAGCATTTTGAATTCTATTCCACAATTGCTCAATGTCGTCGATTTGAACTTGATAAACTTTCGATTTCAATGCACCCCAAAGGAAAAAATCGCATAGATTTAAAACTGGGAAAACGAGGTAACCAGTGAATAAGAGCATCTTCGCCTCTTCCAATCCATTTATGTGGGTAACTTTGGTTGAAAAAAAATTCCAATTATTCAGGTTAGTTCTAGAAATTAATACTGAATTTGCGTTGAAACTGTCTTTGTTGCACAGCATATGGATTTTCTTCAACGTAAACATAATTATTATGCATATTTGTTATACCACGTCGAGTGAAGCGTGCTTCGTCTGTAAACAGGATTTTAGTGTGAAAAGCCGAAACAGTCGCTATGCGTGCACGAATAATTTGTGAAAAATGCAAACAGGATCCAAGATCTGGAGGTAAGAGTTCCTGGACGGACTGTATGTGAAAGGGTTGAATAATTTGAAGATTATCTAATGATCCGGTTAGTTGTACTTTTTGATATTCCCATTTGACGTTCAATTAAACGAGTGCTGATTCCAGGATTATCGTGTACAATTTTAAGGATTTCCTGTTCAACATTGGGTGCTTTAGCTTGTGAAGGCCGCCCAGCATTATTCCTGATCGGCTTAAATTGTCCAATTTCTGGAAGTCACCTCAGAATATTAGCAAAAGCATGATTGTTAGGAGTCCGACGATGCGGAAATCTTTCGTGTTATACGCGAGCACTTTTGCGACCGTTGCCGTTACAAAAACCAAACACTAAAATCATATAATTTTACTTACCAAAAGTGTACTGCGTAATAATATAGATTTAAAACACTGTTGAGCTTGAGAAGGGATTAATTCTCGTTAATACTCGTAAAACTTATTTGATATCTGTCAAAAATTACTTTCTCTCAGTATTACTACAAGCCAGTTAAGTCAGAATATATGATATCTTACATCATTACCAGAGTAATTTTTAAGCGTTGTCAAGAAACTATACAATATGAAGAAACGTGTGAAGAAATTTGACAATGGAATTAAAAATTGGAAACAAACATCCCACTATCTCAGAAAAACTGTTGCTCGGAGCTTTTTAGATAAGAGAAGGCGGAGAATACAACTATTTAATTAAAAATTTCTTGCAGAGTAGTATAAAAAGTTATGACAATTTAGAGCAATAAGTGGTGCCACATACAGTTTATAATAAAAGTGTGAGTTCGATTTCTCATCTCAGAAAACCCCTTAGCACCAAATCTTGTACAAACAGTACAATTATTAATAAAAGCTACTTAAGAAAAACTAAAATAAAAGTATAAATTTGTCACCCTGTATCTGTAAAATTACTAATTTTTGGAGTAAGTTAAGTTGGGCTAAATGGTCATATTTTTCATCCCAGAAATCCACAGTAACTCTATGTACTCGGGGACACCCTGTGTGTCTATATATATTTATATATATATATTATATATATATATATATATATATATATATATATATATATTTCAATCAGTTGTGGCTTAACTCAGCTTATTGACGAACCAATACAGATCCCTGATCGAGACGGGGAGTTCACCAGTCTTCTTGATCTGTTTCTAATCACCAATCCGGAGATTTACACGGTCAGCGTAAATCCGCAGTTAGGTTCTTCTGACCATAAACCACTTTCAACATCGAGTATCCTACCAATCAGTGACAAAGAGATGCCTAAACCGCGCAAGATTTGGCACTACAAATCTGCTAAATGGGAAGATCTCATGGAATATTTTCGAACTTTCCTTGGTTAGACGTTTGTTTTCGATTCGACGACCCATCTGACTGCGCCAGGGAGGTTTCCGATGCAAAGAAGCTGTTGCTTCTAAACTTCTTGCCTACGGATAATGGCGGGAAAATCCCAACACCATAAATCGTAACACCTTTGTTCGTGCTAGGAACAGATGCAAAGAAATTGTCGACGAAACCAAGGAGGCACACGATCAACGAATTAGAAACAAACTATTCACTTGTCCCAACAATTCCAGGTCCTTTTGGTCAGTCGCTAAGGCAGTTAGTCAAAATTTCACCAAATCCACCATACCACCATTCACACGGCTAGATAATTCTTTTGCAACGACACCTATTGAGAAAGCGAACTTGTTGGCTGAACTCTTTGCTTCACATTCTATTGTCGATTTCCAAGGAAAAACACCACCTACTATTCCCATAGTGCAGTCAAGGATACCCAATATTGTCTTCAGACAGCGTATCATAAAACGTATTTTAATGAAGCTAGACGCCAAAAAAGCTTCTGCCGCTGACGGAATACCTGCCATAGTTCTCAAAAACTGTGGGAGGGAACTAACACAAGTTTTCTGTAGACTTTTTCACCTATCGTAAAGAAAGGGAATATTTCCTTCCTGCTGGAAATGTACCACAGTTCAGCCGATACCTAAAAAATGCAAGAAGACCTTGCCAAATAACTACCGACCAATTGCACTGCTTTCAATAATATCGAAAGTCATGGAAAAGGCTGTCAATCAGCATCTTCTAAAATATCTTGAAGTATTCAACATTATTAGCGATCACCAATATGGCTTTCATAAAAAACAGATCAACAGATCTTCTGATTTATGTAACACACGTTTGGAACAACGCAATTGAACACATTGGAGAATCTCGAGCGGTTGCTCTTGACATATCCAAGGCATTCGACCGTGTTTGGCACGATGGGCTGCTGGCTAAGCTCTTATGGTATGTCTAAAAGCGTTCTTTACAAGTGGCAGTCGACGAATTACTTTCTAACACCTTCACTATCAACGCCGGTGTACCTCAAGGCTCCATACTGTCTCCTACTCTCTTTCTCATTTACATTAACGATCTGTTGGAAAAGACCGAGAATCCAATCTACAGCTTTGCAGATGACAGTACGCTTATCTCTTCATTCACTTTGAACGCTCGGACATCGGCTACTCAAACAAACATCCGCAGACAGCAGGAAGTCATTCAACTTAACATAGACCTGGAAGAAATCCTGTCTTGGGGTGACAGTAATCAAGTGGAATTTAACGCTACAAAAACCCAGGCGGCAGTTTTTTCTAAAAAAGTTAACGTTGCTGAACCTGACATAGTTATGTCTGGACACTCCATTCCTCTAACATCGTCATTCAATTTGTTAGGCGTTAATTTGGGAGCAATTATGTCCTGCCATGAACATGTTGCAGGCATAGCAAGAAGAGCTTCTCAAAAGTTGGGAATATTATTGCGAACCAGAAAGTTTTACACTCCACAACAACTGTTAATTCTTTACAAAGCTCAAATTCCACCAACTATGGAATACTGCTCCCATGTTTGGGGCTCTGCTCCCTAACATACACTGCATTTGTTGGATTCTGTTCAGAGAAGAGCTGTTCGTCTGATTGGAGACCCGGAACTGACCGGCGGCCTTGATTCGCTGGAACATCGAAGAACAGTTGGCGACTTGAGCCTATTCTACAAGTATTTTCATGGAAAGTGTTCGAAGGATGTGGCTCGCTTAATTCCTCCCAGAGCGGTGCATTTTAGAAGTACACGTCGCGCTAATACTTCACATCCGTATGAGGTTCAGCTTATTACTCCTCGTACAACGCTTTTCAAGCAGTCTTTTATATGGAGAACATCATCCCTTTGGAATAATTTGCCTAGGGCTGTGTTTCCCACCGAGTACAATTTACAGCGATTCAAGAACGTGAATGGCTTTCTCCGTACACGTGTCGCTCCTGTAGCGCTTTAGGGACTTCCCTGCAGCACGTATGCTAGACCCATAAATATATATATATATATATATATATATATATATATATATATATATATATATATATATATATAGGAATAAGTGGGCCATACCTAATGAGATCTTTTGGGTTGACAGGTCAGCATCTGTCATCTTAGACTAGATATAAATATAACATAAAATAGCCTGGGCTGGACTCAGCCTAGTGGAATTGCGCTCCAGTGGAAATTTTAAATTACATCCAGTTTTTGCCACTCAACTTGTCAACTTCCTCAAAAACTTTTTGCTGAGTAACAAAACTCAAATTTAATATATTCGTCTTTTTTTTCAAAAATTATCATTTATTTATTTCCAATGTTGTTTCTATTTAAAAAAAATCGAAATGAAACATGACAACATAGCAAGATTGATAATTGTATTTGAAATTACTAAACTATCAAAATTCCACCAATTAAAAATAAATAAACAAAATGAATACAAATTTACCATATTTAATGTGTTTTAAGGAATTTTTGTATTCCTCCTTCATAAACAAACATAAATAAAAAATTTTACAAACTGAAATAATAATTATTTTTTGTAAACTTAGTTGAGCATATTTAGGCTCCCTAACAAGTATAGGAACTTATACTTACGTAATAATTTTTGCTGTATCTTCTATATTTTTTGAAAACTGTTTTCACATAACTGACAAACGTAAATTTTTCTATGTTAAGACATTCTTTAAAAATTTGATCTTTGAGCACTATTACCTCGATTACATATATAAATCCATATACCTTTTTTATATTTCTTTCAGGTACACGTTACAATGTTGTTATAGACTATTCTTAGAAAAAGCATAGTTTAATTGTCGATTATGTTATTATTAGAATGTTCTTCTGAAGGTAAGTCTTCTTTATCCTTGATAACTTTAAAATAACTCTCACATATCAGCTAAAGGCGTCTGCAAATGCTGGATAGAATAATTCTATTTGCTAAAATTTCTACATATTGTAGTATTGGAAATAGAAAAAATTACTTCAGAATTAATATTTATTTACTAATAATTTATTACAAAATATGACAGTAAAATTTAAGGTGTGTTTGATTCGATTCGATCTATTGATGGACATATTTTGTCCCTTAATGACAAATACAATGACAATATATATATATATATATATATATATATATATATATATATATATATATATATATATATATATATATATATATATATATATATTTATTTATATATATATATATATATATATATATATATATATATATATATATGTATATATATATATGTATATATATATATATATATATATATATATATATATATATATATATATATATATATATATATATATATTATATATTCAACTCATTATCGCAAAACTATCAATAAGATACTCTTCTCCCTCCACAGTAAATTCAGATGAAGTAGTGTAATTAAATATTCAATAACATGGATCTTGAATTCGTGCAAAATTGACATTATTTTGAAAATATTTCGTAAATGAGCAATGGTACATGTTTTTCAAAAATAGAATTTCAGAGAAATGGACTTCTCTGGAGTTTAAGGTTTGTTGTAAAAAGAGAAAAGATTATTTGCATGCGTTTTATTTAATTTTGTTTTCCGTAGTTTTAGTATTCTATAACAGCTAAAATTTTTTCTGTTGATTTTAAAAGGTACATTTTTTATCCCTGCAGGGAGAGATTATAAACAATCATTTTTGATTTTGATTTCACATTGAATTGAGCTTTGTCAAAAAAAATTATATTTGGATTATGTAAAAAAAATATAAATATTTCATGAATGAAACACCTAATAATAAATAATGAATTTTATTCAAAGGATTTTGAAAATAGATATTTTTAAGGAACAATATGCTTTCCAGGTGCATAAATCTATTTCTAGTTCCGAATTTCATTCAATAAAATACATTGTTTTTTTTATTATTTTGAAAATATTTCATAAACCAGCAATGGTACATGTTTTGCATAAATGGACTATATAACTTCAGAGAAATGGACTTCTCTGGAGTTTAAGGTCTGTTGTAAAAAGAGGAAGGATTATTTGCATGCGTTTTATTTACTTTTTTTTCCATAATTTTAGTATTCTATAAGAGCGAAAAATTTTTTCTATCGAATTTAAAAAGGTAGATTTTGTATATCCTGCAGGGAGACATTATGAACAATTATTTTCGAAAAATTTTACATAAGTATGTAAGTTTTACCAAAAAATTATTATTTGCAAAGTTATCGATGGGTGTGTGTTCTCCCCCTTACGAAAAATACGTGTTCTGAAGTAGTTCAAACGTATCAGACAACACATTACCACGTGAAAGACATTGCGAGATATTCTAGTACAAAAAACTATGTAAGCTCGGATTCTATATCCTCACATAGCTTTTGTGCCTGCAATTCTGCATAACAGGAATAGAACCAGTACCACAAGTATGTATATCGGCACACTTAATCGACTAGAAATAAATATTGTTAAGCAGATTAATATTATATCAAATTTATTTCAGAATTTATGCTCTTAATCTCAGTTCTTAATTTGAGAATGAAACAAAACTTAGAATCATTTTCAATTCCAGTGTCGATGAATGAAAAACAAAAATTCGTAAAATGAATCATTTTTTTTATTTATGCTTCAGTCATATTTCAACGAAGAAAAAAAAGTTGTTTCAAGTTATATGGACGTTAAAATATTGGCATAAATATACATGCTTCAGAATGCTAATAAAAGTAAGTGCACAAGTTTAATGAAATTGATTCCACCACATCTGCGCGGATAATAAAATTTGAGAATAGCTACTCAAACTCCTCATTAAGAAGAACATATAAGTAAAAAATATTCATCAATTCAGAAAAATATATGACGTAGACTTGTTAAATTTGATTTAAAAAAATAGGTTCAAAATTTCAAATAAAAGAAAAATATATTAATAAAATTTATTTCTAACATCTCTTGCAGATATGTTAAAAATTAGAAAAATATCTTGCCCACTTAGGACTGATATACAATAAGCTTAGGTTAAATCACTTTATTTGAGCCACAATCTACTATTTGCTGTTTACTAATTAAAACTTTTTGCGAATTCAGTAACAATTTTAGTTTTCCAAACTCACGGGAAACCGAGCCACTCTTTTACTAGAAATATTTTCTTTCAGTTTTATTTGCTACAGAAACATGTGAATTTGACTAGTCATATTGAACGACAAAAAGCTTAAATTCTAGTCTTGGTTTTAGTGTTAATAAAAAAAAACAAAGAAATTTTTAAAAACGGAATTTAACTTTTTGTATATTAAAATACGAATTTAAAATAATCAATTTCATTTTTAACTTGTTTTTTCTTAGTAGAAAATATGATGCTTAGTTATGCATTTAGATTCGCTTTGAAAGATTCCGCCTAAGTTTTTTTTCTTAAATGTAACTAGAAGTATATTACAAAGTTTTTTATTTTATTCATCTGGGGCTTATTTATGTTCATTCATTGTACATTTTTTTGTTTGTAAAAGCATATTTACATTTTACTTTTAAATTTAATAAACTCTATTTGAAAAAAAAAGTTATATCAGAAATCAAAATAAGGAAAAAGCTGACAAAATATACATTATTAAGCAGGGCATTACGAGGAAGCTGGTAACACTATATTTTATCTGGGTCTCCATTTTAAAGCAGTTTTGACTTACTTTTCCGCAAAGCATTTTCATACTTAGTTCGTATTAAGGATAAGTTTTGGTTTTGAATGGCTTTTGGTTTGATAATACCGTCTCTATGTTAAGACTTCGTCATTAAGGGACAAAATATGTCCATCAATAGATCGAATTTTTAAAAAAATTTCAATATTTCTTTACTTTCTCAATCACATTCTGAAATAAGATATATGAATTTTAGAGGAATTGCTAAAATATCTAAGTTTAAAGTTGGTACGGTTTAATTATTCGGCGCACAAATCTAAACTAAAATATTTGAGTGTTCCGTTGCTAAAGCTAAAACTATCAGGAAAAAATAAGTAATTTGTTTAGAATCAAACACACCTTAAATTTACTGTCATATTTTGTAATAAATTATTAATTTGGGAATGTGGAATCTTTGGCACAATGATACTACTCAGTATATATCACCACTACACCAAACACTTTATTTTTGCACTCGACGCACGTTTCGCTAGCCATGTTAGCTTCATCAGGAGCGATGATTGACTAAAGCTAAAATACAAATCTACCCTATTTATACTTAGCCTAACACTTGAATTACTCAAGCGGAACTAATGACATAGGCAAGGCCATCAGTTCCGGTCAAGTAACCAGTAGAGGGGACTATAAGGAATAGGCCCCCTGTCTTTATTTAAACTACTTTTACATTTTATGATTTCCATACTTTCGTATGCGTTCAACAATCTCCTATCAGACACATTTTTTATTAATCTTAGATTATCTAATGTTACAGTATGATCAGCTTCAAGGGCATGTTCGGCAATGCTAGACTTTTCTGTTCTATTGTATTTTAAGTGTGCTAAGTGTTCTTTAAATCTTGTTTTAATTGACCTTTTAGTTTGCCCAACATACTTTTTGTCACAATCATTACAACTAATTTCATAAATTCCACTTTTCTCGCAATTAGAAATCTAATCTTTGGGATTTCCTAAGATATTCCTCAGATTGTCTGATGACTTATAGACTAAGGTGAGGCCTACCTTATTAAATACCTTATCGAGTCCCTTGCTATATTTCGGATTATATGGTATGGAGACATACTTGGTGTTATTTTCTTCGCGTGTAAAAAAGGTGGAATTCTGAATATTAAACCTAAACTTATGTCTATTTATTAGCTTATTTACTAAGTCATCGTCATAACCATTAACTCTAGTTATATTTCTAATACGATTCCTTTTCTTTATTAAAGTTTACTCTATTCAGAGGGAAAGCGACCAAACGATGAACTAAAAAATGTAATGAGGCTAATTTATGTTGTTTGCAATGAAATGATCATTAGGAATATATCTATCTGTTACTGTGTCCTTCCTATAGATATCAAATTCTAATCTAGTAATCTTTCTTATCCAATATAACAACCTTATTTCCTTTATCCGCTTTTAAGTAGAAGACATCTTTCTTTTTCAATCCTTTAACTACTTTTATGTCTTTTCGTGAATTAGAATTTGTGTTGTTAACCATGTTTTTCGATATTTGATTGCGACATGCTTCCTTAACAAATGATTTACTATTTTCTGGAAGTGTACTAATGGAACTTTCAATGTGAGCAACTATTTCTGATAAATTATCTCTAGGAGGGGGGTACTGCAAAGTTAAGACCTTTGTTTAAGATGTGAATTTCATTTTGTGTAAAGGATTGAGATGAATGATTTTCTACAATATTTACGAGTTCCTGAGGACTATTTTTCTTCGGTAAGAGCTTTTTTAATTTTTTTACTTAGAATAGAGAATTTCTTTTTATATTGAATATCAATAACTAAAAACATTTTCCTCTGGAACTCGCTCCATACTTCATATTCAATATTGTTTAATCCTGAAGTAAGTTTTTGAATATGCTGTATGATTCTACTTCTAACATACTACGTTTTGTGTACAAATTCTTGATTTCTTGGAAATCATAAAATGTAAAAGTAGTTTAAATAAAGACAGGGGGCCTATTCCTTATAGTTCCCTCTACTGGTTACTTGACCGGAACTGATGGCCTTGCCTATGTCATTAGTTCCGCTTGAGTAATTCAAGGGTTAGGCTAAGTATAAATAGGGTAGATTTGTATTTTAGCTTTAGTCAATCATCGCTCCTGATGAAGCTAACATGGTTAGCGAAACGTGCGTCGAGTGCAAAAATAAAGTGTTTGGTGTAGTGGTGATATATACTGAGTAATAAATTATTAGTAAATAAATATTAATTCTGAAGTAATTTTTTCTATTTCCAATACTACAATATGTAGAAATTTTAGCAAAAAGAATTATTCTATCCAGCATTTGCAGACGCCTTTAGCTGATATGTGAGAGTTATTTTAAAGTTATCAAGGATAAAGAAGACTTACCTTCAGAAGCACATTCTAATAATAACATAATCGACAATTAAACTATGCTTTTTCTAAGAATAGTCTTTAACAACATTGTAAGTGTACCTGAAAGAAATATAAAAAAGGTATATGGATTTATATATGTAATCGAGGTAATAGTGCTCAAAGATCAAATTTTTTAAAGAATGTCTTAACATAGAAAAATTAACGTTTGTCAGTTATGTGAAAACAGTTTTCAAAAAATATAGAAGATACAGCAAAAATTATTACGTAAGTATAAGTTCTATACTTGTTAGGGAGCCTAAATATGCTCAACTTTTTTTTTTTTTTTTTTTTATGGGTCTAGCACACGTGCTGCAGGGAAGTCCCTAAAGCGCTCCAGGAGCGGGCACGAGTGCGGAAAAAAAGTGATTCACGTTATTCTTGAAATCGCTGTAAATTGTACTCGGTGGGAAAACACAGCGCTGGGCAAATTATTCCAAAGGGATGACGTTCTCCATATAAAAGATTGTTGGAAAAGCGTGGTACGCGGAGTAACAAGCTGAACCTCATACGGATGCGAAGCACCAGCGCGACGTGTATTTCTAACATGCAACGCTTTGGGAGGAATTAAGCGGGCTACATCCTTCGAACACTTTCCATGAAAATACTTGTAGAACAGACTCAAGTCGCCAACCGTTCTTCGATGTTCCAGCGAATCAAGGCCGCCGGTCAATTCCGGTCCCCAATCAGACGGACCGCTCTTCTCTGAACAGAATCCAACAAATGCAGTGCATGTTTGGTAGCGGAGCCCAAACGTGGGAGCAGTATTCCATAGTTGGTCGAATTTGGGCTTTGTAAAGAATTAACAGTTGCTGTGGGGTGTAAAGCTTTCTGGTTCTAAATAATATTCCCAACTTTTGAGAAGCTCTCCTTGCTATGCCTGCAACATGTTCGTGCCAAGACATATTTGCTCCCAAACTAACGCCCAACAAATTCAGCGACGATGCTAGGGGAATGGGGAGTGCCCCGACATAACTATGTCGGGTTCAGCAACGTTAACTTTTTAGAAAAAAACCGCCGCGCTTGGGTTTTTGTAGCGTTAAATTCCACTTGGTTACTGTCACCCCAAGATAGAATTTCTTCCAGGTCTTTGTTAAGTTGAACGACCTCCTGCTGTCTGCGGATACTCGCCTGAGCAGCCGATGTCCGAGCGTTCAAGGTGAATGAAGAGACAAGCGTACTGTCATCTGCAAAGCTATAGACTGGATTCCCGGTCTTTTCCAGCAGATCGTTAATGTAAATGAGAAAGAGAGTAGGAGACAGTATGGAGCCCTGGGGCACACCGGCGTTTGATAGTGAGGGTGTTAGAAAGAAATCCGTCGACCGCCACTCGTAAAGAACGCTCTCTGAGGAAACACGAGAGCCACAAACAGAACCTTTCAGACATACCATAAGAGTGTAACTTAGCCAACAGTCCATCGTGCCAAACACGGTCGAATGCCCTTGGATATGTCAAGAGCAAACCGCTCGAGATTCTCCAAAATGTTCAATTGCGTTGTTCCAAAACATGTGTTACATAAGTCAGAAGATCTCCTGTTGATCTATGTTTACGAAAACCATATTGGTGATCGCTAATAATATTGAATCGTTCAAGATATTTTAGAAGATGCTCATTGATAACCTTTTCCATGACTTTCGATATTATTGAAAGCAGTGCGACTGGTCGGTAGTTATTTGGCAAGGTCTTCTTACCTTTTTTAGGTATCGGCTGAACCCGTGGCACATTTCCAGCAGGACGGAAATATTCCCTTTCTATAGGATAGGTTAAAAAGTCTACAGAAAACTGGTGTTAGTTCCCTTGCACAGTTTTTGAGAACTATGGCAGGTATTCCGTCAGCCCAGAAGCCTTTTGGTGTCTAGCTTCATTAAAATTACGCTTTATGATGCGCTGTCTGAAGACAACATCGGGCATCCTTGACTGCAATGTGGGAATAGTAGGTGGTGTTTTTCCTTGGAAATCGACAGTAGAATGTGAAGCAAAGAGTTCAGCCAACAAGTTCGCTCTCTCAACAGGTGTGGTTGCAATGGAATTATCGAGCCGTGTGAGTGGTGGTATGGTGGATTTGGTAAAATTTTGACTAACTGCCTTAGCGACTGCCCAAAAGGACCTGGAATTGTTGGGACAAGCGAGAAGTTTGTTTCTAATTCGTTGATTATGCGCCTCCTTGGTTTCGTCGATAATTCCTTGCATCTGTTCCGGGCATGAACAAAGATGTTACGATTTACGGTGTTAGGATTTTCACGCCATTGTCGATAGGCAATATGTTTAGAAGCAGCAGCTTCTTTGCATTTTCGATCGAACCAAGGCTTGCCGTTGGAGGAGCATTTCTTCGAAAAAAGGGATGTAAGCTTCCATACCAGCCAAAATAACGTCGGAGACCTCCCTGGCGCAGTCAGATGGGTTATCGGATCGAAAACAAATGTCCATCAAGGGAAAGTTCGAAAAGTATTCCATGAGATCTTCCATTTTAGCAGATTTGTAGTGCCAAATCTTGCGCAGCCTAGGCGCCTCTCCGTCACTGATTGGCAGGATACTCGATGTCGAAAGCAGTTTATGGTCGGAAGAACCTAACGGCGGATTTACGGTAAACTGTGTAAATCTCCGGATTGGTGGTTAAAAACAGATCAAGAAGACTGGCGAACTCTCCGTCTCGATCAGGGATCCGTGTTGGTTCGTCAATAAGCTGAGTTAAGCCATAATCTTGATTGAGAATGATTCAGCTTCACGACCTTGTTCGTCGGTAGTATTGGAATATTTAAGCCTGTTGATATTGTGGACATTAAAGTCGCCCAGGATGGCAATTTCGGCACTTGGATAGTTACTTTGTAAATGATCGATGGTGTCTGCAAGAGAAGCGAAAAGTGTTCGAAAATTGGTATCACTTGGTGGTCGATACAGGGTACAGATGAACCTTGTGGTTTGGGGGGGGGAGGGGGTGTTGAGTCGTTATTTTTAACCACATAACATCAAGTTTGGGGGCTCCAGAGCCTCTTCTCGTTGACAAGAGAGGTCGCGCTTCTGACAAAAAAACAGATTCCAAAGTTACGCCTAAATCAGGAATAGAAGTTGTACCCAGGATAAAGATAGTTGACCGTGCTGGTCGATGGACTGACCTTGGTTTCACATAGAGCGAGTACATGAGGTTTATTTGATTGCAGGTGTTGATGCACTGAATTTATGTTCGAGTTTATACCTCGTATGTTGCAAAAATCTATCTTAAAATTATGATGTCTGCAAGTCGACGCCTCCGAACCAACCCCCACCCGGAGATCCGAACGGGGGGGGACATTCTGCCTCCGGAACTTCTTGCATCCAGGCGCCTCATCATGCTCTCTTTGGTCCCACAGTAGTTAATGTGGAAATTTTCCTGTTCTGTCACATGTTTATCTTTGCCTTTTTTGGCTTTGATCCAGGGGGGTGTTATTATTGGGTAGTTTGGGTTCTGACCAGATACTTTTCCAATGACCTGTGAGTTTGTTGTTTGTTTGGTTGGGTTCGGTCACTGCTGTCTGTTTGCTGTGCATAGTTTTCCGGTAGAACTTGTGTGTTTGGCGTCTTCGGAAGAGGTTTGTTGGTATCTTTCCTCTCGTTTGGTTCTTTGTATCTACGGAGTCTTGCGGCATATGCGGATAATTTTTGTTTTAGAGTATCCAGGATTTCTGGCAGTGTTCTGTCGGGAAGACCGGACTTGATCTTGGGTTATACTCTGTGTGATTCGTTTTTGGACACGTTCCGCTGAGATAAATCTGGGTAAGGTGTCCTAGGTATCTCCTGATGTTGTTGATTTTGTGGGGGATTTCTATTTAATATTGCCGTTTGAAATTTTGGTTTTGTGCTGTTTGGGATTTCTTTGCCGTTTTGCGGGAGTTTTTTGATTAAATACTTCGTCGGTTGCGTTCATGATGGAGGGTGGTGGGTCTAGGCGGCGAGTGATTCCCTTCTCAGTGGTTTTTTTTGTTCAGGACTTGTGCGCTTTATCAAAGCAAACGCAAGGTGTGTTCGTTTGTTCCTGTAGTATAACTCATGCCTTGCATGATTTTCCCGCCTTGGTGGGGTGTCGGCTTACTCGCCTTCACAACACTTTTGGCAGGTCCATTGTCAGTTGCCGCGGTTTTGGTCGAGCTGCCATTTCCCGCGACGTCCTCGACCGTTACGTCGCTCGCCAGATGCTTCTTTTATTGGTCTACTGTTGTTTGGATGTTTTTTTTAGTGTTTTGTGGTGTCAGAAGCTCAAAGTGTTCCGACATTGGGA
>CM032449.1:104304213-104318235 GCA_019049505.1 Pachyrhynchus sulphureomaculatus | reverse complement strand
ACACTTCTCTTGTTTGTCGATCCTAACCTAGCTGTAATACGACGAAACGCATCTAGGGATGGATTCGACGAATAAGTGAACCGACTGTTGAGACACGGACTGAGATACGGACTTTCGTCCGGTTTCAGTTGTTCTTACTTTAAACCACGCGGATGAAAAGCATCTCAAAATGTAAGAAAGGAAGGTCTTATTAAAAGTTGTAGACCTCTAAGAAGTAATTAATAATAATATTTATGTTTTAAAAGAAACAACCATAGCATAAACTAACTTTAATTTATCTAAAAATAAAACACACAAGAAATACTCCATGCATTTTTTTTCTTCTTTGTAGACAAAAAAGTAATAAACATAGGGTTAAAAGAGACGGAGATAATAACCACAAGGCTAATCTTTTTTTCGAGGATAGTTCACAGATTGTCAAACAACTCTAAACTCTTACTTCATTAGTTTGCATTTTTGTGCTAACCACACTAACTATTTAAATCCTAGATTGTGTGGTAAAACTACCACCACTAACAGAAATAACCTAGATATGTATATCATTTTAAGACTTTGTCAATATTTATATTAGATTACAATAAAATTAGGTTTATTTAAGTGCACCAAGCGTCTTTTCAGATTATCCGAAAACAATTAAAAATTTTCTTAAAATCAACATCAATAATAACCACATTCATACAAACTATTTGTTCAGCATTTATTTCACTTTTTGAGGATTGTTCAAGCACTGGGTAGCTGTATTACCTGAGTGAAAAACAGTTTTTTTTTCTTAAGTAATTTGTTTATCAAACGAAGCCAACATTTTCTCGCTATAATAAAGAGGAAAACTGTTAGCTATAATTCTTTTATTGTAGTAGACAAGCTCGTAAACAACACATAAACTAAATCAATTGGTATATGAATGTAACAATAATAAAAATCAATTATCATTCTTCACATTTTAAACCTGAATAACTTAAATCACTAAACATAACTACAAGTACCGATAGTCTGAAACCGTGCTGCGAAATAGTCTAATTAAAACATTCTATAACAGTTTTTTTATTCTTGTGGAACGGTACTAGAGGCATAGCTCACGGAAGTTGACAACCTAATTCTAGTCCTTTATCTATGGTCGACAGTCCTGTAAGTCCGGACGATCAGCGACAAAATTGTTATCGAAATTTAGACTTTCCCTGGCTGAAATTGCTACTGGTTTTATTATTTTATTTATAATATAAGTAAAGCTAAGTTTGAATATTTAATTAATTTAAAATAATTTACAAACAGAAAAATATTTGATTACATATTCTGTCAAACTTTTATCCACATTAAATCTTTTGAATAGATCTGTAGGGACAAGATGACAAACAGTAAAAATTAGTTAACGCTCTAAAACAAAAATAACCAGCTTATATAGGTAAGGTTAATTCTATCAGGTTAAGTATCTAAAGTATCATGCCTATACCAGAAATGTAACGCATAGCAATAACTTAAGTAAAAGTCAGTCTTAAAGACGCTTTTTTTTGAAAGTTTTTTTTTTTTTGTAAAACAAAGTATGTTGACGGGGACAATATAATAAACACTGAGGTGTATTTCAGAGAGATTCCTGATAGATTTTAACTTTTTTCAAATTATATAATAGCTTCATGAGTTTCTGAAATTGTCGATGAAATTTCATAAAAAGACGAAAGATGTATGAAATATAAATATAGAATCCAGGGTAGGAAAAATAATATTTTATGTACAGTGTGAAAACTGGGTCAAGCATGATTAGTATAAACAACTTAATAATGACTTTAATTTGTATACACCATCTACTTCAATAAGTTCTTCATCTTGCTCCATCGGCTCATTAAGGTGCCAAACATTTTTAATAAAAAAACATGTTCATTTTTTTGCCCATTTATAATCAATATGAAAGTTTATTCTTACAGCTTTTTTATTGTCATGAACTTTTTTTTCCAAGATTAACCTCATGAATTTATATCATCTTTATCATAGATTATTTGACAACGTATGATATATATTACAATATATGGGAGTACTTGCTTCTGTATTAAACTCTCGTACTGAGACTAGAACTTCCATAAAGCAGAATATCATATAATTAATAAAACTCTGTCAATAGGCTTAACACTTTGTGAGTGAAAATAATACCTACCTAAAATAATAATATCGTTTAGTTACTAGTGTGTCTAGGGTAGCACCAACGGTAATTTTTCACTAATTACACAACTTGGAACACTACAGTTTATATAAAAAATTTTAAGCTACTATTTATATATTTTTGATAATTACACTTAAAAAAAAATTCCTTACGAGTAATTATTTAGTACAGAACTATTACCAAAGTATGCCAATTTACCTATATTTAGACACTAACATAATTAAAATTCCTTAAAAGTAACTTATCTTTTACAAATTCAAAATTTAACACAAAAATAAGTGCTCCTAATTTTGTTCCACCACGGATTTCAAATTTTATCTTAATATTTTGGCAAGAATATTTGGTAATAAATGAAAAAGACGCTTTTTAATTAAACATAAAAGTTTATGCAACGCTGACATGCTAGACTTCAACTCCTTCTTGAACTACATTTGCATTAAAAAGGGATTGGGGGAACTAATTAAAAATGTTAAAACGGATTAGATGTTGGTGGTTTTTAAATTAAATTTTTTGCAGGTTAAATATTTTTTTCAGTATATATATATATATATATATATATATATATATATATATATATATATATATATTATATATATATATATATATATATATATATATATATATATATATATATATATATATATATATATATATATATATATATTATATATATATATATATATATATATATATATATATATATATATATATATATATATATATATATAATATATAATATATATATATATATATATATATATATAAATATTTTTTTTTTTTTTATGGGTCTAGCACACGTGCTGCAGGGAAGTCCCTAAAGCGCTCTAGGAGCGGCACGAGTGCGGAAAAAGCGATTCACGTTGTTCTTGAATCGTTGTAAATTGTACTCGGTGGGAAACACATCGCTGGGCAAATTATTCCAAAGGGATGACGTTCTCCATATAAAAGATTGCTTGAAAAGCGTTGTACGCGGAGTAACAAGCTGAACCTCATACGGATGCGAAGCACCAGCGCGACGTGTATTTCTAACATGCACCGCTTTGGGAGGAATTAAGCGGGCTACATCCTTCGAACACTTTTCATGAAAATACTTGTAGAACAGACTCAAGTCGCCAACCGTTCTTCGATGTTCCAGCGAATCAAGGCCGCCGGTCAATTCCGGGTCCCCAATCAGACGGACCGCTCTCTTCTCTGAACAGAATCCAACAAATGCAGTGTATGTTTGGGAGCGGAGCCCCAAACGTGGGAGCAGTATTCCATAGTTGGTCGAATTTGGGCTTTGTAAAGAATTAACAATTGCTGTGGGGTGTAAAGCTTTCTGGTTCTAAATAATATTCCCAACTTTTGAGAAGTTCTCTCCTTGCTATGCCTGCAACATGTTCATGCCAAGACATATTTGCTCCCAAACTAACGCCCAACAAATTGAGCGACGATGCTAGGGGAATGGAGTGCCCCGACATAACTATGTCGGGTTCAGCAACGTTAACTTTTTTAGAAAAAACTGCCGCTTGGGTTTTTGTAGCGTTAAATTCCACTTGGTTACTGTCACCCCAAGATAGAATTTCTTCCAGGTCTTTGTTAAGTTGAACGACCTCCTGCTGTCTGCGGATACTCGCCTGAGCAGCCGATGTCCGAGCGTTTAAGGTGAATGAAGAGACAAGCGTACTGTCATCTGCAAAGCTATAGACTGGATTCCCGGTCTTTTCCAGCAGATCGTTAATGTAAATGAGAAAGAGAGTAGGAGACAGTATGGAAACCTGGGGCACACCGGCGTTGATAGTGAGGGTGTTAGAAAGAAATCCGTCGACCGCCACTCGTAAAGAACGCTCTCTGAGGAAACATGAGAGCCACGAACAGAACCTTTCAGACATACCATAAGAGCGTAACTTAGCCAACAGTCCATCGTGCCAAACACGGTCGAATGCCTTGGATATGTCAAGAGCAACCGCTCGAGATTCTCCAAAATGTTCAATTGCGTTGTTCCAAACATGTGTTACATAAGTCAGAAGATCTCCTGTTGATCTATGTTTACGAAAACCATATTGGTGATCGCTAATAATATTGAATCGTTCAAGATATTTTAGAAGATGCTCATTGATAGCCTTTTCCATGACTTTCGATATTATTGAAAGCAGTGCGACTGGTCGGTAGTTATTTGGCAAGGTCTTCTTACCTTTTTTAGGTATCGGCTGAACCGTGGCACATTTCCAGCAGGACGGAAATATTCCCTTTCTGTAAGATAGGTTAAAAAGTCTACAGAAAACTGGTGTTAGTTCCCTTGCACAGTTTTTGAGAACTATGGCAGGTATTCCGTCAGCGCCAGAAGCCTTCTTGGTGTCTAGCTTCATTAAAATACGCTTTATGATGCGCTGTCTGAAGACAACATCGGGCATCCTTGACTGCAATATGGGAATAGTAGGTGGTGTTTTTCGTTGGAAATCGACAGTAGAATGTGAAGCAAAGAGTTCAGCCAACAAGTTCGCTCTCTCAACAGGTGTGGTTGCAATGGAATTATCTAGCCGTGTGAGTGGTGGTATGGTGGATTTGGTAAAATTTTGACTAACTGCCTTAGCGACTGCCCAAAAGGACCTGGAATTGTTGGGACAAGCGAGAAGTTTGTTTCTAATTCGTTGATTGTGTGCCTCCTTGGTTTCGTCGATAATTCCCTTGCATCTGTTCCGGGCATGAACAAAGATGTTACGATTTACGGTGTTAGGATTTTCACGCCATTGTCGATAGGCAATATGTTTAGAAGCAACAGCTTCTTTGCATTTTCGACCGAACCAAGGCTTGCCGTTGGAGGAGCATTTCTTCGAAAAAGGGATGTAAGCTTCCATACCAGCCAAAATAACATCGGAGACCTCCCTGGAGCAGTCAGATGGGTTATCGGATCGAAAACAAATGTCCATCCAAGGGAAAGTTCGAAAGTATTCCATAAGATCTTCCCATTTAGCAGATTTGTAGTGCCAAATCTTGCGCGGCCTAGGCGCCTCTCTGTCACTGATTGGCAGGATACTCGATGCCGAAAGCAGTTTATGGTCGGAAGAACCTAACGGCGGATTTACGGTAACCGTGTAAATCTCCGGATTGGTGGTTAAAAACAGATCAAGAAGACTGGCGAACTCCCCGTCTCGATCAGGGATCCGTGTTGGTTCGTCAATAAGCTGAGTTAAGCCATAACTGATTGAGAATGATTCAGCTTCACGACCTTGTTCGTCGGTAGTATTGGAATATTTAAGCCAGTTGATATTGTGGACATTAAAGTCGCCCAGGATGGCAATTTCGGCACTTGGATAGTTACTTTGTAAATGATCGATGGTGTCTGCAAGAGAAGCGAAAAGTGTTCGAAAATTGGTATCACTTGGTGGTCGATATAGGATACAGATGAACCTTGTGGTTTGTTGAGTCGTTATTTTTAACCACATAACATCAAAGTTTGGGGGCTCCAGAGTTTCTTCTCGTTGACAAGAGAGGTCGCTTCTGACAAAAAGACAGATTCCAAAGTTACGCCTAAATCGGGAATAGAAGTCGTACCCAGGATAAAGATAGTTGACCGTGCTGGTCGATGGACTGACCTTGGTTTCACATAGAGCGAGTACATGAGGTTTATTTGATTGCAGGTGTTGATGCACTGAATTTATGTTCGAGTTTATACCTCGTATGTTGCAAAAATCTATCTTAAAATTATGATGTCTGCAAGTCGACGCCTCCGAACCAACCCCCACCCGGAGATCCGAACGGGGGGCCATTCTACCTCCGGAACTTCTTGCATCCAGGCGCCTCATCATACTCTTTGGTCCCACAGTAGTTAATGTGTAATTTTCCTGTTCTGTCACATGTTTATCTTTGCCTTCTTCTTTGGCTTTGATCCAGGGGGTGTTATTATTGGGTAGTTTGGGTTCTGACCAGATACTTTTCCAATGACCTGTGAGTTGTTGTTTGTTTGGTGGTTCGGTCACTGCTGTCTGTTTGCTGTGCATAGTTTTCCGGTAGAACTGTGTTTGGCTTCTTCGGAAGAGGTTGTTGGTATCTTTCCTCTCGTTTGGTTCTTTGTATCTACGGAGTCTTGCGGCATATACGGATAATTTTTGTTTTAGAGTATCCAGGATTTCTGGCAGTGTTCTGTCGGGAGACCCGGACTTGATCTTGTTTATACTCTGTGTGATTCGTTTGGACACGTTCCCGCTGATAAACTGGGTAAGGTGTCCTAGGTATCTCCTGATGTTGTTGATTTTGTTTTCTATTCTTATTTGCCGTTTGAATTTTGGTTTTGTGCTGTTGGGATTTCTTTGCCGTTGCGGGAGTTTTTGATTAAATACTTCGTCGGTTGCGTTCATGATTGATGGTGGTGGGTCTAGACGGCGAGTGATTCCCTTCTCAGTGGTTTTTTTTGTCAGGACTTGTGCTTTTATCAAAGCAACGCATGGTGTGTTCGTTTGTTCCTGTAGTATAACTCATGCGTTGCCCTGATTTTCCCGCCTTGGTGGGTGTCGGCTTACTCGCCTTCACAACACTTTTGGCAGCTCCATTGTCAGTTGCCCGGTCTTCATCGTTTTGGTCGAGCTGCCATTTCCCGCGACGTCCTCGACCGTTACGTCGCTCGCCCGATGCTTCTTTTATTGGTCTACTGTTGTTTGAGATGTTTTTAGTGTTTTGTGATGTCAGAAGCTCAAAGTGTCCCGACATTGGGTTGCCTCTTAGTAGAAGGTAAATAGTTTCGGTGTGTTTTCTTGTGCTTATTATTGTTGGCTTGTCCCTAAAAGTTATTTTTGTATCTCTTGTTCTTCGTTGTTTTGAGAAGATATGAAAGTTGCTATTCTGGGTTTCCGAGAGGGCAAGTATCTCTAGGCTCGTTCCATAGGTGCCATTTTTCCTCATATAGTTATAGTAGTTATTGAAGTCTTTCATATCGTCGTCCCCAAATAATGAAAATGTGTTAAGTTCCGACCAGTTTTGTTGTATATATCTTAGAGCAGCCTCTCGGAGTCTTTCATGATGGTTTTGGTGGCCATATAAGTGTAAGCTAACTGCACGGAAAAGGCAATTTCCATCACCTACAATGTCGGATCTGGTAAAACTATCGGGAGTAGTTTCAACTGAGGCGGTTGGTTGGATCGTTTGTCGTTGCTGTTGTTGTAGTGGTGTTGTAGCTGTTTGTACGACAGGGGTCCGCCTCCTCAACACCCTGCCATTATCACCAGTATAATTAGTATAATTATTATTATTTAACATAGTGTTCCCACGAGTATCCTAGGAAAGAATAGTCGACTGCGGCAGAGCCTGGATGCCACAGCAAGGCTACTTACTCCCGGAGGGCGCCCGGTATCCGGGGAAACCGTTTGCGACTCATAAACGCTGAGCCATTCATCTTCTCGGCACGGTAAACACCTTAAGATTGCGTTTTTGTTACATATAATCTGGAAAACACAAGACAGCACAACATGACTCAGGTACCTCGGGATCGTCAATGCCCGTACTAGGAGAATCCTGGGATTCCCCTAGCCCCTGAGGGGATATATATATATATATATATATATATATATATATATATATATATATATATATATATATGTATATATATATATATATATATATATATATATATATATATATATATATATATATATGTATGTATATATATATATATATTATATATATATATATATATATATATATATATATATATATATATATATATATATATATATATATATATATATATATATATCTATATATATATATATATATATATATATATATATATATATATATATATATATATATATATATATATATATATATATATATATATATATATATTATATATATATATATATATATATATATATATATATATATATATATATATATATATATATATATATATATATATGTATATATATATATATATATATATATATATATATATATATATATATATATATGTATGTATATATATATATATATATATGTATATATATATATATATATATATACTGAAAAATATTTAACCTGCAAAAAATTTAATTTAAAAACCACCAACATCTAAGCCGTTTTAAAAAAACATTTTTAATTAGTTCCCCCCAATCCCTTTTTAATGCAAATATAGTTCAAGAAGGAGTTGAAGTCTAGCATGTCAGCGTTGCATAAACTTTTATGTTTAATTAAAAAGCGTCTTTTTTTCATTTATTACCAAATATTCTTGCCAAAATATTAAGATAAAATTTGAAATCCGTGGTGGAACAAAATTAGGAGCACTTATTTTTGTGTTAAATTTTGAATTTGTAAAAGATAAGTTACTTTTAAGGAATTTTAATTATGTTAGTGTCTAAATATAGGTAAATTGGCATACTTTGGTAATAGTTCTGTACTAAATAATTACTCGTAAGGAATTTTTTTTTAAGTGTAATTATCAAAAATATATAAATAGTAGCTTAAAATTTTTTATATAAACTGTAGTGTTCCAAGTTGTGTAATTAGTGAAAAATTACCGTTGGTGCTACCCTAGACACACTAATAACTAAACGATATTATTATTTTAGGTAGGTATTATTTTCACTCACAAAGTGTTAAGCCTATTGACAGAGTTTTATTAATTATATGATATTCTGCTTTATGGAAGTTCTAGTCTCAGTACGAGAGTTTAATACAGAAGCAAGTACTCCCATATATTGTAATATATATCATACGTTGTCAAATAATCTATGATAAAGGTGATATAAATTCATGAGGTTAATCTTGGAAAAAAAAGTTCATGACAATAAAAAAGCTGTAAGAATAAACTTTCATATTGATTATAAATGGGCAAAAAAAGAACATGTTTTTTTATTAAAAATGTTTGGCACCTTAATGAGCCGATGGAGCAAGATGAAGAACTTATTGAAGTAGATGGTGTATACAAATTAAAGTCATTATTAAGTTGTTTATACTAATCATGCTTGACCCAGTTTTCACACTGTACATAAAATATTATTTTTCCTACCCTGGATTCTATATTTATATTTCATACATCTTTCGTCTTTTTATGAAATTTCATCGACAATTTCAGAAACTCATGAAGCTATTATATAATTTGAAAAAAAGTTAAAATCTATCAGGAATCTCTCTGAAATACACCTCAGTGTTTATTATATTGTCCCCGTCAACATACTTTGTTTTACAAAAAAAAACTTTCAAAAAAAGCGTCTTTTAGACTGACTTTTACTTAAGTTATTGCTATGTGTTACATTTCTGGTATAGGCATGATACTTTAGATACTTAACCTGATAGAATTAACCTTACCTATGTAAGCTGGTTATTTTTGTTTTAGAGCGTTAACTAATTTTTACTGTTTGTCATCTTGTCCCTACAGATCTATTCAAAAGATTTAATGTGGATAAAAGTTTGACAGAATATGTAATCAAATATTTTTCTGGTTGTAAATTATTTTAAATTAATTAAATACTCAACTTAGCTTTACTTATATTATAAATAAAATAATAAAACCAGTAGCAATTTCAGCCAGGGAAAGTCTAAATTTCGATAACAATTTTGTCGCTGATCGTCCGGACTTACAGGACTGTCAACCATAGATAAAGGACTAGAATTAGGTTGTCAACTTCCGTGAGCTATGCCTCTAGTACCGTTACACAAGAATAAAAAAACTGTTATAGAATGTTTTAATTAGACTATTCGCAGCACGGTTTCAGACTATCGGTACTTGTAGTTATGTTTAGTGATTTAAGTTATTCAGGTTTAAAATGTGAAGAATGATAATTGATTTTTATTATTGTTACATTCATATACCAATTGGTTTAGTTTATGTGTTGTTTACGAGCTTGTCTACTACAATAAAAGAATTATAGCTAACAGTTTTCCTCTTTATTATAGCGAGAAAATGTTGGCTTCGTTTGATAAACAAATTACTTAAGAAAAAAAAACTGTTTTCACTCAGGTAATACAGCTACCCAGTGCTTGAACAATCCTCAAAAAGTGAAATAAATGCTAAACAAATAGTTTGTATGAATGTGGTTATTATTGATGTCGATTTTAAGAAAATTTTTAATTGTTTTCGGATAATCTGAAAAGACGCTTGGTGCACTTAAATAAACCTAATTTTATTGTAATCTAATATAAATATTGACAAAGTCTTAAAATGATATACATATCTAGGTTATTTCTGTTAGTGGTGGTAGTTTTACCACACAATCTAGGATTTAAATAGTTAGTGTGGTTAGCACAAAAATGCAAACTAATGAAGTAAGAGTTTAGAGTTGTTTGACAATCTGTGAACTATCCTCGAAAAAAAGATTAGCCTTGTGGTTATTATCTCCGTCTCTTTTAACCCTATGTTTATTATTTTTTGTCTACAAAGAAGAAAAAAAAATGCATGGAGTATTTCTTGTGTGTTTTATTTTTAGATAAATTAAAGTTAGTTTATGCTATGGTTGTTTCTTTTAAAACATAAATATTATTATTAATTACTTCTTAGAGGTCTACAACTTTTAATAAGACCTTCCTTTTTTACATTTTGAGATGCTTTTCATCCGCGTACTAATGGGCTATCATATATATAACATAGGTATATATAAAAAAACTTAGATAAATGCAATATTAAAATTTTCTGATTCCAAGGTGAAATATTAAGTTACTTTTGAAAAATAACGAACTTTAAAATAATAATTTTTAGGATTTTAAAATGCAAAAATGTTCATATTCATTGAACATTGTTCCCTAGAAATAAGGAGTTTTAAGCAATAAGCAGCTTATTTTATTGAATTGAAACTTTAAAAAATTAACTTCCTTTCAGAAATAAATCTACATTAGTACATTTTTTAAATTATGAAAAATATTATTAGGCAACAGACATGTTAAGTACTTTGTTTTTGCCCTCGACGCGCCTTTCAGTAATCATGAGGCACGATGATTTATCGCCATCATCGTTCCTAATCAGATTAACATGGTTAGAAAAATGCGTGTCGGGTGTCAAAATAAAGTGTTTTGTGTAGGGATCATTGCCTGTTGTCATTGTGCCAAAGTTTGCAATATCCTAATGTAGTTCACTTTAGATATATTAGAAATATTTGCCAAAATTTATGATTTAGATGTAACAGTTATGCCTTATTACTACTGATTATAAAATATATTAAAAGATTGTGTTATGGAGTAATACTGTAAGCCATTTTTAACTTTCTATGGACAAAATTAATTTGACCTAAAAAAGATCCTAACAAAATATATTGGAGACGCAAGAAAAATCAGATAATATATAATCACATTTACATCACAATAACAAAATTTATAATTTAAGTTATATCAGTAGCTAATTTATATAGAACCTTTATTCTACTTTCGTCAAAGTACTAATTTATTCTTTGTGCTTTGATGCACTAACTTTAAAGAAAAATTCTTCTACTACATGTTTTACTTATTATTTTTTTTATGTAAGATAACTTGAAATTTTTCTCAATTTCTTTTTTACAGGGTAAGGCAACCTAACTAATCGTCAAATCACGCATAATATAAGCGTGCTTTTATTTGATACTCCACTTTATCTGGTAAAAATAAAAAAAATTTCAACCTCCTAAAACTAACCCCTTAACCGCTAAATTAAAAAATTACTTCACCCTTTTTTTAATTTTTATTAATATTATACAAAACTATTATTTCCAGTGTTTTTTGAAGTTTTTAATTGTGACTTGACATCAAAAAACAAAGTTTTATGTTCAGTTTTCAACAAAAAACTGGCTTACAGGTGTGCTATGTGGTAGGTAAAATGCTTCTTTAAGTAAATAAAATACAACGAAATAATAGTTTGATTCAATATTAATAAGAATTAAAAAGAATTTTTTAATTTAGTGGTTGCACATATTTCTTTTAGCAGCATTTTGCTACGTAGCTTAGTAAAAAGTGATGTATGCATGTCCTTTATTAAACATGAACACTAAAACCTAAAATTTTTAAGTTTTTATGATAATTATAGATTCAGAAAATTTAAAGATATCCGAAATAATAGTTTTATTCCATAATTTTAATGATTACACTATCAGTATATTACAATACATTGTTTATTTTAATCGTGATGTTTGTCAGACAGCAAAAGCTCACATTTCTAAAGGATTATATACGGTCTGATAACTTCAGGAGAAAGAGGATAAAGCTTAAAAAAAGAGCAGATTATATGCTACAAAGAAATATAGCAGTGGCTGTGATATTAAATTCCTTAAAATAGTTTTAGCAGTCACAGACTATATGAACCAAACATTAACTCAAATACTATTTGAATAGCACAGAGATGTGACGAACAGATTATGCGAAGGAGGTCGATAAATTGGTTTTAATAGTGATATGATATGAGTTCTTGTTGAAATAATAAATAAATATTATTCATAAATATTTATAGTAAAATATAAAAAGGGTGGAGGAGGAGACTGGAGAGGTTGGTCTTTGTCTACAACTTAAGATGTACTTTCCAAGGTTTTTTGAGTCGACGAATTCAATGAGATAAGAAGTTAGAAGAGTGATTACGAATATATCTATTTCAGTGTTCTTGTGTTTTCTTTATTTCTAATTTTAACAAAAAGAGTGTATACAAGGGATTGAGATCTGATTACAGAGTAACACAAAAATGTTAAGTTGAATATAGAACAGATTCTAGGAATACAAACGGATAAGTTGGTGGAAACATAGTTATGGCATAGGAAAATTGTTGTATTTACTTTTCTTGCTAACGGAATTTGTGAAAAAATGACCCTCCGCAATTTTTGCTTGGATTTTTAAATAATGAAAAACATATTTTTCCATTTTCGTCAGTCAATCTATCCGACGATTACCTTGTTAATCTGTCATTCCGTTGGCACGATAACTGTCAAGCGAGATGAAAATATAATACTTGAAACCTGTAGTTATAAATTGATATCTTTTCTCGGGAAGGAGATGAGATAGGTGGGAATTACTAACTCTTAACTCGAGAAAGTCAAATTCAGTACTTATTTTAAAATCACATATTTGCAAGGAAAGTAATGGGTTAATCACTGTTGATTTTTTTGCAATGCGACATATAAAAATTAAAAGTCATGTTAAATTTGTTATTTTTATAAAAGAATATGCTAACTAAATAAGCACATGAAAGCAACAAAATGAATTTTGAGCTTTCGATTTTTATCTACGATATAATTCATAATAACATTCCCATGTCAATTCATAATAAATTTGTTATGATTGGTTGAAGACAATTTATTGATATCCACCCTTTTTACCCTAACGATAATATTCAATATCTGTAGGTTTTTTTCTCTTACAATCGCTATAAATGTAGCAATTTTTCAATCAATATCTCGTTGCTGCTGCCTACATTGGGCAAGACTTTAAAACACTTCATAAGAGAAAGAATGCTGAACGACAACGAGAATAGGGAATTTCATCATGGAAACCAATACGGTTTCGTTAAGGGGAAAAGCACGAACGATATAGTTAAAAAGGTCGTAGAAGAGCTTAAGAACGACAGACTGAGATACACGTCTGCCACTTTTATCGACATCAGAGGGGCATTCAACAACGTATGGTGGCCGGCCGTCATGGACTCGCTTAAAAACAAAGGCGTTCCGAAAAGGATATACGAAATAATCAATAGTTATTTAACGGATCGAAAAATCGAGCTGGAACTCGGACCGACGACGTTGTCGAAAGATATACAAAAGGGATGTCCGCAAGGATCCAAATTGGGACCGAATATGTGGAACTTGGTAGTAGATTCCTTGTTAACCGAAATGGACAACAATGCCGAATGCACCGTTAAAGCTTATGCGGACGATATAGTCGTGGTGACCGAAGCGAACAGCAGAAACGAATTGGAAAGAAGAATGAAGGACGCACTGAGAAGGCTTAACGAATGG
>CM032449.1:104209213-104299213 GCA_019049505.1 Pachyrhynchus sulphureomaculatus | reverse complement strand
AAACTTGCCATTTGGAGATACGCATATGCAGAGGCGTTGTTTTACGGATATTCACGTGTTTTTATGTGTTTCTTATTTTTACGTTGAAATATCTAAGTAGGGTTGTCATTTAACATATATAAATATATATATATATATATATATATATATATATATATATATATATATATATATATATATATGTATATCTATATATATATATATATATATATATATATATATATATATATATATATATATATATATATATATATATATATATATATATATATTAGGGTGACGAGCCAAAAATTTTTTTTTTTGATTTTCTTTTGTCCTACCCCTGCAAAATGTTCAATCCTCTGAAAAAATAAAGTCCCTAAATTTGTAGAAAAAATATTAATATTTAGAGGTCGACTAAAAATATATCGTCAATCGATGGATGCGATCAAACGTTGTTTCCCCTCAACAACCTCCCGTTAGCCTTCTGATTTGAATTTAGGGATTATGAAGGTGTTTCCTTGTACATTTTTTGATACTGAATCCATTCCCAAGGGTCGTTTCCCCCTAAAATCCTTCAGTTTTCCACAATGCTCATGTTAAGTGCGCATTAAAGGCGAAAAAATGCGTTTTCCTTTCAAAAAAGTTCCGCAAAATTTATAGGAAGCATTGTGCGCGTTAAGGGTGAAAAAATGCGTTTTCCCTTTCAAAAGAGTTCGCAAAATTTATAGGAATCATTGTAGATCAAGTTTTATGATGCTAAATCATAGATATGCACAGATCTTTGAAAAATTGTCATGGCCATGAGTAATATTAGACAAAGATAGCGAGAACGAAGCGCTTTGTTGGAAAAAAGTTTGACACACCTAAAAAAACAGGAAGGCAACTTCAGAAAAGTTGTTTCAGACAAAGGTTTTAGCATTTTTCCCCGGAAATCTAAAGGACCTATTAGATTTTCGGCTCAATGCTCTGTTGGGTCTCTGAGTCCTTATCGGGGATAAAAGAAATATTATCCCGAAGATTGAAAAAATATATTCGGAATATTTATCTCTTAAGAGACAGAAGAATGTTCATTCTATTTTTACTGATTTTTTGGAGAAATTTTTAGGATCTATTTGGCAAATTTATATATGCACCATTTTAACTTTAAGTTAGGTAAGTATATGTAGTTTCGTAGAAAATTCAAATTTTTTTTTTTTGTACTAAGAAATGTTTTTCTTTGAATTGCTAACTTTTATAATCATCATTGCTCTTTTATTATCGAAATACACATTATTAAGCCTAAAATAGATGTAACTTAAAATCGACCTAACTTTCACGGTACAAACTAGATTTTTTATATGCCTTCTTCATCGTTCTCCTTTTTATTTTATCTGGAATCTGTAAATCAATGGCTTCAGGAACAACTTCCTGAGAAACCGTCTATAAGGATATTTGTCAGCCAAAACCATCTCTTGAGCCATTGCTCTTAGAATTCCTAAGAAAATTTGGCCGATCAAACATTACGCTGTTGATTATAATCCCTCTCATTCACAACTTTCAATTGAATACTTGGAGTTAGTCAGCTAACACATTTATTATCCATTATACACTTACAAAAAACAGCAAATCACAACAATTATATGCGCCTAGATTTTATTAATTAATCACAAGTTAATTTCCAAATCTTAAACAAACTCTTGTGGCATGACTCGTAACATTTGTTTGTTTTCAATTTTACCGAGGTGGTATGCATAATCACCCTTAATTGACATAGAACTAATAGTATTATATAATCTTGATTAATGTTTTGAAAATATCTGATAAAATCATGTTGTCATAGCTTTATTTAAGCAGTTTTGTTAATTTTTTTTAAATCCAAGCTAGTCGGTTTAATCGATGAAATGAAATTATAAGGGACCATTATTTGAAAGATACAAAAATCACGTAATGGATATACAACATAATAAGAAATTATAATAAAAATTAAATCCAGTGAATTAAAAAAAAAAAACGGATATTTCGGTTAATTATTTGAATATGTTACTGTTGAATAACCGTCACTTCAAATTTTAGTGATAACAGGCATACGGTAATAGCTAAATAAATTATTTGTACTATGTGATCAATTCCACAAGTCTGATCTGATATAGGAGAACGCCATAGAGCCAATTTACTTGGCTTCGATCTGAAAGGAGAACAAGAAAAACAGATATATTTATTTATTTATATTACAACCTTGGTGTCAAAGAAGGATGTTTTCTAATATATTTTGTATCATCTAGATTAAATTACGACATGACTAAATTGAAACAATGAATAACCTCTAACAAGATTGTGGATTAATATTAGAAAAATAATTAAAGTGATATCATTTATATTGAATTATGTAATTTTTTAACTGTACTAAGAAAGTACTTTTAAAGTTCTACAAATTAACAGATGGTAAATTTCATTTAAGCCACTTAGATTGTACTGTTTGTTAGAATTACATTAAACAAACTATTAGAAATTGATGTAAAATTTAACAACGTAAGTAGTGTAACTAACAAGCTTCTGGGTCAGTGAAAAAGCAAGCGAGGCTCTGTGCCTACTTTGTTTCGGATGGAATATGCCATTTAGTTCTTGTATTTGGGATGGTATTTGATCTAAAGAGGTAGTTATTCAGCTGAAGAGTTGATCTTGATTAACAATGACGTCACAGACAGAAGCTATTGAACTGTGTGTGGGTTAGGGGGGAGGTTTCGGGGGTGATGCAATAAAGCTGAAGAGTTTCTGAAATGGTGCGAGAAAGACTGAAGAAGTGATAGACAATGATGTCGCAGACCATAGGCTGTTGATGTGTGTGAGGGTTGGATGTCAAAAGGGCATTAATGAAGGTATTGGTTTTTTTTTATCAAGAGGACATCAAAAAGGCATTAGAAGAGAATATTTTTGATTGTGTGGGATGAAAGAAGGTATTTTTTGTGTGTAAGAGAGGTAGGGTAGATGTGAGAAGAGGTGTTAATAAAGTGAAGTTTTTTTTATTAAAAAGTTGTTCAAAAAGGCAGTAGAAAAGGGTTAGTGGTTGTATTTTTTTGATATTAAGATCGTCATTAGAAGAGGGTATTTTTTGGGTGAAGAGGGTTTTTGTTAAGCGTTTATTAATTCTTTCTCGGTGGTGCTGTTAGCAAATAGGGCCTTAATGAGGGATTGTGTAGGTGTGAAAAGGCACTATATGGGGGGTTAGAAGATGGTAAGCGGGTAAAAAAGGCATTATATGGAGGTAGAAGAGAGTAAGTCAAAAAGTCCTTATTATGGCTGCGATGAGAGGTTGACCAGACAAAAAAGTCCTTATAGGCAAAGGGGGTAGTTTTTATAGTGTTGAAGGGTAGGCTAGCCAAAAGTCCTTATTATGCCGATGAAATTAGGCTAGCCAATAAATCCTTATTATAACGACGACGATGAGGGGTCGGCTATCGAAAAAGTCTTTAAAGCTGGTCAAAAAGTCCTTATTGGCATACAAGAGTAGTTTTCATATGGTGTAAAAAAGGCAAAAAGTCGATGAAGATAGGTTGGTAGAAAGTCCTTATTATTATAGCGGAGATGAGGGTAGGGAGCCAAAATCAAGAAGTTCTTATTATTATTATAGTGACGATGAGGGATAGGCTAGACATCATCGTCGACGTCGTGAAAAAGTAAGCAAGGTTTTGGGCCCACTCTTGCCTCTTTGACAATTTCTATGTTAGCAAAGAAAAATAAATAATATGAAAATTTTCAGCTATTTTACCTTAACAACCATTGATAGTACAAACTAAAGGAAATATATAATGTGTATTTAACAGCTACTAAATTACCTAGATATTCAAAGTAACTGAAAATTTCATTTCATTAAATCATGTCGGATGGTTAATATTATTAATTACTATTAAATACGATTATTTTTGTAAAAGAACTTAAAGCACAAAATCGGCTTATAACTTAAGCCACTATATAAAAAACTGACACAAATTTTATAAATTGCTACCTAAATCAATATAATTCATATTTTTTAACCATGTTCTTACATTACATAGAGTGGGTTCAGTTATCTAAAACAGAATTGGGTAGTTTTTTTAGTTGGGCAACACCTATTTTACGGTTAATAATTAATACGGCTTGGTGTAGAAATAAGAAACGCTAAGTCTATATAACGGACTTCGTCAATCTTCCATTACTGATTTCAATAGAATAATTCTCAGGAAATGTCTTCGCATAATTATATTTACATATATGCAGTTCTCACTATGTATTTAAATGAGAGAAATAGCGCTGTAGTAAAAACGTGGAGAAACAAATGAAGAAAAAAATTGACGAGAAAAGCTAAAACTATGTAGTGATTTAGGTTTTTGGTATTTCTAAATAATTTTCTCTACCGACTTCCCAACATGTTTCCAATAAGAACAAATCGTGAACGCTTAGCCGTCACCGAACGAAAAAGTTACTTTTTTCAACGGAAATTTTAGTACGATTCGATAATAAATGAAATTGTGAAAAATAAAATCTGGAATTTACCTAAAAAAATGATCCTCCCATTCGAAACTACGAAGCAATACTAAAATTAAAGTTAGAACGACAAAAAAAGTGCGCAAAACGTAATACAACACTTCCATCGCTAATGGGAAACTAAGTCATTCAATATGAGAATTTAAATGTTAAAAAAGCAAGCTTGCGGCCATTAGCTCCACTAGTGTAATTATGAGTCGGTTGAAAATAAGTCCAGACAATTAGCGCAAGTTTAAAAACTTTGTTTGACTAGAAATAAGTAAATAAACAAGATAAAATATCAATATGAAGACAGCTCAACCAACCGCGCTATTCCAAAGTTATAAATTACAAAAGAAAGAAACGAGCAATAAAACCCATAAATTCTTACATTTACTACCTACTAAAACTACGGTAGTTAATTACTGAAATGTGTTGCTAATATAGCTCGATAAAACATGCCTAAAGTAAACAAAACGAAACAGCCTATATATCCCCAAATTGGATCATCTACTTAAAAAAAAATAGAAAATTAGACAAATGCAAAAAAAAAAAAATAAAAAATCAGCTAAAAGATGTTAAGTATGTACTTTATTTAATCAGGAAATGTACACGAGGCGGTGCTCCTTTACTAAAATCTGAGTTAGGAAAATATACTAAGTGGCAGGTAACAATTTAAATATTATGTACCATGTAGTGTCCGCTAATTATATCAAATGTAAAAAATAAGCTTTACAGTACGTTCTTTTGGGACAAATAAACTTATAATAAAACACATCAAGGTGTGTGGGAGAAGATTAGAGGGTTGTTTCCTATATAGAGCGTTATATATCCTTCTTGAGGACTTTGGAGTCGAAGAATTAAAAAATGAAGTCATTTTTTTTCGTTACTTTTAATTTTAACCCAAGACCGGAGTTATATATTGCATAATTTCAATAGTATTTTAAAAGTATTTCCAGATTTTTTGGTTGGCAAATTTTAAACATATTATTTATAATAAAATATATAAAGGGTACCGGGGTTGGGTAGGGGATTAGAGGGATAAAAAAGGTAAGAGAATCTTGTACAGCTTCTATATAATTATTAACAATTTTCTTCTTCTTCTTCTTCTTCAATTGCGATGATGAAGACCAGCTCTCATACCATCTTATTGGTGGTCTCCCAAGCGGTCGAGGTGTGTTTGGTCGCTTCTCTTTTGCAACCTTAGCCAACCGGTCATTTGGCATTCTGTCCACATGGTCTCTCCATTCTCTTCTCCTATTCCTTTCCCATCTCACCACATCCTGTATTTCACACATTTCCCTTATTTCTTCACATCTCTTCCGGTCAAATAAGGTATGTCCTGTTATCGAACTAAGTGTTCGCATTTCTGTTGTTCTTAGGAGTCGTTTTGTTATTGTGTTCTACGCTCTGGTTTCTATCGCGTACGTCATGATCGGTCTTACGCATGTTTTGTATATTCTTACTTTGCTCCTGGTGCTCATATATTTGTTTCTCCAAATTATATCTCTTAAGTATCCTGACATTAATGATGCCTTTGTTGTTTGAGTTTTTACTTCCTCCTTAAGGTTCCTGGTACTTGTTATGTTTGCCCCTAGATATCTGAAGGACATCACTTGTTCTACACTCTGATCATAAATCGCGAGTTTGCATCTTTTCGGTTCTTCAGATATTGTAAGGGATTTTGTTTTCTTTACAGATATTTGCATATTAAACACTTTTGCTGTTTGTTGGGACTTATGTAGGAGTCTCTGTAAGTTATCTTCGTCTTCTGATATGATTACTGCATCATCGGTGTAGCATATTATTTTTATTTCTTTGTCTCCCAATCGATATCCTCTCCCAGTTTTCTTTACTTCGTTTATTATTTCATCCATTATGATGTTAAATAAAATTGGACTTAGGCTATCTCCTTGTCTGATTCCGGTTGTCATAGGTATTTTATTGCTTAATTTATTTGCCACTCTTACATATGTGTGGTTGTTGGTGTTCAACTGTTCGATAGTTTTTATTATATTCGGGTGAATTCCCCGTTTTTGTAGTAGGGTTATGACATCAGTTAACCGTACCCTATCGAATGCCTGGGTAAGATCAATGAAAACACATAAAGGCTATCTTATTAGACTCTATGGCTTTTTCGGTAATTTGGCGGATTATAAATATGGCGTCTATAGTAGACCTGTTCTTTCTGAATCCTTGCTGTTCTTCACAGATTCCGGTTAACATTATTTCTTCTGCTAAAATTTTAGTCAACAATTTTAGTACCGCACTCATTACCTCGATAGTTCTTTGGATCCGTCCTTTCTCCTTTTTTGAAAATTGGTATCGAGATGCTTTCTTTCCATTCGGATGGTATAATCTTGGCTGTGAGTATTTTGTTAAAGAAAATCTGTAATTCTTCTAGTAATTTATCACCTCCATATTTGATCATTTCGTTCTTAATTTCGTCCATGCCCGGGGCTTTTCTGTTTTTTAGTTTCGTTGCCATGTGCTGTATTTGATTCAAGGAAATGGTCCTATTTGGTTGGGCAACATTTTCATCTTCATGCTGTATTTCCTGTGTTAATGAATTAACAATTTCCAAGGTGTTTTAGATGGAAGAATGGGTAAATTTTAAGCGTAATCACTTATAATCAAATATATGGTATATGGGGATGGGGAAGGTAAGTAGAAGAGTAACTTCGTATTTATCAAGTTGTAGGTCTTTGCTATTCTTTTAGTCAAAGAATTACATTTTTTCCATTATTTTCATTTTCACTGTTAACATAGGAAGAGGGTAAGAGGGTTGAGTGGTTTTTATATCTTTTCACTAGTATTATGAGAATCTTTCCTGATTATTGATTCAGATATTGAATGGTTATTATGACATACATTTTTGTAGTTAAATATATATTGGGTGAATGGGATGAAATAGAGGGCAAGAAGGGTGATTGCGTATATGTATTAATACACTTCTATTTCAGTCTTCTTGTTTTTCCATTATTTCCAATTTTAACGATTGAGCTCTAATTACAGAATAACAAGATTTGGAAATGCAAACGGTTAAGTTCAGGGAAACCTACTTATGGAACAGCATGTACCTTATGGTACACGTCCCTCGCTAACGAGAATTGTAATCGTAAAAAATTACTTTCCAAAATTTTTCTTCCTTCAGGTCTTAGGCATTTTAAATCACAAAAAAATATATTTTTATAACTTTCAACCTCATTGTAAATAATATTAAAAATCTCAAAAATAATAATCTTTCCACACCTTATAAAATTTATTTCCACGTCAATAGGTCTTTTCAGCATTCCCGAAATTTCTTATCCGTATCGTCAACATTTAAATTTTATTCTTCAGGGTACAAATGTATTTCATTGGCACCGAATATATATTTTGTTCGATGTAATTTTAAAAGAGAGAGTTTGCAGTATTTTAATCTACAAATATTTTCTTGATTATTTAAACAAGGTAAATTTCTAATTTGTTACTGTTTGGTATACATTGCACGCATGGGAAATCACGTAGCTAGTATCAATATTATTCATAATTGAAGAGAGTATTTGTGCTGTATGTATTCTGACTCGTAGTTCTTGGATTAAGTTACTCCTTATCTTCAGCAAGTCAAATTCAGTGCTTATTTTAGAACTACATGCCTACAAGGAAAATACTTAGTAAATCTCTTTACCGGTTTTTTTTTATTGTGAAACAAATTACGTGTTTGAGACAAGACTCTTTTTAACACACAAAGACTCACAAAAAATATATGTAGAGTGAGTAAGAGATATCTTTGTAGCTCAATTCCAAACCTTGTATTCTTTTGAACTGTAAAATAACAATTAAGAAAACAGTTCTTTTTGTATGTCTGTAACACGACAATTGAAAGCTAAATCTTATTTACTTGAAAACTTTTTTTTCTCGTAACGTATTCTAACAATTTTTTATTAATAAATTGATAAGTAGCTAAAAGTTTTACAACCAAGTAGCTATTTGTTAATTCAAATACTTAAGGCAACCTTTCGTTTATAAATTTTAATTAGGATAAGGCTTTAAGATTATTCATCGTATAATTATAAATATTACCATTTTTACCACTATAAATAATTAATAAATTTAAATTAAGGGGCAATTTCACGGGCATAAAATATTTCCCTTGTTCTATTTTAATCCGAACATATCAAAAACTAATTTCTTTTTAGCAATAATGTTGGTATTACAAAGGCAAATTTCATAATTAAATATATATATATATATATATATATATATATATATATATATATATATATATATATATATATATATATATATATATATATATATATATATATATATATATATATATATATATATATATATATATATATATATATATATATATATATATATATATATATATATATATATATATATATATATATATATATATATATATATATATATATATATATATATATATATATATATATATATATATATATATATATATATATATATATATATATATATATATATATATATATATATATATATATATATATATATTATATATATATATATATATATATATATATATATATATATATATATATATATATATATATATATATATATATATATATATATATATATATATATATATATATATATATATATATATACATATATATATATATATATATATATATATATATATATATATATATATATATGTATATATATATATATATATATATATATATATATATATATGTATGTATATATAATATATATATATATATATATATATATATATATATATATATATATATATATGTATATATATATATATATATATATATATATATATATATGTATATATATATATATATATATAAATATATATATATATATATATATATATATATATATATATATATATATATATATGCCCTTATATATGTATATATATATATAGAGAGAGAGACAGAGAGAGAGAGAGAGAGAGAGAGAGAGAGAGAGAGTGCTATGGCAATTACTAATATAGCAGAAATAATTGTATTTATTATAAAAATGCTAATAAATAGCGCCCTTCAGTGAAAACTAACTCAAAGATGTAAAATCAACTCCCCCACTGCCTGAAAAATTACACCTAGAAATAATTTAATAATTACCTTCCAATATCTATTTCCAGTGCAATTAGTTGACATTTCATTTTCTATATAGTTCAAAATAGGTACGATAAAGTGTTTTCCATCAGCAATAACAAATTTCCTAGTAAAAATTGCATTAAACACATCAGATATAGGTTACGAACACACACACAAAGAAACTGTTTGTGCATTAGCAATTTCACGAGAAAAATATTTTTTCCCAAATACTTTTCACTATGTAAACAAGACGTTCTGTCGACATATGAAGGTCAGATTCTCGCTGGCAGTGGTATGCCAACTCCCTTTTACTTTCCATAAATATTCAAGCTCTCTTTCATCCATGATTATCTTAGCTGTGACAAAGGCGGCTCGATGATTTTTTAATTTACACAAGCCAGCGATTTTGTAAATTTCCAATTATTATTTACTAAAAATAAGTATTAGCTATATATATATATATATATATATATATATATATATATATATATATATACATACTCCCTCACCATAAGCACATACGACATCATCGTTAGTTTTGACGTCAAATCATTATATTCCCGCATATCAACCGATAAAGCGTTAAAACAAATATCACATAACGATAACATTGCAACACATGTAATAGATTTGCTGAGACATTGCCTAAAAACCGCCTACTTCATCTACGATCAACAAATATACCGACAAACACAAGATGGGAGAAAGGTTATGGGATCGTCTCTATCACTGGCAGTCGCCAATCTCTTCATAATCTACTTAAAGAGGAAAGCAATGGAGACGTAAACCTAGAAGCCGAAGTTATGAATTCAACACGTCGATAACGTATTCGCCGCATGGCCCTTCGGTAAAAACCAGTACCTCAACTTCCTAGACCATCTACTTTCTGGCAAATGCTGCGTTTACAGTAAAAGACATATAAAAATGATGTATAGAAGAATTTTAGAACATAAATGGTCTATCTGCTAAGGTTAACCTACAAAATTGAAACGTCTTAAAAATACATGCGACCAATTGATAAATATGTCCGGAGTTGTTTCAACAACTAAAACTAAATCCTTATCGAATAGATAGAAATTGTCCTTTATACTAAATCATTTGGAGAAGTAATTTAAATTTTACGAGCTTGTTCTTGAGTAAGTGTAACTAAAGTAGAGGTACCTATACATGCGGTAACACAATTTTAAGAACATAACTATCTTGAATGGCCTGTGTAAGAGTCGAGCGGGACTGTGCTATGTATGGGAAAATTGTAAACCCTAATTTCTAATGTTAAGGGTGATTTTAGGGTCATACTATATAGATCAAGAGGGTGACTCGAAATTTTGTCTACTAACCGTCTACCTAGTTGTTCATTCTACCGGGCGAGTTAAATAAAACCTTTTAACGTTGACTTTGCGGCTCCCGTGCTCTGCAATTCTCAGATGCTACATCTAAAAATGATCGGTCATTTAATCACTTGAATCCATTTTACCATAACATTTGTTGATACTAAAAATTCGAGAGCCCCAAAGGGCAGACGCCGCCGAGCCCGAACCTAGCTTTAGGGCCCAAAAAAACATCGATCCAAAAATGGACTGTCATTTGACCATATAAAATCAATAAATTTAATTTGTTCTTGATAACGTAAGACGAAACCTGCAAAAGACAGACGCCGCCAATGCCGGAGGACGGAGCTGGACCGCTTTTTCCAGTCAAAAACGTCGTTTTCCGAGTTTTTTATAAATAAAACCGTAAACCCAAGTTTTGAGTCCTAATCGTTTGGATCTATTGCTATGGGCCCAATTAGGCCCAAATTGGTATTTATTTGTAATACCAGCTTTTGGCATCAAATTAAAATTTACAGATTCTTCAAGTATAATTACGTTCGCAAGGGTTAATTTCCTATTTTCCATGAAATATTATGCCGATAGACACAAGAAATTCATACAATAAGTACTTCTAAAAAATTTTTTTGTATATTTTTTTATAGAAAATATGCTTTAGATGAATTTTAAAGTATTTACTTCAAATTAAATATTTTCTAAATTTTTCCAGCATTTAATGGAAATTTCAAACAGTTACTTGATTTTTAAAATATTAATTTACTTGATTTTTTTTTAAAATTTATACTGGAGTTTAAAAGCATTTTATTTATAATTTCTAGTAAACGGTTCAAAAATCTAACAAATACTTAATTGTAGGTAAATATTTCAAAATTTATCTAAAGTTTTTTACAGTGTATTAAATAAAGAAATATTTTCCAGCATAATTTGTATAATAAAAATGTACAAAAAGTTTTTTTAAAAGTATTTACCGTATAAATTTCTTGCGACTTAGGGCATAATATTCCATAAAAAAATAGAAAATTAACTCTTTTCTAACGTAATTATACTTGAAGAATCCGGAAATTTTTATTCTGATGCCAAAAGCTGGTATAACAAACAAATACCGATTTGGACCCAATTGGGCCGATAGAAATAGACCCAAACAATTTTGTTCATTGATACTATTGTTCCGAATTCCACGAATTCCATTACATATGAAAATAGTCAATTTACCCTCCCAATACATAGGCTGTCCGAACACTATGGGGCCTCGAGAATAGCAAATTCGGATTCTACAGGTCGAAAAACATAAACAAATAACAATTTCAGTAATCCGGTACGAATTTTATGGAGAACCTATAATAACGTCTCTACTATCAGAATTTATTTATTTTTTTGAATAGTGAAAATGCCTTGGCTTGGTCAGGTACAAACGAAAAGTCTGCCCCCGTGACAGTTTTTTAATTAAGGCCTTAATTTTCCGAAAATAACTTGGGCAGATGCGCAGGCCCCAAAACTTGGGACTTACAGTCTTATTTGTTCAAAAACTCGAAAAACGCCCTTGAAAAAGCAGGTCCAGCTTCGTCCTCCGATATTAGCGGCGTCTACTTTTTGCAGGTTCCCTCTAATTTTATCAAGAACAAACTAAGTTTATTGATTTTATATGGTTAAATGACAGTCCATTTTTGGATCAACGTTTTTTGGGCCCTAAAGCTGGGTCCGGTATCGGCGGCGTCTGCCCTTTGGGGCGCTCGACTTTTTTAGTGTCAACAAATGTTATGGTAGTTGATTCAAGTGATTAAACGACAGTCCATTTTTGGGCCTTATCTGGGCATTGGAGGGCACGGAGACGGCAAAATCAACGTTAAAGGCTCTTATTCGACTTGCCCGATAGAATGAACCACTAGGCAGAAGGTTAGGCGACAGGTCAAAATTTCGGGTCCCCGTTTGGCCTAATATCTGTACTAATATAATAAAGAAGTAAAGGTTATGAATTTGTTTGTTTGTTAAAGGTTATCTCTCTGGAACTACTCCTCCGATTAAAAAAAAAAACTTTTGGGATGGACATCTATAATATAAATAATATATAATATAATAAAGAAGTAAAGTTTGTATTTCAGAAATAATCTCTGAAACTACCAGTCCGATTTAAAAAAAGTCTTTTACTAATATGTAACCTAGACTTTTGGGATGAACAAAGGCTACATTTTGTGAGGATGTGATAAAAGATAGCTGACGCGATGGGGAAAGAAAGAGCCACGAGGGCGCGGTCCTACGGGACGAAGGCAGCGTCGAGCACCAGACGACCGACAGACCAGCCGATGTGCTCACGCGGTGTTGTGCTTACGTTCAATTTTGTCGATCCATGTCCTACATCTATAATTTTTTAGCTTTTGAGTTGACTCTTCGTTTGAAAAGTGATACAAACTAAATATAATTTGTTGATTTAGTACATAATATTTTGTTTTTAAATAATTATTTCGTTTCTTATTTCTTGATGTTATGTTTTTGAAGATGAAAAGGTTTGTTGTTATAGTTCTTGTCATTCGTAATTTTAAGAATCTTTCATTCCTTTATTCATTTGTAGGCATATTATAAGTACTTTGTTGGTATTAATAGGTACTAAATAACAATAGAAACATTTATTACATTGTTTATTGTTATTAGTGTTTATTCGTTCAATAAGTACCTAATAGTGTGATTCATTTAAGCAACATATATTATTTTAATACTTAATTTAGGTATACTTACTATTTTACTGTCACTTACGTACCTACTTCATTTAGTTTTGAGTTCTCTGCTATTTAGTAAGCGTGTTCTGAAATATCTACTAAAAATTATGTGCAATTATTGCATTTCCTTTCATTACCTAGTTAATTTGAGGTATATGCAGCAATTATTTTATTTTTATTAAGTATTTTTTTTACATTAGAAAACTGTGGCTGCTATTGGATTAAGTAGTACCTAAATACCATATTATGCCTACAGAAAATCGTAACTATCTAGAAATACGTCTTAGGCGAGGGCGGCTAAAATACGTCCAATTAGAGAGTGTTGCGTTGAACGCTCACATCGGCTTTGCAGGCAAAATATAAAAACAGTGGAGTCTATTCCTCATATTCCTATGATTCCAACTGATAAACTGAAAAGCTGAAGAGTTTTTGGTCTAGCTATTTAAGACACATTTTTTTTTCAATATTCGACTTTATTCATCAATATAGTCTAATTCAAGAGCGGTACAATCAGTCCCATGCTTTTCTAACATTTCTATAACTTTCTTGTAGAAGGATTTGTATTTGCCTTTTAAAATAGGCCTCAATTTCTGCGCTAACTTCTTCACAGGAGCCAAATTTCTTTCCCGCGAGCATTTCTTTTGAGGTCTGCGAACAGATAATAGTCGCTGGTGGCCAGATCTGGAGAATACGGTGAATGAGGAAGCAATTCGAACTTCAATTCATGAAATTTTGCTATCGTAACCAATGACTTGTGACACAGTGCATTGTCTTGATGAAAGAGCACTTTTTTCTTGTTCATTTGGGGTAGATTCTTTGCGATTTCTGCCTTTAAACGCACCAATAACCTTATATAATATTCGCTATTGATGGTTTTTCCTTTCTCAACATAGGCGATGAAGATTATTCCATGCGCATCCCAAATAGAGAGGCCAAAGCCTTCCAGCGGACTTTTGTGTTTTTAGTTTCTTCGGGCGGCTTTCACCGGCTACTGTCCACTCAGCTGACTGCCGATTTGATTCCGGTGTCACATATCTGATGAAAAAATCCTTTTTGTTGCGCTTAAACAGGTCCAAACAGCTCTCAGAATCATGAACATGTTGTTGTTTTTAGTCCACTGTGAGCAAACGCGGTACTCATTTCGAACAGAGCTTTGTCAAGCCCCAACGATCATACAAAATGTGACCAACACGTTCCTTTGATATCTTTAGGCTGTCAGCTATCTCATGCAATTTCACTTTACGGCCATCCAAAACAATTTCGTGGATTTTTTTGATGTTTTTCGGTGTAACCATCTCATTTAGGGGTCCAGAGCGTTCAGCATTATTTGTATCTGTACGACCACATCTAAATTCAGCATACCAGTAAATAATGAGTGATTTTCCAGGGGCAGAGTCCCCGTAACACCTATCAAGCCATTGCTTTGCTTGAACGGTATAATTTTCCCTTCAAAAAATAGTGTTTAATCAACACACGAAATTCGATTTTTTTCCATTGATTTGATAATATTAAAAGTAGTGTCACTAAAACCACTGTAACTTGTAAACTAATCTTCGTAGTGTCATGAAATTTTGATACGTATCGTTTGAAGATCGGTACTTCCATAACATCATATGGATTTTTGAAAAGAGCGACATCTATGTGTCAGACCAAATACTTTTCAGCCTACCTGTTATGTCGGGTTATCAAGAGTCGGAACTCCAGAAATATATATTGCTACCAGAAGATATTAAAACATCAGACATAATATACAGAAAAACTCCAGCCAATTAACGTAGGTGCCTGAATTTAAAAAAAAAAAACCTTTCGCTTCCACGCGAACGAATTCGCGGGCGATTACTAGTTAAAAGTAAATTTTATATAGTGAAATATATGTGGGGTGAGGATGAGGCAGGGGGTTAGAAGGGTGATTACCTATATATCGTAATATATTTCTATTTCAGTGTTGTTTTTCCATTATTTCCACTTTAACAGAAATAGTATATAGAAGGGATTAAGATCCAATTACAGAGTAACCTAAAAAAAATATCGGGTGGTGAAGGGTAAAATAAGTTACAGAAATCCAAATAATTAAGTTGGCGAGAACAAACTTATGGCACAGCAGGTAAATTTTTGAGCACAGTAAGCCAAGAGACTACAGTGCGCAAACAGCACAATTGATAACGAAAAGTATTGTATTAGTGCGAAAAATACCCTGAAGTTTTTGCTTTTCGTCGGTCTGTTTATTGAATGTGGTCTGTCAATTTGTTGGCACGATAAATCCAAGTACGGATGAAATCTACAGTTCTGAATTGATATCATTTCAAGGGAAGCTAGTGAAAGAGGGAGAAATTTACTATTTTTTTACTTAGGAAAGTCAAATTCAGTACTTATTTTAGAACTACTTTTTGCAAGGAAAGTATGGGTTTAATCAGTTTACCGATTTTTAGATTAAAAATAAATTCATGCCTTTTGTAAGAATGCGATTTCTTTATATGCACTTGCTAGGAAGCTATTTAAAAAGTTTTTAGTGTTCCGTACGGAACACTTATAAGATGACTTCGGTGTCTGTCTGTCTGTCTGTCTGTCACACCCGATTTTCTCCGAAACAATTTGTAATAATATAGGAATTGACGGCCTCATCAGAGCCATGTAGTTTTGAGAGTTAAATTTTGACTTAAGGGGTTAGTTTTGGGGGGTGAAATCAGAAGTAAAAAAAAAAATTTTTACTAGGTCATCGAGTGTGGTGTCAAATGAAAGTTTGTGAAAACAGGAGTAAAAAATATATATATAATGTAATACTTGCGCGCACTTTTCTTTATATTATTTTTAAAATATCGTGAAAAATCGCTGTCCTTATCTCGAAAAGTACTTATCAAAAAATTTTGAAAAAGTTCTGGAATATTCTCCACTGGGTGTAGATTGAACGAAAATTATCAAGAGTACATTACCTTTAATAATTTATCTGGTATATAAAAAAAAAACAAAAATTTCAAGGTCATCAGATTTCAGTAAAGATTGGAAAACAAACTTTGTTGAAAACTCATTTGGGGTGTGTTTTGTGAAGTCACTGATCATTTTATACCACCCTAACAAAAATTTTTATTTTAAAAACAATCAACGTACGGAACACTAATTGTGCAAGGTCAACTTGCACTTGACCGGTTTTTTTATTTTATGAGATGCGTTAAATATACCTGAGAATATATATATATATATTATATATATATATATATATATATATATATATATATATATAATATATATATATATATATATATATATATATATATTTATACCTCTGTAACAAAAATTTTTATTTTAAAAGCAATCAACGTACGGAATACTAATTACGCAAGTTCAACTTGCACTTGACCAGTTATTTTTTTTATTTAATAATTATAACACTCGGAATAATATAGTATTCTGTCTGACGATTTACGTCAACCAATCTAGAGTAAATCCCAAATTGCAGTTATTTGTCTTTCTAGATAATCTACATAATTAAGAATCCGTGAATTGGAATAAATTTATTTACAAGAAAGAGTAATTTTTCATTTAGGTCTGATTTATCTTCTGGACAAATTTATTAGAAGTAGGGAGTTGTAAAAGTGACTACTTCAATCAAGTTTAACGAGATAACAGCTAATTTCTTATAAAAGTATAGCAATTGACACATTATTTATTATAAAAAGAAATCTAGAAAAGAATAATCTTTTTAGGATACTTTCTGGATTACTATTATTAATAAAGCTTGAAGTAGACTTTTCTTCATTTTAATAGTTGTTTAGTATGTGTTTATATGGGCTACAACTTCAATTACATTTTTTGTAATAGTTCAGGTTAGGCCAAGTTACAGACTATGCTTAAACTTAAGATGTCTAATCAAAAGCTACAAAACACAAGAGATAAAATAACTAGCAGTCCTGAAATAACAATGTTTTAAGAATGAAAACTTTCTACACAAAATCGACATAAATATATAGTAGGAAACGTTAAAGTCCATAATTAATTATGTAACCACCAACAAGACAATTGCACCTGCACAAGGACTTGACTTAAGAGTTTGAGACATTCCTAAAGTAAATAATTTTAAAATGCCTAGTAAAAACACCCAGCATAGTAAAAAGTATAACAATAAATTACTATTTCCAAAAAGCACGAAACTGGGCAAATCGGTTCACAAATATATGTATATCAGTATCAGTTAAGGAAGTAATACAAAAAAAAGACAAATCATTTATAGCGTACAAGACATGTTCTGAAACATCTTGAAAAATAGAAAAACAAACTGTGAACGAGTTCGTAGAGATAGGAACTGCATCTGTGAAAATATGAGAGAATTATTTTTGAAATCCCTATTCGACTGATGACCATTACATTTAGAAAATAGCTACAAAACAACGGAAAAGCGGAAAGTAGGAGTTAATCCTGTTTTTTTTTTTTTTTCCTTCTTCGTATAGACACAATTGCCTCTTTATGACCCCCTTCGCCAATCTTTATTCGGAACGTTGCGCTCCAACGTTTCCAAAGTCTACCCATGCTGCTCCTTTCTACTGGTGACCTGTTTCCTGTGATTTTAACTATTCTTTCTTGAGTTATTCATTAGTTTATTCCATTCTATTTTTGTGTTGAATGCCTAGTTTTTTATATTGTCTATTTTGTGTCTGAGTCTCAAGTTATCACTTCTTTCTGTATCCAATATGATTTGTCCTGCTATTCGGTACATTATTTTCATTTCTGTTGTTTTGAGCATGGATTGTGTTTTAATGTTTCAGTCATGTTTCCGCTGTGCACCTTAGTATAGACCTAATCGTGGTATTATAGATTCGAGACTTTATTTCAATACTTAATTGTGTGTCTCGCGATATTGCATCATTTAGGCATACGTCTATTTTCGTCGCCTTTGCGGTTTGGTTTCTCACTAATGTGTTTATATCAGCAGAACCCAATATATCTGTACCGAGATATTAAACTTCATTTCTTGTTATTACAAACTTACATTTTTAACGGTGTTTTAAATGTGGTCATACACTTTGATTTTGTTTGCTGTATTGGCATTCCAATTTTTTTTCCTGTTTCGTTAAATTGGTAAAGTAACCTCTCAGATCGCTTTCTTTATCTGCTGTCAGGGCGGTATCGTCCATACAGCACAATATTTTTATTTCTTTCTAGTCAATTTAATAACTCGTCATTTACTTCTTGAAATGTCATATCCGACACAGAGCTAGGCGATCCTCTCGTCTTTTTAAATGTTTCTACAAACAAATGGGACCTACAGTTTAATGCCGGTTCCGCCTGCCAAAGTGAGAATACTTTACTAGGCTTGATACTACTGCTGCCTTCCCGAGAGCGTGCGTCTACGAACTGTACTAATTATTTCATTCATTATTATGTTGAGAATTAGTAGGCTGAAGAAGCCTCTTCTTTTTCCTCTTTATCTTTCTACCAGTGTTAGCTCTGTATTAACCATTTATTTAAGCTACGTTGTCGTTTTTCAAATAAATATTTTCTTTTATGATTTTAATGATATACGCTACATGTCTTTCACATGGAAGATATAGTACTTTTTCTAGGTATACCCAATTGAATGCTTTTACTAACTCAATGAAGCGTAAAATCTCTGACCTATTATAACCTATCAATTTTTTAAAAATTTGCCATAACAGGATCCCCTTCTTAATCTCACCTCAGTTGTTCCTCTGATAGTACAGCATGCTCGTTGGTATTGTTAATTTTTAAGTTGCAGCTAGGAAGTTTATGCCTCTGTAGTTTGCTGGTACCTTTTATCTCCTTTTTTAAATAGCAAGATTGAATTGCCACTTCTCCATTAATGATTTTATTATGAGAAAATAATTTGTCGATTGGTATGAATTGAGTCAGTTTTTCTCCACCGTACTTGAACAGCTAATTAGTAATACCATCCTGGTCTAAACTTTGTATGTTGTTAAAGCTACGAAGCGTTGTGAAGTTTCTACATGTTTTTTGTTTATCAAAAGTCATTTATCCCTGATATTCTCATTTTTACTTATTTCTCTTCTTTTTTAAGAAATTCTGTAATTCACTCGCGTTTCTGGTCCTACGTGTTTTTCAGTTCATTAGATTCTTTTCTTAGATTCCCCCATCATATCAGCTTTTGAAGCCCGTAAAAATAATTTTCCATTCTTTTGGTAAAAGTCTCTTAGTGCTTATTTTTTATTTATCTGACTAATAATATGGTAGCGTTACGGACTCTGTTATAATTCCCATACAATTTTTATGTTTTTACCGTAATATAATATGTAATTTTGCTAGGCTTCCTTATACATTCTTCGATTTTCTAACGAAACTATGATGTTTAGTTATGTTTGGGGTTTTGTGGTTTCCTATCTTGTATTCCTTACATTCCAGCAATATTAGTATTGTAATATTTTTTTTAATTTTCTTCAGCGTTATATTAATACATTCTTATTCTATCGAGTTTTCGTGAATTTTTTCGTTGAATTGCTGTTAATGTACGTTATATCTCATAATAATTCAACGTTAATCTACGGTACAGATTATACAGATTCTATTTTCCTTTATTCTTGGTTTTACTTTAGTTTTCGCCAATGATTTCGGCCTACATTAGCAGAGTTAAAAATTTTGACATTAATTATTTTTAGAGGGTGGTATACATCTATAAATTACATTTAATTGTTGTTGGTCCTTATCGCCGAGTATCACTAAAGGTGTATTAATATTGAGAATCAAAAGCTGCATTGTTTATTAAGTGTACAATGATTGAGTACCAATTTATCATTATAATTTAGTTTTGCCTCGTCGAATCTCGACATTTCTCCTTGAATTATTTCATTATCTATCCAACTAATAAAATAGTATAGAGCTACAGTTGTTTTATTTTGTTACATTAACTCCATAACGTCTTAGAGTCCTGTGCGTAACTTTAATAAATAACGTGTTTGACAAGATGTAGTTGCGTTCTTTTATTTGGCTTTGGTTATATTTTATGTAATACTTTTGGCACGCCTTCCTTTGTTTGTTCTTTCCTGCCGACTCTGTTATGTATGACCAAGTAATCGTCGTACAATTCTCGTCCCTTTTTCTTCTACTTAGTTTCCTGCAAGAATTATTGAAGTTAAAAACAAACAGTTTCCTTTATGGGAAATGTCCTAAACGAACTACTTTAAAGGAATATTCTACTTTTATTTGGAGGATACATATTTAATGTTAATATTCTTAACTACAACGAAAATAGCCATTCTGGGAGACAGAAGCATAATGATACGTATATTTGGAAAGTCTAAAATACTACTACAGAATTTCAGAGTTTATGCAATGTGTTTGTCGAATTGTTTGTGCAATTGCATTGTTTGTACAATAATGACAATATTTACCAGTAAGGTGAATTTGAGAAACAAATATTAGAAGAACGATATGATCTTAGGGAAAGAGATGTTTAAACAAAGGAATATGCAATAGAATAAAACACACAGGTGAGTATATTTTTTGGTTGACTTTACAACCGCTTTTAGCAATATGGGATTGAGACATATAATAAGAAGACGTAAGAAAATATAAAGTAACTCAAATCCTACAACATGTGTAAACTATATTAATGCTATTAAAATTACAAGAGTTAGGTAGGAGGATAAGGCAGGTAGACAGACCGTCATAATGGACAAAATAATGGGAGTCATATCACTTAATATAGGGTAAAGATTGAACAACTATATCAGTATTATATGCCATAATAATGACTCAGCAACAATATTAGAAGAGGACAAAATTTAAAACGGCAACTTTTTTGTTTTAATCACATATGCAGAAGCTTCAACATAGAAATCTCATAAACAAAACAAGACAACATTCTCTTGGTTTATATTTATCAAGTGGTCACGATGGTAAAATTTGAGTTTAGAAAACTCGTGTAGGTACAATTTAACGTTGGATATAGAAATGTGTGTAGAAACTAAGAAGAATAAAGGCATACAGCAAGGGGCTGAAACAAAAACATTTTAAAAAATAACTATCAGAAATTAAGTGATAGGTGAAGAAACCCGGCGATAATGCGAGATATCAAATGTGATTAAATTACAGAAAAAATAGAACGAAGAATCGAAAAAAATCGAAAAGCACATATAATTTTGGAATACAAATCTGCAGATTGCAGTCTCTTAGAAGCATATTCTTGGAGATAAAAAGAAAGTTAGTAATTTATGTTTAATGAAAGCAGCAACTTCGAAAACAATCAGATCGTAAGATTTGGAATAATAACAATAACAATCAATCTTTTAGTAAATGCGGGACAGCCTGAAAGCTTATTTCTTAAACTTAATCACATTCATGTATGGATCAAGACAGCACTTCTTCTTAGCCCTTTTTTGTATTGAAAGTGGAATGGGGGTTGATTTAGATTTCATTGATATATTTACATATTTTCCTGAAACATAAGAAAAAAATACATTTAAAAAATAGTATTCGTTGTAACAAGAAGAACAAATGTCTGTTAGTCTATAGTATTTTAATATTTCCTTATCGCGGTCTCAGTCAGAATTGGTCTATTAATTTTTTTTTTTAATATAAGTTGTTATAAAAAATCGTTTAATACATTGAAAGGTTGTGAAAAACCTCTAAATCCTCGTTTCAGGCCAATTACAAAAAAATTAAGATAAATAGTGCTAGCTCAAAGGGGGAGGTAGAAGAAAAGTGGCAAAATGCTTGAGAATAATGAAGTCCCCTACCTTATCTCGAAAAAACGAAGGAAGGAAAATGGTCTTGAGCCATAGAGGAAATGTGGCGGTAAATGACATAGTAAATGAGAGAGAAACCTGACAGATAGAGAAAAGTGCTTTTGCTTTTCAATTAGCGTCTATGGTGGTTGGCCAATGGTTGTTGCAAACAAACACATAAAAAACAATTGACTTATAATTTGACAATAACCTAGATTGCCACAACGTTGCTTGCTTATCTTATATTAAAATAAATTAAAATAATTTGACCATTTAAAAACCATCTGAAGCTACAAAAAAAACTAAGTTTGACGTTCAATATTACAAGACAATAACTGTTTAATTGTTATTACCTTATTAGTTTCATTGTTGATATAATTGCTAGAAGGAAATGTAAAAACTTCATGGGGTCCTCTGCTGGAAACTAGCGCTTCTAGAGAGAGAATAAATCAATTTCCATTCGAAGTAAGTCTCACATTATTCACTATTTATTCTCAAATCCCTATTTAAGCCGTGGAAAGTTTAAATTCATAAAGAAAATTATTGCCGGCCCTCCTATTTCGGAAAAGATTTGCTATTTTACGAAAACTAATTTTACTGCCATCTGTCGGATTTACGTCGAACTACTGGTAGAACATCGGATTTTCATGTATCAATTTTATATTATTTATTAATACAATGAACAAGTTATTACATAATTTTGAAACAATATATAGTATTATTAATTGTAAGATTAACTGTTAATATTTTATAGTAATATGAGAGTTTCTTAATTTTAAATTTCTTAACTCTTTTACCGAAATACTTTTTGCACAAAAATTATAATTCTGTAGGAAAAAAATATTAGCGAGCATCTCAAAGGACTGGTAAATGGAACAAAATTTTTAATATGTGCTTTCCTTGCAAATTCTAAAATAAACACTAACTCTCACGGTAAAGAATAATTTAATTGAATCCAATTTATGGTGAAATATTAAAAAAATAAATAAAAATTAACCTTATTTACATAATTCAAAAAATTAAACACTGAATTTGACTTTCTCAAGGTAAAGAGTAACTTAATCCACGCACCATCATTTAATATCATTGGAATCATTTTATTTATATTTTTCATCGTCGCCATTTTTTCTGATAATATATTTATACCTCCTGAAATAAAAGTTTTTACGTTTACAGGATTTTAAGATGTTTTGTTGCCCATTAAATCTCACGCAAGAGCAAATGCACTGTTATAGAACATTTGTAGAAGTTTTTTTTGGATAATTTAAAACTCCTTTTGTTAGTTACGACTTTTCAGAAATTGAGATTTAATGAAAATTGATCGTTAAAAGAAAAACATTTTTTAACCTGAAACACAGTTTACGATTAAAATTAGAAATGAAATTAGTGGCAATCTGGAATACCGTGTTGGCGCAAAACTATATATATATATATATATATATATATATATATATATATATATATATATATATACACATACATACATACATACATACATACATACATACATACATACATACATACAAACATACAAAGTCAGTCCAAAAGTCTCCATATACAACCTGCTTTCTATATTATTTTTCTGTAATGTTTAACTAATTAATTGGAACTAGGAGAAAACATGTTTAAATTAATATTTGAAACTTAACCAACGAGGATTAGTATTAAAAACTACTACGGAACATTTTATTTATAAGTTACATCATTATTATAAAAATGTAAAAAAAAATTAATGTCAAAAAATTATCCCTCAAGATCTGTATTGAAGAAAACACGCAGCCGCATTTCTCAAGCTACCTATTGCTCGCTAAACTGAAAACAAATGAATAATTTTAGGCCATACTTTATAATCTGTCACTTGTTGCTAGTAACTTTGCAGTGGGTGACTCCACGTGAAGAGGCCAGTATTGTTAGACAAATAATATAGATCCCAAGAAAAGTGCACCAGAATTAAAAGAAGAAGTACGGGAACTATTTTCGAAAAATGTTTATTCACAAGCAATAAGAAATTGTTTCGACAGGGCAGGCTATTAGAGATGTGCAGCCAAGAAGAAGCCGTTAATTTCGGAAGTTAATCGCAAAAAGCGGTTAGCTTTTGCTAGGGAATACGTTACTAAACCTCCTGAATTTTGGGAATCCATAATATTTAGTAAAGAAACTAAAATTAACCTTTTTGGGTCTGATAGCAGAACTAAAGTTTAGAGAAAGAAGAATATGGCATTCGATATTAAAAAGATTTGTTCCACGGTGAGACAAGGGAGTAGCAGTGTTCTGCTTTGGAGATGCATGTCCGCCGTAGGTGTTGAAAATTTACATTTTATTAATGGTGGATAGATTAGCATGTTTATCTGAACATTTTGAGAGACAATTTAAGAACTAACCTAAACTAACCTGAACATTAAAAGAAACAATTTAAGAGAAAGTGTCCAAAAATTAGGACTTGAAAAAAGATACATTTTCCAACAGCACAGTGATCCGAAACATACCTGAAGCTTGGTGCGAGAATGGATGATCCATAATGTACGATAGCAGCTTCATACACCTCCACAATCACCCGATATTAACCCCATCGAGCATTTATGCGAGGAACTTAAACGGCGCGTTCGCAAACATAATGTTTCAAATAGAGAAGAATTAAAAAACAGAATATCGAACGAATTGGAGAACATGCCAGCAGAAGTTACTAGAAAGTTGGTTGCAAACATGACAAAAAGATTACAGGAGATTATCAAGGCCAACGGCGGCGGTCCCACTAAATATTAGTTTAAACGAAGTTGTTACTTTCTGTTAAACTCCGTTAAACTATTATTGGTAATTGTTAAGTGTATTTAGAGTTTTTTTACATTAATTGTGTTTACATTTTTATGACAATGATGTAACTTTTAAATAAAATGTTCCGTAGTTGTTTTTAATAATAATCCTCGTTAGTTAAGTTTCAAATATTAAATTAATAATTAATATATATATATATATATATATATATATATATATATATATATATATATATATATATATATATATATATGTATATATAAAGGGTGGGCCATCTAACGGTTTAAATTTGAACCACCGGTTATTTCGAATTTGGCAATACTTATGTCATTCTATTCTGTCACAAAATTCAGTATATTATCTCCGCTGAACGAAATGAATCGATTTACGCTTGAGCAACGTTGGGATTTATTGGAAATTTATTTCCTAAACAAAGACAATTGGTCGGAAATTGCACGAAAATGTCGTACAAAATTTGGTCGCAGAGAAGGGCCAACAGTGCCCGGTATACGCAAGTTTATTGCTAAAGTTCGTGAAACTGGTTTCATTGTTGATGCGCCAAGACGTGAGCGTGCTCGTACAGTGCGTACACCCGAAAATATCGAAGCTGTGGCTGAGAGTGTGCGTGAGAATCCATCAACATCAACTCGTCATCGTTCTCAAGAATTGAACATTTCACGCACCAGTTTACGTCGAATTTTGCGAAAAGATCTCGGTATGACGCCTTACAAAGTTCAATTGGTTCAAAAGTTGAAGCCGCATGACCATCCGCTTCGTTTTCGCTTCGCTAGATGGGCCAACGAGAAACTGCACGATGATGTCGATTTTGCCAAAAAAATCATCTTTTCGGATGAAGCTCATTTTCATCTTGGTGGGTACGTTAATAAGCAAAATAGCCGTATTTGGGGCTCAGAAAACCCACACGTGGTCTTACAGAAGCCAATGCACCCATTACGAGTGACTTGTTTGGTGCGGCTTGTGGAGCGGAGGCATCATTGGCCCATATTTCTTTGAAAATGAGGACGGCGCAACCATTACGATCAATGGAGACACCTATCGCACCATGATAACCGATTTTTTTGTGCCCGCTCTTCATGGTATTGATGTGAACGATGTTTGGTTTCAACAGGTTGGTGCAACTTGCCACACATTTCATGCCACGACCGATTTATTGCGTCAAACGTTTGATGGCCGTTTAATTAGCCGAAATGGTGATGTCAATTGGCCGCCAAGAAGCTGCGATTTGACACCGTTGGACTATTTTCTGTGGGGCGCCGTTAAAGACAAGTGTTATGCCGACAAACCAGAGACAATTGAGCATTTGAAGGCCAACATTCGTGATGCCATTGCCGAGATTCGACCCCATACACTCGAAAAAGTGCTCGAAAATTGGTCCGATCGAATGGGGTACTGTGAGGCCAGCCGCGGCAGCCATATGAATGAAATAATATTCCATCTCTAACCGGAACAATTGTACTTCACAACAAAAAAATAAATTTGGCAAAATTTCAAACCGTTTTTGTTTTATTGCATTTTTAAATTTAAACTTTTAAATGGCCCACCCTATATATATATATATATATTATATATATATATATATATATATATATATACATATATATATATATATATATGGATTATATATATATATATATATATATATATATATACATATACATATATATATATATATATATATATATATATATATATATATATATATATATATATATATATATATATATATATATATATATATATATATATATATATATATATATATATATATATATATATATATATATATATATATATATATATATGTATATAGATATATTAATATCATCAATTTTTGATAATCTTCCACCTAAAAACCTTAACAGTCAAGAACCGACAAAATACAAACTTACTTGTGTATATGTGCCTATAGTCGTATATCATCTGCCTTGTAAGTACTGCAATTACAAAAAATCAACAAATTTCATTCAAGCAGTAAAAAACTAAAATAAAATAAAGGAATTATGTAAGTTAATAATATAGAAAACCCATTTACTTTGTAGTGGCTATTTTGGTTTTACTTCGTAATCTTTTCTAACGATATGGTAACGATATAATGGTAAACATTACAAACCCAAAAACCTTTTCGATTGTCCCATCATCAAAGGCCTTTATCCTCTTTTTTTTTAAGTTATGAAGCCAGAGAAATACAAACGAACGCTTGTGTTTCTATGGGGATTAAATATATCTTTTATGAGAGTTGCTGGCACTAAACGAACGTTTTTATCGATTACGTGGTTTGTAGTCCGAGAACTGATAATTCCTTATAAATTTCAGTACATGTTAAAAACGTTAGAGCGTTAACCATAGAGGATGTTTAATAAAGTATAGCTGCTTCATTCAATAAATAGGTTTAATTAAAAAAAAACTTTTCTAATTTGATCCCAAGAAGTTTAAACTGATGGAAAGAAAAATAAGTTCATTAAACATAGAATATTGTGAGTACAAGATCAAAAATTACGTTTTTACTTACAGCTAAATCGATATAAAATAAAGCAATACCACTAATTACGCCTGTTGCAAAACCTTTAACTTTCGACTTTCCGATATATACTTTCCTATGAAACAGTTTGTTTGATGCGATTTGAAATACGGAATTAGAAATGCCAAGAACAAATGTTGTTGGGTAAGTAGAAGTACTAGATTGTGAATCAGACTATAAATAATTTAATAAATATATTAATATATAACTTCTATAAGGTCATTATATTTATATATATGGTTCTTATATTTGTAAAAAAATGTTGTCGTTCTCTCGCATTGCATGTTTACATGTATGAATTTATTTGAGCCAATATTTTTTTTGTATTAGTGGGAAACATACAAAAAAACAGATCTTTAAAAAAATCAGTTGGCTGACAAGGCCAGATACAAGATCTTTCAAGATATTGACAATACTTCTCAGAACAGAAAATGTTTACTTAAACGTTAATGCCGTCCATGACCCATTCTTATGGCATGCGTGTTCTATTGTATAATTACTTAGGTCAGGCACAACCGCCATCATTTGTATAAGACATGAACAACGTTTAAGAGTAAATTCTAATATGCTCGTGAAAATTACAGAAACAATTTTACCTGTTAAATTGTTGGGTTTGTTTATCTATGTTAAAATATTCTTAAATTGGTGGCTTAGTTTACTAACAAGATTTAAATTAAAACCGTCAATCTAAACCTTGAAACAACACATACATATTCTTTATATTATTGTATTATTTATATATACCTAAATCGTCAAAATTTCTAGCGTAATTTACTACAGAACAGAAATTAAAATTGGTCTATTTAACCTTCACATCTCTCCTGAGTATTAATTCTTTAAAAATAGGACTCCTCTGTGAAGATTAGTTCAGGTTAGCACTAAATACAGTACCTAAAAAAAACGTTTAAAATTACCAATAACTAAAAATATTTACGATAGTTAGATTTACAAACGGAGTATATAAGTATAAATATATAAATGTCAAATTTCGACCTAACATTTCATCTAGCCTAATTAACGAGTTAGAACCAAAAATAAATTATTGATATTATTTTATTAATATATTTTTTCTAAATTTCACTTACTCTTTACAGAATCTTTTTTTTTCATTTTATATGTGAAAATTAAATAAAAAAAAGAGTTGATTGAGTGGTCCGTTACTTTGTGACAGTACATTTTAACAATAAAACTACTTAATTACTTTGTTAACTGTCACTAAATATATTTGTAAAGATTTTACAATTGCATTATCGCGATTTCGTAGACGTAGCAAATTCTCTTTTGTTCAAACTTTTTTAACATATAATAGACCCACATCTGTTCATCATATAAACATAAAATACCAAAAATCTGTTTTAGTCTTAGTTAAGCGTTTGACAATGTAGTTTTACTACGAAATCGCGATAACGCAATTGTAAAATCTTTACAAATATATTTAGTGACAGTTAACAAAGTAATTAAGTAGTTTTATTGTTAAATAAAAAAAGCTGGGTAAAGTGATATATTCAGTACTTCAGCTAAGTGAAGTGATATTTCCATTACAAACACATGGTCCTAAATCAAATACTAAATTTCACACTAATGAATAAGCATTACAAATCTATATATTACGTAATACTATACATACATACTGTCCCTGTTCAAATTAAAAATTAAAATTAGCGACTGCCTCTATAGCAGAACTTCCAAAGCAAAAAAAAATCTATCAGTCCTAAAACTATATAGTTTAGTGATCCCTTCATCCCCCTTTAATCCTTTTTACGAGTATATTTGACTGTATATAATGATATTGAAAATTTGTTTCATATTTCAACCAAAAATAGAAATATTCTTATATAAACTCAGTACTTTCCTCCAATACTATTAGAACTATACAGGTTTCAACGACCCTCACCCACGCTATCCTTTTCCTTAAAAAGATATTCTCTAAGAACTAGAGTACTGAGTAAAAACTAGAGGTTTCTTTCTTACATTAGGTAAAATTTGAAATCAACATCTCATATCGTTCGAGAGATATCCTGCCAACTGACAGAGAAACAGTCGGACCAACCAGCAGACAAACAAATAGACCAATAAAATGTGTGTGACTATCAATATGGCTTTTATAAGCACAGATTAACATGAAAAACATCGTAATGGAACACGAAACCATTAACCATCTCTGAAAATACCCAAAGTCCAATCTATGCCTTTGCTGATGGCAGCACGCTTTTTTAACGCCAGTATACACTGTATAAAGTTTCACAATTTAATAAAGGCCTGGAAGAAATCCTGTGTTATCTCTCTAAAAAAGTTAACGTTACAGATCCCGATAATACCAAGATACATTATTTCACTATCATCGTCACTCGAGTTGCTAAGCTTTTACTTTAGAGAAAATATACCTTATCATGATCATGTTGCAGACATAGTAATGAGTGCCTTTCAAAATCACAGATTTTTTTTTTTTTATTGGTCTAGCACACGTGCTGCAGGAAGTCCCTAAAGCGCTCCAGGAGCGGCACGAGTGCGGAAAAAAAAAAGCGATTCACGTTGTTCTTGAATCGCTGTAAATTGTACTCGGTGGGAAACACAGCGCTGGGCAAATTATTCCAAAGGGATGACGTTCTCCATATAAAAGATTGCTTGAAAAGCGTTGTACGCGGAGTAACAAGCTGAACCTCATACGGATGCGAAGCACCAGCGCGACGTGTATTTCTAATATGCACCGCTTTGGGAGGAATTAAGCGGGCTACATCCTTCGAACACTTTCCATGAAAATACTTGTAGAACAGACTCAAGTCGCCAACCGTTCTTCGATGTTCCAGCGAATCAAGGCCGCCGGTCAATTCCGGGTCCCCAATCAGACGGACCGCTCTTCTCTGAACAGAATCCAACAATTGCAGTGTATGTTTGGGAGCGGAGCCCCAAACGTGGGAGCAGTATTCCATAGTTGGTCGAATTTGGGCTTTGTAAAGAATTAACAGTTGTTGTGGGGTGTAAAGCTTTCTGGTTCTAAATAATATTCCCAACTTTTGAGAAGCTCTCCTTGCTATGCCTGCAACATGTTCATGCCAAGACATATTTGCTCCCAAACTAACGCCCAACAAATTGAGCGACGATGCTAGGGGAATGGAGTGCCCCGACATAACTATGTCGGGTTCAGCAACGTTAACTTTTTTAGAAAAAAACTGCCGCTTGGGTTTTTGTAGCGTTAAATTCCACTTGGTTACTGTCACCCCAAGATAGAATTTCTTCCAGGTCTTTGTTGAGTTGAACGACCTCCTGCTGTCTGCGGACATTCGCCTGAGCAGCCGATGTCCGAGCATTCAAGGTGAATGAAGAGACAAGCGTACTGTCATCTGCAAAGCTATAGATTGGATTCCCGGTCTTTTCCAGCAGATCGTTAATGTAAATGAGAAAGAGAGTAGGAGACAGCATGGAGCCCTGGGGCACACCAGCTTTGATAGTGAGGGTGTTAGAAAGAAATCCGTCGACCGCCACTCGTAAAGAACGCTCTCTGAGGAAACATGAGAGCCACAAACAGAACCTTTCAGACATACCATAAGAGCGCAACTTAGCCAACAGTCCATCGTGCCAAACACGGTCGAATGCCTTGGATATGTCAAGAGCAACCGCTCGAGATTCTCCAAAGTGTTCAATTGCGTTGTTCCAAACATGTGTTACATAAGTCAGAAGATCTCCTGTTGATCTATGTTTACGAAAACCATATTGGTGATCGCTAATAATATTGAATCGTTCAAGATATTTTAGAAGATGCTCATTGATAACCTTTTCCATGACTTTCGATATTATTGAAAGCAGTGCAACTGGTCGGTAGTTATTTGGCAAGGTCTTCTTACCTTTTTTAGGTATCGGCTGAACCGTGGCACATTTCCAGCAGGACGGAAATATTCCCTTTCTGTAGGATAGGTTAAAAAGTCTACAGAAAACTGGTGTTAGTTCGCTTGCACAGTTTTTGAGAACTATGGCAGGTATTCCGTCAGCGCCAGAAGCCTTCTTGGTGTCTAGCTTCATTAAAATACGCTTTATGATGCGCTGTCTGAAGACAACATCGGGCATCCTTGACTGCAATATGGGAATAGTAGGTGGTGTTTTTTCCTTGGAAATCGACAGTAGAATGTGAAGCAAAAAGTTCAGCCAATAAGTTCGCTCTCTCAACAGGTGTGGTTGCAATGGAATTATCTGGCCGTGTGAGTGGTGGTATGGTGGATTTGGTAAAATTTTGACTAACTGCCTTAGCGACTGTCCAAAAGGACCTGGAATTGTTGGGACAAGCGAGCGAATATTATTTCGTACTAGGCTTACACAGCACAATGGCTGTTAATACTACACCAAGTATCTTGTTCGTATTTTTTATGCTCTGTTTCTAAAGATATTCTGCATTTACTAGATTATATCGAAAATAAAGTTATTTGCTTGCTTGAGGACTTGAAAATCAGCAGAATCCTTGAATCGTTACATCATCGAAGTAAGTTTAGTGACTTAAGTCTCTCCCACAAATATTTTCATAAGTGTTAGCTTTATGGAGTATATGTCACGATACACCGGACAAGTTGTAGTAATCATTTCGACAATTGTAGCAAAATCATCTACTCGTTTTATACTTGGTTTTTATAATTTCCACCCTTTGTTTGTTACTCCATTTGTGCATCTTCTCTTTTAATTTGGGAAAGGGTTTGTAAAATATTACCTCTTGGTAATATAAACATATACAAAGCCGGTAAATATGCCAATTTTTCTGTTATGAAATTTTAAAAACCAATTTATCTAATTTTTACTAGCCGATAGTTTCTGTACGGTGGCAATTTAAAAGTTGGTGCAATTTCAGAAAATATTTATTTTTTATTGAAAAACATATAAGAATTCAAGGAAAATTAACAATTTTCTAAAATCTGTGAGGCTTTGTTTCTTAGGTAGAATGCAAACATAGAGAAAACAAACATTCTCATCTTACAGTTTTAGTCGGATCAGTATATATTATGTGACAGAGAAAAAGCACACTTCTTCCCTGTACAAATAGTTAGATATAATACCACAAGCGCATCCAAAATTACCAGTAAAGCATACTGTTGTCTTAAAACTACATGAGTTTGTTTTCAACCTTTATTTAGAAAAATGTTATGATTGAAGGGAGTGAATTTTTCCCTCGTATGAATTACGAAAACTTTCTTCAAATTCACCCTTAATTATCAGCGTAGAGTTTCGTTGGGTCACCTCTCGGCACACAAAATGTGCGGTCAACCGATTTACGTCACCCAATCTAGCGTAAAATCCCAAATTTCAGTTTACCTGTGTCTCTAGGTACAATTAAGGATCTCTCGGATGGGAATTAATTTATTTACAAGAAGGGTAATTTTTCTTTTGGGTCTGATTTATCTTTTGGAGAAATTTATCAGCAGTGGAATGGGAGTTGTAAAAGGGAGAAGACGGAAAAACCCTTGGGCATGTTAATTTTCCTAACTAGTTAATAAAACATTAATTAAGGTTTATACAAGCTTAGGCGAAAATCTGATTACCAAAAGTATTTGGTGATAGTCTGACAGGTAATTTTTGATCTATACTGCTTGTAAAATTTTGATGATGTTAAATTGCGAGTTTTTCAAATTCAAAATAATAAATCTTTTCTATTTACTATAATACAAAATATATTCAAAATTTTTTTACAATTCGTCAATTACTGTCAAAAAAAAAATTAAATAAATAACCGGTCAAGTGCAAGTTGAACTTGCACAATTAGTGTTCCGTACGTTGATTGCTTTTAAAATGAAAAATTTTGTTATGGTGGTATAAAATGATCAGTAACTTCACAAAACACACCCCAAATGAGTTTTCAACAAAGTTTGCTTCCAATCTTTACTGAAATCTGATGACCTTGAAATTTTTGTTTTTTTATATACCAGATAAATTATTAAAGGTAATGCACTCATGATAATTTTCGTTCAATCTACACCCCGTGGAGAATATTCCAGAATTTTTTCAAAATCTTTTGGTCAGTACTTTTCGAGATAAGGTGGGGGAACAGCGATGTTTCACTATTTTTTAAAAATAATACAAAGAAAAGTATGCGCAAGTATTACATTATATATCTATTTTTTACTCGTGTTTTCACAAGCTTTCATTTGACACTACACTCGATGACCTAGTAAAAAAATTTTTTTTTCACTTCCGATTTCACCCCCCAAAACTAACCCCTTAAGTCAAAATTTAACTTTCAAGACTACAGGGCTCTGATGAGGTCATCAATTTCTATATTATTACCAAATTTCAACTTTCTATGATAAATAGTTTCGTAAAAAATCAGGTGTGAGACAGACGGACAGACACCGAAGTCATCTTATAAGTGTTCCGTATGGAACACTAAAAACACATATATCAAACTAGAGTCTTAGAAAGTTATTTCTTGAAAATAATATCACTCTAATACAAACCGTTACGTTCTCGGCACTCTTCTAAGCAAAAAATTGAACGCTGCTCAACGAATCGTTTTCATGATATGTGTCATTTCCTGCAGGATATTTTCATTTAATTATGATGGCGAGAAAATATTGTTACTATTAACTTTAGTTTTAAGATATCCCTACAAGAAAAAATTCACGGACGTCACCGCCAACGTGGAGTAACTCTTTTGGAAATTCATTTTTTCGGCAAGATTTTGGAATGACTGGCAAAGACATGTTTTAATTTCGTAATGTCTCCCATCCTGTTGAAACCAGATTCTCTGATAATAACCATCAATATTGACTTCTCCGGAGCGATAGTTATGAATTAACAATTGATTAACTTCGGTCATCTTCGAAGAAGGAAACCAAGTCAGTTTAAAAGAATGTATGTATAGGCTTTTGATGCTTGGTATCGGATTTCTCAGATTCTAATACCGACAGTTGTTGTTTGACGTGGGCACTAAGGTGAAAATGTTTAAGATACTAGTATATATAAATATTAAACCACTTTCAAACTGTTATTTAATTTTTACTAGAAATGCATTATAATCAACTGCTCGTTTATGTATTGCAAATATATTCTCGTCAATTGACACTCAAATGCACTCCATGTCTATCTTGCTCGAGATTAACTTAAAGTTATTAAGGTAAAAATAACATTGTTTTTACTCCTATGTGCCAATCTAAATAACAATTATGTCATAATTTCTAATAATTTATTATTGGACATAATTATTACCTTGACATGTTGAGTGCCATATGAGTCCATATTAGTCTCACAACATATTCGGATCGAATGACCGCAATCCACATCGGTCTCAAATGACACAATTGAAATTATGTCAAGCGAAGCCACGTTGACTTCATTCGTCGGAATTAAACGTATGGGATTTTAAAAAAGGCGGTCCACAGAAAAAAATTATCCCGAAAAGCTGACCAAAATATGAAGGCATTATTCGATTTGAACAAAACTAGGTATATCGGAGTTTTCGGTACCACTGATCACGAATATGAAATAAAATTAAAAAAAAAAACAAAATGAGGGCTCCAAATTGGCGGGCTCTTTTTGGAAAAACGTGAGTTATTTTTATGAAACTCTGTGTACATGGGACTTTGGGGCCACTGATTATGATTATGAATTTCAAATTTCAAAAAACAATATGGCGTCTCCCAAATGGCAAACTATTTTTGGAAAATCGTGACTTAGTTTTATGAAACTCTGTATACATGGGTTTTTGGGGTCGAAGATTACGACTATGAAGTTCAAATTTCAAAAAACAAGATGGTGGCTCCAAAATTGCGGATTATTTTTGAAAAAACGTAAGTTATTTTTATGAAACTCTGTATACATAGGTATTTGGGGTCTCTAATTGCGAATGTGAAGTTCATTTCACAAAAAAAGAATGGCAGCTCTAAAATGGCGGACTACTTTTGGAAAAACGTGGGTTATTTTTATAAAACTTCAGCAAACTTGTACGTATCGGTATTTTGAAGGGTGCTGATCACGAATGAAAAACAAATAAAATATATCGAGTCTAATTTTTATTACCAAATGGTGGAAAATGAGTAATATACAATTTTGTTTTAATTTAGAATTCTTACTCACTATCAGTTCCATATTCAGTTGCATGGTTTTCTTCATCGCTAGAATTACTTATAATACTATTACTTAATTCGGCTACAGATGAAGCTAACAACGTCCCGGGTGTGGGGACAAAGATTTCAATTTTTTTGGACTGGAGATCAACAGATCAGAAGATACTAATAATCTGTGGAAAACATCTTCTAAGTTTTTGATGCAAATGCATTTTCTGGCAAAGTACTACCGGAACTACTTTATCTGTTTGTTGCTCGATTCTTGAGCTTCCTTTGACAATTATCCAATAAGAAACACTAATGACTTAATTATTTCGTGCCCGTAGATTAGCACTTTATGGACATTTGTTGAATTATTATACCACAAATACAATTCAACGAATTTACGAGCTATATCTTCAGCGTATCTTTTGAACTTTTTGACGTCGATTTTAAAACCGCAGGAAATTGCAAGCAAAAAAACGTGGAATCGATTGATGAGATCTTTATCAACACCTGTTAATTTTACCGACATTTCTGCGTTTTCAAAAAAAAACATCGATCTGTATTGGCGTCATTAGTGTTTCCATAATTTTGCTTTCGTTGATCGACGAGGAGCCCCAATTGATCTCGAAAACTATCTTGTACTACTTTCTTCGTTTCAACTATTTGTCCCTTGGCACCTTCGCTGCATCAAATTGTCCAGAAGCTCGGAGTTCCATTTAGGTTGCATAACTCAGTTTTCAGTTCCAATCTCTTCCCGAATAGATGTCCTCCTCCTCCGTTTTGGTCGCTCTCAAATCTTTCCAACCCAATAAAGGACGCCCTGAGGTATTTAGTCCTGTTGGCCCAGTGTTTTCCATCTCATACAAATGTTCAGCCAATCATAAAACTTTAGGAGGAATTACATTTGGATTCAGTCGACTTTTTCTATCTATTTCGGAATACTGTCATCAATTTGGCAATCGGTTTCGTCAAATTTTCTGGCAAAATATATGTAGGCCAAGTTTTTTTTTATCACTACCGCTTCAATAGTAACAATAATTACATTTATGTTATCATGTAATTGGTTTTTGACAAGTAGGAAAATGTCTTTTCTTGTAAAACAAATTCTCATTTTGTTACACGCATTTTCTGTAACAATAAAAAAAATGCATACATTTTAGTTCAATAGTTTCGCTTAATTTTAAGTAGTTGTTGTAAATAGTTAAATAAAATTGGAAAAACTTGCAACAATGTACTGAATTTTTAAAGTATTTTCTCCATTTTGCAACTTTCTCACACATTTTTAAACAATTTTTGAATAATTTCCTACGTTGGGCAACAATCTCCAGAATTTTAAAATTATTTTTCCAATTTAGTAATATTTTATTGAAATTTTCAAGTATTTTTTAATTTTAGCAACAATTTCCAGAAATTGTAACCAATTTGTTACATGTTGCAACATTTTCCAGAATTCTTTAACTAACTTTATCATTTTGTAACATTTACCCGAATTTGTATTTTTCACAGTTTGCAACAATTTCCCAAGTTTTCAAATAATTGTTTAAATTTTTTAACATTATCCGGAATTTTTTAACAATTTTCTTAAGTTTGCAATAGTTTCCCGAATTTTAAGGAAAACGCGTCCATGGCGTCCACGCACACCTCTGCACAAAAATTAACACAGATATTAAAGTTGCGACATCTAGCACACAATTTTTCGATATTTTGGCAAAAAAATGTCTTCAATTTATTTCATGTTGGATATCAATAAAGTTTTTAACTTGCTTGTTATTTAAAGATTTTTGTGAATATTTTCTTAAAAAACTGCTACGTGCCACTCGACGCTTCGAAATGAAATAAAAGTTATCAAATAAGTGCGAGCGAAAGATGCATTGTAAATCATAGTAGGCGAATTGGCAGAAGCATTCAAACAGGTAAAAATCCCTAAATAGAATCTTTACACATCACTGTATTAATTTAAGTTGCGAAACATTTAATTATTATTTTTATATATATACATATATATATATATATATATATATATATATATATATATATATATATATATATATATATATATATATATATATATATATATTTATTTATAAAATCCAGGACAAAATTAACGCAACGATCTGAAAATTAATTTATCTTTTTCTTATGTCAGTTTTAAAGTTTATCGAGTATTTGAATAGTAGGCTATGCATATTTTGTTTCGTTGTTCATGACAGAAATGAAAACAATTCGTTTAGATTGACAGTTTTAAAAAATTTTTTAGAAGATAAACAATTTTCTGAAATCATGCGATAGATTTTCTTTAAAAGTAAGCTTATAAACTGTTCCCTTTTTCAAAGTAATACGTTTTTGTGGTAGACTGTTTTATTTTTGACCCCAAAGAATTAGAAAAATGAATCAAACAAGGAATTTAACTGAACACGGGATAGTGCGAGCCTCAGTTTCATTGGACGAGGGATATTGTCAGAGTTATGTTGCCAATTTGTTAGGCAAACATCGTTCCACAATAAGTCGTATGGTAAGACGCTTGAATGAAGTAGGAACTTATTCTAGAAGGCTAGGGCAAGGGCGAAAACGATGCACTAGCGACCTAGATGAACGTTTTATAAGACAATATGCTTTAAGAAACAGGACTGTCACTAGTTCTATAATAAGAAACGACCTCGAAGCTGTTCGCAATGTCACAATTTCTTCTAAAACAGTTAGAAGACGGTTAAATGAAGCTGGATTAAACAGTACTAGACCAGCCACTGCGCCCTTGCTTACTAGAGAGAACAGAGTTGCCAGGTTACGTTTTTGCTCGAAATCACGAAAATTGGTCTGTGGATGATTGGAAACAAGTTTTCTTCACCGATGAAACTAGGGTTAGTCTAAAACATACAGATGATTGTGAGCGAGTATGACGAAGGCCAGAAGAGAGGTTTGCTCCTTGCAATACCTCTGCAAGGATTCCATTCGGCGGTGGCTCTGTTATGTTCTGGGGTGGCATCTGCTTTGATGCTCGCACAGAGTTAGTTCCTGTCCGTACGAGATCCATGAATGCTGACTACTATCTTGAGAATATTGTAATAGAACATGTGATGCCTTTCGGTCATTTTGTGGGGCCCAATTTCCTGTTTATGCAAGACAACGCTCGACCTCACGTGGCTAGGGAGGTACTCGATTATCTTAATCAAGTTGATATACCGATTATGCAATGACTACCAAAAAGCCCGGATCTGAATCCGATGTATGGGATCACCTTAAGAAAAACGTGAAACGTCATATACCTGCACCTAGAAGCCTGAGGGAACTTGAAAATGCACTTATCACAGAATGGGAGTAAAGTAGTAGAGGAGGCAACACACGCTACTAGTGTCCCAGTTACACCATTAATTTTGCTACTAGTGTCCCAGTTTATTTTTTTCATTATTACATAATTTCAACGATTTTGTTATTAGGTCTTAAGAATAATTTTAATTCGAATCTTATAGAGAAATTTGGTAGCTAATTCATTTTTAAAGTATCCGAAGTATTCTCTAACTTAGTGTTCATAAAAAATTATTAAAATTAATTTATTATAGAGATTTGTATGATTTTTGTATTATTGCGTTAATTTTGTCCAGGAGTGTATTTATATATATATATATATATATATATATATATATATATATATATATATATATAAATATACATATATATATATATATATATATATATATATATATATATCTATATATATATATATATATATATATATATATATATATATATATATATATATATATATATATATATATATATATATATATATATATATATATATATATATATATATATATATATCTATCTATATATATATATATATATATATATATATATATATATATATATATATATATATATATATATATATATATATATATATATATATATATATATATATATATATATATATATATATATATATATATATATATGTATATATATATATATATATATATATATATATATATATATATATATATACATATACATATGCCCCATATGTACTGAGTAATGCATTTATTAATCAGTGTATCAAAAAAATATTTTAATAAAAGTTCTAGGATGTCATACGGCGCATATGCTGACGTCGACAATAAAATGTTTCGATCGGTCAGTTCGAAGAAATTACGCCATCTTGATTTTTTTTAAATATATGTTATTTTATTTTTGAGTCCTACTAAAAATTCTAGATATTATTCGTCTAACATACCATATGTCTAAATTGAACTGTTTTGGAACTATTTTCATTTGAAATTTATAATAAAAAAAGACAAAAAACTATTAATAAATACTCTAGGCTTATTTTTAAGGTAACAATTGCTCAAAATGCCTACTATTAACAGCGAGGTAATGACCCAATCTATCATAAACAGTGACCTCGGTAAACCTTGGTTTTCAAATGACCCCATAAAAAAAATCGAGGAGCGTAAGGTCAGGACTCCTTGCAGGCCATTCTACAGCACCTCTTCTGCCTATCCATCGATTAAGAAAAATAGTATCCAAATATCTACGAACATTGATTTCATAGTGAGGAGGTGCTCCGGCCGGTTGATACCACAGATTCCTGTTAGAGGTATCGAAATTATTTTTATCGGGAAAAAGACCTGGAATAACTTGCTCTTGAAGTAACTGTAAATACCGCTGTCCTGTAAGATTTCCATCTGTAAAAATGGGACCAGTGATATGACGTCTACAAATCCCTGCCAGCATGTTTATCTTTCGTGGTCTTTAAGAATTACTGTCGATTATCCAGTGGGAATTCTCAGTGGACCAGCACCGGCAGTTATGCCTATTAACTCTTCCGTTAAGACAAAATGTGGTCTCGTCAGAAAAAACAGTATTATGAGTTAGGTTAGGATTATTATTGTTTTGTTCCATCATGACCTCGCAAAATTCAACGTGTCTATCGTAGTCATCTTCAGATAATTGCAATATAATCGGTTTGTGTGGATGCAATTTTTCTTCATTCGGTATACGACTTAAGGTACCTTTACTTGTGTTGTGGTCTAGGCAAAGCTGACGAATGGCTGTATGGGGATTTTTTGTAATTTCCAATAAAACATCTTTTTATCATCGCTTGTTTTTAACTTTCGGTGGTCCAGATTTAGAACGATCCTTAACATGACCTGATTGTCTAAATCGCTTTAATGTTTTGCTAACTACAGATTGGGTAGTAGGTTCTCGATTCGGATATTCTGCGTTAAAAAGATCACACACCTCCTGTTCTGTTCTCCTACGGTCTAAGTAGCCAACCATCATTAACAAAGTGATTCTTTCAGTTTCTGTTAAATATACCATTATGATATTACTCTCAAATTGCAGTTTCACAAAATGCAGCAATAAACGTTTTCGTCAATAAATCATTTTTTGACGCGTTAAGTCGTTACCTGACAGTGAAAGCAAACTTAATTTTTTTTTTCTAATTTGATCTTAATTTCAAATATCAGTAATTCAGAAACATTTCGATTTAGACATATGGTATGTAAGGTGTGACAAATAACATATAGAATTTTTAGTAGGACTCAAAAATAAAATATTACACAGGCTTTCTATTTAAAAAATGTCTTCGAATTGACAGTTCAAAATATTTTATTGTCAACATTAGCATGTGCACTGTATAACACCCTATAACTTATATTTAAACATTTTTTTGATACACTGATTAATAAATGCTGTGGAGTCATTATTCCATACATATAGACTCCCTGTATGTTTCTTAATTTCTAATACTTTTTTGTCCAGATTTAATCATCGTATATCTAATCTCTATTTCAATTTTGGTTACTAATAATACGAAAAAAACTTCTTTTTATGTCCCTTCTTTTAATAAAACTGTACCGAGACCTGTGGGCACATTTTTAATAAAGATAAAGTGGTAGAGCATTAGTGAGTTTTACGGTACAATTTTTCATTGCCTTTAGATGGCTCTCCCGACAAACTCAATTAATCTTCCTAATACTTGTTATTATTATTATTGTTTACTGTTTTTCCAACAATTCGGCTGTTTTATTACTAAAAGGTCTTCTTGAGAATCTTTTTACATTTACCATTGTTTTCTGTGACCTCGCTTGACATTATTAAATTAATGATTTCTAAGCTATTTAAAACCACGCGAAGCCTTTTCAATACATTAATTTCAGAGCTGAGTTGTATCTAATTTTGTAGATTTAGAGACCGGAAAAATATGTCTTGAAAGGTTTTGTATCAGCTTCTATTTATACAGTAGTAGTTAGTTTTAATAGAGATTCCTGACACTAAATGAGATATACTAATCTAATAAAATATATGGCAGAACTGCCAAAGCCAAAATAATTAAAATAAAAAATAGAATATATATGATTATTTAGTAACATATATTTTAAACTCTATTATTTTATCGTATAGGAAACACACTTGGGATTGAGTTCCTATGTAGTTCAATTTTATACATTCACACAAATTCTAGTTTTATGAATATATAAAATTACGAATAATGAAATTTATCACTAATTTTTCTACATAAAAGACATTTTTCTTTCCTTGGATTTTTTGAAGGACAACTGATAACATAAATATTTTTGGAAATCTTTGAATCCAAGTGGTCCACCTATGGGTTTCAATTCAACTTAGAATCCAAGTAAATTCCATTCGTCATTTTTATGGTTTTTAAGGGATCATCACACTGTTTTATTTTTATTTAGAGCTGGGTTATTATGGATACAATACACTATAGATCTATAGTGAGTTGTTGGATTTTTCTAGGATGGTGATTATATGTTATTTGGATACAATATAAAAATTGTATCGTCTGCAGATAGTATTGATAAGAACATTTATGTATATCAGAGACAAGGTAGAACCTAGGACGGAGCCCCTATATTTCACCGTTAGAAATATGTAAAGATTTAGATTACTTGCTACTCTAGGAGATATAATGGAGCGACTAGATAGAAATAATTTAATTAAGTGAAAGCTGTGGCAATCAAGGTTGTAGTATTTAGGTTTTCCAATGAGCAATTCACGACACACATTCGAAACTTTTAATAATGTCACCTAACTTTGTACAATTGAAGATTCTACCTCCTAAGTACTGAGTTGTAGGTTAATCAAGACAAAATCTGTGGAAATATTGACTCTAAAAGCATACTAGGGAGTTTTTAATATGAGTTTAATACTTTTTTAAATGAATGGGACTATTGTGTGTGTGTGTGTGTGTGTGTGTGTGTGTATGTGTGTGTGTGTGTGTGTGTGTGTGTGTGTGTGTTTCATGGCGTTGGTGTATATCAATTAGCCAGCATCTCACTTTATCCTTTTACAAACAGATTTATGTTTATTTTGTCTTAATACTACTTTATTTTCTGATTATTTATTTATATCATTTCTTTTCCTCTTTTCTGTATATGTATATATATATATATATATATATATATATATATATATATATATATATATATATATATATATATATATATATATATATATATATTTTCTTTCCTTTCCTCTTTTTATTTTTTCCCTCCCTTTTTTTTTTTTTTTTTTTTTTTAACTAGTTATTTAGCCTAAGATTAGGTTCCGTTAAAGTTTTAATTTTGATTGGATTACAAATAAGAGCAAATAATATACTCTAGAATCATTGAGTGCAATTAGATAACTTAGATTAATTGGGTGTTCTACTAACTCATTCAAGTTCTTAAAGAAATTTTCCCTTACATTTATTAGATATGGGCAGACTAGAATATAATGTTGTAAACCCCCTATTTTCCCACATTCGCATCTGTCGTAATCTTGAAGCCCAATACGTTTCTTATGCTCTGGGTACATTGCATGAAAGCTCGTCATACGAGATATTATCCCTATATAATTCCTATTACTTATTTTACTATACCATATATTATATCCTACTTTAGGAAAATTATCTTTAAATTTTTTGCCTTTTTCTACATTATCATAATAAACCTTCCAACCATCTTTCATTCTTTTTTTTTGCTTTACTAACGGGTATTTTAAAGTTTAGATATAATCCATTCATTGTAGCTTCTTTTGCCGCTTTATCGTTTTCCAGTATTTCGGATAGGACTATTGAAACAGGTCTAAAATTATTACGACAGATCTTACCACCTTTTGTAGATGGGAGTTATTTTTAATATTTTCTTAATGTTTGAAATTTTTCCAATTCGCAAAAATAATAATCAAAAATAGTAAAGAGAATATAACAACTTTTTAGTTTCATAAAAATATCAAAATTATGAAAGCTGTTTGTTCAAAATCGTCTGTGAAACTAAACAAATGAAATGTACAATTTTTCGATGGATAATTTGACTTGGTTACCTAAGATGTTACGTTTTTTTTACTACTTCAACAGATATAATAACAAAAATACATTAAGCCCAGAACTAGATTTATCCCGTGATCTTTGGCATTACATTTGGAGTTTATTGTATTCCAGTACATATTTATTATTTTTCCTTTGTCACTAATTAAGTGTTTGTAATGATCTGGTTTTGCTGGTTTTATTTTTTTAAAATAGAACTTATAATTGGCAATATGATTTCTGCGGTCGTGACTTGGGAAGATATTATTATATTCACACAAAAATAAGAAATTATTTCTAATAAAAGCTAATTGCTCAAAAACCAGACGTTTCTAGGGTTTATTATTATTAACTATTCTATCTTTAGTAGGGAAAATATTGTTGACATCATCTCGTATCTTTTTAATAAATAAAAAACCGCACCAAGATCGACATATTGATCCATGACAGGAGACCTATCAATTTCTTCTGTGAAATTATAGAACAGATGCATATCATTTTCTAAAAAATATCGCCAGTTGGGGGGGGGGGGGGGGGGGTTTTTGTTTTTTTTTTTTTTGGGGGGGTTTTTTTTTTTTTTTGGGGGGGGGGGGTGGGGTTTTTTTTTGTGTTGTGGGGTTTTTTTTTTTTGTATAATCTTTTTATTTTGAACTTGTTTTGGTGGCAGCTTTATGAGTATAATTATTACTCGTGTTATGAGTCTGCATAGCTACAAGTGTAAGTAATTATGGTACTTACATAGTTATTCTTTACACATTTCACTCCTAGATGTCATGACATCGGTTATTATCGGGGGAGATCTCTAATAATAAAAAAAAATATGTAAACAAAATTTAACATCGAAAGAGTATCTAGATTTGCTAGAAGAAGTGATTTATTAAAATCTTTTGTTAAATTACATGTCGGAAATATAAGAAACTTCAAACAGCCCTATTTTCTTTGTTATTTAACTTTTGCATAGAATATATTTTCTAAAGTGACTTATTTTAGTGAGTACTCTATAACAAGAGATTATCGAAATATTAGACTGGTCATTTTTCAGTTTAATTAAGATGTAACTGACATTCTAGCTCAAAGCTAAATTGTTTTAAAACATTTTTAAGGTCGTAATATACAGTTCTTATACTACTGCCTTCTGTGCAAAATTCGAATTTTAATGGCACAACACATGATATTATTACTTCACATAGTGGTAATTAATTTCATTATCCTTAAATTAACTTTACAACTTAACTCATAAATACCAGCATTAGCAGGAAATTGCCTTGTCAATGTCGTACATACTATAGGTTGATTTATGTCATTAGAACATTCCATAATCTACTAGAATTGATAATAACGACAAACAAAACACTGTTGGAGAAAGGTACAGTTATTTTGATGTTGATGCTTTAAGTTAGATTGAAAGAATTATTTACAGATTTGCATTTCTTGACATAAAGAATATCATGTATTATACTATAGTATCCATTTGTGCAAAAGGGTCTAGGGCGGTTTTTGATTAGGGATCTCTTTTGAAAATAATGAATTTTAATGCCCCGACCAACAACAGGAGAGTTCCAGTAAGACAAAACACTTACAGAAGAGGAATTGCATATTAAATAACATGAGCACACACACGTAAGTACTACAAAATTACAGTTTCGTGCTTGTTTAAACTTTCGCACAGCTGTCTTGTTTTTTTTTTATTTTAGTATATCTTATACATTCAGTTAAAATCACATAGTAATACACCTAGAATTTTCTAGTTAAAAATAGTGTGTGCAGGTTATTTTTTAAAAATAATATTTAATATATATATATATATATATATATATATATATATATATATATATGTATATATATATATATATATATATATATATATATATATATATATATATATATATATAAATGACACACAATTATTTCTACCTTTCCTAATTTAGACCTTTATGATAACATAAAATATTTTGGAAAAAAAAAAAAAATTTAAATGGTATATATATATATATATATATATATATATATATATATATAGACATATATATATATATATATATATAGACATATATAGACATATATATATATATATATATATATAAATATATAAATGACACACAATTATTTCTACCTCTCCTAATTTAGACCTTTATGATAACATAAATATTTTTGGAAAAAAAATTTAAATGGTGTTCAGCTGGACATGTTACACTATATATATATATATATATATATATATATATATATATATATATATATATATAGACATATATACATATATATATATATATATATATATATATATATATATATATAGACATATATATATATATATATATATATATATATATATATATATAGTGTAACATGTCCAGCTGAACACCATTTAAATTTTTTTTCCAAAAAATATATGTCTATATATATATATATATATATATATATATATATATATATATATATATATATATATATATGTATATATGTCTATATATGTCTATATATATATATATATATATATATATATATATATATATATATATATATATATATATATATAGTGTAACATGTCCAGCTGAACACCATTTAAATTTTTTTTTCCAAAAATATTTATGTTATCATAAAGGTCTAAATTAGGAGAGGTAGAAATAATTGTGTGTCATTTATATATTTATATATATATATATATATATATATATATATATATATATATATATATATATATATATATATATATATATATATATATATATATATATATATATATATATATATATATACATATATATATATATATATATAGTTTAATGATTGACGAATAAAAACCGTTATTTTGTTTATGTCATAGGTACTGTAACTACAATAAACCCTGTTAGCGGGTTGTTATATATATATATATATATATATATATATATATATATAAATAACACAGGGGAACAGCTGTTTTGGTGTCGAGATTTTTTGAGCTGATTCTATATCAATTCGATGTCCTGAATTCAAATAACGTATTCATTTGTACCTAGGAGCTCAAATTTTTAACATATACAATTTTAGAGAAATATAAGTTACATTATTGTAACTCAAATCCGTAAGTGTAGTAAACAAAAGTAGATACGAAATGTTTATTTTAGTTATACAAAATACAATATTATGTCGTACTTACAAACAAAAAAAAAACATTGAAGAAATGAAATAGTCACTCAACACTTGGAAAGCTTCTTTTCCGCGACATTCTTGAATGTTTTTTGAAACAGTCCCTTTTTAAACTCCAGCAGTAATCTGCCATCATGTGCATGTCCCATCTTCCTTGGTAGCGGTCCTCCATAACTTTAATATCTTATTGAAATCTTTCACCTTGTTCCTCACTCATGTCTCCTAAATTTTCTGGAAAACGGTCTAAGTGGCTGTGTAAATAGTGTATTTTAATACTCATATTGCACCCTAAGGATTTGAAACTATTAAGCATCTTGTTAACCATTTCAACATAGTTTTGAGCTTTATGTTTGCCTAGAAAATTTTCTACAACTGCAACAAATGATGTCCAAGCTTCTCATTCAACTTGATTCATTGAATTTATGAAGGCAGGATCCTTAATTAATTGTCTTATTTGTGGGCCGTCAAATATCCCTGCTTTGAGTTTTTCTGTGCTCAACTGATGCATTTTTACCCCTATATATGCAAAACAAGACCCATTCTTATCAAGAGCCTTTACAAATTGCTTCATTAAGCCCAACTTTATATGTAACGGAGGAAGTATGATTTTTTCTCTTTCAACCAAAGCGTCGTTAATGACATTCTTTTCCCCAACGTCCATGTTTTCTCTCTGAGGCCAATCTTTTCTAACCCAGTGGTGTGTTTTGTCCCTACTATCCCAGAGGCACAAGAAACACGGATATTTCGTGTAACCACTTTGCTGCCCAAGAAGAAAGTTTACCATTTTTAAGTCTACACAAATCATCCATTGATGTTCGTAATACTTTATCTTCTGCAAGACCTAAGCTATGGTATTATATTCTTCTTTCAGTTTCGTTGAGTGAGCTAGTGGTATTGAACCATATTTATTCCCATTATGTAGAAGGACACATTTTAAACTTCGTTTTGAACTGTCAATAAATAGGCGCCAATCATCTGGAATATATTCAGAAAGTCCCATTTCTTTCATGAGTCCCCTAATTTCGTGACAAAATACAAGATTGTCTTCTTGAGAAAAGAATGGTAGCAGATCTTTTTCTCTTGTACGGTAAAAGGTAATTTTGGTTCCTTGTTCCAGTAAATTTTTGTCGTTCAACCTAGAAGCCAGTACTTCAGAAGCTTTTTTTTCGATAAATTGAGATCCCTGATGAGATCATTTAATTAATTTTGATTGAAGCGTTGAGGAACTGATGACGTCCCCTCATAGTCACTGTTAGTTTCATTAGCATCAGAACTTTTATTAGCATCAGAAGAGCGATCAGAGGGAAAATATTCGTCATCAGAGATATGTGGTAGCTGATGAAATGTTGGAATCGGTATTTCATCTGAGTGCGGGATAGGGCGTATTGCCGAGTCTAAATTGGGATAAGTCCACTTACTGCGGTTATTTCGATTGATTCCATTAGTATTTACTAAACAGAAATAACAATCATTGAAGTGGTTTTTTGGTTCTCTCCAAACCATTGGTACGCCGAATTTTAGACATTTTCTTTTCCCAGTAGTCCACTGCCGTAAATGCTCTGTACAAGTTTTACATACGAGATGCGGGGCCCACGTTTTGTCCTGATCACCAAGCTTAACTTCAAAGTATCCAAGATACGCTCGCTTTACAAAGTCAGTAATAGTTTGTCTGTTTTGTTGAAACATGTATTCTCCGCATATATAGCAAAACACATCAGGTTGATTTACACAACTTCTTCTTGAACTGGAACCTGAACTCATTTTAATTCTGTTCAATAACACAAAAACACTCTTTTCTTAACATAAAATAACACGCCGAATTCGATCTACTCTCATTAGTAAGAACGCACAAACTGACGAGACTTACCCGAGTTAGGTGATTAAAAGGGTCAGTTCAGGTACCTGATAGGCAATGGTTCCACTATTTATAGATTTACCTGGAATTTACTCAATTACAGACTGACAATAAAACCATTGTACCTACATTAATGAATATATAATAATTTTAGAACTCTCATAAATGAATATACTGAATAAAAACCACATTGGTAGATAAGTTGATGTATCTAAAAAAGTAGAGCTGATAGAGAAAAACGGATTGCATGTATAGATTTAGCGTCCCAAATATAGTTAAAATCAGCTCTAAAATCCCAGGCACCAAAACAAAAATATTTTTTTGTTGCCCTGTGTAATAATTCGAAATCAGCTATGTAATTGTCTTATTCTATTTTTACAATTTTATCTGGCATCAACACAATGCTTTCTACCTCTCATAATTTAGACCTGTATGATGTCTTTAAGTGCCACCTTTTTAATAAGAATAAGAGATATTATCTCATTTATTTTATGGGCATTGAAACTCCCATAAACTATAATTTAGCAATAATTGTATTATATGTATATATATGTATGTATGTGTATATATGTATATATATATATATATATATATATATATATATATATATATATATATATATATATATATATATATATATATATATATATATATATATATATATATATATATATATATATATATATATATATATATATATATATATATATATATATATATATATATATATATATATATATATATATATATATATATATATATATATATATATATATATTTATATGTATATATATGTATGTATGTGTATATATGTATATATATATATATATATATATATATATATATATATATATATATATATATATATATATATATATATACATATATATATATATATATATATATATATATATATATATATATATATATATATATATGTATATATATATATATATATATATATATATATATATATATATATATATATATATATATATATATATATATATATATATATATATATATATATATATATATATATATATATATATATATATATATATATATATATATATATATATATATATATATATATATATATACATATATATATATATATTTATATATATATATATATATATATATATATATATATATATATATTTATATATATATATATATATATATATATATATATATATAATATATATATATATATATATATATATATATATATATATATATATATATATATATATATATATATATATATATATATATATATATATATATATATATATATATATATATATATATATATATATATATATATATATATATATATATTTATATATATAAAAACATGAAATTATTATTATTAAGCTAACTTAGTTTTAACTTAGAGTTAGCTTCGAGCGGCAGCAACCGCAAGATCACAGTATCGAGTAGCAGCAGCAGCAGCAGCAAGAGCACTTGAAAATGTCAAATGAGATTTTGGCGAAACGTCGTGCAAATTCATTGTTAGACGAACGGATTGAAACCTGGAATTGGAACATAAAATAAAACTCATTTGTTGCTAGGATTTGATATTTTGCCGATTCTTTATCGGCTTCATCAGAAGTAATACTACAAAATTGAAGTACACTTAATGATGTACGAATCATAATTTAAAACAATGTACAGACTTACCAACTAGAGTAAAAACAATGTAAATAAAAAGGAAGAACAAAACAATACACAACAATAAAACATTACATATCAAAAGAACAAACCGGAAAAATCAACACACCATACACTTTTTGGCTTACATTGGGTGCTGATACCGTGTATATTAGTTCCTTTTTTTGCCCTAGATTGACAGTAGTTTGGTATTGTAAAAATGAAAATCTATATACTATAAAATGATAATGTGTAAAACCGAACTAAGTTATGTAACCAGTTATACATTTCTTAGAATATTACAGTACAAATTACCTAAATTGTTGGTATCAGCCTTATAGTTAGTGGAGTTCTTTTCTTTTTTAATGTGAACCATTCCAAGGAATAAGCGTTTTTTGTAGTTATTCTCATGTTCCAAAATGTTTACGTTTTTAAAGTCCTCAAATGATGATCTACAGCAGCACAAGATTTCTTTCCGTTTATACAATCACTTTTATGCTAAGTTAGTCTTTGTTTCAACCATTGTGAAGTTTGCCCAATGTAATTCTTATCACAGTCCAGACAGGACATCCTATATATAACAATGCTGTTATACAATAATGGCGTCCTTTGCTTTACATGACTAAATAGGCTGGAATTACACAAGTTGTTGTGTTTTACTGTTTTAATTTTAGAATAATTCTTGAAAATTGAGACTATTTTGTCAGTTAGACCACCTATATAGGGTTACTTCTTGCATTTTATTATTTGGTCCACTTCTTCAGTGGAAACGTCAGACAAATTTGAATTAAAAATTAGTTTCCTCAAAATATGTTTTAGATATCCGTTGTTTTGAGAAATATGAAAGAGTTTTTTAAATTATTTCGAAGAAAACTATCATTACTTATTTGGGTTACTCTGTTTTCATTGCAACCACTGTGTTGTATTTTTGTTTCGATAGATGATTTGAAAAAAAAATTTAAGAACTTTGGGTTTTTGATATCAATTCAATATAATTTTGTTTTGGTTATTTCTTATGTCGTTCTCAGTTTCAATAGTGAATTGTATTTTTTGTTAAATGAATTGAAAGTATCTAAAATCAATTGTTCGTATTTAGGTGGTATAGAAGAGATAATGTCGTCCACTTATTTATATATGAAAGGCATCTTAAAGGGCAGCAATAGTAATACAGAGTTTTAAAGATGGTCCAAAACAATTGTAGCTAGAATGGGACTAATAGGTGAGCCCATTGGTGTTCCAAAAATTTGTCTATAAAATTTGTCATTAAAACCAAAATAGATATTATCAAAAATGAATTCAATAAACCCTAAAAAACTATTTTTTGATAATGTCGAATGTCGTGTGAAACTCTATTTGATTCCATTTTACATTTAAAATATCAATCTAAGAGGAATATTAGTACATAGAGACACAACATCCAAAGAAATCAATACGTAGTCCGATGGTAGCACCATGTTGTTAATATTAACAAAAGAGAAAGTATCTTTAATATTGTCATCCCTGAAAAAATTATCCAAGATGTTGGATAAAAATTTTGATGTATTATATGTTGTCGAGTTTATTGAACTGACAATTGGTCTTAAAAGGAACCATGGTTTGTGTCTTTTCGGTAGACAATAAAGTTTTGGAAAGACTAAATTACATATAGTTAATTGTTTGGCCTCGAGATCTGTTCGTTCTTTCTCCTGTTTTATGGTTTTAATTAGGTTGTTGTAATTTGTTTGAATTGTTGTAGTCGGATCTCGATTTAATAACATATATGTAAATTTGTCTAGTAATAGCGTCTCAGTTTTGGCAATATACTCTGTCTTTTCCATTGCTACAGTACAGCCACCTTTATCCGATTGTAATATATATATTTCAGGATATTCTTTCAAAAAAGTTCTTGTTTTATTTAACGTCACCTTAAAGTTAGAGGGGCTGTTGTATTTGCAGCAACGAAGATAGTTTGTGATAACATTTGTTGTTACAAACTGTATATATATATATATATATATATATATATATATATATATATATATATATATATATATATATATATATGTATATATATATATATATATATATATATATATATATATATATATATATATATATATATATGTATATATATATATATATATATATATATATATATATATTATATATATATATATATACATACATATATATATATATATATATATATATATATATATATACATATATATATATATATATATATATATATATATATATATATATATATATATATATGTATGTATATATATATATATATATATATATATATATATATATATATATATATATATATATATATATGTATATGTATATATATATATATATATATATATATATATAGATATATATATATATATATATATATATATATATATATATATATATATATTTATGTATATATATATATATATATATATATATATATATATATATATATATATATATATACACATATATATATATATATATATATATATATATATATATATATATATATATATATATATATAGGAAAGATTGGAAGAACTGGACCATGAGCTTAAAAAATATTAAATGGGACATACTGGGAATTTCAGAAACAAGAAGAAGAGGAGAATACTGCCTGAAGTTACCTACGGGACACTTGCTCTTCAACAAAGGCTACGAAGACAACAGTAATGGAGGAACTGGATTATTGATACACAGAAGGCTAATACCATATACTGAGAAATTCCAAGCGATATCTAATAGAGTTATATACATAACAATAAGATTGAACAACACCTTAACAGTAAAAGTAATACAGGTCTATGCTCCTACGACAAGCCATGAAGATCAAGAAGCAGAAGAATTTTATGAGGAAATATCTGAGGCGCTTCACGAACACAGAACAAAGTATACATTGGTAATAGGAGACTTTAACGCCAAGATAGGAAAGAAAGCAGAAGATACAGAGAGTTATATAGGAAATTTTGGCCTTGGAGAGAGGAACAACAGAGGACATATGCTGATGACATTCCTGGAAAGGGAGAAACTCTATAACATGAACACCTTCTTTCAGAAAAAGGAGAAGAGAAAATGGACATGGATTAGTCCTGACGGTGAGACAAGAAATGAAATTGATTATGCACTAACAACACATAAGAACATAGTAACAGACGTGAAGGTCCTAAACAGATTTGCAACGGGTAGTGATCATAGGCTGGTCAGAGCAAAGGTGTTTTTTAACAAAAGACTCGAACGAAAACGTTTACACAACAAGAAAACAAATAAAACAGACAGACAAACACTAAAAGAAAACGTAGAACAATACCAAAAAACAGATTACAGCCAACCTTAATAACAACACATTAACTACAGGAGCAAGTTTAGATGAAAGAAATAGAAAAATAATTGAAACACTCAAGACCACAGCAGAAAAAAAAAATATCTCCCCAACCTACTAGGCGAAAGAATAACAAGCTTAGTGAAGAAACAAAAAGAATGTTGGAACAACGAAGACAACTGATACACGAAGGAAAGAGATTAACTGTCGAATATGCAGAACTGAATAAGACAGTACGAAAAGCGGTTAAACAAGACATAAAAAAATACAAGGAAAACATGGTTAAAGATCTTATAGAGAAAAACAAAGGATTAAAAGTTTTTAGAAGAGCAAACGCCTGTAAAAGTGAGATAATTAAATTGAAGGACCAAGAAGGAAACATAATCAATGACAAGAAAAATATCCGAAACAGAATTACAACTTTCTATCAAGACCTCTACAGTTCAAAAGTCCAAAATGTAGTAGTTGAAAAGGACAACTCATCAACAGACAAAAGAGTAATTAATGTCAACTCAGAAGAAATTCCTGACATAGAAATGGATGAAGTTAGGAAAGCCTTACAACAGATGAAAAGTGGAAGAGCGGCTGGAGAGGATGATATTATACCTGAAATGCTAAAATGCGGAGTTGAAGCCCTAATGAATGAATTAAAAGATCTTTTTAATGAATGCCTCAAATGTGGAAATATACCAGAAGACTGGGAAAACGCTATAGTCATCTTAATATACAAAAAAGGTGACCCCGAAAACCTAGAAAACTACCGGCCAATTAGTTTACTTTCCCAAGTTTACAAGCTGTTCTCACGAATCATAACAGACAGACTGGAACACAAAATGGAATTATACCAACCGATAGAACAGGCTGGATTCAGATCAGGCTTCGGTACGATTGAACACTTGCACACATTGAGAATACTAATCGAGAAGGCCACCGAATATAATATACCAATGTGGCTCACATTTGTAGATTTTCGCAAGGCTTTTGACACAGTAGAAAAATGGGCGCTTATAAGAGCTCTTAGAAATGCTCGTATAGACCACAGATACAGCGAACTGATAGCCAGAATATATGAACGAGCAACACTCAAAGTTATGGTAAAACCAAGAACTGACAAACAAGGTCCCAGTGAACAGAGGAGTAAGGCAGGGCGATGTAATATCGCCTAAGTTATTTACAATGATCTTAGAAGATGTATTCAAAGAACTGAATTGGGACGAAAATGGCCTTCTGACAGCTGGTGATCGGCTAAACAACCTGAGATTCGCAGATGATATTGTAATTATAGCAAACAATAAGAATGAAATGATCCAGATGATCACTGATCTCCACCACCAAGCAAGAAAAGTGGGACTTGACATAAATTTCTCCAAGACAAAGTACATGAGTAACGAATACACCAATGATGAAAATATAGTGATTGAACATTCAACAATAGAAAAAGTAAACACATACATCTATCTGGGCCAAATAATAACGATAGGAAAGGAAAACCAGCAGCTTGAAATAGAAAGAAGGATACGTATGGGATGGGCAGCATATGGAAAATTGAAATATGTACTGAATATGAACATTCCTCAAAGATCAAAAACCCAAATTTATAATCAATGTATCTTACCAGCTACAACGTATGGAGCCGAGACATGGGTTTTAAACTAAAAGAACAATAGAAAAACTACAAGTCGACCAACGAGCAATGGAAAGGAAGATGTTGAGTGTTACTTTGAAGGACAAGAAAACTAATAAATGGATTAGACAACAAACAAAGGTGGATGATATCACCAAACGGATAACATCTCTGAAATGGAGCTGGGCCGGCCATGTAGCGAGAGCGGCGTATAAGTGGAGTGGCAAGATCACTAGGTGGAGACCATGGGGTGAAAAGCGAAGCATAGGAAGGCCCCAACAGAGATGGAGCGACGATCTGAAGAGAGTCGGAGGACTTAACTGGTATCAACAAGCACAACATAGAGAAAAATGGAAAGATTTGAGAGAGGCCTATACCCGACAGTGGGTAGAGAACGGCTGAAGGAAGAAGAAGGAAGATATATATATATATATATATATATATATATATATATATATATATATATATATATATATATACATATACATATATATATATATTATATATATATATATATATATATATATATATTATATATATATATATATATATATATATGTATATGTATATATATATATATATATATATATACATATATATATATATATATATATATATATATATATATATATATATATATATATATATATATATATATATATATATATATATATATATATATATATATATATATATATATATATATATATATATATATATATATATATATATACATATATATATATATATATATATATATATATATATATATATATATATATATATATGTATATGTATATATATATATATATATATATATATATATATATATATATATATATATATATATATATATATATATATATATATATATATATATATATATATATATATATATATATATATATATATATATATATATATATATATATATATATATATATATATATATATATATATATATATACATACATATATATATATATATATATATATATATATATATATATATATATATATATATATATATATATATATATATATATATATATATATATATATATATATATATATATATATATATATATATATATATATATATATATATATATATATATATATATATATATATATATATATATATATATATATATATATATATATATATATATATATATATATATATATATATATATATATATATATATATATATATATATATATATATATATATATATATATATATATATATATATATATATATATATATATATATATATATATATATATATATATATATATATATATATATATATATATATATATATATATATATATATATATAGTGAGTAGGGTAGAAAATAGGGTAGCCTTAATGTGACAAAAGAGTGAGCAATAAAAGGTCTTGGATACTCAATGTGAATTGCTATATATTCTTAAGTCGAGCTTTCGCCCATGTATATGGGCTTCATCAAACAAACAAACAAAACAAATCTACAAAAGTTACTTAGGATCTATTAGTTATTGTTCTTAATACTGAACATGTAATTGTACTTACAGAACTTACAATTATCTCTTCCAAAACAATGAAGATTTTCACCTAATGTTCCACATTTTAGACATTTTATGAAGAAAAATCAAACTTACAACACATATTTAAAGTAGGAAAAACTAGTATACAGATAAAAGAGTTACAATTTATTGAATTTTTAAATTCAAAAAACACAATTATACACTTAACAATTGTGGTTATTTTTTGGAACTTCGCGCCAATTTTTCTTCGACCTGACACATTAGTATTAGCAGCGATTTTAAAATTACCAATCGCGCAGATCTAATTAAGGTTACTTACTTCAAAAAAATTAAGGATGGAAATCAATTGAGACTTTCCTATAGGCTTCATTGACCCTTATATCTTTGTTATGCGTTTGAGTCAACAAATAAGTATAAATCGAACTTAGTCGTTCAACATCTTTTTTGTGATTTAGACTATTTGTGCAGTTCTTTATGTAGCACATTTTTAGGAAATTCCTCCGGAGGGTGTTATTTTCAGTGTCTATAATAAAGGTGTCATTGTAAATCACTTTGTGGTCTTTATCATTACCGTGAACACGGACTGGTTGCGTTAGGCTTAAGCCTACACTCACTTTTGTGAAGGGGACGTCTCTTTGATAATTTTTGTGATATTTGACCTATGTGTATCAAGCCACACTCACATTTTATACCATAGATTATATTGGATTTTTGATATATATATATATATATATATATATATATATATATATATATATATATATATATATATATATATATATATATATATATATATATATATATATATATATATATATATATATATATATATATATTATATAATATATATATATATATATATATATATATATATATATATATACCATATATATATGTACATGTATATATTGAAGTAACAATGCCTGTGAAATAAATCAACGAACGTATTTTATTCGTTAATTGAAAAGGTGAATACAAGAAGGGAAAGCAGTTAAACACAAAGTTTCGGATAATACTTAGATACACTTTTCTAAATAATTCTGTATATCTTCAAGTAGACAGAGCTTGGCAATATGAATTCACCGATATAAGGTTTGGATGACATCTACACAATTTATTTAAATATTACGAAACCATTGTTTAAAAGATTTGGTATTATCTGTACATCTGAATCCAACCTACTTAAAAATTATTTTTATATATATACCCATGTGTTTATATATTAATATATATACATACATACGAATATATATATATATATATATATATATATATATATATATATATATATATATATATATATATATATATATATGCGTGTGTATATATATATATATATATATATATATATATATATATATATATATATATATATATATATATATATATATATATATATATATATATATATATATATATATATATATATATATATATATATATATATATATATATATGTATATAGAGCACTAATTTTTAAATAATAGTAAAGGATATGATTTTTTTAAATAACTCTGTATTTCTTTAAATAGATAGAACTTGTTAAACGAACTCTTCGATGTAAGCTTTGGTTGAAATCTATCTAATATATTTAAACAGTAAAAAGCATTAGTTTAAATGATATGATATAATCTGTAAATCTGAATTCAGCAGAACAGTACTAAAAAACTATTTTCATGAAAACGTTTATTTTATCATAAAAGTCTAAATTTTGTGTTATCAATATGGAATTTTTTTATATTATATATACATAAATAATAAAATTAATAAAAATGATTTATACGAACCAGATTAGTATAATTATTATAAAAAGACAGAAACTACCTGGCCCAGTGTGCAATCCAAATAATAATGGACCTCGGCGAGAGCTGTAGTTTTAATGTGATTGAAAAAGTTCTCAAGTTACCAAGAGATGTGCCATTAAGTTTCTCCCTTTTTTGTTAATTTACAGATGCTATTTATTAACTATTAAATTTTTTTGGCTTATGATTTCAGTAATGAAACCCAGTAAATAATACGGTATCAAAAAGTCTTTTGTGTTTCAGTCTCATTGAATTTTGGTTTAAGTCATTTAAATCTAGATACGAAGGCTTACCCGCAATTATTATGCTTAATCCCTGAAAAGACTGAAACAAAACGTCCTACGGCTTTTCAGAGCTTTCAGACCCACGATTGAATGAATTATCTTTAATTTTTTATGGTTGTACCCTTTTCATTTATAATCTAACACCATTTTTTTTCATAAAAAAATTAGGATTTCTTTGTCTTTACTAAATTAAATATAGCTTTGTTATTAATGCCTATTATTTTTCAATTTTTTGAAATTTTTATAGAAAGTTATTTTTCCAGAGTTTAATTAATGATAGTAGTACGATTAAAAAATTTGTTTTGGTGTTATACTGCCATAAAAATAATTTTGTTTAAATAGTTTCAACCGTTAGTTTACAAACTAAATAATCAATAAGTTACAAAGAAGTTCTGGGATATATTTATAATTTTATATTCACTATTCATAAAATTTTGCGCATCTGTCGAGGCTCATGCACTCTATAGAAAAAAAAATATAATATATAACTGGTAAACTATTATAGTTTCCTTCCGTATTATGTGGAAAATAGTTTGTTTTTTCTTGAACTTGTAATAACTTCTTCTTCTTTTCTGAACTTCAAAATAAAAGTTGATTTTTCTAAAGTGTTGTTTTCAATATGATTCCACATAAACTCACCACATATGTTCATTTCTAGGCATTAAAAACATTTCAATTGAAAAAAAAAATTATTAAAATTAATGTTTAAAGAGTCCAAGGAAAAATGTTTTGTTTATTCATATTAGCAGTTCAAGGGAATGGTTAATCCAGTTTCTTAAATATTTTGATTGTTGCATAAAAACCATAAGACTTCCATTTTACGCTCTTCATAATAGTGTTTTAGCTCCACACAACTAGACTAACTATATACACTTCGATCTAAGGTCTTTCTTCAGAACTGATATTGAATATTTTCTTTTATTTTTTTATCGGTGTGTGTACAGTGGTCAGGTGTAGCGTTTAATATAATTATTTAAAACATCGCAGTATATGTTGCTTAAATTATTGAAGGAACAAGCGTTTTTTAGTTATTTTCATATTCTAGGATCATAACATTATTAAATTCAAATTTGTGCCCTGTTCTCAAGTGATGATCCACTGCAGCGCAGGATTTCTTTCCCCTTGCGCAATCACTTTTATGATGAGTTAATCTTTGTTTAAGCCATTGTGATGTTTGTCCAATATAACTGCCCTCACGGTCCAAGCAAGACATTTTATATATTACATTGTTGTTATACATAAGTGTTTGTTTTACTCAACTAAATAAACTCCTATTTTATAATTGATTATATCTTTATGTTGTAACATTCATTTTTTCTTAGATTTTAAGATCATGTTACGACACTGTTTTTCTTCCTGTAATTTATATTTTATTACATGTTCATATTTATTGCAATGACTTCAATTTTCGAGCAGTGTAGCTTAAAACAGTGATTTAAATTTTTGAACAGTGTGGCTCGGCCTTGTATAACGTGTTGCTGACCTAACTTGTTTGGTTTGCGTTGATTTTGCATCCCGGAAGTAAGCCATTTGAAAGATTTCACTTTGAAGAAGTGGAAAGGATATATAAATGTCCAGATGAAATTTTTAAGGGCTTTTTCCGCCAGTAGGCCGTAGTGGCTTTTTTCTCCAGCACGCCAGAGTCGATTTTTCTCAGTGTGCAGTACCGTTTTTTATCACCAAGTGGGTGTCGTTTCTAGCTTTTAAGTTTAAGGATTTTTTCCGTTCCTTAAATATCCTGCTCATCCTCAGGCATTTCGGGTCAAAATGTGTTTAGCTACCCAAATGAGATTACGATGGTAGTGGCCGAGACAATATTTTTATGAGAATCTCACACCAGGAGCGGCCAAGTAGCCCACGAGGAGAAACCAACCAGTTTAAAGTTTAAATATCACACTTCCTGTCTACCTGTGTGTTTTTTTCAACGGCTACTCAACACGTACTTAATCCGCGGAGTTACTATCACAAACTTTTAATATCGTGTTTTATAAAGCCTTTTATTAAAAACTTAATAATCTTTATTTAAAGACTCTATGCAATAGTGTACACTCTTCTAGCCTAAGGGGTTTTTATTAAGTAGAAGTAATTTTAAGAATGTAGTAAAGGTAGTAACTTTTATTTTGTTAATATATATACCCTTCTATATTTAAATTTAGCGTTTCACTGAACTACCCACTTTATCTTTGAGGACACAACGGTTGTATCCAATTTAATTTTATTTCAACAACTAATTAACTCTTCAGTATTTTTTCATTTTCAGAACTGAACTTAGAATCTCTTTATTCTAAAATGAATGGTGCCCAAATCTGTACAACCAAGTTTTTAAACAACCATAGAGACGTACAAAAATTATCTCTTATCCATAACATCTCCAAGCAAAATGATCTAGCTTATAGCTTATATCTAAATTTTTGCTCTTTCAGTATCAGTATCCACTCAATCCATTCTCAAAAATTATGATATACATAAGGGGCAAAATAGCGCCGCAAAAGAGATGTTATAAAATTACGCCGCAGCGAACGCTATGTCAGCGTAGTCTTCGAAGGTCAAGACTATATTATCCGTCAGACCGCCTATGTAGGGTATTTTTTTGTATTGGATTTCATGTCTTACTTCCTCCGTGGGACCATCAAAGCTGTTGGAATTAAAAATCAATCTATTCAGAATATGTTTAGGATAACCATTGTTGCTAAAAATATGTTTTTTCTAATTGTTTTGTAAAAAAGTATCGTCACTGATGTGAGTAACTCTATTTATCATTGCCACCACTATATTATACTTTTGACTAGCTGGATGATCTGAAGAGAAATTTATAAATCTATCAGAAGCTGTAGGTTTCTGATACCAATCCAATATAATTGTGTTGTTTCTGCTTCTTATGATTTTGGTATCCAGAAAAGGAAGACTAAGTTCTGTCTCAGTTTCGACAGTGAACAGCAACCTATCACTGAACGAGTTGAAAACACACATACTCCACCAGCACCAAACAGACAATATCATTCACATATTTATAAATGAATGGAAGATGAAATGGCAACATAGGTAACACGGAGTTTAAAAGATGGTCTAGCATAATGGCAGCCAGGTTGGGACTGATGGGTGAACTCACTGGTGTTCCGAATATTTGTCCATAAAATTTGTCATTGAAACTGAAATACGTATTTTCAAAAATAAATTCAATCAACTGTAAAAAACTGTTTTTTGATAATGTAGTGTAATATTTTAATAGATCCTATTCCTTATCCAGTATACTCATAACCAACTCTAGAGGTATGTTCGTAAATAATGACACTACATCCAAGGAAATTAATTTGTAATTTTCAAAACGTTAATATCATTAACAAGAGAAGGGGTATCTTTAATATTGTAATTAGTATTTTCCCCCCAGAGCATTGCATCATACAAGAGCAAAGCCATTACAAAATGGATACAGAAAGCAACATATTCTATGATATTTCAAATAAGTATATTAGTCGTACACCTGACTACTGTACACACGCCGATAAAAAAATAAAAGAAATAAAATAATATTCAAATCGGTTCTAAAGAAACACCTTAGATCGAAGTGTGTATAGTTAGTCTAGTTGTGTCATGTTTTATTTTCCGTTTTATATCCATTTTATTCTAGTTGGTAAGTTCACGTTGTATGTTTTTAGCGACCTATGTGTGCACGATGGTTAATTTTAATAATAATGATGAAGCCGAGAAGGATTGGCGAAATTTAGAGTTTTAAACAACCAAAGAATAATATTACTACATAGACCTCTATTCCGATACTTTTCACCTCATTATCTTTATCTATAATATATATAAAATGCAACGTCTCTCTGTCTGTCTGTCTGTCTGTCTGTCTGTCTGTCTGTCCGTTAGTGCGCTTATCACTGGAAAACCACTTATCCGATTTACGTACTTTTTTTTTTAAAACATACATATGTTCTCTGGTCAGGTTATAGGCTATATTTTATTACGATAGGTCGCATAGAGAATGAGCAGTGACGATAATAGTGAATGAAGTCGGAAAAAAGTTTGCCGTTAGCGCCTTTCCTTGCAGTACACAGCCTAAACCATTAAATTTGGACCAATATTATGTAGCAGAGAATATCTATAATCTATAATCTATAATATATATAAAATGCAATGTCTCTCTGTCTGTCCATTAGTGCGTTTAACAGGCGAGAACCACTTATCCGATTTTCGTGTCTTTTTTTAAATTAATACATATATTCTTTGGCCAAGTTATATAGTAATAATAATAATTTATATCTATAAAATATCTGAAATACAACGTCTCTCTGTCTGCCTGTCTATCCGGTAGTGCGCTTATCCCTCGAGAACCACTTATCCGATTTACCTGATTTTTTAAAGTTATACATATGTTCTCTGACCAGGTTATATAATAATAATAATAATAGTCTATATAATATATATAAAACGCAACGTCTCTCTGTCTGTCTGTCCGTTAGTGTGCTTATCATTCGAGAACCACTCATCAGATTTACGTGATTTTTTTTAATTCTCAATTTAATACATGTCAAAAAAATCTATAATATATATATATATATATATATATATATATATATAAAACGTAACGTCTCTCTGTCTGTCTATCCATTACTGCACTTAGCACTCAAGAACCACTTATCCGATTTACGTGTTTTTTTTTATAAAAAAGGGGATGAACACAGACAAAATGCTAATATGTAGGAAAAAAGATGGAAGTTTAGCAGTAAGCTTCGCAGAAAGACTGAATAGATTGGGGGAATACTTTAAAGAAACACTAAATGGAGATGAAAATGAGTTGAATGAGAAATAGGAAGCAAAATTAACTGAAGGGGAGGAGGGGACAAATAAACCCTGCAAAGAAGAAATAAGAGAAATACTCAGAACCCAAAAAAAAATAAGGCCCCGGGTGGAAATTGTAAAACTGATAAAAGCTGGAGGAGTCGATCTGGAAAATGAAATATGCCGGTTGGTGCAAGAAATATGGGAAACAGAAAAGATGCCAGTGAGCTGGAGAGAGTCACTCATTTGTACAATATACAAAAAAAGGAGAAAAAACTATATGTGCTAATTATAGACCAATAGCCTTACTGGATGTCGTGTACAAGATAGTAGTGCTGACTATCAAAAACAGACTAGCAGAGAAAGCCGAGTCTATTCTGGAAGAGTACCAGTGTGGATTCAGGAAAAATAGATCGGTTACAGACCAGATATTTTCGATTAAGCAAATCTAAGATAATAACTTAGAACAAAATTTAGCACTACACTTGGTCTTTGTGGATTTCAGAGAAGCATATGACTCTGTAAATAGAGAAGGACTCTACAAGATAATGGAAGAACTAAAAATTTCAAATAAATTGATTCGCATGGTGAATGACACAGAAAATAGAGTGTTGGTTGAGGGCAAAGTATCAGACAAGTTTAAGGTGAGGAGACGATTAAGACGGGGGAACCAGTGTCGACATGTTTATTTAATTTGGTACTAGAGAAGATAATCCTGGAGTCAGAAATAAAAACAAATAGAACGATATACCAACAAACCTGCCAATGCTTGGCCTATACGGATGATGTAGCAGTGATTGCAAGAGCAAAAGAGAACCTCAAAAAAGCCATAAGTAGGATAGAAGAAAGGGGGACGGATGAGAGGACTAAAGATAAATGAGGAAAAAAACAAAATACTTGGAAATTACAAGGAAGAAGGATCATAAAAACAACAAAAGTTTAGATATATAATAAACAACTTAGGGAAACGATATATGTCTGAAAAAGTAGAGAAATTTAATTATCTGGGAGTAACAATAATAGAGAGTGGACAAGAAAGGAGAAAAGGAGACGTTGGAGGTGTGGGAAAGGAAAGCTTTGAGAAGAATCTACGGAGGAATGAAAGAAGAGAGTGGAGAAGAAGAACAAACTACGAATTAAAATGCCTATATACGAAATTCCTTATAAGCCAAATCATAAGAAGCCAGCGATTAAGATGGGTGAGACACGTGTCAAGGATGAAGGAAGAAAGACAGGCAAAGCAAGCTCTAATAAGAGGAATGGTTGGAAGAAGAGGCAAGGGCAGACCTCGATCTACATGGATTCAGGCAGTAAAGCAAGATCCGGAGTTGATGAGAATCCCGCACTGGGAAAAAGCTAACAGGAGGCAAAAAGAAGTGGAGACAAGTATGCAACCAAGCCATGAGCCTCTAAGGCCCCTTCAGCTATATATAATAATATAAACATAACGAATAAGCAGTGACGATAAAGGTGAATCAAGTCCACGCGAGCGGAGCCGCGGGCACGGCTAGTTATACATATACAATACAACACACACAATACAACTATATACAATATTTTGGGAAGTTTATATATGGTTTTCCCTGTTTTTTTTTTTTTAATGTTGCTTATGGAACACTTATAAGATCACTTTGGTGCCTGTCCGTCTGTCCGTCCATCTGCCCGTCCGTTTGCCCATCTGTCAATCTGTCCTCATGTCTGTCCATCACACCCGATTTTCTCCGAAACTATTTGATATAGAAGGTTAAAATTTTGCACTAATTTAGGAAACGATGGAATCATCAGAGCCGTGTAGTTTTAAAAGTTAAATTTTGACTTAAGGGGTTCATTTTGGGGGATGAAATCGAATGTGAGAAAAAAAGTTTTTTACCGGGTCATCGAATGGGGTGTCAAATGAAAGCTTGTAAAAACACTAGTTCAAAAATACCATATATATAATGTAATACTTGCGCACACTTTTCTTTGTATTATTTTTGAAAAATTATGGAAAATCGCTATCCACGCCCTTATCTCGAGAAGTGCCGAACAAAAAATTTTGAAAAAATTCCGGATTTTTCTCCACAGGGTGTAGATTAAACGGAAATTATCACGAGTGCATTACCTTTGATAATTTATGACAAAATTCAAGGTCATCAGGTTTCAGTAAAATTAAAAAAAAAAAACACTGTTGAAAACTTATTTGGGGTGTCTTGTGAAATTATAGATCATTTTGTACCTCCGTAACAAAATTTTTTATTTCAAAAGCAATCAAAGTACGAAACACTAATTGCACAAGTCCGACTTGCATTTAGCCGGTTTTATTTTTAGTTTTTTTCAAGATAATTTTGTCGGGTAAATTAAATTTAATTAAATCCAATACTAAAAAAATATTGTAATTTGGTGCTGACGGGGGCATGCGTTAAAATTTCTTTTTGTTCTGTTAACCATTGTGTCTCCACCATTGACGGTCGAAGATTTGCCTGGTTGCACTTTTAGCTTTGGGATTGGTATAAGTAGGATAGAAGCCTCGAGTTTGATATTGAAGCAGGTAAAGTGGAGTCGAGTCCAAACGCGCCTCAATTAGTAGTTTTTTGGTTTTTATGAAAAGATGCACAAGGTATGTCTGCAGTGCGGTATTTAAGTTTCCGTAATGGGGATATAGGACAAAAGAGAAAACGGCATTTTTGGTGCCTTCTTCTATAACACCATCTAGAGAAGATATTTTTAGTTTCCATTACAGTTTCTCTTAAAGGGCAAACGTGCCAATTTGTGAAAACTAAATTTTGGGGCTACAATAAAATTTGTAGTTTCTGGTAAAATACCTGGCTAGCCATATAGTGCAGCTTTAAATTCTTTTCTTGATACAGTAGAGCTTTAAAAGAGACTTTCCAACCCTCGAGAGTTTTTTTGTTGGTATTAGTTTTTTTGGTGTTGTTCGTCCCACGTGTATTTCAGTCCAAAAGGAGATTTTCTACCACGTGCTAGGTACAAAAGAGGACCACTAGTTTTCCTTGATCCCTATAACAACGTCAGTTTTTGGTAAGATCTCATTTTGATCCAGTCACAGGTTTGGTATAGCTACGCGTACGACTACAATTTTTACCCACCTGGTTGGACTGAGGAACATCAAATAAGTGTTAGAGCGTAGAATTCAATATTTCCTGTCTCCAAAGCTACAAACCATTTCATACAACTTTTCACTTAGATTAACTCATATTTACGTAGATCTAGAAAGTGGTTTGAAACTTGACAGATGTACTTTACCATTTAAGGCATATTATTTATATTTCGGTTAAATTTGGTGTTAAAAATATTACCTACTATAAGGCCTCTGTAGCGAATTAGATTAAATTTTCGTTCTTGATCCAAAGAACTCCAAGACCTATGAATATAAGTTTCACTAGTAGTAGTAACATTTCTTTAAATCGGGAAATTTCACGTACCCTAATTTTTTTGTCAAACGATCGACTATTGCTATGTTTATTATTGCTGGCAATAAACATTTAACTATTTTTATTGTAACAACATTAGTTTAATCTTTAATTCATCTTCTCTATTTTTGACAAACGTTTAACTATCTTTATTGTAATAGAATTAATCCAATCTTTAAGCTGTGTATCTAGAGGTTGCTGTATAATAACTAGAATTTGTCAGAAAAGCTTCTGTGTAGAGAGTGAAGGAATTTTGAGGTGAATCCTACACCTTTTCAAAGTCTTACATCTATTAACTAATAAAAGTAAATTCATGCTTTTTGTCAGGGATCTTGAGCATCAATACTCCGTATTTGTGCTAAAAATTCTGATCTCTAAGTGTAATTTTTACTATATAACTTCTGTTTATTCCCCTCTACACAAACACTGTAATTGTATAAGTAATTATCATAACCTAAGGATATAATAAACTATCAAATCAATAGCTTATTTGGGTTTTCTTTTCTGAAAGGCTAGTAGCAACTTTAGAGTGGATTAGATTAAAAGTTAGAAAACTCTTGTTCCCAAGTTTTTTTAATCTCTCCACTTAACACTCAAGACCAGCATTAACAAATTTGGTGGTGGTTGCGGAACTTAAAACACCAACGGGGTTGGGAAAACAAATTATCGGACCTACCCTGAGTTAGAGCTAGCAAACTATAGATTTATAGGCACTAGGACGTATTATATTGTAGAGCCTATCTGGCCGAAAGGGCTGAATCCTATACTGTTAAATTCAACTTCACAATTGTCTTAATTCTGGTTTTGGCTAGTTTTGTACCTCGTGAAGAGACTCGAAGAGGAATGCAAGCGCAGTGAGGGGTAATTCCTTACTAGGGTTACTTGGGCCAGTCCAGGGTACCTCAGTCCGACAGAAAACGGTTATATTCGACAACAACCTCTTCTGGCGGACTACAAGCGTGAAGTTATAGGAGCGAATTAACCAAAAGAGTATGGTAAGGGAGATTATCGTTTAGGATTTTTTTCTGGAATTCTAACAGTACAACGCATCAATTGTTCTTATAACAATTTGACGGCCCACTTTTTTAAGAATAATTGTTTACGTAATAAATTGGTACCCCTGCCACTTTTGTTATAACAATTTGACGCCCACCATCAATAAAGAACATCCCCGCAATATTTCACGGTAACAATGTTTATATATATATATATATATATATATATATATATATATATATATATATATATATATATAACAACACTATGTTTTAATTTCCAATATATTTAGAGTCACTTGACAATTGTTTCATATATATATATATATATATATATATATATATATATATATATTATATATATAATAAATATATATATATATATATATATATATATATATATATATATATATATATATATATATATATAAATATATAATTATATAAAAACAACACTATGTTTTGTTTCCAATATATTTAGAGTCACTTACAATTGTATATATATATATATATATATATATATATATATATATATATATATATATATATATATATATATATATATATATATACAATTTTTCAAAAATGACTTAGGAATTGTAATTATTTATTAGAGCTAAAGGCAATTTAAACTCTATTACAGTTTTCAAGATCTTGCATACAGTTTCGAAACATTTTAGTTAAATAAGAAGAAATAAATTAGTTGCTTTAATATCACAGAAACCTAGTTCTTAGTATATTTGTCTCGTAATGAGCTTTTATTTAATCATCTGTTTCAGTAGTTCAATGTAAAACTACTAAAAAAGATAAAGTCCATATTTCAGCAGTCTACGCACTGTTCGCTTATTTGTCAAATTCATCCTGAGATGCGTTTGGCCGTATCACGGCTCATAAGTAGGGCTAAGATCGACAATCAGAGAACAGAATTTACTAGTCATTGTCTTTATTGAATACCAAGATAGGCAAAGCCTCTTTGTTACAATTTTGAAAGTATAAAAAAATAATTTCTAATACTGAATGTATACTTATTCTATCTTAACCTAAGCTCTTATACTAGTGTTCCTATATTAACTTAACCTAGGAAACGTGTTTATATATACATGAGTTTCTTAATGCTAGGACTTAAAACAAAGACTAAAACTGCCTTAGTCTAAAACTTACGCTAACTTAAACTAGGACGTAACATTCACTTAAACTAGGACTAATTTAAACTTAACCTAGACTGACAATCTGAATTTACTAGTCCTTGTCCAGGTACTACAACGTAATGGAAAGATACAACGAATTGTACTAAATATGACTACCGAAATATGGACTTTATCGGTTTTCAGTAGTTTTAATTAAATCACATATGCCTGAGAGGGATCCCTCGAAATGGAAGTGTTGAATTTGTCAACCACTCTGTCGGCTTGCTGCTGCTATGTCAGCCTACGATGGAGTATTAGGTGCGCGTACTTGGTACAATTCGTTGTATCTTACCATTCTGTTCCGTAAATACCGGGATAAGGACTAATAAACTCTGTTTTCTTGTTTGTCCATCCTAGCCCGACTGATGAGCCGTGATATGGCACACATGCCGCTCCTGGAGCGCTTCAGGGACTTCCCTGTAGCACGTGTGCTAGACCCATAAAAAAAAATGGCGAAAGGCGTGTCGGGATGGATTTGACAAATAAGAGTGGGTAGACTATTGAAATATGGACTTTGTCTGTTTTCAGCAGTTTAAACCACATACGCCTGAGGGGATCCCTCGAAAACCGCGTCGCCTGCGTTAAAGTGTTGACTTTGCCAACCACTAGCTTGTGGCTGCTGTATCAGCGTTGCTTCATCTTTGGCAACTCCTCGTTCAACGTAATTTTTTAAAGCAGTAATTGATGGGTCTTTACTAGAGAATTCAACCTGAAATTTTACATTTAGAGTAGGAAGTTCCAGTCATCAAGTGTAATTTGACGTGAATCGGAGAGTTATTACCACCTTCGCTCACAAACAGCAGCATACATCCTTTTCTCTTCCTTGTACCGTTTAATCGAAAGAGTGAGAGGAACCAATTTGAATGGTAATTAATATAAATTATTATAGAATTTACTGTCATTCGAGGCCCAGTCTTCTGTTGCAAACATGTCAAGTCAAGAAGTGGGCTTAAGAAGCCAATGGTGAACGGAACCAGGCACTTACGTATGCTCGGTAAACAAATTTATTCATACTGAAAAACATTCACCTTAACTTTAAAGCTTTAGTTACTTCTGCAATATTCAGGTCTTCAGTGATCCAGTTGAATGAACCATCCACTAAATATTGTTTAAACGTGGCGTTTTGTAATTGTAGGTGTCGGTGTCCTTAGCAGATGGTAAAACTCTTTCTACGAAAATTCCGTTAAGCTTCAATAATTTACGGAAATATCCTTGAGGCTGCGTCAGCTATAGGATTGAGAATAGGAACGAATATAATTGGGTATAGGTTGTATTGAGTATATCACAAAATACGTGCATAAAAAAAGAATATCTTTACCTCAAGCTGACATGCTTTACCCCTGGAATATATTTCAACGCACGACAAGATGGTGCTATATTTTGAATAGAAATGAGGGTTATTTACTTTAGCTTTTTAGGTCTTTAACAGACTTATATTCGAATGTCTGGGTACATGATCCATTATTACGGTCCATTTATTGCGATTTTATGAACAAAAGAGCAAAACTTTGAAATGTAAATTATTGTGCTGATAGAGGAGTTGTATGGGTAACAAAGTTCCTAAAATTATATAAACTTACAAATGAGGTAACTGATTACGATAGAATGCTGTTACTGATTATAACTCATGATAGAAGGAGAAACAAATGTACACAGAATTAAGCTATACTAACTACTTACCTCTAATTAATAACCTATCACGAAATATAATATTTTAAAAATTTTGTGTGCAACACTAGCTTTTATTTGTATTTGTTTGTAAATAAGATGCAATAAAAGGAAAATGTATTTTAATTAGCTATATATCTGTTAAAATGTAGGTAAATGTGTAATTTTCTGGTAATTACAACTTTTCCCCTAAGAGGTTGGTAACATTATTTTGAAAATTGTTCATTTTGGGATATTTTGCATTCATATTATTTGGTACATAATTTCAAACAATTTTTGTACATTAAAAATTTTTGTGACACCTAAACGATCCCCTGTAAACAAGTTATTTTAAGACGGTGTCGCCTCTTGCTTCTTACAAGATTTAACTTTAAAACCAACGTACCACCATGAGAACGCTCGATACTAAATTACCTACATCTGATTAACGAGCTTCTGTCAGACACAGATTAGTACTGAATTGGCATTTGAGTGTATTGAGTATGCCAACAAAAGTTCATTATCTAGACTCCTCGTATGTTTAAAGCAATAGAGGATTAAGAATTGGCGTCTGATAATTCACTATCTTTTCTCTTTTATAATAATTTGCGACCATTAAACTCAATCAGCTTTATTATCTAAATAATTTTTTTACGTAGATCAAGCTTAAACACTATACCCAGGGTCCCACAGTTTTAATTTTCACATAACTTTTTGCTGAGTTTATTATTGGTCAGCCATTATTCGAAACTTCGTCATTACATATATATATATATATATATATATATATATATATATATGTATATATATAATATATATATATATATATATATATATATATATATATATATATATCATCATCATCATCGTCATTAGCTTGTTCCATCCACAGTCGGATGTACGCTTCCCCAAGTTGTCTCCAATGAGCTTTGTTCTTTGCTTTTTGCATCCAATTGTGTCCTGCTAATCTTTTTATGTCGTCCGTCTATCTTGTCTGTGGTCTACCTCTACATCTATTGTGTTCTCTAGGCCTCCATTCAACTATACGGCGTGTCCATCTGTTATCATTCATCATTGCGACATGCCCCGCCCCATTCCACATTAATATATATATATATATATATATATATATATATATATATATATATATATATATATATATTCGTTGTATTGCATCTGTCACTTTTGATCTTCTTCGTATCTTGATGTATATGTAGTTTGAGAACTAATTTCTGATTTATTAAATGGGCAAGAATATGACATAAATTATTTACCTACTGTTTTTGAAATAAAAATTATTTGATCAGACTTCGGTAAACATTATTGTGTTATCTCGAATCACATCTAATCACATGTATGTCATAAAACAGAGTAAATAGAAAACGACCAATTAACTCAAATCCTATACTTAAAGAAGCATCCTGCAAAATCTCTTATTTCTAGTCAGCAAAAAATTCATACATTATTCTTGCGGTTTACAAGCAGACGGAAAATATTCCTATTTTTCTACATAGAATAAGATTACACATGCGACTGATGATTATGTGTACTGCTTCTGACTTTTGTTACATTTTCCTTTATTCTGAAATTTCGCAGCATCTTCGAGTTGCTACTGCTTTAAGACGTACTACTTCCGACTACCGACATATAAACATTGAGTTGTAAGTCATAAGGTTATTTGGAATGCAATTTTAGGAGAATCGTTATTATATGACTTCAAATCGTCATGCTTTCTTGTCCATTTCTTCTTAAAATCAGTAAAGTTGACTGCGCCATTGTTATTTTAGCAGCATTGTCCTGATTTAAATAATTCACTATTCATTTCCTTAGAGTAAAAGTTTATTTTACTAATAATTAATTTGATAATCCCGAGAAAGAGGCGATATTCATTATGTTAACTCTAAAGTTTGTGAGAACTTTATGGCAAAAGAAGATTTTCTAGAACTTCCTTTGAAAATGAAGTTCCTTAATACAACTTGATTTCTTGGGTTTATTAATGTATTATACAAAGGTATACTTGAACTGTTTATATTGAAAGTTTTACCTCGGTACACACATTTACTATTATTAAGAGTTAAGTAATAATTAAGCAAATATTACAATTTCTGTAACTGACGACATATAGAAAATATTTGGCTCAATTCCTACAAACATTACTGGCGATATTGTAGCATAATGTTTTATTTATAAATCAGCGAAAATTTTTGTAAAATTTAATGCTTTTGTTATTCGTTAGTAATGATAATATAGGTCGAGTATGTATGGTGTGTAAAATGTGTGCTGTATGCGTGGTTTATTTATAATATTTTTTATGTTTTTACCAATCACACAAAATCAAACAATGTATAGATTACAAGAATTTTTAACACCTTCAAATAATTCGAATTACAGTTGCCAATTACTAGTATAAGGAACTTTTCAACTTATCTCTCTCTCTCTCTCTTTCTCTCTATCCCTCGCTCCCTCTCTCCCACTCTCCCCTATCTCCCTCTCCCATTTCTTAGTCTTTGTATTAAGGATGTTTAAAAATATTTCATCTGAGTTTTTTTTTCAATTTCTTTAAAAAATACAATCGTTCAAAAATATATTTTAATTTTCAATAAAATTCGTATAAATAAAATATATATAAAGTACCGCCATCCTTTCCACCAACATCAATTCTTTTTAAATAGCACAAAATTTTCTTATCCATTTCTGACAACACTATACGCTGATGCAATTAAAACTCCCAACTCTTTATATCTCGTTTCTAATTTGTCTTCTCTTTATGGTCCAAGTAATATTAGAATTGCCTCTAACCCAGTGACATAGTAACATAAAGAAGAATTCGTACAACTTGACAGCTATACATAAATAATTGTTGGTTTAATACACTAGTGTTTTGACCACAGAAATTTAAATATATACACACTTCCTTTAATATATTATACTATATTGTTAAAACAAAGTTTAAGTGTTTTACTTGAAAATTAAAAAAATTCTAGAAAGAGATCTGTCTCAAGTCCTTTTCAAGATAATTCAATTCATCATTTTAAACAAAATAATGATATTAATTTTTTCTTCACTTTACGCCTGTGCTTTTTACATCTTTCTTTCTTGATGATAAAAAGGAGAAATTTTCTCCGTAATAGGCATATTAATATTTTCTTTACAAATCTTAAACATTCCGTCGTCGGCGCTGATTTAAGAATTTGTGTCAAGAGCTCATTTAATATTTTTTTCTTCTTAGTTGTATTTAATCTGTTCTACGTTGATGATTTTTTTATTACTTCTTTGTTTTCAAGATGCTATTTATCTCCGGAGACGTTTAAAAGGCAAAATGTAGACAGAGTACAATTAGGTTAATTATTAATTTGTATGACTAATATGTTTATAACATTACCGGCAAGTATTAAAATACTCTTAAAACGCACATTAATGAATTCTTACAATATCAGTGATCAAATAGAATTCATATCAAGGTTGTATAATGGTACAGATCAGAGGTGCCCAACCTTTTCTGGACCACCGCCCACTTTACAAGAAAAAAATTACAACTCTCCATCTTACATAATAGTTAATTATACCAAATATTGAAATATTATTGCATACTATCTTTACCTATTCTATCTGTCTATCTATCTATTAAAAATCACAAAGTAGAAATTAATTAAAATAACCATCAAATTGTTAATTAAAAATTTAAAAATAAACACAAAATTAAAAAGAAATAAAAAAATAAATGAGGTGGTTGAGTTTGGTGGATTTTTAACAATTTGTTAATGTCGGATAGCAATTTCGTCAGTCGCATATTGCCTCATGCAGTGATGGGCAGTTTATTCCTTTTCTTAGACGGTAAATTAGCCACTGCACTGAACCCACGCCAAATACGATGAAGGAAAAGCAATTCAAAATTTCTGTACACTCTGATTTCTACGAGTTCCACTTCTAAATTTGATGATTCTGCTGTATCTGCATTTGTGAAAGGATCTAAAACCTAACTCGGTATATTCATGTTTAAAATATCCTAAAATCACTCAGCATGAAGAACGTCCAAGTAGTGACAGTAAGTCGTTAAATAAATCTTCCTGTTTTGCAGAGACTGCTGATAATGTGGGAAAGTGGCTGTATTCACCTCTACCTAGATTTCGTTTGAAAAGAAGAAGTTTTCCTACAAAAGCAGCTATGACGTTTTTTGTTTTAATTAAATTCAACTCATCACCTTGCAATTATAAATTGACTTCATTAAATCTTTTAAACATGTCTCTCAAATAAGCGATGTCATTTTTGGATGTAATCAGGTCTTCGCGCAGTTTTTCGTCCCTGTTTTCACGAATATCCAGTACTGAGTTAAATATTGAAAAAACGATTCAGACAAATACCTTTCGAGAGCCAAAAAACTTCTGTGTGCAGCAGAGAGCTATTATAATCTTCATCATTTTCACTACAAAGTTGGTCAAATAACCTGTCATGCAATGAATTGCTTGTAATCTTATTGACTGCTCTAATAACGTAATAAAGCGACGTATGCACGCCTTCATTCAGTTTGTTTGCAATTAAATGGTGAGGATGAATAACACAATGTACAGCGAGTACATTTGATAACCGCTTCGTTCAAATGCGCTATGAAACCCTTATGACGCCCCGTCATTGCTGAAGCACCATCAGTGCTGACAAAATATTACGAATAGCAATTTCTTTCTCTTGAAAAAACTTGTTCATGGTATTAGATATCGATTCTCCCTTTCCAAATTTTTAGCAAATAACAACTCCTGACAATTTCTTTCTTCATTTATGAGTCAAACATATGATAAAAGGAGTGCTTCGTTATTTGGTAGAGTTGATTTATCGAGTTGAATGAAAAATGTGCAAGTCTTTAAGTAATCTCATAATGATATTTCAAGGTCTTTAACCATTTCATCTATTCTTCTTAGTACTGAATTATTACTCAGAAGAATTTTTCTGATGATATCTGGCGGTGTCTTATGATGAAGAACAGCTCTTATTACCTCTTTTACTGCCGACAAGATTAATTCCTGGCCAATTGTATGTGATTTTCCCGCTTGTGTGATTAACAATGAAATATTACAAGCAGTTCGTAGTCCATCATCTTCGTGTTTAGAAGACGACGCAAAAAGGTTTGATATAGTTGGCTGTTTTAAATATTTCTTTTCCAGTCCTTGAAAATAGGATAAATCTCCGTCCTTTTTATTAGCATATATTTTATTCAAATGCTCTTGTAGCCTAGAAGGATTCATTTAAAAAAAACTCAAATACTCAGTGCTTTACCGTCGGCATTTCTTCTTAGATTCAGACATTTGGAAATACAAAATTTGCCTCGGTTTAAATAAATTAGCTTTTCAACAAATTTATTGATAGTTATAAAAATAATGGCTATAATGACTTCTATCACTTTCATCCACGAATATGAATTATTGGTGAAGCACACAAAAATAATAAGATATTCCTATCCTTGCCTTTTTATAGATTTGATTTCGTGCACGCATCAACTTGTACACCTTTGCTTGTTTGCGAGGCCGGTGCACTTGCTCTATAAACAAGTCATTACAAGCTCCCATAATTTTGCATGCTTGAATGCGTGAATCGCGTCTTCGCTTACCAACTTGCAAAGACTTGTCACCGACAATACTAAACCGAATTAGATATACGCATACATAATGCTAATTTAAATTGTTTAATGCTTATTTACGCGATAACAATAAAATAAAAATTTTATATAGCTAGATAAAATATTTATTCATGAAAATAGTAGGTATTTTCTAAGTATTTTATTATATTAATTTCCTAAACTGACAAAAATATCTGAAATCGCCTATGCAGATGATTTAGTAATTTACGCCAAGAACGGGAGAGAGTTACCGTACAATATAGAAGTATTTAAGGTAACACTGCAGAAAAGAAATCTAAGAATAAATATAGACAAGACAAAGAGAACGATAATAGGCAGAGACAAAGAAAAGATAACAATAAAAATTGACGGCAGAGAGCTAGAACAAGTAGGATCTTTCGAATATCTAGGAACGAAAACACATAAAACAGGAAAGAACAATGCGGAAATAAACGATAGAATAGAAAATGCTAAAAGTATTCTTCAGTCTCAACAATACATTCATTCGCAAAAAACGGGTCTCTATAAAACTATATTTAGACCTATCCTTATATATGGCAGCGAGAGCTGGGTACTCACAAAAAGAACGAGCAGACAACTTCAAGCAATTGAAATGAAGTATCTTAGAGCAATATTAGGCATAACAAGAAGAGATAAAATTAGAAACACCGAGGTGAGAAAACAAATGCTGATAGAACCGCTAACGACAATGATAAAAAGGAGCAAATTGAGATGGTTTGGCCACTTAGTGAGAATGAAGGAGAGTCAACAAGCAAAAGTAATATGGGAAACCTGAACGAGGTAGACCAGCCAAAACTTGGGAAACTGAAGTAGCTAGAAATCTGAAGGAAGGGAAAACGACCTGGAAGGAAGGAAAGAAAAGGGCAAAAAACAAAAAGGAATGGGCAAAATTTGTATACAAATTTTAGATAGAATGTATTTAACATGAAAATGTACACCTTGGCACCTAACGGTACATCAAGGTATTTGATTAATATATAAATAAATAAATTTCCTAAATACGCCATCCCCATTGGCTGTCTTAACGCCTCCCCCCCCCCATTCAGGACCCACTACCACCCCCACAAAAAGCTCCAGCGCCCACTGAGCGCGGTACGGCCTCCGTTGGGAACCTGTGGTAGAGATGAATGGATATTCGCAAAATCGGTCTATCCGAAGATTAACAAATTTTAAGAATCCGACGATGGCTCTCTGACAGTAGTATAGTAGTTTAAAAAAAAACCTTAATAAAGTTTTAAACAATTAAATCCTACTGCTGAATATGTATTTTTGACAGCTCAATAACGTGTTAGCCTTAAAAAAGGAAGAACGCTCCCATATGCACCACCTAATAGTCAGTTAACTTCTTTTGCTGATATATCTGTGACATTAACTATTAAGACTACACCAAGAATAATTACAATCATCAACAGCATTGTATATTTTATATATTAAATTGTAATATCTGATGTTTGTCAAATATTGTTTATTATTTTGACCTAAATATCGAGAAGAGATGGATTTTATTTATACTCATATTATCTTAGTAGTTCATGAACTGGTATCAAATTTATAATGACATAAAATAGTTGCTACTGTAATGCACCTTTTTTAAACTTTTATAATTTCAGGTAAGAGTGAGTTATTTTATAAGTTATAGTTGCATGCAAAAAATTAATTCTAAAAGAAATTAATGTATGTTTTTGTTATACGCATAAAAATCAATAAAATTAAATATATAATATATATTATATATATATACGCCATATAATATATCATAATATATATATATATATATATATATGTATATACATATATATATATATATATATATATATATATATATATATATATATATATATATATATATACAGGATGCCCCATATGTATGGAATAATTATTCCACAACATTTAGTAATCAGTTTATCAAAAAAATGTTTAAATAAAAGCTATAAGGTGTTATACGGCGCACATGCTGACGTTTACAATAAAATGTTTTGAGCTGTCAGTTCGAAGAAATTAACCCAATCATAATTAATTTCAAATATCAATAAATTATTGATATGTGAAATTAAGGAGATCAAATTAAAAAAAAAAAACAATTAAGCTGGCTTGTGTCAAATATTTATTGTCAGGTAACAACGTTTATTGCTGCATTTTGTGAAACTGCAATTTAAGCATAATATCATAATGGTACATTTAACAGAAACTGAAAGAATCACTTAGTTAATGATGATTGGTTACGGAGACCGTACGAAAATACAACAGGAGGTATGTAATCTTTTTATCGCAGAATATCCGAATTGATAAATAATCTATTACCCAATCTATAGTTAGCAAAACATTAAAACGATTTAGACAATCAGGTCATGTTAAGGAACGTTCTAAAACTGGACTTCCAAAAGTTAAAACAAGCGATGATAAAAAGTTAGATGTTTTATTGGAAATTACAGAAAATCCCCATACAGCCACTCGTCAGCTTTGCCCAGACCACAACATAAGGAAAGGTATCTTAAATCGTATACTGAAAGAAGAAAAATTGCATCCATACAAACCCATTCTGTTGAAAGAAAGTTGAATTTTGCGAGGTCATGATGGAACGAATCAATAATGATCCTAACCTAACTCATAATATTGTTTTTTCTGACGAGGAGTTAACAGGCATAACTGCCGGTACTGGTCTACTAAGAATCCTCACTAGATAATCGACAGTCATTCTCAAAGACCACAAAAGATAAACGTGCAGGCAGGGATTTGTGGACGTCATATTATTGTTCCTTGATGGATGGAAATCTCATAGGACAGTGGTATTTACAGTTACTCCAAGAGCAAGTAATTCCAACTTGTGCAAGTCTTTTTCCAGGTGAAAATAACTTGGATACCCCTAACAAGAATCTGTGGTGTCAACAGGTCGGAGCACCTCCTCACTATGAAATCAATGTTCGTAGATATTTCGATGCGATTTTTCCTAATCGATGAATAGGCAGAAGAGGTGTTGTAGAATCGCCTGCAAGGAGTCCCTCGATTTTTTTATGGGTCATTTGAAAAAATTTACCGAAGTCGACCTGAAACTGTAGAAGATTTACAACAAGGAATTCAATATGAAGTAGCATAGATCACCCAGAATTCTCGGCAAAACTCTGTACAGGGGGTTTATGACAGATTGAATCATTGCCTAGCTATTAACAGTAGACATTTTGAGCAATTGTTACCTTAGAAATAAACCTAGAGTATTTATTAATAGTTTTTTTGTCTTTTTTTATTTTAAATTTTAAATGAGAATAATTCCAAAACAGTTCAATTTAGACATTGTTGGACAAATAATATATAGAATTTTTAGTAGGACTGAAAAATAATATACAGGGCTTTCCTTTTAAAAAAAATCAAGATCGCTTAATTTCTTCGAACTGACAGTTCAAAAAATTTTATTATCAACGTCAGCATGTGCGCCATATAACACCCTATAACTTTTATTTAAACATTTTTTTGATACACTGATTAATAAATACTGTGGAATCATTATTCCATACATATGGGGCACCCTGTATATATATATATATATATATATATATATATATATATATATATATATATATATATATATATATATATATATAATCTTTTACAAAGTATTAATTACAATAAAATGTTAATTTTTGCATACTTATAAGTTTACAACAAAGTATATTTAATTTGAGTTTTGACATCATAAATACATATTCCGCGTAATATTACTCTAAAAACACAGAGTACGTCGAGGTGATTTAAGACACTCTATTTTATAATGCAATTAACAATGCGCTTAATAGTTTCAATACTGTTCGCAAGCCCTTATTTATGCATTTATCCATGTATTTTAACCTAACTAACGAAATCAAACTACAAATTTTAGAATAACATTTACTAGCTATAGCAGAGCTACCAAAACTTTATAACTACTACCTACTTTAACTAATATTTTTAACTTGTATCCTATTAAATTTATATTTTATTCATGTATGAGTCACAGAGAAGATTTTCGTAGTTATTATGTCCACCATATCCGCTGTTAATATAATAACATGGATAAAGTTCTAACATCTATATAACGTTAGTGTTCCTCAAATTTAATTGTTTTCGAATAACTACTGGTCTACGGTTTCGTAGAAAGGTCTCTACATCAACCACTTCCGTCTTATGCTTTGGACTCTTCTGTAAATCCAAGCTGTGACAGCCTTGAGATATCATTTACTTAAAAAACCAATAAACTATAGTTATCGATAACATTACAGTTACTTATTCTTACTATTACTACCAGTCTTTATGTCCGGCATACTGGTTGTCATAATAATCGTTGTCATATCGACCATAGCAATCGGAAGACACAAAAAGTGGTGCTACACAGCAATATTTACATGATGTAAACAATGGTTGATTCAATTGAAAATATAACGAAACTGTGACATAAAAATCCTAACATCATAAATCGTAACATCTTCGTTCGTATCCGGAATAGATGCAAAGAAATTATCGAATAGACAAAACGAGCTCAAAACCAAAAAATTAAAAACAATCTTCTTGCCTGTCCTAACAATTACAGATTCTTTTCGTCGATCACCACGACCACTAGTAATAACTTCACTAAATCCACTATACCACAACTTACAAGGCCAGATAATACTGTTGCAAAAACACGTGTTGAGAAACCCCAATTGTTATCTGAACTATTCCCAATATGCAGTCAAGAATGTCCGACTTTGTCTTCAGGTACCGTGTCACAAAACGTATTTTAATGACACTAGACAACAAAAAAGCTTCTTGCGCTTATGAAATAACTACCGTAGTACTCAAAAAATATGCGAGCGAAATAACACCATTTTTCTGTAGACTTTTTCAACAGAAATGAAGAATTTCCTGCCTGCTAGAAATGAGCTACAGTTCAGCCGATACCCAAAAAATACCAGCAGACCTTGCCAAATAATTACCGACCAGTCGCATTGCTTTCAATAATATCGATAGTTATTGAAAAAGCTATCACCCAGTATCTTCTAAAATATTTAGGATTTAATATTAACGATTGCCAGTATGGCTTTCTTAAGCTAAGATGAATAGAAGATCTTCTAACTTATATGACACATGTTTGGAACCATGGAATTGAACATTTCACAGAATCCCGACCGGTAGCACTTCCAATCTAAGGCATTCGATCGTGTTTGGCAGAACGATTGGCTAAGCTACGCTTTTATGGTATGTATGAAAAGTTTAATGGATGACCCTTATGTCTCCCCAAAAAACGTTCTTTACGAGTGGTAGTTGAAGGTTTTCTTTCTGGTACCTTCACTATCAATGCCGGTGTGCCCCAAGGCTCAATACTCTCTTCCTTCTTTACATTAGCGATCTTCTGAAAAGAATCAGGAATCCAATCTCCAGCTTTGCAGATGACAATATGCTTGTTTCTTCATTAACTTTGAATGTTTGAACATTGGGTACTCTTGTAAATACTCTCAGACAGAAGGAAGTCGTTCAAATTAGTGATGATATGGAAGAAATTATATCTGGGGTGACATTAACCATGTAGAATTTAACACAATAAAAACCCTGGAGGCAGTTTTTTCTCGAAAAGTTAACGTTGCGAAACTTAATATAGTTATGTCGGGACATTCCATTCCTCTAGCATCGTCGCCCAATTTTCTGAGCTTTAACTTGGAAACAATTGCATGCTTACCAAAGAGAGCTTCTCAAAATCTTGGAATAATATTTTGAACTAGAAAGTTTTATACTTCATAAGAACTTATAATTCTGTATAAAGCTCGAGTAATGATAGAATATTGCTGCCATGTTTGCAGTTATTTAATTCTATTTAGAAGAGAGCTGTTCACCAGATTGGTGACCCGGAACTCACCAGTAACCTTGATTCTCTGGAAAATCGAAGAGCGGTTGGAGGCTTGATTCTATTCTACTTTCATGGAAAGTTTTCAATGGATATAGCCCGCTTAATTTCTCCCAGAGTGGTGCATACTAGGAATGCACGTAACGCTGATATATCAGATCTTTATGAGCTTATTACTTCTCGTACATCCCTCTTTAAGGAGTCTTTTAAATGGAGAACGTTATCCCTTTTGGATGATTTGCTCGGAACTGCGTTCCACACAGAGTACAATTAACAGCGATTCATGACCAACGTGAATCGCTTTTGCCGCACTCGCGTTGCTCTTTTAGCGCTTTACGAATTTCTCTGAAGCACGTGTGGTAGCTATAAAAAAAATCTCATTTTAGGAGTATGAAGGTAGTATTAGAATTTTTGGTTGTTGTTGAATCAAAAAGTTTTATTATTATTGTAGTTATCATCGCTGAATTCAGCAGCTTAAGCAGTTCAATGTCAAGAGCTACAGTAGTTACAAATGTCATGGAAATAGAATGTTAAGTTGATATTAGAAATCGATTAGGATTTTTTCCTCTTTTTTGAACTACATGTGTCACAGACAGTACTATAAACTCAATTTTAGAAACATTTTGTCTTAGCTTGTAGATATGTTATGGCCAAGAAGCAAAATTGCAATAAGTGTGGCAACTTTTATTTTCCATAATTGACCTAATGTCTCCGGAAGGTATGATAGTCTAGCGCTCTTTTACTACCAGAAATGTCTTAAGATAGTAATATACAATCCGCAAGCCATTTTGTATTGACGAGTTTACGACAATACAGAGTGTACTTAGTCGCTCTAGCTCTATGACACAAGCTTTATATTTAATGCCTCTACTGAATAAACCCTCCATTGCAAGCATAGCAATCCTGTGTTTTTTGAGCTAAAATTTGAAACTATATATTTTTTTTACAGCTGTGAATCGATGTTTCAATAAAATATTGCATATTCAAGATTTTTGTATACTGTATATAGAGTTGTTCTCTTATTATTGTTACTGTGTTAAATCGAAGTATTTCTAAGTCTAAATTCTTAACCTTGTTTGTTCTTCGATGACATCACCAAAGTTTACTGTAAAACTAAGTTATTCTTATTATTATTTAATAGTAATCAGCTTCTCCTTCCGAAATCAGTTTTGCAGTATTTACGTCAGCGTTTACTACCAATTTAAAATAGTCAGCTATTCTTAAAAAAATGGTTTTACCTGGAAACTTGCTCATGCCCTAAACACAACCTCAAACAAAATTTAGCACTTCACAAAAGACAATATAAGATTTTTTATTTCGAATACGATAGAAGACAGACTGGGAGGACAAATGTACCAAGAGCCAAGCCACGTTTATTTACCTCGAAAGCACCAGATTCTTGCAAGGTACATGCAAGTTTACAAGTTGTTTTATAAAAATCTAGCTATAAAGAACTTTTATGACATTTTAACGATGACTATAGGGCCCTCCAGCAATTACTTTTCACTTGGAGCAACTTGTTAGAGATTTAATTTATTGCAATTTTTTAGACTTACTCAAAAAGAGAAGAATATTAGTGTGTTTTTGTTTGTTTCCTGATAAATTGTAAAAATTGCTATTCTGATTAGAATATTTCGATGTTAATAGAAGAACTCATTAACTAATGGGCTTACTTACATGGTCCAAGCTGACATACCAAATCTATTATTGCAAATGCATAGTGAAGTTAAGAATTTACATTAAGTACTCGATATTAGGGCCATAATTGTGAGTCTCGAATTTTATTAAAGAAAAAATGAGGTATGGTAAACGTATCTGGATCAGCATTTACATAGCGGGGTGCCGCTAAAAGTATTACTTTTAATGAAAACGATCATATGCGGGTACGAAAATTTTATGTTGTACAAAATATTTTCTTCTACAAGAAAGATTTGCTGCATAATTTGTTCTTTACTACTTTTAGTAATATCTTAGTAAACGGTGCGGTGTAGCTGCTTCGCATCAATTAAGAGGAGCCACAGAAGAATTCTAAATTCCGCTCTGTAATTAACAATATTTTGGGTAATAAAATGCAAAGTACGGCAGACGCCCAAATATTTAAAATCTTCATCCAGCATTTACCGGATTTTTCATCTCTTCACGGCGCACAGTGGGGAAAAATGAAAAATCGTGTTTCAAAATTGTCTAGAGCCTTCAATTTTGGTTCGATTTGGACGATTTTTTTTTTTTTAAATTGAAGCTTATTAAATTCCGAACAAAGTTGTCGGAGCCGATTTTGCAATTAAACTTTTGTTTCAAAATGGCGGACGTCTTCAAAATGGCGGTTTCTGATTATATAGCGACTGAGACACAGAAAACGCTTACAGTTTCAAACCAAGTTGTGCTAAAATGCGTGTATGTATGTTTTTTTATGTCGCAGATAATATATCTAATATCACAGTTACAAGATTAATAATAATGAACCCAAAATGGCTGCCATGAACAATAAAAGTATTATAAATATGAATAAACGTACCATTATTATTTTTATCCATAACCATAACATATTGCAATTGACTTAAAATAATTTCTTTAAGGTTGTTAATTATAAATTGATTTGTTTCAACAATTGACTTAAAATGACATATTTAAATCAAGTTCATGGCAGCCATTTTGGGTTCATTATTATTAATAACTGTTGAATGATCTGACTGCACCACAGTCTAAATGCCACAGAGAAACTTTAATTTGCTCGATTCAATTTTAAGCATCCGCCATATTTGATTTGTCATTTTAATTGTCAAGTCAAAAGTGGCTATTACTCACAGTGATGAAGTTGCAATAGTAGCATTTAAAATTCATAATTTTCTTTTCAGGTTTAGTGCACGGTAAAAGCAATATAATGAAAATTAACGACTGGTCTTTTTTGCGAAAAATGCTATCAATTTCCACAAAACTTATTTTGCTTTACAAAAATAACAAATATAATGTATGACGACTTTACAAAAATTGTATGACGAGTGCAAAATGATATCTAAATTGAATGTTTTTACATTTTAACAAATACTCTAAGGTAAGTAGGTACTAAAAATTATTACTAAGTACTAATAAATATTGATGGAAAATACATTCTGAACTTTAATTGTTGTATAAATTAAGCAAAAGTGAGTTACCATAAGTTAGGTAGGTATCTTTCTGTTCATTTAAGATGATATCTGAATTTTTAATTCTATTTTTTTCTAAATTTTCCAGCGGGTTTAATTTGACTCCTTTATTTTGTATGTGTAAAATTTTAAATTTGTCGCCAAAAAGATGATTGGATTCTGTTAATGATTACTGTAACCTGAATAGGTTTTGTTCTTTAAATAACTTCTTTTATGCTCTGAAATCCGAACATCGAAAAAGCGACCTGTCTGACCTGCGTAACTTTTAGAACAAGAACCAGAATTTAACTGATACACTACAGATTTTTTGTTCCATTTTGTTTTCGTTGTGCCTTTTTAATAAATTTTGTTCTTCTAAAAGCTATGTTGATATCATATTTATTTAAGTGGTTCTTAATTTTTTCTGATGTGTTACCAAAATAGGTTAAGACTTGATATTTTTTATCCGTATCTTCTTCCTTTAGGTATACTAAAGATATAACTTTATTTTTTAATTTTTTGTTCAGTATTAAATCTATGGTATTAGGAGAATATCCTTTGTTAACAGAAATTTGTTTTACTAGAATTAATCCTTTATTAAAATCGTCTACAGATGAGAGGACACTGACAAGTCTATGCAACATACTGTGGTAACCTGCCAATTATTGTTGTGGAGGCTAAACTGAATTTATATTTATTATAGTATCTGTATGTGAAGGTTTATGAAAAATAGAAAATTTGTGTTTATTATGTCTGGTTATCGTTAAGTCGAGAAAATTAATTTTATTGTCGACTTATATTATTATAGTGAATTTAATATTTTTATGTATTGAGTTTACATAATTAAAACAATTGTTAAGTTGACGCTCTGCACCGTAGAAGCAAGCAAGAATATCATCGACATATCGGTACTAAAAATGATTTGCTAAACTCCGGTCGATGTATTTGTTTTTTTAGGTTGTCCATGAATACTTCCACTAAAAGTAGGCTAAGCGGACTACCTATTATGAGACCCTTTGAACTATTATAAAACGTACTAAAATTAATAAATATAGTATGTCTTGTTGTATAACGATAGCTACAGTGATAGCGAAACGCATTATACAGTTTTTTGTAAAACAAAATGGAGTGGAAATTTACAAAAGCAGTCTATCATTACATTCATTATAAATATTGGTGTTTAGAATTAATTGTAGTATTTATTTGAAAGAGTTTATATAACTTCATGTCCTATTTATGAGAAACAAAAATTTTAAATAAAGAAATTCTAGAAATCTTCCGAATAGAGCTATGTCTCGAATATAAAAAATTAATTAATGTGGGTTTCTTTCGGAGTTAAGGACATGTTCTCCAGGTATTAACTTCCTGACGTTTCGTTGACACTGCGGTCAACATTTTAAAAAGGCGATGGGGCAGTGGTCAAAGGGTTCTTCTTGACTGTTCACTGTCAACTATGTTCAACGATGTAGCGCTGTCTAGTTTTATGTATTCCGGAGTAGGCGTGATCATTTGGACTCTCGGCTAATCAGGCGCCAGCGACATTTCTCTGTTTCTTAACGTTTTTGTTTGTTATAATGCGGGCGTCCCAGTTTTGCTGAGATTAAGCCCTTCGTCTTTTTTTATTGAAATTACGTTTGTGTTTGTGGATTTCAATAACCTCTCTGTATAACCTCGGATAGTAGCTCGATACGTTGGCTAAAACTTGAGTCTAGTCGAACAGTATCTTGTGGTCTTACTGGGTCAACGTGAGCTGGACTTCGGCAGATATGTCTGTATGTCCTAGTCGGCAACTCCTTTTATGTTCAGCTAGCTATGCATTAATGCTACAATTGGCTGTACCAATATAGACTGAACCACAGCTGCATGGAATTCGATATACGCCTGCAGCGGAAAGTGGATTTCTCTTGTGTTTGACCGATCTTAGACTTTGTTTTATTGTCCATGTTGGCTTGTATGTACTATTAATATAGTGCCGACGTATTAATTTTCCAGTGCGGCCCGTTACCTTTTTCACAAAAGGCAAGACAACTCTTTGGCATCCAGTGGACTGTTTGCCTTTATTGTCAGTTTTTGTAGTTTTATTCTGACGAGTGGCTCCTTCTATTTCTTCCCGAGAGTAACCGTTGTTCTGTAAGCCTGTTTTTAGATGTTCTAATTCATTTGGCAGGTGTTTTGGTTGGCATATTCGGATTGCTCGGTTTGTCAAAGTTTTTATTATCCTTCTTTTTAATTTAGGGTGATGATTCGAGTCCTTGTTTAAATATCTGTCAGTGTGTATTGGTTTACGATACACTGTGTGACCCAATTTTCCGTTGTCTTCTCTTTCAATTAGTATGTCTAGAAAAGCGATTTGTTTACCTTTTTCCTTCTCCATGGTGAATTAAATTCTATTGTTCTCTATCTCAAGAACTCGTCCGGATCTTGTTCCCCATGGCTCCATATAACAAATGTATCATGAACATATCCGAACCAGTGAGATGGTCGCTTGCTAGCTGTTTCAAGTGCATATTGCTCGAATTTGTCCATAAAGAAATTGGTTACGACTGGACTTAGTGGGCTTCCCATTGCCGCTCCATCGGTCTGCTCGTAGAAATTCTAGTTCCACTGGAAATAAGTATTGCTTAAGCAATGCTTAAACAGTGCCTTAATATCCTCTGGAAAGTGATGGCCGATGTTCTGTAGAGTCTCGCCAACAGGTACTATCTTGAAAAGTGAAACCACGTCAAAGCTTACCAGTATTTCAAGTGATATTGTGATGTCTGTGATTTTTTTTAGAAAATGTAGCCAATGAAAGGTTGCAATAGTGTTGTCAAATATTTGGGATATCATATGTAAGTGAGCTAGTTGCACTGATTATTGATCTTAGTGGCATGTCATATTCTTGGATTTTTGGTAGTCCATACAGTCGTGAAGGAGTTATACATAAAGGCTATTGAAATCCACAAACACAAACGTAATTTCAATAAAAAAGACGAAGGGCTTAGTCTCAGCAAAACTTGGACGCCCGCATTACGACAAATAAAAACGTTAAGAAACAGGGAAATGTCGCTGGCGCCTGATTGGCCGAGAGTCCAAATAGCCATGCGTACTCAGGAATACACAAAACCAGACAGTGCTACGTCATCATAGTTGACACTGAACAGTCAAAAATAAACCTTCTGCCACTGCCACATCAACTTTGAAAATGTTGACTGCAGTACCAACGAAACGTCAGGAAGTTAATACCTGGAGAACACGGCCTCAACTCCCGAAAGTTACCCACATTAATTCAACCGGTCATGAAATCCTGCATTCTTCATAAGAAACGAAGTTGATTTTGAGATTTTTAAATAATTACTAACATTTTTATTTAAATTTTGAAATCATTGTAACTATTAATAATACACTAAACCTAATATTTATATGTAAATATGAATTGTTAAACAGTCATATATTTCTTACACTTTCGGCTATGTCTTAATGGTACATCTTATAAAACGACACTCTCAATGTTTTAACTTTAGGAGTTGATTCTGCCTACTATTTAAACAGCCTTAATTGAATTCCACATTTCCCTAAGCTGATTTCGGAGCTAAATATTTGGTTCAGTGTTAAATTTGTAGAGTAGACTACTAACTACTTTTTTTTACAAATATACCTGAATTACTAACTTACCGAATTATAAGTGAAAATTCGGTGTTTTAAATTTTAGCTTTTATTTGATATTTCGTCAATATTTTCGTATCCAACCTTTGTTAAAAATTTGGCCACCACATTATACTATCGCTGTAAACAATAAAGTATGTGGTTTTTCATGTTCTCATAGGTGTTCCGTACGGAACAGTAAAAATACATTAGAGATTTAAATATTATTTTTTAACTATGGTAAGCCGTAAGATTTTACCAAATAAATAAATAAAAAATATTACGGGTGATTTATGTTCATGATTTGTACAATTTAAATAAAACATCACTATTCTTATTATTATATTAACTTTTATTATTATACAAAAAATTGCAACCAAGTAACTTACTTTTGAACATGTTTTAGCTATATTGCAATTTTCGTAAAACTGTAAAAGTATTTTTTTTAAATTGTCAAGCAAAGAGATACTACTGTAGATTGTATTGACTAAGTACAATGATTTGGTAAATTATTTACTAGTTCCATCAGAACTGCTTTTTAGAATAGAAGATTCGTTATAGAACTAATCTGGCAGCAATATTATTATTAGATATCCTA